>CM031233.1:94088722-95288722 GCA_018340775.1 Taxus wallichiana var. yunnanensis | reverse complement strand
ACCTTCATAAGAGGCATGTATACAAAATATCTGTACAGAAAAAAGAAGGAAGAGCTTAGCCACAGCTCTCACCCTCACCAAGGCTCCCATGTCTATCACCTGGTCAATGGAACAATGGTGTCTGAGGAGGACCTACACTAGATGGACCACCAACCGACTAGATGGTCCCCGTCTAGCCGGCTACTCGGCATAGGCTGCCTAACTGATCTCGACGAATGGCTTGATCTCCGTGATCTAGAACCCGTCATACTCATCCTCGAATATCGAGGAGTACCACTCATTGCTCTAGGAACTATCCTCGAAGTAGGTGGTCCTATAAAATAAAACCTCACCACCAATCCTCGTAGCATCACGGATCAGATCATCATCTCCAAAGGTGAGGGATACCTAAAGGGAAACATCTCACTCACCTATCACTCTACCTAAATCAGCCTCATCCTATCTCGAGGAGGCAACCTCTCGATCTCGATCTACGGTAATAGTATGCACTGTGCTCATGCCTCATCCTCTATGCTAAAAGGCCCTATGACCATCTCAGTATACGTGATCCCTCCGGGATGCCACCATACGCACTCGAGTCTGGGATCGGTGTAGGAGGCTCAATATCTCGATTCCCCTACGTGGCCATATCTTGCACTTGACTTTGCCATGCAACACTATCACTTCCCTGAGTGGCCTATGCCCGGGCCTGATCTCTCTCTGCTGTCAAATTATGTATCTATTCCGAGCCTGGTCTCGCTCTAATGTAAGGGCATGTACCTGGGTCCTCATTGTATCTCTCTCACTAGCCACCTATAATTGAATAATGATGGTTGCTTGTAACTATTACTGAAGAGCAGCTCACTGCCCACCTATGCTACTACTCTCTGGGGTATCAAAAGGTGGCCCCTGCACTAGTAATACCTACCAAGAGGGGTATAAATCTTTGCTTTGAATGCCCACCGGGGGAAACTCTATGTCCATGGCCCTGTATATCTATCTCGCCTTGGGCTTGGAGCCCCGTCCCCTTACTCTACCGTGGGAAGGGGACCCTATCCCCTACCTCTGACATGCTGGTATGCAGTGGGCCCACCCTTATCATCATCATCATCACTATCATCTCCACCCTCACCACCGTTAGGAAGCCCCACTGGAGGAGGACTCAAGCCGCATCATATGCCACTCGAGAATGCTCAAACGAATGGGAGCATACCATGTTACCATGGCCCAAAATCTAGCGTAGTGCCCAAATCTCTCGATCTGTTTAGAGGCACCCAAATGGAAGTGCCACCTATCAAAAGCTAGTCAATGCTCTGTCATGGGCAATCTATGGACCCATATGAAAGTGCTCTCTCGCTTTATAAGCGTACCATCTATCCCCCCCGAACATCCTGGGTAAGACCGAACTGCCATTAACATCAATCCACCCTATATAACTCCCACATATATGCTGCTCTCCCCAAAATAAAGTGCTCAATTGTGGTGGTACTAAGCTCTAGACCATCCTCTAGCCAGCCGAAAATGTCCAGAGGGCCTCCATGTAATGGAGGCTTGAAGCAACTCATCTAGCTCATGCCTGTAATGGTATGTAACCCCCATGAAGGGTCGCACATTGTCCCCTACCGGACCCAACCCATAGTACAAGACTCGTTGGGCCTAACCTCTCAAAGACATCTAAGGGGCGACCAATAGCAATATGGTCCCACACCCAAATCTTTATTAAACGGGTAGGTCCTACTATCTTCCGACGGTAGTAGGTGATTAGATGAAGATTCCAATACAAATGTACTAAAATGCACTAACCCCAAAGAATAGGTTTGTCCCTCTACCAAGCCCGGAATCACTCCTAAGAGTCCCGGTGGAAATGAAGCACCCGGGCCTTGTTAGGGAGTAGAACTCCACTAACAAGAGCCATCATATAGACTACTACGTGGTCTAACTCGATCATCTATACATCACGATAGTTTGATAGACATCCCACACCGTGGTATAGAAGGAACACCAAACAAATGTGTGATGTGATGTTGAATGTCACTCCAGTGGCTCATCATCTTGATAAGTTGTCCCTAGATCGAGACCCACATGATGTGCCATACATCCTCTAGTGTAATGGTCATCTCCTTGGTCGGGAGGAAAAAGCACTGGCTCTCGTTGTGCCATCGCTCTATTATATCCGTCAGAGGCCATGATCTAAAGTAATTTGGGGCATCTTAGCCACATAGAATAGTCCTGTCATGTGTAAAAATCTCACCAGGGTCACTCTATCCTCATCATCGAACTGCACCTCTATCATAGCTAAGCGACCGTAGTGCTCGTGAGTCTAAAGAACATGTAACATACGCGGTAAAATCAATGCAAGTGTTAGACATCTAACATTTCTATAATAGTTTTCTAAGGAAAACTAAAGCTTTTAACACATCTAATTTACTAACTATTCTTTTATTTTAATGTAATCTCACCTTTTTATTCTACTTTCTAGCCAACTATCTTTTTCTCGCATGCTTCTAGTGCATACACGCCTCTTTTGGCACCAACATGCCCTACACAATGCGTATGCGCATGTGGAGATGCATAAGTGCACTAACTTTCTCCTCTTTTTTTGTGCAAGCTAATTCAGGACACATGTGTGCCCTCCATGATGCCTATAAACCCATTTTGAGGTACATGTGTGCATGTGTCCATCCCAATCCTAGCCGACTCTTGTGCGCCCCTTTTGTCTCTTCTATGGGTACGTTTGCACACACTGCTTTCCCAATGGATACGAACGAGAAAACCCACTTCGCCCAATGGATACACATAAGCGTACCCACTTCTACCAAATAGGTATGCATACGCGTCCCTATCCCTCATAAACGGATGCGCGTAACGTGTCCGTGTCGGGCTTTGATGCATGCACGTGTGCATAATTTCATCACCAATCTGGCACTATGATAATTCTCCACTGGGAATTCCTCGTGCTATGATTATTTACTAATGCATAGCCTTTAGTTTGGTGGATTTAATCTGGAAACACAACAACAAACATAACACAAGAATGCCATATACTATGATAGGAAGGAATGATGAAAATTTTGAAATATAAGTGTAAATTATAATATCAACATGAAATTGTTACAATCTCACCCATGAGGTACTTCAAGTGTTACTGACTTCACTTTCCTTCCAACAATAACTATGGGAGAAACTTCACAATGGATTCTTTAACACACCTTCTAAATGATGGCTTCCTTTACACACTTACTCATATAATATTTCTCACTACTTCCCTCTATGCTAAATGAGGGGGTGACCTCTTTATTTATAGGAATTTAGGCTTATCCACCCTATCTCTAAGATAGGATAGGAAATATCTTCCAGCCAATCATATTCCATGCCTAAACTCTTGCCTTTACATGTAGGCTTATCTTCTAAGATAAGATAAACCTTATCATCTCACATGGGTTCCACCTTTTTAGAATTTTCCATAAATAAAATACACAAAATATTTATGACATCACTCTTTGTCCTTATTAAAAATATAATATTTCTAATTCCTAATCACGTAGACCCTACTTCTCTACTTACCCCAACTTTTTTTACATTACTTGGACCACTTACGAAAAATATTTACTTTTACCACAACATTCCTATTGTACTTTGAATGTTACCATACTCTACTTAATCGGAGGTGGTGCCGTTATCTTCTATCACCACCACTACTAATCATAATTAACAACATCCTATTCCTAATACATACATAATAAAATAGAAATTACGGAGAAAATTTTTAATGTCGACATTTTCCCCTTCCTAGCTTCTACTACATCCTCGAGTAGACTCTTATGGACATTCTGAAGCTGGTGCGTGGAAAATCTTTAAATTTTCATGGTTGACCCATTTTGTAATGGGAGTACCATCCAATTCCTCCAGTCGATATGTACCATTTTCATGCACAACTACTATTTTGTAGGGCCCCATCCATTTGGGAAGAAATTTTCTCTGCCTTTCTTTTTTGTATCTGGAATCATATACTAGAACCAAGTCATTCACATGAAATGGAGACCAACGGATCTTTTGATCAAAGTATTCCTTCTGCTTCATTTTATTCTTATAGCTTGTATCCTTCACTATTTCCCTCATTTCCTCTAGCAAATGAAGATGCACCAACCTTTCTTTTACTGAATCACTTTCATCCATCCTTTCATTTTTCATAACTCTCACAGTGGGAATATCAAAATCAATAGGAAGAATTGGATCAATGTCGTAAGCCAACTGTAATGGGCTGTATCCTGTTGCTAACTTTGATGTTTCCCTATATGCCCACAATGCTGCATGAATCCTTTTATCCCACTTATGTACCTACAAGGCTACATCTTTTGCTAGAATTAACACAACACAAAATTTGTTCGCTCCACCTATCCATTTGTGCTTGGCTTGTATGTTTTTGCCTTCCCGTTCTTAATAGAAAACTTGTTGACTAGGGCTTCTACCAATTTATTAATGAAGTGGCTTCCTTGATCTGCTTTACAAATTATAATGGACAACCAAATCGGTGACAATGCATTCATATGTGAACCTTGCCACTTCATCCATGGAAGTTGTTTTCAATGGCCTAGCTTCAACCCACTTGGTTAAATAATCAGTGGCAACTACAATATACTTATTTTGGCATGGGGTAGTGGAAGTGGACCTACAATGTCTATTCCCCACTTTTCAAAGGGACCAAGTGGAAGAAAATGGCATAATGGAGTGATGAATTCTTACGTTACCATGTGTTTGACAAATATCATAGGTCTTACAATAATTATAACAATCTCTAAAAAGAGTGGGCTAGTGATAACCTGCATCCAAGATCCTTCTTATTGTAAGTTGTCCAGAGAAGTGTCCTCCACATGTACCATTGTGGAATTCTTCTATCAGCTCCTTCCCTTGATCATGTCCAACTACCCTCTTGTATTGTCCATCAGGTCCTATTCAAAATAATACTCCATGCAGAATAGAATATGGACGACTGGCTTGAGTAATCTTCCTCTTAGTCTTTGCATTGGCACCATCAGGAAACTTTAATTCATTCAGATAATTCCAAATATCTATGTATTCACTAGGGATTGTGTTATGCTACATCTGGGAAATCATCATCATCACAAGATGAACCTAAACCATCATAGGCTCGAGAGAGTGAATTTGCATTGACATCCTTCTTTCCTAGCCTATCTATAATATCAAATTCAAATTCTTGTAGAAAAATTATCCATCTTTCTATCCTCCCTAATGGGTTAGGATTATTTACAATATATTTTAGAGCCTGATGATCTATTACAACTATAAATTTCTTCCCTAGAAAGTAATTTCTAAACTTCTTTACAGCAAAAATGATAGCTAGAGCCTCTTTTTCAGTTACAGTATAATTTACCTCAGCACTGCTCATTTGTCTGCTCCCAAAGTAAATTGGATGATCATTCCCATTTTCATCCTTTTGGCTCAGAGTACTTCCTAGTGCTGCATCTGAGGCATCAGTATACACAATGAATGGCTTGCTCCAATCTAGATTCTTTAAAATAGGTGAAGACACCAGGGCTTCCTTCAGTTGTTCAAAAGCTTCATGCGCCTTATTTCCTAGTTCATAAGTAACATCCTTCTTCAAGAACTGGGTTAGTGGCTGTGTAATCTTTGAGAAATTCTTGATGAACCTTCTATAGTAACCCACATGGCCTAAAAATGATCTCAACTTACTTCTATTCATAGGAAATGGTAACTCTTTAATTTTTGAAACTTTATCAGGATCAATACCAATACCATCTCTGGATACAACATGCCCTAACAAAACACCTTTAGAACATCCAAAGACACACTTTGTAGGGTTTAGTGAGGCTTGTGCTTCATCTAACCTATGAAATACTATCTCCATCTGGTGTAGGTGGTCCATCTTGCTCCCATAGATGCAAAAATCATCTAGAAATACTCTGATGAAGTTCCCAATGTAGGGTTCAAACACCCTATTCATCAAACGCTGGAATGTTAATTGGAGCATTACACAACCCAAAAGACATAACTCTATAAGTAAACGTTCCCCAAGGAGTGGTGAACATGGTCTTTAGCTGATCTTTCTCCGCTATACGAACTTGGTTGTATCCGCTATATCCATCAGAAAAACTATAACACTCCTGGCCAGCTACTTCATCCAAGATCTGATCTGAGAATGGAAGAGGTTAATGATCCTTCTTTGTTGCCTTATTGAGCTTCCTATAATCAACACAAATTGCGTAGCTTCCCATTTTTTTATTGAGATCACAATGGGAGAAACCCATTCTGAATTCTCCACAAAAATATGAATCTTGCATCAAGCAACTTATCTATTTCTTCTTTTACAGGTCCTTGGAAAAATTAGGATTCATTCTATATGGCATTTGCTTTATGGGCTTAAGCACCATCTACTAGCTCATTAAAATGTTCTACCCAACTTACTTGACAAAGTTCCTTGTAATAAAAAGTGAATAGGTGTATGTACCTTCTAAAGAGCTGGAGGTAGGATTGCTTCTCATTCTCCATCATAGCATCACCAATCTTTATTTGTTGGAGACAATCATCAATTTCTTCTTCAGATAATTTTATGGGTTCATGAGTCGGTGTGACTGGAAGGATATCCATGACCGAAACATCAACCTCACTTTCTTCATCTTCTGTGTCCACTTCACTAGTACTAGAGTAATTAGAGGATGTCCAATCATCAGTTTCATCACTTGAATCCACAGGTTTTGTCTTATGATGCCAAGGGATCACATTTATCTTCACCCTCTCTCTACCACGTCCAAGTGTCATGAAGCCTTCATTCTAGTAGTTTCTTGCATGAACTCTCCTTAGCCATGGTCTTCCCAATAACATTGGGTACGCAATAGTACCATTTTTCATCACCTGAAAGTCTACCACACATACAACACCCATAATAGATATTGCCACATTTGAAACTACACCTTCTGGTTTAGTTTTTCCCTTATTTAATGACCTTAACATAAGTGTTGAGGGGCGATCAATTTTTAAACCCAACATATTCATTACAGACTCGGTCATTACATTAACTGCAGCACCTCCATCAACTAAGACATCATGAATTGAAATACCATTACATAATACCTCAGCTTGTGGAGCATAGGGATCCGCCTCTACCTCCAAAACATGGACCTCAACCTCATTCCTTCGTCCAGCATTGAGTCCACTTCGCAGATCCCGCCTCTTCTCAGAAGAAATAGCCAAGAGTTGACCATATGTAATATTTGCAGCCTTTTAGACATATCTTCTAAGATGAAGTATGGTCCTTGTCCCCGTGAAATCTGAAAATCCCGCACACCCAACTTTCTTCTCCTATGTTTCTTACTAGTTTCTCCTTTCATCTTCTTAGGATCATTTCCATCTTGGTTATCTTTTTCTTTCTTTCTTTTTGTTACAAACACATATACTTCATTATTTATGCTCTTATCTACTACATCAAAATAATTCATAGGTGCTTTTCCTTTATCATTATCTCTTATACCAGATGTAGAAGCTCTATCTAGACAATTATACTTATAATGACCCTTTTATAACAACCATAACATACAACTTCAAAAATATTTCTTTTTGGACCTCTATCTCCTCCCCGAGAACTAAATTCTTTTCCTCAAGAAGATTAATAATTAATCGGCCCATCTTCCCGAGCAGATCTTCATACTCGGTAGATGTACTAGGAGAAATATTTATGCTCACCGAGTGTGGTTATGGATTCTGGACCAAAGGTGTTGGTGTAGGCTCTACTTTAGCAACAATTTCTTTGGGCTCCTCTTCCATGCTTTCTTCTTGCATTTTTGCAATCTCTTTTGCTTGTTCAATGGTAGCTAGGCGGTCATACTTTACTCGTTGTCGATCTCTCGGCTTCATCCCAAGAATGAACTACTTACAGAGGAGATTATCCATGTCGCTTCATCAACCCATCCGCTAATCCTTCCTTCCGGATTTGGGCATCGAGCTTCCTCCTTAGCTCTAGAACACGAGCATGATAATCCCTTATATTGTCGTTCTCTCCTTGGGATAGCTTTGTGATCAACGATCATGAGATCTCGCATATTTTTGTTCACAAAATTCTTCAAGAAAACTTTCGCTTAATAAATACCATGAATTTTTCACATTATCACCTAGTGTTTCAAACAACCTAAGGGCTGAACCATTCAAAAAGGTAGGAAAAAATTTAGTCCATTGTTCCCTTCTTATGAGGCCATTACAAATGTAAAATCATTTAAACTCTTGAATGAAAGAGGAAGCCTATTCATTAGATTGGGCTAAAAAAATCAGAATCTTCCCCATTTTCAAAAGTAACCACAGTGAAATACCAACCCACAAGTACAATCAACAAGACTTATGTGCACAAATAATTGAAATCACTATAATAGAAAGTGACTTTACACCTTTTAATAGTAAAATAGAAATGACCACGGTAAATTATGGTAAAACTTGATTTACTGTGGTAAAAAATGACTTTACTGTGGTAAACACTATTCATGGTAAAAAGTGAAGTTATTGTGGTAAATACTATTCACGGTAAAAAGTGACTTTATTGTGGTAAATACTATTCACGGTAAAAAGTGACTTTACTGTGGTAAATACTATTCATGGTAAAAAGTGATTTTACCATGGTAACTACTATGCACAGTAAAAAAAAGGTTACCCTCCAAATGTTTTCTGACTAAGTGGGAATATCTCTCTAGAAAATCCACCAACGAGGAATGGTCCCAACAACGGAACCAAAATGTCATCACCAATCGCACTATGATAATTCTCCACCGGAATTCCTCGTGCTATGATTATTTACTAATGCAAAACCTTTAGTTTGGTGGATGTAATCTGGAAACACAACAAAAAACATAACACAAGAATACCATAGACTATGATACAAAGGAATGATGGAAAATCTGAAATATAAGTGTAAATTATAATATCAACATGAAATTGTTACAATTTCACCCATGAGGTACTTCAAGTGTTACTGACTTCACTTTCCTTCCAACAATAACTATGGGAGAAACTTCACAATGGATTCTTTAACATACCTTCTAAATGGTGGCTTCCTTTACACACTTACTCATATAATATTTCTCACTACTTCCTCTATGCTAAATGAGGGGGTGGCCTCTTTATTTATAGGAATTCAGGCTTATCCTCCTATCTATAAGATAGGATAGGAAATCTCTTCCGACCAATCATATTCCATACCTAAACTCTTGCCTTTACATGTAGACTTATCTTCTAAGATAAAATAAACCTTATCATCTCACATGGGTTCAACCTTTTTAGACTTTTCCACAAATAAAATACACAAAATATTTATGACATCACTCTTTGTCCTTATTAAAAATATAATATTTCTAATTCCTAATCATGTAGACCCTACTTCTCTACTTACCCCAACTTTGACATTTTAACATTACCGGACCACTTACGACAAATATTTACTTTTTACCACAACATTCCTATTGTACTTTGAATGTTACCATACTCTACTTTATTGGCGGCGGTGCCGTTATCTTCTATCAGACACCACTACTAATCATACTTAACAACATCCTATTCCTAATACATACATAATAAAATAGAAATTACGGAGGAAAATTTTAATGTCAACAAAGTACCCATCAATCCGATGCATACGCCTACACGCATGTGTCAAAATTCTTCCTACTACTCTAAAAACCCTAAAAAGTGTAATTAATGTGTAATTAATGGGGAGGTAGGGCACTCATGAATGGTCCATCCACTAGGTCCCGCATGTACTCTCGGATGTGATCCATGCGCCTCTTCATCCTCGCATATCCTCACCATCTCACTTGAGGCTCTCACTTTTTCTCGTGATAAAAATTTACAAAGGCTCTAGTAGAAATGAGTTGTTCGTGATTGTTTTACCGACATTGGGTGAGTATATTAACCCATCGTGATGCCCTTGGGGCATATTTTTCTCCGTTGTGATCATTCTAACCTTCTTCTATCCTTTGTGATAATTATTTTTGTATTAAAATGATTATTTTTACTAATTTTCACATGTTGGGGCATTTCATCGCCATCCAACGGTCCCTTCTTTGTCATGCTGTGATAGTTTACGAACCTTTCAGGTGCCTTTTCCCACCTTGTTCCTCTATTTTTCATCTATTTCCCCCATCGTGATAATTATTTACTAATTTATTTTAAATAAATTATTCTCGACCCATCTTTCTCCTTGTGGGCATAAATTCTAAGCTTCTAACAAGCTTTTCCTTCCCACTATCGCCCTCATGCATGTTTTTAGAAGATCTTAGATCTTTTGAAATTCTTCTGACCGATCAAAAAATTCAAAAGATTCAAAAAAATTGAAAAAGTCAAAAACATTAAAAAACTTCAAAAATGGCTCAAAATTGGTTAAACCAATTATCCACGGCTGAAATTTGTGTCTATTGCATGACACTCATCCCAAATCTTGCTGACACTTTCAAACATTTCAAAACAATGACTCGCATATCACCAAAATATTCAATCACCTAAACAAGCTATATCACTTACTTCGTCTCTACTCTGGGGCACTATCAATTGCATGGTACTGTTTTCATTGTGCACATTGCTTTTTCATAGGACATAAGTGTCCCACATCTTCCCCCTTGCATAATACACCTTGCTTGGGGCATCATTCTTCACCCTAGTCATTTATAAGAACATTTGGGACTTCATCTTGATAACAAAATATTTGTGCAAATATCTTGAACGTTGTTGGTTTAAGTGTGTGTGATTGTATTTATTTCCCTGTCGGGTGATTCGGTTTATTTCTCGTATTGCATTGCATTCGTGTATGTTGCATGCATTGGTTGTTTTGGAAAAGGATGGTTGTTTATATCTTGGATTCTAATGTCATTTTACGCTTCCATTGCATGTTCACATTTTAATAAGGACCCATGAGGAGGATTCTAAGCATTATGATGATTAAAAATTGTTAGCAATTGATTTGTAAATAGCTCAATATCCCTTTTCTTCTAGTTTCCCATCTTCTCTAAACACTTTTCTCTCTATTTTGTTTCTTTTTCAATCATTGATCGAGTTTATTTGTCACCCATCAAAACTCAAGGGGCATTCATCATCCTTCACCTAATTAATTTTTCTTCTACCCCTTCAAAAATTTGCCACTTGTTTGTGTTTGTGTAATTTATTTGAAGTGACGTCACTTACGTCACCTCAAAGAGGGGCAAATATAGACACCTGTAGTTTTCTCAATACACTATTATTTCTAATAGTGCACTAACACTTCTTCCTTCTGCAAATTGATGACACACCGCTAGTTAGGCCTATCTAACTCCCTTCCTATGACATCCCTTTCGGTCATTTTTCTTCTTGTAAACCATTTAAATAGGTAGTTATAGCCTTGTTATAACTATATTAGCTTCTTATTCTCTTCTAGATTGCTTCTATTAGCTCCCTGGAAGATCAATCCACTTTTTTGGATTGATTAAACCCTTCAAAACCCTTCCGTAATGCTAATTACTCTCTAAGAGAAATTAATCAATCTAACCTAGGTTAATTACCCTCTAACATAGTCACATCACACTTTGACTTTCTGAAAGTGCTTTTTAGACTTTAGCCTTTGTCCCACATGCACCCAAATCTCCCTTTTCTTCCAAACCAAAAACTATAAATAGGGCTATACCCCTCCCTCATTTCCTAAGAATTCTCCCTTCTTCCTAGCACAAATTATATCAATTTGATTAGGATTTAGTTTGTATTTCATCTTCTTTCATTTAAGCTAAAAGCATTTAATCTTGCATTTCATAGCATTAACATAGAGTAAAAGGGAAGATCCATTGGCCTTAGAGCCATTAATGGGGAGATCTCTTTATCTTAACACATAAATTGAATGCTTAGATCCTCTTAGGTTCATTATTTCAAGCTTTCAAAGAATAGAGATTAACTTCATTTTCTTAGTTTGCATGTTTATTTCAAATTAATGTATGCAAAGAAGGAAACCTTGCTCATTTCTTATCACATGGTCCATTGATCAGATTGTTAAAAGCCTTTGGGGTTTCTTTAGAGATTCTTACCCCAAATCCATGGGTTTTACAACTTTTTATTGAACACAAATATATTTCTTAACGATAATAAACCTCATTGGAGCCTATACTTAGTTAATAACTTTTAACAACATACATCACAAAGCCATAGTAATTCATACTCTATAGAGAAAGTATTAAAATGATTCTACATCTCTGAAATTATAAACACAAATTTCATTCAAGGCAAGGTTAGTTTTGTGAAATTACTAAATAGAGCAAGAAATTATGAAAAGTTCACAGCGTATTGTTAAACATTAAACTGCCTTTAGAAGAAGGCTATATGTCAGACTAATGTTTTTAAGAAATCCTCGCAAAATGAATTTTGCTAAGGCCAAGAATCCAAAAACTTTTAATTTTCAAACTTCGGAGTTTTTCTCTTTCAGATTTTTTAAACTCAATTTCGGAGTTTCTTTTGAAGTTTTCTGAAGTCCAAATTTCCAAAAGTTTGAATTTTTAAACTTTCAGGATTTTGGGTTTGAAGTATGCTCAAAAGTTAGCCCTTGGTCATATGGTATGGTCATATGAGGGCTTAAAGCTTGTGATTTCCTACTAGTAGGTGCTCAACTTCAGCCTCCTTTAATTTTATTTGTGTGGTGAAGGCAACAACAATTTATTTTGTTTTAATCGCAACTAAAATAAAAAGCTTGTAACTTTTGATCGGTAACTCGGTTTTGAGTACCATTTTTTGTAAAAGTGCTTGTTTTTTCATGATATTTCCATTGGAAATATTTATTTTGATACTTGAACTATAATAATAAAGTGCCAAATATGGAGGAGTGTTGTAATCAATTGTAGACGACGCAATTTCGAATGAGCCCGACATCCTAAACTTCTTGGAGTTGCATTTTGTATCTAGATTTTGAGAATGATATGATTTTCTCTGAAGTGTGTGGACTTCAAGAGGATATTATAAAATTTGTGGAAGAAAATAGATCACTCAAGAAGTTAAATTCTCTTCTATAATTACTCATTCACGATAAGGATACAATAATACACTTCTTGCAGACAAACTTGCTAGCCTACAAAATCACCATCATATTATGGACAGCCATATCCATGCTCCTACTCCACTTGTAGCTATTGCTCCTGAACCCACTGACATTGATCTATCAGTCTTTGAGTCTATTCTTTCTCTTGATGCTCATACACCTATAAAGCTTGTTACTGCATGCTCTTCCACATCTGTGCCTATTACAGTACCACATGTTGTGTATCCTACTTCTTCTCAGCTTGCATGGATTTTTTGAGAAGCATACCACTGCATTCAATTCTTGCATGCTTCATTCTATGGGTCTCACTAGTGGAGTCATTGGCATACATTCACATGGTATTGTTTCCTCTATTCCACATGTTAAGTGGAATTCTCATCATGACATTGGTTTTCAAGTAGATACTTCATTGGGATCACACATTGACAAAGCTCCTTTTTTTGTTCGCTCGACTCTTTTTGAGGATCATGAGAAACACATGAGTTCTACATCTTCACTCAAGATTGAGAAACCTGATATTTTAGTTGTCAGACATGATCAACTTGACACACATTCTAATGTTCTTTTTCATACACCCATTGTGCATTTTGCACCAAGTCATATGTAGGCATTTTCTTCATCCATCTATGTTGATTTGGGGTGGATATCTGATCACTCGTGGTGGCAACATAGGAATTAATTGAGAGGACTCTATAGGTGTGGATCCTCTACCATTAGGCCTCTTGCTCCACTTTCTATACCTTATACATTGTGATGCTTCTTGTTTTGAGAATTTTTCTTTAGCAGGTATAGTGTATCTCTCTTGTTTGTTGAGAGATTTTGTATTTGTATTTTTGACACTTTTGGCATGTTGATAGTATATCTTGGGGGATCTATTCTGGTGTAGTCCAGTGTTAGTTTGTTAGTGTTTGAGTAGTTTTTTGACAACTCATACAGATTTTTAGTGCCACTCCACCCATTCAGCAGTATGGGAGGGTGTGGTGTTGATCATGCTTCTTCGGGTTTTGTGTCCCTACCTTGTTACTTTCGATTTTCTTAGATCGTGACACTCTGATTTTGTGTCCTTTCCTTATTGCTTTGGTTTTTGTTCTTGGATCATGGCACACCTATTTGTAGTAGTTGATCGAATTATGTTTGGTGTTTTTTTGCACTTTTGACATCACTCCGTTGATAGTCTCCTTAAATGGAGCTATTCTGGTGAAACCCAGTGTCAGTAATTTTTGTGTTTTGTGATCGAGTAGTGGATTCAAAGCATAGTGCACACCAAACTTCTTCAACATTATATAAGTATTTTGAGCTGAGATTCTTGGGATGCCTTAGAGCGGGTCTTTACTCTCTTTACTTTGTTGCAACTAGTTTTGGGTACCTTGCAGTGTCCCTTTTTTCCTAGTTATTGTACATGAGTACCTCATCAGGCCTAGTTGTCAGGACTCATACTGTGGACATGCCAATTCTATTTTGGCCCCTAGCTTCACTTAAGGGGGTTTAGAGTAGGTATTTACCTTAGCTCATGTTCACCTAGGTACTTTATTTACCTTTTTATATTTATCCTCACCCACTTATGTGTGTGGATATTGATTTTATCTTATTTAGATATTAGGAGATATTATCTAGTTGTTAGGTACAGTTCTTTCCTTGATCTATGGTATTTACTAGTTATTTACTTGATCTATGGTATTCACTAGATCCTTGATGTCTATTTCTCTCCTAAATCTATGGTCTTGACTAGTTCTTTGATGACTAGTTATTTCCTTGTTTTATGGCTTCATCTATGACATTGGTTGGTTCTTAGATTGTTATTCCTTTCCTATTTAATAAATTCCCATTCTCAATGTATGGCATTGAGTTCCATGATAATATATGATATTCTTTCTCATCTCATTTACAAAGGTGTATGTAAAGTTATTCTGGTGAATTACTTTCATCTTATTGATCATGGTGTTTGATTAGCATCTGTGTTCTTGGCTTGGTATGATCTGGTTATCGTTCCTTTCGATATTGAGGTGCCTCACCGACAAATGGTTTTTTTAGAATTGGTTCGGAAGTTTTGGATTACCATCGAATCCAAAATAAGCATCACAAGACGGGAATGCATTTCCCTATTTCAATTAGCAGGTATTCTTGCCCAAATATCAACAAGGAAAAAATGTGGATGTAGAAATGGCTTAAGTAAACCTACGGACCTTCCATCCATGCGAATTAATTTTCACTCTTTGGGGTAAGTTCATGGAAATAGGTAAGTCCGGGTGCTCATGTGCCCCATTTATAATATATATGGATTCATTGTCGGGATGATTACATCGTACGACAAAGGGATTATGAAAGGTTAACTCTTGATGAAGTGTGACAGTTTGGATTGGCTGATGTGCCAAAGGACTTACAAGACAATGATGAGCTCCTAGATCCATCATACATGAATGATAATGTTTCCAATCAACCACTACCGGGTTGATTGGTTTGTGGAAGAATTTAGTAATAATAAGGACAGGATGGACCCATTCTAAATAGAAATTTCAGTTGGTTGGCTACCTTGGGAATCTCACCTAAAGGGGAAAATCAACCTACAAATATAGGGTCTACATCAACAAGAAACAAACCAACACCCAAAAAAGGGTTGAAAGAGGTTCCAAAGAAGATCTCATTTGTGGTTGGTGGCTCATCTCTCTAGGTATACCGCCCAAAGATTACATTCTATAGTGCAAAGAAGATCTCATTTGTGGTGTGGTGGCTCATCTCTCTCTAGGTATAACCAAAGAGAGTTAAACAATATATGTAGTGGACTGCCTAGCATGTGCTAGATCCTGAAGTGCGATACTTCCTAGATGGTTATCAGTCCACTATTTAAAACAATTCAATGTTGAAATAAAGTAAATATTGTCCTACTATAGTTTAATATGATTTAGGCATCTCATACAAACACAATAGGCTAGATCTAATCTAATAGGCTAGGCTAGAAGGAGATCCAGAGGTCAAGTAGGTTGGTTATAGGTGAATCTGAGCTAATAGGCTAGGTTAGATACAGATCTGAAGGTCAAATAGGTGTTCAGGTAGGTATATGTCAAAAATAGGTTGTAATTAGCAGAGATCAGGTGACACAGAGACCACCATGGTTTTATAAAACCGATGACGATTGGAATGTAATCGGTGACGGTTAGAGAGAACCCAATGAGTAGTTAGGTCGAGAACTGGTGGAAATCACACATCCAGTTTTAAAGGTTTTTAGGCAAGAATGGAGTTAGTAGAAGGTGTTGGGTGATCACAGAGGAGGTATAGTATGTTGTGAAGGTTTGGGGTTGGTGAGGAAGTCAAGTGGGTGGTTGGGCAAGGTATTATAATGGTTGGGTAAGGAGGGTGGCTGAAATTGATAGGATGAATGAAGAAATGGTAAAAGGGATAAGATCCTTTTACCAAAAGAGTAATACCAATGATTAATAAAAAATGAAATAGATGAGAGGAGGATACTTACCTTTCTGTGAGCTACTGATCTAAAGAATAATGAAAGAGTGGTGGTTTTGGAAGGTGTTAGGAAGAGGATTTCACCATTGTTGTCAAGTGAACTTTGGTTGCTTGGCTGATCACAATTAATCCTTGCTTTGTTGTTGTCATCTAAAAGATCAAATTCGTGAAAAGAAAATCTAAAGGTTGCCAAAAACAACCCAATTACAAAGGTTTAGATGGGTCTAAATAGGCCATTTGGTCCATCCCGACATAACCGGCGTTGGTTTAGGTGAACCGACATCGGTTTAGGGTAAACCAACATCGGTTTGGGTGAGATATCTCGGGTTGTTCAAAAGTTTCCGGGAAGTTGTTCCACCATTTGATAAGGGTCTCTTCTTTTCTCGGGTGAAAACCGACCTTAGGAGGCTTTTAATGTGAGGTGAGGGATGGGTCTAATGTTAGGTTTTATTTAGGACATTGGTTTAGGGTTTAGGTTAATGGGTCAAATGATGGGGGTGGTTAGGTGAGGTGTATTTAATAAAGGCAATTTTATTAAATAGGTGTGTGAGGGTGGTGAATTAATTTAATGTAAATAATTAAATTAATATGTGTGTGGGTAAAAGGTTATTAACTTAATTAAAATAATTAAATTAATATGTATGGAGGTAAATGGCATTAATTTAATTAAAGTAATTAAATTAAAATGTGTGGGGTGCAGGAGGTAGGTGATAAGGTGTTGAGGATGAGGAAGTGATTATAGGGCTGCGGTAGGGGACCAAGGTGATTACGACATGATTTTGGTGTCTACATTTTTCCCCTTCTTGTTGCGTAGCTTGTATTGGTAAGCGACATGAACAAGAATAGAGTGTGGTTGCCCCAAGTGGGAATGAGGGTGATCCCCTCAAACCAGAATTGATGAGGTGGCAAAGCACATTGGAAGTGGTTTGATAAAAGTGGATGTGAAGAAGAATAGTGAAAAATGAGGAAAGGGTAAAGGGAAAATCGGGCATATAGGTAAATGGGTAAATGGGCCAAGGTCAAAGGTAGTGGTAGTTGAATGCACATGCACACGTATAAACTATGACACGGTACTAGGTTGAAGAGCTTGCAAACTCTACATCGTCTAAGGTCGATAGGTTTATCCAAACAAGGTTGAAGTGATTCTAGTATCCAAGGTATAGGATATGGTCAGAAACACAATGTAGGTTAGGTGCAGGAACATTTAGGTATGTTCGGTACACCAAAGGTAGGGTCAGGATAAATGGTCATGGCAATAGGCAAGGTAAGGTCATTAGGTCAATCAACACAGGTATAGTGTCGCAAGGTATAGCGAAAACACATGAGGTTCAAAGGTCACAAAATATTTTTCTGGGTCCAGGTAGAAAGTCACAACATGGGTAAGGCCAAGGTAGGGGTAAAATAAGGAGGCATCAATGGCTAATGAGGTGAGGTTAAAAAAGGTGGAGGGCTAGAGGGGAAGGTAAAGTGGGTCTAGGTAGGTGTAGGGGAGGCAAAAGAAAAAGGAGGTAAGGAAAATGAGGTCAATGTGAGGGCAACGAGTAGGTAGGGTAACCATTAGTGGTCAGTATGAACCAATGACGGTGGAGAGGAACCAAGGCGGTTGTCTAGGGCATCGAGACCAGCATTGGTCAAGGGTTAACCAATGTCGGTTGAGTCGGGTAGGGTATAAAAAGTGAAAAACCCATGTTTTGAAAATTCATTTGTATATTACAAGGAGAAAAGGATAGAAGAGAGAAAAAGAGAAGAGGAAAAAGAGAGCGATCGGAGAGCTTGGTTGGTGAGCCATGTAGGTGGATTGGTTGAGTGGTAGGTGGGGCCGGAGATCGGATCAGCGAGGTGATTGGTGGAGAGAGTTAGGTTATTTGAGGATGGCGAGGCTCGGAGAGGGATTGGGGATGGCATCGGAGGCGAGGGTTCCAGGACCAGATTGGTGGGTGGGAGGAGGATTTGAACCATTGTTAGATGATGATTGGTGGTTCCTTTATAGACATGATGAAATGATCAAACCGGGGGTTTGGGGGAACCAAATTTCTTGGTGCGATTATATAGAGAGTTGGGGCCTACCGTGATTACGGATATATAGTCTAATGTATTTTTCTTAGGACACTATTGGGCCTATGAGGACATTGAGTGTGTGTGAAAGGGATTTGGGTCAGTAGATGCATTTGAGTGGGAGTCATTTGAGTTGGTTATAGGTGATGGGTGCTAGGGGTGGTATACAGAGAGCTCGAGGCTACATGCACGATGATGTGTAGTATTATGGTGCATGCAGATAAGAGCCAGACTAGTCTGTCAAAGGAGACCATAGTCCTGGATACCCTATGTGACCTATCCCTCTTAGAAAGGGATGATACGAGAGCTAGAGGGATAGGATAGTTATAGAGGTGGATAGGGATGTCGTGCCTAGCACGGATGATAAAGTTCGAATGAGTGAGGTGGACCAGTTTGGTTTAGTGATGGAGATAGATGTACCCCGCCCTTCCACAGGTAGATAGGTGAGGTCATGGGGTGGAGAGACCTTTTCCTCCACCCCATCTAGTAGAGTTGAGGGGGGGAGGAGGAGGAGGAGCCCATGGACCGTTGTATAGATGATGTGGGGTAGGTAAATGGCATATAGTAGTGGTGGGCCGTACAGGGTGAGGGGTGGGTATAGGTAGTATGAGTGAGAGCCGAGGGAGGAGAGGCCAGAGGCTATAGATACGAGGTAGAGAGGTGAGAGCCTCAAGTACAGGTATAGGAGGAGGAGCCCGAGCTACAGATATTAGTAGATGGTGTGATGAGACCACCATGGACATGAGATCTCGAGTGAGCATCGAGCACTCTTGCACGTATAGTGTTGAGAGTGTAGGTGGTGGGATTTTGAAAAGAGAGAGAGTGAGGACATCTATTGAGTACCATGTGTAGAGAGGCGAGCATCGATGTTGAGGACATCTAGTGGTAGATTGAGAGTAGCGAGATGCCACTCCATGGGTTAGAGAGATGAATGTCGATTACACTTGAGGCACAGAGATATGTTATAGCAAATGTGAGACAATATATCACCTATTTTTGTATTGTTGGATTTTGGATGTATACAATGGCTTTGCAGCCAAGAGATATTGTATTTTTTTTTTGTACATGATATATGGCACATGTGAGCCATTGAGACATTTTTGTATTTGATAGCGACACCTGTGAGTTGATGATGATTATTTTAGAGATACACATGTATGTGATGTGATACGGGTGTACATTGTATTGATATATATGAGTGTATATATGAGAGATAGATGATATTCAAGTGATGTTGTTGTGATATGTATGAGTTTTACTTTATTATGATATGGATGGAAAATAGATGAGTTAGGCATGATAGAGTCAAGTCATAGGCATGGATCAAGTTAGTCATTGTTATGAATGGATGATCGAGGTTGATTTAGGCATGGATCAAGTTAGGTCGATTTAGGCATGGATTGAGATCATGGATTGAGTCGGTGGTTTAGGCATGGATTGAGTTAGGTTGGTTTAGGCATGGATAAGTTAGGTTGGTTAGGCATGGTTATGAGTAAGGTTTGGTTTAGGCATGATTGGTAAGTTGATGTTGGTTGGTTAGGCATGGTTGGAGTTAGGTTGGTTTAGGGTGAGAGTTAGGTTGGTTGAGTTAGGATGAGTTAGGTCATGGTTGAGTCAGGTTTGGTTTAGGCATGGATTGAGTCGAGGTGATGAGCATGGTTGAGTTAGGTTGGTTTAGGCATGGTGGTTGGAGTCGGGTTGGTGAGGCATGGATTGAGTTAGGTTAGTTTAGGCATGGTTGAGTTAGGTTGGTTTAGACATGGTTGAGTAAGTTTTTGGTTTAGGCATGGATGTTCATTTTAGTATTTTGATTAACAAATGGTAATATAAATGCATGAGATGGTGTAAAATGTGGAAAATGTTGGTTATGTATGAAAATGTGAAATAATATAAGTGGTAAAAGTTATGTGGTATATGGTTTAGATGTCGAGGTTTTGATATGAAGGGAAAATCAAGGTAAAGTTGGGGAAAATGGTTAGGTAAAGAGTGGTTGAGCTAACCTTCTAGGGCCCCATGCCCTAGAAGTGTTGCCTACATAGTCCCGGTGAAAAGGGACCTCAGGCCGATGTAGTTCTCCCATAAGCTAGGGAAGAATATGAGAAGATAGAAGAATAGGTAGTGAGGTTGATAGTTAGGTTGATTCGAGGTCATAGGTATGATTAGGTCAAGGTCGATTAGGTTAGGTGGAATATAGGTAGATAGGTATGGGTGATTTTAGGTCGATAGGTAGTGTTGATTCCAGGCCATGGCATAGTATGATTAGGTCAAGGTCGATTAGGTTAGGTGGAATATAGGTAGATAGGTATGGGTGATTTTAGGTTGATTGAGGTGTGAGAAGAAAATCCCAAAAGACAGGTGTCGAGGGTCTAGTCCTATATAGGAAGATCAAAAGGTAATGAAGAAGAGAAAAGATAAGAGGGGGCAAGAAAGCCACCCGATTGGAAAGGATCAAAATGTATGAAACACATCTACAGATAGGCTAGTGAATGTAAGACCCTAAAGACATTGCATGATTGATTACTCTAAAGGTGAAGAATAGTCACATAATCACCAAATGTCATAGGTTCAACAGGTCCCTTGAGGCAGTATGAGGTGAAAAGACAATGGGTAAGGAGGTGAAGGTAATTGGGTCATAAAATGGGAAGTAAAATGCCTTGGGCAATAGAGCCAAGATCACAATAGGCAAGTCCATGATGAAAAAGGTTACTTTTTTTTTTTTTTTTTTCTTTTGACTTTTTAGATAGACTGATCGATGCGGGAAGTCTATACGGGATGAGTATATGTCTCCTTGAGGTCTTCACGAAGCTGATCGATGCGGGAAGCTTCTGAATTTTGATTTTTGAGAAAATAGTCCTCTTTTTGGAAAGACTATGTAGAGAGTTGTGAGCTTTTTATAGCTTTCCTTCGAGGGAGCAGTCTACTTATAGTGATAATTGAAGGTGGAAGATGTCCTTTTGAGGGATTCATCTTTTATATTGGAAGTTTGACTCAAGGAGTTGATCCCTTATATTGGAAGATGTCCTTATGAGGGATTCATCTTTTTTTTTTTTTTTTTTGTTTTGGCTTTTAAGTCATGGATGAGACTATAACGAAGCATTTGGTTCTTGTTGAGAAGGCAAGGGTGAATGACCATGGGATCTCATCTAAAATAAGATGAAAAGTATCCATGAGAATCATGCCATGTGCAGAGCCGTGGTGCACATATTTAAGATAAGGAAAAAGGGTGACGGGTAATCACATGATTCTTGTTTAGTCATTGGAGATGAGGTGTGGAAAAAAAAAAGGTAAATGGTGCTCAAGGGATGAGCATGAACTAGATAAATAGTGATGTAGGACTAGAAGTCAATAGTAGAATGGTCGAAGATGCAAGGCATTGAGGGGCTCAGGTTTGGGCTTACCATCAAGTGAAGACAAGTGATAAGCACCTGATCCATAGTCATGGGTCACGATGTATGGTCCAAGCCAATTAGGAGCAAATTTTCCCCATTTGTTTTTTTTTCTGCTTTGGTTACGTGTTGATTTTCCTTGAGGATGAGATCACCAACCTTGAAGGTGCGTTCATGGACACATTTTTCATAGGCACGCTTGATGCATTTTTGGTAGACTTGGAGATGGTCGAGGCATGAAGATGACGTTTGTCTAATAACTCAAGTTGTGCTAAACGGTCTTGGTGAAAGTCATCATCAGTAAGCATATCTTGAAGGGAGATACAGAGAGATGGGATCTAGACTTTGAGAGGAAAAATAGCCTCGGTACCATAGACCAGAGAAAAGGGAGTGGCAGCGGTGGAGGTGCGAATACTAGTACGGTATGCCCAAAGAGCGAAAGGAATGTGCATATGCCAATCCTTCCCAGTATCGTTAACCACTTTCATGAGAATTTTGTTTAGGGTTTTGTTGGTGGATTCAACTTGGCCATTGGTTTGTGGGTAATATGGTGAGGAGAAGCTAAGTTGGATACCAAAGGCATCACAAAGTTTCTATAGAGTTTTTTT
This sequence comes from Taxus wallichiana var. yunnanensis, assembly GCA_018340775.1. Lineage (NCBI taxonomy): Eukaryota > Viridiplantae > Streptophyta > Pinopsida > Cupressales > Taxaceae > Taxus > Taxus wallichiana. The sequence goes on along the minus strand of CM031233.1, from coordinate 95,266,178 downwards.
TTGAATTGTTTTCCATTATCAGTGATAAGGCGATGTGGAACACCAACAACAAAATAATGTGATGATTGATGAACTCACATATTTTCTCAGCTTTAGTGGAGATGAGGGGTATGGCTTCAACCCATTTGGTGTAATATTCGGTAGCGGTGATGATCCATTGATGTCTTAGGGAAGAGTGAGGATTGATCTCTCCGACAAGATCCAAACCCCATTGAGAGAAGGGCCAAAGGTCACGAGCGACCTGTAAGGCATGACTAGGTGTGTGATGAAGATTGGCATGTTGTTGGCATTTTACACAATGCTTAACGTAGTCACAAAAATCATGATTGAGGGTCACCAATAATAATAGCCTAGGAAAGAATGTGCTTTAGCAACAACAAGGCCACTGAAGTGACCTCCGCATATGCCATCATGAACTTCTTTAATGGTATAGGGGATTTCAGAGCTGGTGAGGCATCGTAAGAGAATACCATCAAAGCCACATTTATAGAGGAGGCCACCCATGATGACATAATGAGAGGCCTTTTTGAGAAAGGCATGTTGTCCATTACGTGTGAGGTCAGGAGGCAATATAGAAAGGGAAAGGTAGTCTGCAAGTTGCTTATACCAAAGGTCTTGTGTGTTTAGTGAGGTAGTTTAGATGAGGTTAACACAACAAGATTTATAAGATGGTCTCGGTATGTGTTTTATGGTAACAAAAATGTCTGAATCGTAGGTGAAGCGGTATTTGAGAAGTGAGGCAGGCCATGGTATCCACAAATTTATTGGTGGATCATGAATAGTTTGAATTTTATAGCGGTCAAAGGTAGTCAACATGATGCCGATGTAACATTTGTATTCTTGAAGTATTTCATTATGACACTAATAAACACCATTGACTTGGTTTACTACCAGTTGAGAATCACCAAAGATATTAATGGACTTGACATCTAAGGCATAGGCAGTCATGAGACCCAATACGAGTGCTTCATATTCGGTGATATTGTTGGTGCATTCGAAGTCGAGTTTAATGATAAGGGCATGGGTTCACCATCAAGAGGAATGAGGATAATGCCTACACCACCCCCACGCTGACATTTGGAACCATCGAAGAATAAGGTCATTTGGTAAGGGTCATCATCCAAAGAGAGGTTAGCAATGGATTCATCAGGGAAATCAAAGTTCGAAGATTGATTCCCAGAAAGAGGCACATCAAGAAGGTCAGCAATGGCTTGGCCCTTTGATAGATTTTTGGTGGATGAATTCTAGGTCTAGGTCAGCAAGAAGCATGAGCCAACATGTGGCACATTGATTTTGGTAAGGTTTAGCATACATGAAGTGTAAGGGGTTAGTGTTGGTCACAACATAGGTTTTGTGGTTGAGTAGGTAATGGTGAAGTTTGGTGGCAACAAAAACTAAGGCTAAGCAAAGTTTTTCAGGGTGAGTGTATCAGGTTTCGTAGTCCAAAAGGGTATGAATTATGTAATAAACCACCTGCTCCCTATGTTGTTCATCATGATGAGCGAGCATAGCCCCTAAAGAGTGATCGGTAGCAGAGATGTATAGGTAGAAGGGTTGGTCATCTTTAGGTGGAATAAGTATGGGTGGTTGGAGAAGGTATTGTTTTAAGGCCTCAAAAGCTTTGTGGTAGTCATCATCCCATTTGAAAGAGACATCCTTTTTGAGAAGGTGATGAAATGGTTGACAATAATCAGATAATTGTGAAATGAAACAAATGAATGACTGCAATTTACCTTGCAGGCTATGAGTTGTTTAAGGTTAGTGGGTGGAGGCATTTCCAAAATGGCCTTGACTTTAGTAGCAGGGTCAAATTCTATACCACGTGAGAGAAACAATAAATCCCAGGAGCTTTCCTGAGAGAACCATGAAGATGCACTTTTTAGGTTGAAGGCAGATGCAATATTTAATGAGGTGGTCAAAGATGGTTTTGAGGATGGTGAGGTGCTCGGTGCGATGTTTAGATTTGGCCAAGAGATCATCCACGTAATCTTCCAATATGTGATGCATGATATCATGGAAGATGTAAGTCATAGCCCACTGATAGGTGGCACCAACATTTTTAAGGCCAAAAGGCATGACTCGATAGTAGAAGGTCCCCCAAGGGGTAATGAATGTGGTTTTGTGTTGATCCTCTAGAGTGAGAAAGATTTGGTTATAACCCGAGAAACCATCCATAAGTGATAGCATCTCATGGCCAGTGGTAAGGTCAACCAACTGGTCAATACCAGTAGAGAGGAAAATCATCTTTTGGGCAGGCAAGGTTGAGATCATGGAAATTGGTGCAAATGTGAAGTCCCCCTATCACCTTAGTGACAGGGATGATGTTAGAAATCCATTGGGGGTAATCGATGGGTAAGATGAAGGAAACTGAGAGAAGGCATTGAAGTTCTTCTTTGACAAGAAGAGCAATGCGAGGGTGCATTTTCCTCAACTTTTGTTTTACGGGTTTGGCATCGGGAATGGTTACAATATTGTGGACCACGATAGTGGGATCAATGCCAGGCATGTCAGCATAGGACCAAGTGAAAGCATGGCTATGATTTTTAAGAAAAGAAGTGAGGGCTTCCTATTCAGCAACATCCAGAGATTGGCCAATCTTGAGAATGTGGGGGTCATCTTGAGTGTGGATGTTGACTTCGATAGTCGATTCATTCAACATTGTTTGTCTCAGAAGGTAACAACCGGTGAATATAAGAGTCTTCAGCACCAAGGTAGGTGAGTATGGACTCATCATCCTAACATTGAATGACATTAATAGGAGTATCGTCCCCTATCATGTCAGGATACAAGAAAGGAAGAGAGGAAGGAGCCTCGCCATCATGGTGATAGGTCAGAGGCCCCAAGGAAATGGTATTTATGGAAAAAAAGGTAGGAGGGATAGATTCAAGATCCATCGACTCATTGGTGAAGGTGGTGAAGGTGGGGTAGGTGAAGAAGGTGGAGAGGGGTCAATGTCTTCAATGAGTTCAATACGGGGCTTTTTGGCAGGTAGTTTGGTAAAACCGATTCCACTACGATCATTGTGTTTACACGTGGTACATGAAATAATGGTGTGATGACCTTGCTCATAAAGGCCAAAGCCAAAACCCTTCCAGGCATAGCAGTGTAGGAAAGTGTGAGCAAAGCGGCGGTTGGTAAGTGATTGAAGGTCAAGTAGAAAAAGGTTGGGTTTGTGATGGTGGTTCGGGTGTGTAAGTGGAAATATCAAGTCCCCCATAGGTAAGATGGGTATGGAGGTGGGGAGGACCATAAAGGAGATGCTCACCTATGTGGTGATCATAGTGAGGATGTTGGTGAAGGTTTCCATACTCTTGTGGAGTAAGGAATGTATTGACATTGTACAGTGATACTCCCCCATAGTGAGGTGTTGAAAAACACCTTCCAAGGGATCAGTGGTTGATATATTGGTGGCTGGAATGGAGGAAGTGTTAGAAGTTAGATCAGCAGAGGTGTCGGTTAGTTGGGAAGCTGATGTGTGACTAGTAGAAGCGACAACAACGTAGTGGGAATAGAAGATTTGGGTGAAGGTGAGGTTGCAATCGACACTGGTGGATGGGGTCATGTGTGAAGAAGATGTAGGTAGGGAGGTAGATGCCTTAATAGGTACAAGGACATCATTGGGCTGGTAAAGCATGTTGCAGGTTTTGAAAGGTGATGGGTCAACTAGAATGGTATAGGAATCCTTCATGTTCAAACTTTACACATCGGTGCAAAGTAGAAGGAACACAACCCATGGCACAAATCCAGGGTCTACGAGCAAAAAAATTGTATTGAAACTCCCCTTCCAAAATGTAGAACAACTCAAGAATAGTATGGGGACCCACACAATGTGGAGGATGATAGTGCTGAGTGTAGAGGTGATAGCATCATTGAATGAATGCAACATGACCGGATGTTTATGCATGTAGTTGTTGGGTAGGTGCATTTGTTCAATGCGTGAGAGGAGATGATGTTAATGCTAGTGCCCCCATCGATCATAACATGTCGAACACATATATTATCGATATGGATGGAGATGAAAAGTGTAGGATCTGGGTCATCGGTTTGGTGGGGGATAATTTCTTCATATGAAACTAAGGATAACAACTTGGTGAATAGGTGGAGGTGATGAGGTAGATGGAAATTTGGTGAGAGAGGTGACATGATGAGGTGTGATAATAGATGCTACAGGTGTGGGGTCATTAGGTAAAACCTCAATAGATTGAAGGACCTCCATGAGGGCTTGATGATGTGACTCTGAGGTTTGGATGAGGTCGTATAAGGACATTTTGAGGGGAGATTGGTGTAGTTGTTTGAGCATGGTGCGATGTGTGACGCCATTAGAAATGGGGTATGCATGGGGGGCCGTGATATAGTTATCTTAGGTATGGGTGCGGATGGTATGTTGGGTATAGGATTGGTTGGTGGGTCAATTGCCTTTTTCTTTTCCCTTCTGCACACATGTGTAGTGACATGTACCATGTTGATTTGAGGAAGTTGGAAAATGGAGAAGGTGTAGGGTGAGTGGTATAACGACATGACGGGAAAAAACCTACTGGAGGAGAAAAACCTTGTGAGGTGAGTTGGGCACAATGACATTTGGGTGGAGGCGTGGCAAGTTCTCTGATGCGAACCATGTTAATTTCAAATTTTGGGGGTGGCTCTATGAGCTGTGAGGGTGGAGGTTGTGGTATAGGTGTAGGAGGAAGATGTGAAGAAGGTGGTGAGGGTGAAATAGGTTCATCATCTAGGAGGTCATCGTCATCAAAATTGGGGTCAAAAGGACATAATTGAATGAGGGCAAGCCTTTAGACCCTTATAGTTCTCAACATCATGTCCTGGCACATGATGGTAAGCACAAATTTTAGTATCATCAAACCCTTCGGTTTAGGTTTAAGAGGGTCATAAGGTCTAAGAGGAGGGAGGGTGATAGCAGAGCTTTCCAGGAGGTTAGCCAAGATGGTGGCGTATGATCCCACCAGTGGATCACAATGCAAAGTGAAAGTAGGTTTGGTTGGAAGATTGGGTAGTTGTGGTGGTAGTTGAGGTGATGCAGTCTTGGATTTGGGTTGTACTTTCTTTGGTGTAGGTGCAACAACAGAAAGAGGGGTAGGTTTAACCACCTCTTTGGAAATTAATGGTTTTTCAAATTTTGGTGCTTTTTCTTAGGTAGAGGTGTAGGGGGAGCACGTGATGTAGATGGCAAGGTAGATGGTGGGAGAGGACGAGTGACCCAAGGGGACAACTGAGGTGCAGCGGTAGGTGTTGGTCGAGGTCGAGAGGGAGGTATAGGTGAGGTGGAAGAAAATGTCATAGGTAGTGAAGGAGGTATAGAAGGTAATGGTGGTATAGGAGGCAAAGAAGTTATAGATGGTGATGAAGGACGCAAGGTTCACCTAGGTAGAGTTACAGGATGTGGTGAAGGGGTCAAGGGAATTTTAGGTTTACCCCTGGAGAGAGTAGATTTTGTTAAGGTAGAGGGGTGAGGTCCCAAGATGGATGGTAGGGGTGAAGGTGATAAAGGTGTAGTTGGTGAGGTCGGTGTGTGTGGATTAGAAGGTTGGGTTTTTGTTTAGGTTGAGGGATTGGTTCAATAGGTATATGGGAAGATGTGGTCAAGTGTATCCTGATAGGAGGATGTGCAAGGTTTGATGTGGGTGTGACCCCTAGAACACTAGTGGGTTTAGATACAAGAGATGGTGTTGGAACACGTCGGCTAGTAGGTAGAGAGGCGGGTATAGATGAGGATGATGCAGTAGAAGATGTATCGAGAGTTATGTTCATGTGTGGTTTGGGTTGTTGAAACTTCTTTGGATAAATGGTAGAAGTGTCAGTGGAAGATGATTGCATTTGGGTCGAGACCGGGAGTAAGAGATGCCCCCAAAGTAAAGACCTATCAACATAATCCAGGCGGTCGGCCAAACGTGAGAATGACACTTGTGGTAGATGAGGTAGATGTGGAGTGAGTGGGGATTCCCATAAAATGTGTCTGAGAAATAGGGAATTCACTGGCTTCGGCCTCTGTAGGTAAGAGAGCCGAAAGTAGGTCCGTATGATCTTGGGTAGCTGATGGAGAATGGTCACCGAGTGGTAACGGAAAATCTATTGGATCCTGAATAGGTGGAGAAGATGATGGGTACTCCTCTGTGGGTGGAGGAGGTACAATTGGTAGTGTTCACTGGGTAGGGAAGCTGAAGGGAAATGATATCGGTGCTAATGAGAGACTCCTCCATGGAGTGTATGGGGAGGTGAAGGGATTTCCTCTATGGGTAGAGGAATGGATAAAGTAGGTTCTTGTGTGGGTAGAGGATTTCGGCTAGGATTTCCTCGATGGAGGGATAGGAGATATTTGGGAATCAAGTGATAAGTCGGTAAAGATAACATGTACCTCACGTGTATTACTTTCATTGTGTGAGGCATTACCAGTTTGATCATTAGATGGGGAATGGTTAGGGAATGGTTTCTTGAATATATGAAGGTCTTGATTGGCGGGTGCATTAGGGTTATCCAGGACTAACTCACCACTCTCGAGCATTCCTTAAACAATGTTTTTAAAGGTGATACAATTGTTATCACTATGACCATTTACATGGTGATAGTTATAGTAGTCATTTTCCTTGTACCAACCTGGTATGGGGCGAGAGGGGTCAAAACCAGTATGTGGTTTGATAGGAGGAAGGGTGATGGCATTAGCTTTAATAAGCTTTTCTAAAATAGATGAATATGGTTCCCCAATTGAGGTGTATTTCTTTTGTTCTCATTTGAATTGGAAGGCTTGGACTGGTGACAGATTGGATGAAGGTTTAGCATGATTGGATGGATGGGCAGGGCCAGCCTTAAGTACCACTACGTTGGTAGTTCCCTTGGCTTTGGAATAACTCATCTGAGGTTTTGAGGAAGAGGAAGTATCGTGTGATTTAAACGAGGAGTTCTTGTTTCGTAATTGTATCTTCTTCTCTTCGATGGCATGAATTTCAAGCTTACGTGCCATGGTGAAAGCCTCATCGAATGTTCGAAAGGTTTGCACTTGTAAGGTAGGTGAGATATGTCTAGCACAAGCTCATGTGAAGAGCTCTATGAGTTCAGTTTGTGGTAATTGGAAAGTGAGTTGGTTGATTAGGCTACGCCAACGAGTGACAAAATCTGTGATAGATTCATCGTCATATTGATGCATGGAATAAAGATCGGTCATGGTAACCTTCTTGACAATGTTAATCAAAAATGATCCAAGAAGGCTTGGGCTATTTGGTTGAATGAGAAGATGGAATGTCTAGGTAATCCACTATACCAGTCCAATGTTGGACCAGTTAGGGACATGGGAAAGGTTCAAAAAAGTAAGCATCATCATGGGAAATTAAGTAACACCCATGTTTGAAAGATCACAAATGTTGTTACGGGTCTTCCTTACTGTTAAAGTGGTTAAACTTAGGCATCTCCCAGTGTACGGGATATGGGTGAATGGGAATGGATGGGTGAATAGGCTCATTACAAATCTCATCATAGGTGAGAGAATTATGGGAGCCAAAAATAGATGCTTCTAATGTCTGCATCTTATCCATCATTAACTTGATAAAGTCATTGTTAGGTTGTGAAGATTGGGTACCCCTAGAGCGAAAGGAGGTTGTTGTGGGACATATGAAGAATAGGACATTCCAGAATATGGTGGTGTCGAATAAGGAGGTGGGAATTGAGAGACAGACATAGAGGGTATATACCCAGACTGAATGACCGATGAAACAGGAGGTGGCTGGTAGTAGGTATGTGAGGGTGGGACACTCGTAGTGACCCTAGTAGAGATGGGAGGTAGAGATTGGGGAATAGAAAGGACAACATTTTTGAAATGGGGTAGAGGTTACCGACACCAAGGGTGGTAGCATTGTGACTGTATATATGAGACAACAGGTGTGGATGATGTTATGTTTTGGGTGGTGGATGAAGGTATGGTGGAGACTGGGGCATAATAGAGGTGGTGGATGTGGCGGTCAAAGCTGGCATGGGACCTAGCTGTGACACAACTGGGGATAAAATGGGTGAGGTCACCATGGTAGGAGGTGGAGCCAAGGTGGAAGTGATCATTAGGGATGGAGATAAGGATACGGGCATGCCATAGATCAATTGACCCGAGGCATCTCGAGTGGAGGCATGGGTGAGGTAGTGGCTCAAAGTAGCGGGATTTTGATCCAAGAGTCGTGCAAACTCCATGTGTCACCTGTAGGAATGGTGATAGGTTGATTGGGATCCATGGATGATGAGATGGAAGGTGGTGAAGGACTAGGTGATGAAGGGCTAGGTGGTGAAGAGCTAGGTGGTGAAGGGCTAGGTGGAAGCGGTAGTTGACTAGTGTGAAATACGAGGCACTTTCCTGACTACGGGTTAGCACCATGTGGGTAGGAACTGATTTGGCGAGACTATATTATGTCTGAATGGCACAAAACACAACAAAACTAGGAAAATAGTCAACAATGAGTGAATTAGGTCAGCTGGTGAGCTATAAAACAACACAGGGTGATCGATGCTTTAGTTTGGGGTAAACGATGCTAGTTAGGCTTAACTGGTGCCAGTTACTGTGAAAAACCAACAGTCTGTTAAATGATGGTCCCAGACTGACAATTTTCACACAGGATGAGACGTAAGGTGACTGTGATTGAAGTAACGACAATATGAAAGGTGATAGGAGCCTTTTACAACTCAAAAAGTGAAATAGGTGTCTTTTGGATAGGTATCCAAGAAGACTTCAGACCGATGTCGGTTGGGTTAAATTGATGCTGAGTTAAAGATAACCGTAGCTGGTTACTTGTGAAATTGAAATAGAGAATAAGAAAAGTGGTTGTAATTTAAAATTTTGGTGTTGAATCAAACCCAGAAGTCTGAGAATGATGTAGATGTGGTCCAGCACACTCAGACGAAGTTAGAATACACCAACTATGATTGGGAGTGTGTAAGGAAAGACAAAAATAATGATCGAAAGCTCTCACCTCAAAACACAAATCAAGCAGAACACTAAGAAAGAACATTCCTAGAGTGCCTATTCTATTACGTTTGTTCAACTTATGCTATTTGTATGGACTGACTGTTATGAATAGAACAATAGAATTTCTTGGTGAGGAAGGCTTCCTACGAAGAAATAATTCTAAAGGGTGAGGTTTCAGGAATGTTATGGCGGGGGCGGGCTTCACTTTGAAGTATGACTCAATAGAGCAGTGAGCTGGGTGCCCACTATACCATGATCGTGTGATCACCTACAGCTTCTTCCAGGTAGGATGTTGTTTAAGAATGTATGTATTTTGAATTTTTGTGTGGTTTGGTAAGACTCAGAGAAAGAGAAAAGGATAGAAGTGCTTTTCTACGATTCATTTGTCAACCATCAGCTGGTCATGACTTCCAGCGTATAGGTTGCCCTCAATTAATGTGAGCTAATGAGTTAAATCAGAATGCAATGCACTTGTTTTAAACCCAAATCAAAAGTATGATATTCGATGACAAATAGATGAATAGGAAGAGGGATGCTCTTTCACTAAAATGTAGAAAACAAGAATAAGAAGGTTCTTTTTAAATACACCAAAAGAAATGTGTCTTTTGGAGCAAGTAGAAAGAAGAGAATGTTACCAAGGAGAAAGTTTAATGTGAATGCTATTAGAAGGGAAACAAACACACACAATTTTTCACCTAGGAATGAAGAAAGATGCAAGGAACCTTGAATGGGTCCCACTAGGCATGCCAAAATGTTTCACCTAATTTCTTAGTTTTTGAGAAGTACTTGATGAAACAGATAAGGTAAAGGTGGTAAGAGGAATACTTATTTTGAGATGGTTGAAGGTTGTATGCGCACATATCTGAATTCTAAATCAAGTGATTGTGAGACCTTCCTTTTGGCTAGGAGGAACTACCTATATAAGAATCAAAACAAGACCACCAAAGAGAGTTAAACAATATATGCAGTGGACTGCCTAGCATGTGCTAGATCCTGGAAGTATGATACTTCCTAGATGGTTATCAGTCCACTGTTTAAAACAATTCAATGCTGAAATAAAGTAAATATTGTCCTACTGTAGTTTAATATGATTTAGGCATCTCATAAAAATGTAATAGGCTAGATCTAATCTAATAGGCTAGGCTAGAAGGAGATCTAGAGGTCAAGTAGGTTGGTTATAGGTGAATCTGAGCTAACAGGCTAGGTTAGATACAATCAAGGTCAAATAGGTGTTCAAGTAGGTATATGTCAAAAATAAGTTATAATTCTAGTAGAGATCAGGTGACACAGAGACCAACCACGGTTTTATAAAACCGATGACGGTTGGAATGTAACCGGTGATGGTTAGGGAGAACCAATGATGGTTAGGTCAGGGGCTGGTGGACTCACACAGTCACGGGTTTTAAAGGTTTTAGGCAAGAATGGAGTTAGTAGAAGGTGTTGGGTGATCACAGAGGAGGTATAGGTATGTTGCGAAGGTCTGGGGTTGGTGAGGTCAGTCAAGTAGGTGGTTGGGCAAGGTATTACAATGGTTGGGTAAGGAGGGTGGCTGAAACTGGATAGGAGGAATGAAGAAATGGTAAAAGGGATAAGATCCTTTGTCAGGAGTAATACCGATGTTAATAAAAAACTGAAATAGATGAGAGGGAAACACTTAATTTTTGGTGAGCTACTGATCTGAAGCCCAGTGGAAGAGTGGCGGTGTTGGAAGGTGTTGGGAAGAGGCTTCACTTTGTTGTCCCAGTGAACCTGGTTGTCTTGGCTGATCACAAATTAATCCTTGCTTTGTTGTTGCATCTGAAAAGATCAAATTCGCAATAAGGAAATCCAATGCCGAAGGTTCAACCCCAATTACAAAGGTTTAGATGGGTCTATATAGGCTGTTTGGTTAATCTCGACATAACCGGCGTTGGTTTAGGGTTAACCAACATCGGTTTAGGGTAAACCGACATTGGTTTGGGTGAGAAATATCGGGTTGTTCAAAAGTTTCCTAATAAGTTGTTCCACCATTTGATAAGGGTCTCTTCCTTTTCTCGGGGTGAAAACCGATCTTAGGAGGATTTTAATGTGAGGTGAAGGAATGGGTCTAATGTTAGGTTTTATTTAGGACATTGGTTTAGGGTTTAGGTTAATGGGTCAAATGATGGGGTGGTTAGGTGAGGTGTATTTAATAAAGGAAATTTTATTAAATAGGTGTGTGAGGGTGGTGAATTAATTTAATGTAAATAATTAAATTAATATGTGTGTGGGAAAAAGACTATTAACTTAAAATAATTAAATTAATGTGTATGGAGGTAAATGGTATTAATTTAATTAAAGTAATTAAATTAAAATGTGTGGGGTGCAAGAGATAGGTGCTAAGGTGTTGAGGATGGGGAAGTGATTATAGGGCTGTGGTAGGGGACCAAGGTGATTGCGACACGATTTCGGTGTCTGAGTGTATTTTCGTCACTTCCTGGTTCTATCACCGGGAAAATATTGGGTCACCCATTTCCTCTTTACTTGCTTTGAAACTTCCATTTTATTCAATTACAACCCCAACATAATTTTTCAATTCCTATGGTTGTCCTTACATCCAAACCTTCCATCACTGCTACCTCTACTCAGATATCAACTAGCATTTCTAGTGATCTTTCTCTAACTGATGCTTCAGGTATTGGATCTGCTACACCATCTTCATCAACTTTAGCCATACCAGAGTGGCTATTTAGACAGACTCCTAAGAAAAAGAAAAAGGTTCCTCTGGGAGATGTTATAGATCTTAGTATATTGGAGTCCATGCCCAAAAGACAGGCCAAGAGACCGAGGACCGTATCAAGTTTGATGGTTAATCCATCTGAGAGAGCGTGTGATAGAAGTGGCTACCCATGTTGAGGGGAAAACCACAGAAACAATCACATCAGTGGATTACCGAGATATCAATGTTCTCATTGGGGAAGGCTACTCATGAAGAAGCCAAGAAAGATGTACACACCTGCTCTCGGGCCCTTTGAAGAAGTATGACAAAGACAAGGCCACCAAGGATGAGCTCAAGGCCAAATTCAAACAACTCACCGCAATGGTACGTAGGGTAACCCAGCCCACTCCATCCACTGACATCTCAACTACTATGGCTATGAAAATTTCATCTACAATCGATGATATTTCTTATCATGAGTTTGAGAAGCTAGGCCAAAAAGGGAGAAAATGGATGGATGGATGGAAAGAATCTTACAAGCGAATCCTTTGATTAAGGAGGCCATTGAGATTTATAATGATTTGTAGGTTGCAAAAACCACCATAGCTAAGATGGACGAATCTTTCTTCGAGGATAATAAAAATTCAAATTTAACTTTGGCAACATGGGGTGACATCAGAGAGGGATATTCTGACTTACTTCTTCAAGAAGAGGTAATTGATGATGCCTCTAAATTGTTTGAATATCAAAAGGCTATGGAATTACAGTGTTAGGTGCTACAAGATCTGATTAAGAAATTGGAGGAGAAGCGAGTGGAGATTACAGATGCCATCAATGATATCTCAAAGGAGTTTGACAATGCCAACTACAATTTCTTCAATGAAAATATCGATGCTCTTCCTGAGGAACAAATTAAGGAAAATTTCAAAGATTTGGTGAAGCGGGATGATGATGTCGCGAAGACTTTCAATAGTGACTCCATTGACCGGCTGGTCTTATGTCAAAATTTTGTAGTGAGACTAAACAAAGTCACAAATAAAATTCAAATATTGCGCCACCAGATCACAAAAGAGATCGAGACAAACAAACGTAGTGAATCATTATGCGTGTGGACCTGGAGATGAAGAAATTCGAGGTATTATCAAGAAATTCTTCGAGTACTGAGACATCGAATGGCTATATGGAAAGAAGGAAAACTAAAGCCTATAGAGAAATGAGATACAAGAGGATCAAGCCAAAGTGAGCGACCATGAAAGGACAGGTTCAAGCTCTAGAATCACCAAAGTTACAGGTTGACTTGGTCAAATTTTCAAACAATTTTTCTATTTTTATGGGAGCATGTTCCTTTTATTAATGACATTACTATTTTTAGTTAAATGTTAGTTAAAGGCACAACTGTAATGGCTCAGCCTAGGAACTTATAAATACTATAATGCTTTCATTATTTTAGAATATACTTTTTAGAAAGATTTTGGGTGAAGTTTCTCTTCAAGCTTGGAAGAGTTTTCAGAGTTTTGTTGAAACCTTTTAATTATATTCAGAGTTATTCCTTGCACTTGAAGATCTATTTTATTGTGTTGAAGGGTTATTCATTGTATGCTTTGTGAATGTGATTCCTTGGCATTATTTATTAATTTACCCTTATTTCGTATGATCTGCTTCATATTGTGAAAAGAATAATGTGGTTACCCTTTCGTTAGTTATGAGAAACTATTTCCTTCTGTTGGCTAAGAGTTGCATTATTATTATCACTTAAGTGGATGCTTGACATGTGTTTGTGATTGTCCTCTTGATAAATTATATGTGTATTGAATGAAGGATGATCTTTTTATTATTTATGTCTCAAGTTTAACAAAGGAACGTGTGCTTCTAGTCTATGGTATTTTGTACCCTTTCCAAGTTGTAATAGGTGAAGGTGGCGAATGATGTGAGAATCCTATCCACATTAACCCTTCCTGAAGTTGATCATCCCTTTTCTTGGTGTATCACCACTTCTAGCATAGATTTCACTTCCTTGGATTCTCTTTCCCTAATCCCATGAAATGTTAGTATAGGTCTAGTTATCCATTTTTCTTACATCAGAAGGAGTGTTGTATTTAGTTTAGGAATAGGAAGTCAGCCTTCTTCGGAGGTTCACCGAAAGCCCAAGTCCCACATCTTGAGAGGTGATCCCATGTGTCCCAATCACACCAAATGTCATGATTAATTCTCAGGCTATTCGGGAGTACATTGATTTGGTGAAAATAGTTTTGGTACACCCGGTGGGATGCGAGTTGGTACCTCTCTTCTCATTCTATTCACACAAGGTACCTGACGACTCCATATATTTAGATTTTCAAAGTTCAGTACATCAACTCATGTAAATTTTTCACACAAGAGCTTCTTCAAGGCGAGACAATTATTATCATATAAAGCTTTCTTTGTCTTCCCCAAGGATAAGGAGAAGAAACCTTTCAGATACCATCGATTGTTGCTTTACCTCATAGAGGAATTCAACTCTGAAGGAAATTTCGTCCCACCAAAACACAACTAGTGGTGAATGTCATGGCAGCCAATACTTGTCCTCCATTCAATTCCATTAGTCCTTTGTTATTAGCACAAAGAGATGCCATACCAATAGCCGCCTTGAATAGTTTACCATTTTACACTAGAGACTACTGCTTTTCACCTTAGGAGCACATACTGGATGTGGCTAGTATCTGTACAATACACAAGCATTTGACAAATGATAACATGGTAGTTTGAATCCTTACTACTTCATTCAAAGGCAGAGAACTTCAATGGTTCTGGAGTTTAGCTTCTTGGATCCATTACCACTTGGAATGATTTAGGTTAAAAGCTATGTAAACAGTTCGAAGATAAAAGTGACAATCTCTCACTTGTAGAAACAGCCCATACTATCAAGAGGTCTCCTCAGAGTATATGAGTGATTTGAACCTCCGTTTTAACAATACCGAAACGGATCCCAAAGCACTTGTAAGGAAATCCCCGAGAAAGCACTTTTTATATTACTTATGGGCATTGAATAGTGATGGCTCTGTCATGATTCAATCCATGGGGGAAATGTGATCCTTGATGATTACGAAGTTGTCATGCAAGCTGAAAATTGCTTGATTCAAGCAGGTAAAATTACTCCTAGACCTCCCATTCCCATTTTTATAGAGCTTGCAGAGCCAACGGCCAGTCATTTTCCCGCCTACGTAGCTTCTATTTCAAAAGCTACGTATGCTTCCAATCCCTCAAATGATTTGGTTGAGGTAAATTCACTGTTACAAACTTTCAAGAATGAAATCGTAGCAATGAAGAGGCAACAATCAGTCTAGTATGCTTGCTCTTTTTAACCCCAATATGAGATGAACTATCCTCCATTTCATGGAAATGGTCAGTCACAAAATCAGGCCTCAAGCCAGGCTATGAATATAAAAACTTTGAATTTTCATAACCCTTGTGTTACCAGTTCTTCCTGGGCTATAGTCCTGTCCGAACAAGCTCATCCAAGACTATGAATGGTGCTACCCTTGTTCTCAGCCCCATAATCAAAATCTCTACCCACAAGGAGTTTTGAGTCAAGTCCTCATGGTTCAAAGCATAACCACTCCACCTGAATCATCTCTGGACCATCCACTTCAGAAAGTCAAGATCAAGATCCTGATGAAACCACATTACTAAATTGGTAGGCCAAAGAATTTTGTGGTTTGAATACTGATTCCTCCACCATAGCATCTAACACACATTCCAAGAAAATGGAAATAGATTCGAGTCTTCCAATACTTATCAGGCATCCACTTCTTAGGCCCCAACATAGATACCAGATGATAAAGGCACGAGAAAGAAATCATCAAAAATATTCGTTGATCAAAATACAAAGAAATATGGGACATCAAGTATCACAATACCCAATAAGCATTATCCAAAGGAAGACCCCAACATCCCAAAAGGCATTAGCAAAGTGGGAGAAATTCCATTCAACATAGTGGAACAAATGAAGAAGACCAATTTGAGTGTCACAATGTGGGATGCACTTTTGATTCCTTCTCAAAGGAACTTGCTACAAGAAGCTTTGAACAGCTTTGGCACTACTAGAAGACCATTAGGACAGGAAGTAGCAGTAGCAACCATCTTATGCCAACCCGAGAAAAAATACATGCTAAGACCAACAAGCCTCCATCATTTTATATCTCGCTGATTATTGGTGATCATTTAGTGCACAATTGTATGATCAATTATGGAGCCAATAGTTTCGTGATGCCTAAGAAAATCACGGATGTACTACAAATTCCATATGCTCCAATTTTGAGAGGGGTTGTTTAGCTAGATGGTACTGCAGTCCAAACTGTGGGGGTCATTAAGGGGCTTCAGCTCACTATCCACACATGTCCTAGTTTGACTTTCACACAAGATATATCCATCATTGATCTCCCTCCCTCTTTTCCATCTACTTATCACGGGGATTTAACCGTAAAAATGGGAGGATATTTGTCATCGAGAATAGTTTCATATGATCTTGAGAACTCATTATGGGAAAAAGGTAACCAAAAGAGTAGAACTAATTTCTCCTACCCACGTGGAACCATACACGTCCAAACCCATATAGGGTAGTTACATCATCTGTGATTCGGAAGAAGAGGTTGTGGATCATGAACTATCTACTCTTTTAGAGGAGGTGCACGATACAATGCTTGATGAGGTAAGTGTAGACCATCAATACGACCCGCATGCTGATTTATTGGCTAACGAAGAATTTGGTCTGTTATTTTTAGATAGGACTAGATTGAGAACTTATTATATACATGAATAAGCTACAACCGTGCCTCACTTGGTTAAGGCATTGTCGACATTAAAATTTTCCTCCGTAATTTCTATTTTATTAATGTATGTATTAGGAATAAGATGTTGTTAAGTATAATTAGTAGTGGCATCCAATAGAAGATAACGACACCATCAGTATGGTGCCACCAATAAAGTAGAGTATGGTAACAGTCAAAGTACAATAGGAATGTTGTAAAAAGTAAATATTTTTCGTAAGTGGTCTATTAATGTTAAAATGTCAAAGTTTGGGTGAGTAGAAAAGTAGGGTCTACATGATTAGGAATTAGAAATATTATATTTGTAATAAGGACAAAGAGTGATGTCATAAATATTTTCTCGTATTTTATTTGTAGAAAATTCTAAAAATGTGGAACCCATGTGAGATGATAAGGTTTATCTTATCTTAGAATATAAGCCTACATGTAAAGACAAGAGTTTAGGCATGGAATATGATTGGCGGGAAGATATTTCCTATCGTATCTTAGAGATAGGGTGGATAATCCTAAATTCCTATAAATAAAGAGGCCACCCCCTCATTTAGCATAGAAGGAAGTAGTGAGAAATATTGTATGAGTAAGCCATCATTTTGAAGGTGTTTTAAAGAAGCCATTAAGAGGTGTAATTGTGAATTTTCTTCCATAGTTATTGTTGGAAGGTAAGTGAAGTCATAACACTTGAAGTAACTCATGGGTGAGATTGTAACAATTTCATGTTGATATTATAATTTACACCTATATTTTCAAAATTTTCATCATTCTGTTATCCAAAATTCACCCCTAGGGTAATTTTGATAACATGCATCAGAATATTCAAGTCCCAGGCAAATTGATTGATTCAGGGAAAAAAATCATGTTTCCAGGGTCCCCTCAGATTTTTTCTAACTCTCCTGTCCAGGTTGAAAAGAGCAAGTTCTGAGAAAAGGTGAAAAAGCTGCAAAAACAAGCTTGGGCCAGAAAAAATCATGAAAATTGGCTAAGTCCTAGTCCTCGCAATAGTAGGGATGTGAGGGACATCTTGGCGTGAATCGGCCGAAAGGCCGCCAGGCAGTCTGCAGAGCAAAGGAACATCCGGGCCGTCGGGGCGCTTGCAGGACATTTGGGACAAGGAGAAGAAAATCGACTAACTGCTCTGGGACATTTGGGAAAAGAGGACGTGAAGGATGCGAACCGCCGCGATTCGGTTAAACAGAAAACTTCAATCTTGGGGGACAGTTGGGACAAAGGGACGCGTGGGACGCGGATAGCCGAAGGAGCCGAAAGCCAATCAAATTACGCCACGTGTCATCGGCAGATAAGGGACAAGGAAGCCCATTTCGGTGGATCGAAGTTTTGTCCCAGGCAACACTGGGACATCCAGGACAAATGGACACGGTGGACGCAAAATCCGGTAGACCCGCGGACCAATCAAATCATGACACGTGTCACAAGAGGGAAACGTCCAAAAGTTCAAAGGGTGAGGTTTCAAGCGTTGGCCCGAGCCAATAGGAATTGGACACATGTCCAATGGAACAAGGAAGCGTGGAGCTTGGGGAGGAGTTGGAAAATTTGGCAAAGTTTCGCCAAAAAGCTAAAAAGTAAAGGAAGACCCCGCGCCCCTGTCCTCCAATCAATGCATGCCACGTGTCCTCAGTGGCGGGGGCGCGGGGAAAAGTGAAAAATGTTCCAAAATCATCAAAAAGGTCAAAATTCAAGGGAAAACCCGTGGGTAAGTGAAAGGAGAGAGAATTACGCATCCAATCAGTGCTTGACACGTGTCATCCAGGTGGCAGAGCGCGGGAAAAGATTTTCAAAACACATTTTCACCTGTTTTGTGCCCTAAATCTTCAGATCTCCGTATCTTTTGATCCAGAGCTCGGATTTGCATGTTCTTTATATCAATGGAAAGATTATGAAATTCTCTACATGATTCTGGGTTAATATTGAATTTTGGTGTAGTATGGAGAGAGAAAGTTAAGAAATGGCTCTGACGCGTGTTCATGGCCAGAAGTGACATTTCAGCGACCAAATTTAACGCAGAATGGGTCACATTCTCCTACAATTCAGTCAAAATTGATAGGGTATGGGTTTGTAAGGTCCCCCATGCTGTTTTAATGCATCTGCAGTCAAGGAGGAATGGGCTCTCACGTTTTTGTACGTTTCTGTCTCCTGGGCTCGACCCATGCAATGTAAAAGCTAGATTTGGCTCATTTTGGGGGACACTACAAGTTGTTCATTTTTTCTTCTATGCCTCCTTTCTTTTCTTCTCTAGGGTTGAAAATGGAGTTCAAACCTCCTCCCCTTCTCTGTAATGGTGTTTTTTCCTTTTACTATTGAAATGATGTTCTGTGCAAACTTCTGGAGCAATAAAAACATGTTTTGTGATGCATCTGTCCATCCTTGCTTGTTTTTGCTTGTTCTCTTCTTGCCTCTCTTCATTACAGGTATTTGTGCATGTTCTAATGTTCACTATAGGTCTGGAGTTGTGTTCATGGAGTTTTGGGACATTTTCTGTGTGAAATCTATCCTTGGGCCTGTGATGCGTCTGTCCATCCTTCCCATTGCTCACCTCTCCTTGTTCCATGGCAGTTTTGATAGATGTTCAACATTCTCCTTCTCTGGTGTATCACCATTTTAGTGTAGGATTTTGCTGTTTTTCCCTTTTCTCTCTCTCTCTCTCTCTCCTTGGTATGGTTAGATTAGGTTTGGATTAGCTTGCCTGCACTGGAATAGCTTGTGGCAGGTAGTTTAGGAGTAGGAACCAGCCTTCTCTAGAGATTCCTTTCTCATTTTCATGAGTCCCACGCTCAAGAAAGGATTAAATGTTGTGCAATCACACTGGATGCTAGAGTGATCAACCTAGAAGCCCGATCGCATCCAAGGGTGCTATGAGCTTTCTTCTGGCAGTTTTGGCATGCCCGTGGGGAGCTTAGAGGTCTTCCACTTCATCTTTTGCAGGTTGGTGTGTTCCTGTGAAGATTTCAGCCTTTGGAGGCACTTGCAAACACATCTGGCGACTCCATCTGATCAGCAACCCATTTCTAAAGTTGCAGACCTATTTTTCATCCATTCTCATCCATCATTCTTCCCATCCCTTTCATTCTTTCCATTCTATGAAGTTGTGCAATCATGACTTCATTTCCATTATGGAACTCACATTTACAACAGCAGCAATGTTTCCCACCTCCAACATGCATTACAACTCTTTCAAATCAGCATTTTGAACAAATTCAAGATCAGTATGCATACCCATATGAGCAGCAGTGTCAAAGTTAGTTTGGATATGAAGCATGTCAAGCACAAGGGTATGCTGATTATGAAGACAATCAGATGCAAGATGCTGGTCTGTTGGAGAAAATCCAAAAGATGGAGGTAAAGATGGTGCAGTCCAGAGCAACAACTCAAATGAGAGCTTTCAGAATTGGTTGCAGGACTCCTTGTCCATGGGGAGGCCCTTTTCCAAGACACTTCAGCCCTCAGGAGAAGCTGGACTTCATGATGAAAACGCTGCCATTGC
This sequence comes from Taxus wallichiana var. yunnanensis, assembly GCA_018340775.1. Classification (NCBI taxonomy): domain Eukaryota; kingdom Viridiplantae; phylum Streptophyta; class Pinopsida; order Cupressales; family Taxaceae; genus Taxus; species Taxus wallichiana. Next base: position 95,246,250 of record CM031233.1, on the reverse strand, counting down.
TTGCAAAGTGGATTGAAGAAATAGAGGTGTATGAGAGGAGTATTGAGCAACCTTGTCAACGGGTAAGCACGCCATCTCATGCCTTTCTTTTCCCTCTTTCCCAATCTGTTTTATCTCAGCAGTGTCAAGTTTTAAACTCTCCATCTGCTGTCCCAAGTGTTGAATCCATTTCTCCACCCCTAGTCTTCCACCTCATCTCAATTCTTCTTTCCTTTTTCCTTCCAAACAGTCATCCCCTCCACAAGAACTAACAGAAATACCCCCTCCTCCAAAGAAACAAGAGGTTTCACCTCCTCCACCACCACAAAAAAATGCAAACTCAATTGAGTTACAACCCACTTCTCCTCTTGCATTCCCAATTCCATGTGGGGAAGAAGAAATTACAAAAAATGGCCATGAAGGACAGCAAGAAGAGGAGCCCAACGAAAAGAAATGACAAAAACTTAAGAGTTTGGGCTGCCAAATTTAGGATGACAAAGATCCCCTTGATGGTTAAGCCTTCAGAAGAGGTTGGAGTTGGAGAAAAAATTGTGGTCAGAACTGATTTTGTTGCAGCAGAAGAAGAAGTCCTTGCAGTTCCAACTTGTCCTCTAAAGCAGCAGATTGAAGAGTTTGACTTGACAAACTTCATGTTGGAGGAAGAGTTCAATCAGGAGCAAGACTGTCTTCAAACATTGGGGGAAGGAGAAGTTGTTCCAGATCCAAAAGAAGAGGAGCACATTCCAGCTGTGGAGGAGAAAAGTGCAGATCCAAGGGCTTTGAGCACAAAGCAGGCTATAGGAGAACCTTCAGTTCTTCTTTCTACTTCACCTCTCTCAAGTTCTAGTACTGAAGAGGAGTTTGATCTCTCAAACTCAATGTTGGAGGGAGAAAGAAACCATGGTGGTCAAGTTGCAGATCAAGAGAACACCATGGGAGAGATTGAACATTTGCAGCAGGACAGCCATGAGGCAGTTTATCTGTCAGATTTGGAGGACTGTTTTGATGGAGAAGAGCCGGTTGAGTTTCCACCATTCTCTCTTTCATCATCCACATTCCAAACACAAGAGTCTGCTGTCATGAAGGAGAACATTCATTTGCAGCAGCCTGCATCCTATAGCAGCTCTTTGGAACCAGGATTGGAAGATTTTAACCTTTCATGTTCTTCATTAGAGGAAGAGAAAGGACAGAGGAATTTCACCATTTCTTCCACACCATCCATTCAAGAAGGTCTACAAGAAAACTCCATTTTTGGAGTTGAAAATCAGAGCTATGGGCATATCAAATGGATCAGACCTTGCCCAATCAGGTATTTGGCTTCATTGGAGCCAAAGGAGAAGCCACAACCAGTCATACTTGCTTCTGAGCATGAGGATGAGCTACAAAGTACCAAGGATCAGCTATCATACCTCTTCAATCCAAATGTAGAGCAACTAAAAGAGGTATTGAATTTGCCTTCAGTTGATACCTTGATGATTTGGGTGGAAGACCAGCTTCTTGTTGATTTTCCACTCATCCAACCAGCCATGTTCAATGCCAAATCAGTTGCATGGCTACCACTTTTGAGAAAGGGAAGCTATTTCTCACAACCAATTGCAGGGTTTGTTTAGCTTGCCTTTGCTCCAGTTAGAATAGAGTAGGTAAGTTTTCTTTCAAAGATAAGAAGTGCTTGTGCACACTCTGCATGTTCCATTTGGAGCATGTATGATTCTCAATTCTGTACATAGTTTTTGTGGTGCTGGTTTTGCTCTTGCACAGTTCGTTTTGGTGGCATTTTGGTGAGAACAACTCTAAGTTCAGTGGGTTTCAAGTGGCTCAGAGGGGGGTTTTCAAAGTTCAGATCAGTTTTAAGGCTACTACTCATGACTCCATGCCCAATGGATTGCTTCAGGCTACTGATCATTCACCTAACAGTGCGATAACCCATTGAAGTCGCCAAATTGTTATCCAAAATTCACCCCAGGGTAATTTTGATAACATGCATCAGAATATTCAAGTCCTAGGAAAATTGATTGATTCAGGGCAAAAATCATGTTTCCAGGGTCCCCTCATATTTTTTCTAACTCTCCTGTCCAGGTTGAAAAGAGCAAGTTTTGAGAAAAGGTGAAAAAGCTGCAAAAACAAGCTTGGGCCAGAAAAAATCGTGAAAATTGGCTAAGTCCTAGTCCTCGCAACAGTAGGGACGTGAGGGACATCTTGGCGTGAATCGGCCGAAAGGCCGCCAGGGTCTGCAGAGCAAAGGAACATCCGGGCCGTTGGGACGCGTGGGACGTGGAAAGCCGGTTCGGCCGAAGGAGAAGAAAATCGACTAACTGCCCTGGGACATTTGGGACAAGAGGATGCAAAGGACATGAACCGGCTGGTTTGGCCGAAACAGAAAACTTCAGCACTGGGACAATTGGGACAAAGGGACGCGTGGGACGTGGATAGCCAAAGGAGCCGAAAGCCAATCAAATTACGCCATGTGTCATCGGTAGATAAGGGACAAGGAAGCTCATTTCGGGTGGATCAGAAGTTTTTGTCCCAGACAGCACTCGGACATCCGAGACAAATGGACGCGGTGGAAAAGCGAAAAGGCTGTGAGACCCACGGACCAATCAAATCACGACATGTGTCACAAGAGGGAAACGTCTAAAAGTTCAAAGGGTGAGGTTTCAAGCGTTGGCTCGAGCCAATAGGAATTGGACACATGTCCAATGGAACAAGGAAGCGTGGAGCTTGGGGAGGAGTTGGAAAATTTGGCCAAGTTTCAGCCAAAAAGCTAAAAAGTAAAGGAAGACCCCGCGCCCCTGTCCTCCAATCAATGCATGCCACGTGTCCTCAATGGGGGCGCGGGGAAAAGTAAAAATGTTCCAAAATCATCAAAAAGGTCAAAATTCAAGGAAAACCCATGGGTAAGTGAAAGGAGAGAGAATTACGCATCCAATCAGTGCTTGACACGTGTCATCCAGGTGGCAGAGCACGGGAAAATATTTTCAAAACACATTTTCGCCTATTTTGTGCCCTAAATCTTCATATCTCCATATCTTTTGATCCAGAGCTCGGATTTGCATGTTCTTTATATCAATGGAAAGATTATGAAATTATCTACATGATTCGGGGTTAATCTTGAATTTTGGTGTATTATGGAGAGAGAAAGTTAAGAAACAGCTCTGACACGTGTTCATGGCCAGAAGTGACATTTCAGCGACCAAATTTAACGCAGAATGGGTCACATTCTCCTACAATTCGGTCAAAATTGATAGGGTATGGGTTTGTAAGGTCCCCCATGCTATTTTAATGCATCTGTAGTCAAGGAGGAATGGGCTCTCACGTTTTTTGTACGTTTCTGTCTCCTAGGCTCGACCCATGCAATGTAAAAGCCAGATTTGGCTCATTTTGGGGGGACACTACAAGTTCATTTTTTCTTCTCTGCCTCCTTTCTTTTATTCTATAGGGTTGAAAATAGAGTTTGAACCTCCTCCCCTTCTCTGTAATGGTGTTTTTGCCTTTTGCTATTGAAATGATGTTCTGTGTAAACTTCTGGAGCAATAAAAAACATGTTTTGTGATGCATCCGTCCATCCTTACTCGTTTTTGCTTGTTCTCTTCTTTCCTCTCTTCATTACTGGTATTTGTGCATGTTCTAACGTTCACTACAGTGCCGGAGCTATGTTCATGGAGTTTTGGGACATTTTCTATTTGAAATCTATCCTTGGGCTCGTGATGCGTCTGTCCATCCTTCCATTGCTCACCTCTCCTTGTTTCCATGGTAGTTTTGATAGATGTTCAACATTCTCCTTCTCTGGTATATCACCGTTTTGGTGTAGGCTTTTGTTTTTTTTACCTTTTCTCTCTCTTTGTCTCCTTGGCATGGTTAGATTAGGTTTGGATTAGTTTTTACGCACTTTGGAATAGCTTGTGGCGGGTAGTTTAGGAGCAGGAACCAGCCTTCTCTGGAGATTCCTTTCTCATTTTCATGAGTCCCACGCTCAAGAAAGGATTAAATGTTGTGCAATCACACTGGATGCCAGAGTGATCAACCTAGAAGCCCGATCTACATCCGGGGTCTTTGTGAGCTGCTACAACAATTCCTTCGTATCATAGTCTATGATATTCTTGTGTTATGTTTGTTGTTGTGTTTCCAGATTACATCCACCAAACTAAAGGTTTTGCATTAGTAAATAATCATAGCACGAGGAATTCCCGGTGGTGAATTATCATAGTGCCGGATTGGCGATGACATTTTGGTTCCGTTGCCGAGACCATTCCTCGTTGGTGGATTTTCTAGAGAGATATTCCCACTTAGCCGAGAAAAAATTTGGAGGGTAACCTTGTTTTTACTGTGTATAGTGGTTGCCATTCATAGTATTTACCACAGTAACTTTACTTTTTACCGTGAATAGTATTTACCATAGTAACTTCATTTTTTACCGTGAATAGTGTTTACCCTAGTAACTTCATTTTTACCATAAATAGTGTTTACCACAGTAAAGTCGATTTTACCGTAGTAAGTCAAGTTTTACCATAGTAAATGTAAGATTACCATTTTACTGTAGAAAGGTGTAAAGTCACTTTCTATTGTAGTGAGTCCAATTATTTGTGCACATAAGTCTTACTGATTGTACTTGTGAGTTGGTATTTCACTGTGGTTACATTTAAAAATGGGGAAGATTCCTATTTTTTCAGCCCAATCTAATGAAGATGCTTCCTCTTTCATTCAAGAGTTTAAATGATCTTGCATTTGTAATGGCCTTATAAGAAGGGAAAAATGGACTGAATTTTTTCCTTCCTTTTTGGATGGTTCAACACTTAGGTGGTTTGAAACACTAGGTGATAATGTGAAAAACTCATTGGATTTATTAACTGAAAGTTTCCTTGAAGAATTTGGTGAAAAATAGAAATATGCATATCTCATGATTGAGATCACAAAGATAGCCCAAGGAGAGAAGGAGAAGATAAGAGATTATCATGCTCGTGTTCTAGAGCTAAGGAGGAATCTCGATGCCTAGATCCGAAGGAAGGATTAGCGGATGGCTTGATGAGTGACGTGGATAATCTCCTCTGTAAGCACTTCATTCTTGGGATGAAGCCGAGAGATCGATAACGAGTGAAGTATGACCACCCAACTACCATTGAACAAGAAAAGGAGATTGCAAAAGGGAAGAAGAAAGCATAGAAGAGGAGCCCAAAGAAATTGTTGCTAAAGTAGAGCCTACACTAGTACCTTTGGTCCAGAATCCACAACCACTCTCGGTGAGCACAAATCTTTCTCATAGTACATCTACTAAGTATGAAGATCTGCTCAAGAAGATGGGTCGATTAACTATTAGTCTTCTTGAAGGAAAGTAATTTAGTTCTCGGGAGTAGATAGATGTCCAAAAAGAAATATTTCTGAAGTTGTATGTTATGGTTGTTATAAAAAGGGTCATTATAAGTATAATTGTCCAGATAGATCTTCTACATCTGGTACAAGAGATAATGATAAAGGAAAAACACCTGTGAATTCTTTTGATGTAGTAGATAAGAGCATAAATAATGAAGTAGATGTGTTTGTAACAAAAATAAAGAAAGAAAAAGATAACCAAGATGGAAATGATCCTAAGAAGATGAAAGGAGAAACTAGTAAGAAACATAGGAGAAGAAAGTTGGGTGTGCAGGATTTTCTTATTTCACATGGACAAGGACCATACTCCATCTTAAAAGATCTGTCTAAAAGGCCTGCAAATATTACATATGGTCAACTCTTGGCTATGTCTTCTGAGAAGAGGCGGGAGCTGCAAAGTGCACTCAATGCTTGATGAAGGAAGGAGGTTGAGGTCTCTATTTTGGAGGCAGGCGGATCCTTACGCTCCACGAGTTGAGGTATTATGTAATGGTATTTCAATTCATGATGTCTTAGTTGATGGAGGTGCTGCAGTTAATGTAATGACTGAGTCTGTAATGAATATGTTGGGTTTAAAATTGATCGCCCTCAACACTTATGTTAAGGTCATTAAATAAGAGAAAAACTAAACCAAAATGTGGTAATATCTGTTATGGGTGTTGTATGTGTGGTAGACTTTCGGGTGATGAAAAATGGTATTGCAAGTACCCAATGTTGTTGGGAAGGCCATGACTAAGGAGAGTTCATGTAAGAAACTACTAGAAGGAAGACTTCATGACACTTAGACGTGGCGAGAGAGGGTAAAGATAAATGTGATCCCTTGACATTATAAGGAAGAACATGTGGATTCAAGTTATGAAACTAATGATTGGACCTCCTCTCGATTATTCTAGTACCACCGAAGTGGACACAAAAGATGAAGAAAGTGAGGTTGATGTTTCGGTCATGGATATCCTTCCAGAGTCACATTGACTCATGGACCCATAAAATTATCGAAGAAGAAATTGATGATCGTCTCCAAAAATAAATATTGGTGATCTTTGTGATGGAGAATGAGAAGGAATCCTACCTCCAGGCTCTTTCGAAGGTACATACACCTATTCACTTTTGATTACAAGGAACTCCGTCAAGTAAGTTGGGTAGAACATTTTATTGAGTTGGTAGATGGTATTAAGCCCATAAATCAAATGCCATATAGAATGAATCCTAATTTTTCCAAGACTTTAAAATAAGAAATAGATAAGTTACTTGATTCAGGATTCATATTTGTTTGTGGAGAATTCGAATGGGTTTCTCCCATTGTGATCTCAATAAAAATAATGGGAAACTATGCATTTTTGTTGATTATAAGAAGCTCAACAAGGCAACAAAGAAGGATCATTACCCTCTTCCATTCTCATATCAGATCTTGGATGAAGTAGCTGGCCAGGAGTGCTATAGTTTTGCTGATGGATATAGCGGATACAACCAAGTTCGTATAGTGGAGAAAGATCAGCTGAAGACTACATTCACCACTCCTTGGGGAATGTTTTCTTATAGAGTTATTCCTTTTGGGTTGTGTAATGCTCCGGCAATGTTCCAGCACTTGATGAATAAGGTGTTTGAACCCTACATTGGAAACTTCATCGAGTATTTCGGATGATTTTTTCATCTATGGGAGCAAGACGGACCACCTGCACTAGATGGAGACAACATGTCAAAGGTTAGACGAAGCACAAGCCTCACTAAACCCTAAAAAGTGTGTCTTTGGATGTTCTAAAGGTGTTTTGTTATGGCATGTTGTATCTAGAGATGGGATTGGTAATGCGATCCCGATAAAGTTTTAAAAATCAAAGAGTTACCATTTCCTATGAATAGAAGTAAGTTGAGATCATTTTTAGGCCATGTGGGTTACTACTGTAAGGTTCATCAAGAATTTCTCAAAGATTGCACAGACCACTAACCCGATTCTTAAAGAAGGATGTTACTTATGAACCAGAAATAAGGCGCATGAACTTTTGAACAACTAAAGGAAGCTCTCGTGTCTTCACCTATTTTAAATAATCTAGATTGGAGCAAGCCATTCATTGTGTAAACCGATGCCTCGGATGCAGACTTAGGAAGTACTCTGAGCCAAAAGGATGAAAATGGGAATGATCATCCAGTTTACTTTGGGAGCAGACAATTGAGAAATGCTTTGAGGTAAATTATACTATAACTGAAAAAGAGGCTCTAGCTATCATTTTTGCGGTAAAAAGTTTAGAAATTACTTGCTAGGGTAGAAATTTATAGTTGTAACAGATCATCAAGCTCTAAAATATATTGTAAATAAGCCTAATCCATCAGGGAGGATAGCAAGATGGATAATTTTTCTACAAGAATTTGAATTTGATATTATAGATAGGCCAGGAAAGAAGCATGTCAATGCATATGCACTCTCTCGAGCCTATGATGGTTTAGGTTAATCTTGTGATAATGATGATTTCCCAAATGCAACATTGTTATCCCTTGACACAATCCCTAGTGAATACATAGATATTTGGAATTATCTGAATGAATTCAAGTTTCCTGATGGTGCCAATGCAAAGACTAAGAGAAAGATTACTCAATCCAGTCGTCCATATTCTATTCTACATGGAGTATTATTTCGAATAGGACTTGATGGACAATATAAGAGAGTAGTTGGACGTGATCAAGGGAAGGAGCTGATAGAAGAATTCCACAATGGTACATGTGGAGGACACTTCTCTGGAAAACTTAAAACAAGAAGAATCTTGGATGCAGGTTATCACTGGCCCACTCTTTTTAGAGATTGTTATAATTATTGTAAGACATGTGATATTTTTCAAACACATGGTAACCATAAGACTTCATCAGCTCCATTATGCCCTATTCTTCCACTTGGTCCCTTTGAAAAGTGGGGAATAGACATTGTAGGTCCACTTCTAACTACCCCACGCCAAAATAAGTATATTGTAGTTGCCACAGATTATTTAACCAAGTGGGTTGAAGCTAGGCCATTAAAAACAACTTCCATGGATGAAGTGGAAAGGTTCATATATGAACGCATTGTCACTAGATTTGGTTGCCCATTAGAAATTGTAATAGATCAAGGAAGCCACTTCATTAATGAGGTGGTAGAAGCCCTAGTCAACAATTTTTCTATTAAGCATAGGAAGGCAACAACATACAAGCCAAGCACAAATGGACAGATGGAACGAACAAATTTTGTGTTGTGTAAAATTCTAGCAAAAAAATGCAGCCTTACAGTACATAAGTGGGAAAAAGGATTCATGCAAAGCATTGCGGGCATATAGGGTAACATCAAAGTCGATTGCGGGCATATAGGGTAACATCAAAGTCAAACAACAGGATACTCCCCATTTCAGGTTGGCTTATGGCATTGATCCAGTTCTTCCTATTGAGTTTGATATTCCCATTATGAGAATGATGAAAAATGAAAGGATGGATGAAAGTGATTCAAGAAAAGAAAGATTGGTGCATCTTCATTTTCTAGAGGAAATGAGGGAAATAGTGAAGGATACAAGCTATAAGAAGAAAATGAAGCAGAAGAAATACTTTGATCAAAATATCCATTGGTCTCCATTTCATGTGAATGACTTAGTTCTAGTATATGATTCCAGATACAAAAAAAAGAAGATAGAGAAAATTTCTTCCCAAATGGATGGGGCCCTACAAAATAGCAGTTGTGCATGAAAATGGTACATATCAACTGGAGGAATTAGATGGTACTCCCATTACAAAATGGGTCAACCATGACAAGTTAAATATTTTCTAGGCACCAGCTTCAGAATGTCCATAAGAGTCTACTCTGAGGACAGAGTAGAATCTAGGAAGGGGGAAAATGTCGACATTAAAATTTTCCTCCGTAATTTCTATTTTATTAATGTATGTATTAGGAATAAGATGTTGTTAAGTATAATTAGTAGTGGCATCCAATAGAAGATAACGGCGCCATCAGTATGATGCCACCAATAAAGTAGAGTACGATAACAGTCAAAGTACAATAGGAATGTTGTAAAAAGTAAATATTTTTCGTAAGTGGTCCGGTAATGTTAAAATGTCAAAGTTTGGGTAAGTAGAAAAGTAGGGTCTACATGATTAGGAATTAGAAATATTATATTTTTAATAAGGAAAAAGAGTGATGTCATAAATATTTTGTGTATTTTATTTGTGGAAAAGTCTAAGAAGGTGGAACCCATGTGATATGATAAGGTTTATCTTATCTTAGAAGATAAGCCTACATGTAAAGGCAAGAGTTTAGGGATGGAATATGATTGGACGGAAGAGATTTCCTATCCTATCTTAGAGATAGGGTGGATAATCCTGAATTACTATAAATAAATAGGCCACCCCCTCATTTAGCATAGAAGGAAGTAGTGAGAAATATTGTATGAGTAAGCCATCATTTTGAAGGTGTGTTAAAGAAGCCATTAAGAGATGTAACTTTGAAGTTTCTTCCATGGTTATTGTTGGAAGGCAAGTGAAGTCAGTAACACTTGAAGTACCTCATGGGTGAGATTGTAACAATTTCATGTTGAGATTATAATTTACACCTATATTTTCAGATTTTTCATAATTCCTTCGTATCATAGTCTATGGTATTCTTGTGTTATGTTTGTTGTTGTGTTTCCAGATTACATGCACCAAACTAAAGGTTTTGCATTAGTAAATAATCATAGCATAAGGAGTTCCTGGTGGTGAATTATCATAGTGCCGATTGGTGATGAGAGCACCCAGTGATTCCAAAGGACTTTGACAGCTATTCTTCAATGGTTCAAGGAGTAAAAATGGATCTAGTGCAGGAGTCATGTTAATTTCTCCAGGAGGGGATAAATATTTCTCATCTTTTCAATTGTAGTTCAGTTGTACTAATAATGTTACAGTATGAGGCTCTTATACAAGGGTTGCAGCTGGCCCAACAAAGAGGAATCAAATCCCTGATCACTTTTGGCGATAGTGAATTGGTAGTTCATCAAGTAATAGCCCGCAGTGCATTGAAAAATGATCTCTTAAGATCATATAAGAATCGAGTTTGGGACCTAATAGAGGAGTTTGAAGCTTTTAGAATTCGTGTGGTTCCTAGAAATCAAAATCAAGATGCTGATAGGCTTGCTACTATCAAATCTCAATATGATATACCTATGGACATCAGGAAGGAAGGGAAGCAAACCGTCAAAATGGTTGTCATGTCCTGCAGTACCAGATAATGTAAGTAGTTGGCAAGTTTTTGATAGTGATGAGTAGATTGTTCTTTTTCTACAATAAGAAGCAGAGTTCACCACCAAACACCAAGGTAAATTATAGGAATCCTATGGTGACTAGGTCATTTATTTGAAAGGAAACAAATTTCCAAAAGGCTTGGTCACGCTTGAATCTATCTTCAATTCGGATGACCATGTCAAATGATAAAGCGAAAATATGATGGTCAAAGAGGAAGATTTTAAGGAAGTTGAGGTGGCTGCGAAAATGTTTTAAACATTGGTAAGGTATGCACTGCTCAGGAAAAATAAGATTTCATTGAAGTGTGTCAATAATATCATGGTATTTTCACATGGAGATACAAAGACCTGTGTGGTTTTGACCCAGGCCTAACTCAACACATAATTGAACTGGATCCGAACTCTAAGCCAATTCATCAAAAACAAAGGCCAATCAATCCAAAGGTTGAGCCGTTAATGAGGAAAGATCTAACCAAGCTTATCAAAGCCTACATAATTTTTCCCATCAAGCATTCATCATGGGTAGCTAATCTAGTGCCCGTAAGGAAAAAGAATGGAGAGATCCAACTTTGTATAGATTTTAGGGATTTAAAATGTGCCTCATTAAAGGATCATTACCCTCTTCCATCAATGGAACAGATCCTCCAGACGGTGGTAGGAGCTCAAAGGTTTTCTCTGCTAGATGGTTATTTAGGGTACAATTAGATTCTGGTCCAGAATCTGATCAATTCAAAACGGCTTTCATTACTAAGTGGGGCACATATGCATACAACAAAATGCCATTTGGATTGTCCAATGCAGGGGCTACTTTTCAAAGAGCCATGGACATGGCATTTAAAGGACTCATCAATGATATGATCTTGGTTTACCTTGATGATATAACTATCTATTCCAAATATGTCGAAGATCATATTACACATCTAAGGAAAGTTTTCGAAGGTGTAGAGAGTTTGGGGTCTCACTAAACCCTAAAAATGCATTTTTATAGTTCAAGAAGGAAAGTTATTGGGGCATATTGTTTCAGCTGAAGGACTCTCAATTGACCCAGCCAAGATTTAGTCAATTTTGTCTCTATCCCTCCCAAGTCACAAGAAAGGTCTCCAAAGTTTCTTGGGAACTATAAAAAATTTCGAGATACATTCCCGATTTGCAAACGTTAGCCAAGTGGCACGACCATGCTTAAAAATAACATTCCTTTCTCATGGACAAAATAAGGGAGAGAAATCTTTGAGGCTATCAAAACTACTATTTCCCAAGCTCCTATGCTGGTAAACCCTTGGTTTGACAAGGATTTTATTCTCTATGCTTTTGCAGGTCATGAGAGTATTTCAGGTATCCTCACTCAACAGAATGATGATCTGATGGAGCAACCAATTTCCTTCTTCAGTCAATCTCTCAAGGAATACGAGCTCAAATATTCTTTCATCAAAAATAGGTCTTTGTGGTCATTCAAGCTCTGAAAAATTCAGGCACATGTTGTCCAACAACAAGGTACACTTGATGGTTTCTCATCCCGACGTTAAAGAGTTTTTGTTGAATAAAGAGATGAATGAGAAACATGTTGGGTGGATCACAAAAGTAATGGAGTATGATGTACACATCAAGGTCACTAAGATTTTTAGGGGCAAAGGATTATGTCGATCATCTAGCTGTGGACATGGAGACCAAAGATACGAAAAAATTCATGCTTCTGCATGATGATGAAGGGAATGATCAGATTGATTGGTCAACTAGGATGAAGAGTTTTCTTCTCTTGGGTATATATCCTCCAAATATGAATAAATTCCAGAGATGAACTTTCCACTTGCAGTCTATCCCATACGTCGTGATAGATAATGTTCTCTTTTGAAAGGATCTAAATGGTGTTCTTCTATGCTGCGTGAGGCCAGAAGAGGTGAACAAGGTATTAGAGGAGTTCCACAATGGGCTGTCAGGAGGACATTACTTGGCATGAATGACTGCTACCAAGATCATGCGAGCCAGTTACTACTTGGCTAGACTTGTTCAAAGATGCCCATTTTTGGGTAAGGAAATGTAAGGAGTGTGCTATTTTTGCAGGAAAATAGAAGTTGACTCCCATTGCATCCCGTTTAGGTGGACCAGCCCTTTATTCAATGGGGTTGGATTTTATTGGTATGATCAATCCTCCATCCAGTGAAGGACATAAATGGGTCCTTACTACGATATATTATTTCACCCGCTAGACAGAAGTGGTGGCCTTGAAGGAGAGAAATGAAAAAGTTGTCCTTGAATTTCTGGAGAGTATCATGACAAGGTTTGGTGTTCCATTTATCAAGTTATCTCTGACAATGCAATGGCGTTCATCGAGATGAAAATAAGTGAATGGGCCATCAAGAACAGGGTCTATCTCAAGACTTCATCTAACTACTATCCACAGGGAAATGGGTTGGATGAATCCAACAATAAGAACATGATAAGGATCATCAAGTGCACGATGGAGGCCAACAAAAGGACTTGGCATACACAACTTAAGGTTTCTCTGTGGGAAGATCGAATAACACCTAAAAAGGCCATTGGGGTTTCACATTTCATGCTTGTATATAGGGATGCAAAGTTTCCATTTTATTTAGAAATGCCTTCCCTAGATTTGGCTTATTGGCTTGAAGTTATGGAGGATGAGGCCTTAACAGTGAGGTTTTCAGAACTCATGGAACTAGAGGAGATTCAAACACTTTCATGAATACGTTGACAGAACATCAAGCTTAGGTTAAGAAATCCTTTGACAGGAAAGCCTTTGATAGGTTGTTCAGGGAAGTGGATTTGGTTCTAAAATTGGATGAAGATCATGCCAAACCAGGAAAGCACGCCAAGTTCGATGCTCTTTGGAGCGGGCCCTATGTTATTACAAGCTGCAAAGAGGAAAATTCATTTTTCCTATCTAGACTCAATGGAGAAGAATTTCCCATTCATGTGAATGGGATACACCTCAAAGATTGCTTTTGAGGAGGTTCCACCCTGTATAGTTTTCTATTTTTCCTCCAAGTGCTCTGCACATTGTTTTGTTTGTCTTTTCTTTTGCTTGCATTTTTTTGTTTTGGTTTTTGTTTTTTAGACTCCCTTTCCCAATGTTTTTCTTAAGGCTATTGGTCTAAAATCTTAGTAGGAAAGATTTCCTGGAGATTGCCAAAAATGTTAACCATTTAACCTACCTAGAAGAAGGCTATATGTCAGACTAATGTTTTTAAGAAATCCCTGCACAATGAATTTTGCTAAGGCCAAGAATCGAGCTTTTTTAATTTTTGAACTTTGGAGTTTTTCTCTTTCGAGTTTCGTTTGAAGTTTTCCGAAGTCTAAATTTCTGAAAGTCCAAATTTTTGGACTTTCAAGTTTTCGGGTTTCAAAAATTTTTGGCTCATTTCATCTAAATCCCTCTCGGAATTTTGAAGTCTAAAACTCCAAAATTCCGTATTTTCAGACTTTCAGGTTTTAGGTTTTTAGAGTTCTCTGAGTCATTTTTAGGATTTTTACTTGAAGTTTTGAAGTCCAAATTTCTAAAAGTCTGAATTTTCAGACTTTCGGTTTTCAGTTTCAGACTTCTCAATTGCCAATTCATCTTTTGCTTCCCATTTTTTTCCCGAAATCCAAAATCCCAAACTTTTAGAATTTCAGATTTTCGGTTTCGAGCTTTGGAATTTCGTGAGCAATTAATTTCCACCTACCTCTGTATGGATCATATTTTTACCATTAATATCAAGATTTCTATATAAACTTGGTTTTTTACTTTTCATTTTTACCTGACACTTTCGCTCTGACATTTCATTCTTGTACTTTGCGGCATCTTTTTCAAGGTATGTTTTTGGTTTTTTTTTTTTGGTTTAGGTTTTTTTTCTCCTCCTCCTCATTTGGGTTTTATTTTGTTCTCCCTCGTGTTTTCTCATGATGTCATTATTTTGGTTCACCATGTTTTGTTGTGTGAGTTTTCTCCAAGTTTTCAAGTATGTTCAAGGGATATTTTTAGGTCCCTCGTACTTCCTCCTGTTTCTCATTTTCCAACTTAGATTTTTAACATTTATTTTGTAGTTTCCTCTAGAAATCATGCTTTCAGACTTATTAAGAAAAATTTTCGAGAGAATTCCTTCAACAAAAATCTTCAGCTTTCAAGTTTTCGAGATTTCGTTTTTTCGCAGATCTCGGGTTTTGGGTTTTCGAGATTTCGGGTTTTTGGAGATTTCTTGTTTTGGGTTTTGAACTTCGACTTTGGAATTTTTTTTTGGAGATGTCTTTTGGACATTTTGATTTCAGAAGTTTCAGTTTGGAGATTTCATTTCAGAAATTTTTATTCAGTGATTCTTTTCAGACTTTTTCAGTTTGAAATTTCAGAGTTTTCTTGCTTTCAGGTTTTCAGAATTTCTATGACATTCAACTCCCGAAACATAGGTTTTGATGTCTACCTCCACTTCAAAGGAAAAAAAAGATGAAGTACACATTTCTTGGGGTTTCTCCCCAATCCTTCTTGACCTCTAACTTAGGAAATATTGGGGACACTGATCTAGGAAAAATTGATCTTCTCGAGTTCTAGGAAAGATTAAAGGCCCCAAACAAGAAGCCATGGATGCAAGCCATCTATGACAGTGGTATTTCCCTTGCCATTGGTTTTCCCACATCTGTGCAATTCCTAGAGTTTGTCCTAGCTGCAACAGCCCACTACGACGAGGACTCTATGTCGATAAGGGATAGTGATGATAAGGTGGTGATCTGTCTAGACCCAGATTTCTTCGAAGACTTGTTTAAACTTATAGAAATTCAATATTATGCCACAATTTCACTTGAAATAGTAGTTGAACATTGGGATAAAAAAGAAGAAGTATGCTCAAAGGTTATGATGAAATCCTACCTGACTAAGAATTTTCCAAGTTTCCCAAAACTATAGATCGATCGGATTTCATTTAGCAAGTCAACGAACTCATTGTGCTTTTAAGAAGAGTCTCGGTTTTCCTTCGTGAAGGAATTCCAGAATGGATGTTCTTGTACATAGAAAAGATCAAGAAGAATGACGAGTTTATTTGTTGGGGTGAACATATTAGTAGCATCATTCGCTATCAGTTGGGCAAAGTGCCTAAAACTAAAACTTTCTACATGAAATCTTTTCTAGTATATGCGGCTACTGATATGGGTATTTTGTAAGATTGAATCCTAGGGGTTTTTGCAACACCTCCTAAATATACGAGTTTTATCCCCAACTTACTCTAGATGAGGGGAGAAAGCACTTCTAAAGAATCAATGACACTTTCTTTGTTGTTTTCCTCTATCATTTCGATAAAGAGTTATATAATCGGAGGGTTTCTGATGAGGATTTCTAAGAGGTACGAGAATGGGGAGCAATCTACTTTTAGTTTCCCATTCACCTACATTTTGATTCCAGGTTTCATAGGTTCCCCAAGCAAGTTATTGATGTGCTCCATTGAAAAATGGATTCTTTTGGAATTGGTTCGGAATTTTTTGGATTACCATCGAATCCAAAATAAGCATCACAAGGCAGGAATGCATTTCCCTATTTAAATTGGCAGGTATTCTTACCCAAATATCCATAAGGAAAAAAATGTGGATGAAAAAATGAATGAGGTAACCTTGTGGACCTTCCATCCGCGAACTAATTTTCACTATTGAGTTAAGTTCGGGAGATAGGTAATTCTAGTGCTCATGTGCCCCAGTTAGAAGATATATGGATTCATTGTCGGGATGAGTACATCATGCGGAAAAGGGATTATGAAAGGTTAACTCTTGATGAAGTGCGAAAGTTTGGATTTACTAATGTGCCAAAGGACTTGCAAGACAATGATGAGGTCCTAGATCCATCATACATGAATGATAATGTTTCCAATCAACCCCTGCCATGGGCTGATTGGTTCGTGAAATAATGTAGTAATACTAAGGAAAGGGTGGGACCCATTCTAAATAGGAATTTTAGTTAGTTGGTTGCCTTGGGAATCTCACCCAAAGGGGAAACTCAACCTACAAATACAAGGTCTACATCACTAACAAACCAACCAACACCCACAAAAGGAAATAGGTCGACTCAAAAGGTTCCCATAGTTCTAAAGAAGATCTCATTTGTGGTTGGTGGCTCATGTCTCTGTAGGTTTTCGCCCCAAAGATTATAGCATCTACGGTTCAGATTACAAAAGTAGTTGAAGTGAGTGAATCTCTAGTGTCATTCGGGTTTCATCGCATCTCCCCCTCCTTCCATTATCAATTCTAGTATCAATTCCTTTCAATACCACCATCATTTCTTCCTTTCCATCCCCTTTCATGGCCCAAGTATTTTCGTCACTTCTAGTTCTATCACCTGGGGAAATTATTGGGTCACCCATTTCCTCTTCACTTCCTTTGAAACTCCTATTTTATGCAATTACAACCCCTAACAATGATTTTTTCAATTCCTATGGTTGTCCTTACATCCACACCATCCATCACTACTACCTTTACTCGATATCAACCGGCATTTCAAGTGATCTTGCTCTAACGATGCTTCGGTATCGGATCTCGATACACCATCTTCATCGGCTTTAGCCATACTAGAGTGGCTATTTAGACATACTCATAAGAAAAAGAAAAAGGTTCCTCTGGGAGATGTTATAGATCTCAGTATATTGAATTGCATGCCAAAAAGATAAGCCATGAGATCGAGGACCGTATCAAGTCCGACGGTTAATCCATCCGGAGAGCGTGTGAAAGAAGTGAAAACCCCTGTTGAGGGGAAAACCAAATAAATGATCACAGCAACGGATTACTAGATATCAAAGTTCTCATTGGGGAAGGCTACTCATGAAGGAGCCAAGAAAAATGTACACACTACTCTCGGGGCCCTTTTGGAGAAGTATGACAAAGATAAGGCCACCAAGGATGAGATCAAGGCCAAAGTCAAACAACTCATTGCATTGATGCGTAGGATAACCCAACCCACTCCATCCAATGACATCTCAACTACTACGGATATGAAAATTTCATCTACAATCGATGATATTTATTATCATGAGCTCGAGAAGCTAGGCTAGAAAGGGAGAATAGTGAATGAATGGATGGAAAGAATCTTGCAGGAAGCCAATCTTTTGATTAAGGAAGCCATTGAGATTTATAATGATTTGTAGGTTGTAAAAACCACCATAGCTAAGATGGATGAATATTTCTTTGAGGATAATAACAATTTAAATTTAACTTTGGCAACATGGGGTGACATCAGAGAGGAATATTCTGACTTACTTCTTCAGGAAGAGGTAATTGATGATGCCTCTAAACTGTTCGACTATCAAAAGGATATGGAATTATGGTGTCAGGTGTTACAAGATCTGATTAAGAAATTGGAGGAGAAGCGAGTGGAGATAATAGATGCCATCAATGATATCTCGGTTGAGTTTGACAATGCCAACTTCAAGTTCTTCAATGAAAATATCAATGCTCTTCCCGAGGACCAGATTAAGGAAAATTTCAAATATTTGGTGAAGCAGGATGATGATGTCATGAAGACTTTCAATAGTGATGTCATTGACCAAATGGTCTTATGTCAGAATTTTTAGTGAGACTAAAGAAATTCACAAATAAACTTTGAAGATTGCCAGCCAGGATCATGAAAGAGATCGAGACGGTGGACGTAGTGAATCATTATGCGTGTGGACCTGGAGATGAAGAAACATACGGTGTTATCAAGAGATTCTTCAAGTATAAACATTGAATGGTTATATGGGACAAAGGACAAAAAAATCCTATAGAGAAAGGAGATGCAGGTGGATTAGGCCAAAGCTGAGTGGCCATGAAAGGACAGGTTCAAGCTCTGGAATCAGTTAAATTTGTAGGGTTGACTTTGTCAAATTTTTACAACAAATTTGCTATTTTTATGGGAGTCTGTTCCCTTTTATTAATCACATTACTATTTTTAGGTAAATGTTAGTTAAAGGCCTAGTTTGTAATGGCTCAAACCTAAGAACTTATAAATAGTGGAATGCTTCCATTATTTTAGAATATACTTTTGAGAAAGATTTTGGGTGAAGTTGTTTTTCAAGTTTGGAAGAGTTTTCAAAGTTTTGTTGAAACCTTTTAATTATATTCAAAGTTATTCCTTGCACTTGAAGATCTATTTTATTATGTTGAATGGTTAGTCATTGTATGTTTTGTGAATGTGATTCCTTGGCATTATTTATTAATTTACCTTTATTTTAGATTATCTACTTCATATTGTGAAAAGAATAATGTGATTACCCTTTCCTTAGTTGTGAGAAAATATTTTCATTCTATTGGCTAAGAATTACATTATTATTATCACTTAAGTGGATGCTTGAAACGTGTTTGTGATTTTCCTCTTGATAAATTATCTATGTATCGAATCAAGGTTGATCTTTCTATTTTTTATCTTTCAATTTTAACAAAGGAACATCTCGCTTCTAGTTTGTGGTATTTTATACCCTTTCCAAGTTGTAATAGGTGAAGGTGGAAAATGATCTTAGCATCCTATCCACATTGCCCTTCCCGAAGTTGATCATCCATTTTATTGGTGCATCACCACTTTTAGCATAGATTTCACTTCCTAGCATTTTCTTTCCTTAATCCCATGAAATGTTAGTATAGGTCTACTTAGCCATTTTTCTTACATCAGAAGGAGTGTTGTATTTAGTTTAGGAACACAAATCCAACCTTCTCTGGAAGGTTCACCTCAAGCCCAAGTCCCACATCTTGAGAGGTGATCCCATGTGTCCCAATCACACTGAATGTCATGATTAATTCTCAGGCCATTCGGGGTGCAGTGATTTGGTGACAACATGTATCATGCATGTTACACTGGTGTTTTATTTCCTTACAAAGCTTCCATGGTTACTCACAAAAATCCCCAAACATTTGAAACAAATTCCTTCATTCAACAGATCACAATGTTTGCGTGATGTTTAATGAGTTTGGGAAATTGATGTACAATCAATTCAACTGATTTTTTCTTCATGCAAAAACTGGAAACAACACATAGCTAAACTTCCTCCTTGCATGCAGAGCTACTACAAGTTTCTAGCCATGAAATGAATCAATATCAAAAACTGGCCCTTTTTTTCCATCCATCCATGCACTTCCCGAGGAAGGTGGGTAATAAAAGACATTAAATGCAGAGTTAATGGAGCTTTCCACCAATTTTTACAAACCAACTATTCTTAGCTCTTCTTTAAATTTAGAAAAGTCACACTTCATGCCATGCAAGGCTATTTAGATAAACTAAAATACTTCACCTCAAAATCAGTTGGTAGAGATAATAAATAAACAATTAAGGAACTGTGAGTACAACTATTAGGCGGTGGGGTGCCACCTCATCAACTATTTAAATTTGAGCAACATTATATTGTATATCATTTTTAAATGACCAACCAATATCTTATACAAATAGAAATTCAGATGTCCTTTCTTCGCATAACTTAAGGATTCATAATAATTTAATATGTTTATACATCTGTTCAAAATATCCAGATTTATATCAACTCTAAATTCACAAACAATAATTTCTCATGTTAGGTTAAGAACCATACCATAAGATTAGATTGTCCCTTCCCTAGTTACACAAGTTAATACATCTCTAGTAGTAGTTGTTTAACTACTTTAAACTTGCAAATTCCTTTTTATATATATATGTGTGTGTGTGTGTGTGTGTGTGTGTGTGTGTGTGTGTGTGTGTGTGTGTGTATATATATATATATATATATATATATATATATAAACCACTATAACATTGGAGTTGATTGATTTAGTTACTTGAGTATGCTTCGAGGGGATTGAAGCCTTTAATTTTAAATAATTAATTCCTTGACTAATGACTGTAGTCCTTCATCCAAAAAAATATGACCATGCTAGTATTAGCCACCATGTGAGGTAGACTATTAGAGGGTCGTATCAAGGTCAATTATTAGTCAAAATAAGGTCTTATTCAAATTCCAATTTTGGTCGTTAAGCGAACTATCAAAATTTTCAAAGCCTTAACATAACTTAGTTTAAAAAAACTATAATGTTAACAATTTAATAGAGATAAGCAAAAACATCGCAAATAACTTTTGAGGCTTAAATTACACCAAGTATTTTATGACATACCACATTACAAATGACGTAATGTCACCTTAGTGAAAATAGTTCATCAATAAGATAGACCTCGGATTAGCAGGGTTCACATCTAAGGAGATCATCTTTAGCTTATTCATGATATTGTGATTACGTGTTCACATCAAGTTTCCATTTAATTTTTAATATGAAAAGGTGCCAACAACAAAGGATAAAACCATTTGTCCTATCATTCCTTTAAAAATAGTAATGAAAGCATGGGGAATTACACCAACTATTTGATTTCTACCATGTAACCTACTTTGAAATTTGAAACTGTGCAACAAAAAAAAAGGACCATAAAAACTATATACAAACATGGAAAATCATACATGTTCCAAAAGGAAATATGTAAAGTGTGCACACGTAGTATTTTTATAATAAACAAACTTAATCTACTCCTACTCTAACTTAAATAAAAGTAAGCTAAACAAAACCTGATACATGCTAGGAGAAATAACTTCCCTTTCTTACGAAGTGTGGATATGTGATTAGTTTTAAAAATAAATCATATGTAAAAAGTGATAACATGGCTCAGACTTTGTTTTTCTTCAAATTATCAGCTGATAAAATGATGATTAGCTCCTTTGATTACTCTACATTGGTTCTTTGATGATCTCTCTCATGCTCGAATTGAGCATGAATGGTGGAAAAATTGTTGTTATCTCTGATATATCCTCGGGATCCTCACATTCCTCCTCATCTTCCACCTTAGGGACATCCTCCAAGTCTAGTTCTTTGAATGCAATAAAATATTGATCAACATATTCATCTTCAAGAGAGAGTAGGAAGATCTCAATGATCTCTTCTGTGTTCAAAGTCTTAATGTTTGATTTTTCTTTCTCTTTATGGGAAGAAATGGATTCTTAAGGAAGATAATGTTTGGAGGAGAAGATGATAGAAAAAAAGAGGTGAGGAGCAAGAAAATAATGTGGAGAATATGGAGGAATGTATATATGGGAGGGGGATTTGGGAGGAAAGAGTGCAGAAAGATGAAGATGGGGGAAGATAACTTAGTAATAATGGTGGAGAAGGTGAGGGGGAGGGAGGGAGGATGGTAGGTGTTATAGGCTTGACATCCTCCTTTTGTGGATGGGAAAGACCATAACTCTAATGGGGAAGTGCAAGAGTCCTAGGGAGAGATCGTAGATGATGTCGGGAAGGGGGAGAAGGAAAATTTGATGCAAACAGGGGATGTGGGAAATTTTTAAATAAATGGAGGTAAGGAGGAAGGGAATAATATTGAGGAAATGAAGTCATGATTGTATAACTTCATGAAAGAAATGAAAATGAAATAGTTATACAGATGATAAAAATGGGTTATTTTATCAATGGAGTCATTAGATGTGTTAAGAACTACTTCCAAAGGCTTAATACCATCAAGAACACATCAACCTTGTTGGTATGAAGTTGTTAAGTGCTTCAATCTTGTCCAGCCAGGCATACTAGAACTATTAGAACCAATGAAGGTACTATGGTGGATAGAATGTTTGCAATGGAAAACCTAAAAAATAAGACCAAAATCTAAACAAATATGTCCCACTCGGGCATGCCAAAATTGTTAACACACAAAATTTTCACCCTATATTTGATCATGAAATATCAAGAAGTTTTGGCTAAAATGGGACTATCTCTAAGTGTAGCACTTGTACATCAAGACAAACCTCTAGAGAAGGTCAAATTCCTCTATTCTATAGGTTAGGAGAATATGTGGAACACAATCTAATATAATTTTAAAACTTCTCCAAATCTAACCTAATCTAACATATCTAAGGGACTAGGGAGAGAGATAGGGAGAGAGAGATGCAAAAAGAAAAACCTAAGCTAAAAGGGGCAATGATAGCATTAGAAATAAGGGGTGGTCACTCTTCATGAGGGAAATAAAAGGGGGAAAATGTAGGAGAAGAGGGAAGACGAACGTATCACATGTATACACCTAATTTTTCACTTTACATATTCCATACATGTTGCTAACGATTTCCCTTGTGCAGATAAGGGTCACTGATGCATCTATTTCTTGAGTGGGTGACATAAGGGGCCTATCAGAATGGAGAATGATTATTCATGTAATCGTTATGGGTTAGAGATAGTACATAGAGAGAGTATCACTATGTGGTCCCATCCGTAGTTTTCCTTGCATTGTTTATCTATGTCCCTTTATGTCTCATACACATTACACACTTAACACCTTTCTTGCATCTAACCACCGAGAACTTTATTCATCCATTTCCATGATCCATAACACTTATTTTTAATTTACATGAAACATTACCTCATGTTATCATCTTTGGTCGATGTTATCACCTGTGGGTGATGGTTTTGGTGTTAGGTTTTTCCCTATCGAATGCCATCACCCACGGCTGATGGTGTCATATATATACTTGCCCCACTCTGAAATTAATGAAGTAAGAAAGCCCAAATATTAGGAACTACCACCTACTCTTCTATTATGTGCCAACTTTGCGTCTACTCACTTATCTCTTGGCTTATATTGCACTTTTCTTGGATTATATTGGACACTCTTCTTCTTGGTTGGATTGTTTGCACTATTAGGTCATCTATAATGACTCTAGGATAGGAGTGGTGTTCCCTTCTCCACATAATAGTGATTCTCTCTCGGTGTGATTCTTCTCTAGAGAGATAGATGCATCAATGACCAACCTACAGGTACAAGTGAGTGATCTAACTATCTTTGTCATTTTACATAGATTAGTTTTTTTCCCTTCCCCATTTCTCTATGTTATCTTAGTGTTACATGTACACTGATGCTAGTTAGCATACTATTCTTGTTTGATAATATCCTTAGCTTCTCTTTATTTACATTTTAGTCATATTGTGCATGTTTTCCTTATCTATTATTAATTACCTCTTCCCATCCATTTACCGATGTATTAGTAAGGTACTCTCCTCTATCTTGACTGTGGGTATTGGAAACCTTAGGTTGACCTAGTGTAGGGATCACTACCCTCTAGATATGTAACCCTAGCACTCGTTGTAGCCCCTTAAAATCTATCCATTGTATGTTACTTCATGTGTGTTTCTTACTCGTTGCCTCAATACCCTTGTAGATTTGAGGAATTAGGATTGAAATTTATTCGAGATATATTCTTGGCCCGCCATATAGCTATAGTAAACCTAATGTGAATCTTACAGACCTTATGATTGATCACATCTCTTTAAAATCACCCATATTCAATCCTTACCTCATATAAGCTTCCAAAAATCCATAAAAACTCAAAAATATACCCACACAAACACCATCACCGAGGGTAAATTCTATTTGTTCTTGTATACTCATTTCCAAATGCCATCGGACCTTGTGTAAACCTTCTTGCACAACATATCACTTCTATTTTTCCAAATCTATTTTCAGACACCATTGTCCCCTACGTAAAATTTTTTGCATGGCCAATTGTTTCTAGAACCTCCATTTCAATACTTTCTCTTAGCTAGATCCATAATGGAGTATCTAGGCCTAGGATCTTTTGATTCTGTTGTGCAAAAATTTCCTAAAACCTGTCATCCTGAAACTAAGTTCCCATTTTATATGCACTATTATGTCATAGGAGCACCTAAAAAGAATCCTTCTACTCACCGTAATGGCCTACCTAAGGATAAAGAAGAAGAAAACTAGAATGATGATATATTTTATCATCCTGCTAAGATTCATTAGTTTCTATCTCAATTTCCCCAATATCAAAATGAATTAGAAAAATTGCTTGGAAATTTTTTTCTTGAATTCATTTCCAAACAAATTGAAATAGGGAAAAAAAGGGAAAGGTCAAAAAGTAGGTTCATCTTAGAAATCTTCTAATTATGGCCCTACAATCTCATTCTCCAACTTATTGATAGGATGAGCCAACAATAATATGCTATTATGGCTCAATTCCTTCAAATATAAGCCAACATGGATCAATTAGTTAGTCGCCATACAACATGCTCTTGGGTCACCACACCCCATACTTTTCTAAAAGGGACTAATGAGGTTCCCATCACCCAACCCCTATCAAAAACAAATTCTTAAGAGTATTCCAATAAGAGCCTCTATCACCTTATATTTCTAGCATGGATATTGGTGGCATTGCTCCTTCTATCTCTTACGATAGGTCTATTGATCCCACCCTACATACCAAGGAATTTAGTAATCTTTACAAGGAATGGATCAGAATTAATTCATACATTGCCACCAAAATCCTAGATAAGACTCTCACTAGAGATGCTTTGGATTGGTATCACACTTTACCTCCTAATTCCATAGTTGAGCTAGATTCCTTAGTGACAACCTTGCTAGTAAACGAATTTCAATATCATGATCTACCTGAATAATATCAATGCTTTCATCAATTGCCAACAATATTAAAATGAATCATTTCATGCTTTCATCAAGTGTTAGAAGACCCTATCTACATGATAAAAACATAATATGCCTAATAATAGCCTTTTCCAACTTTTCTTTTGAGCTCTCGAACCTCGCCTTCAATAAAAGGTGAGGTAATGTTCTCCCATTTCCCTAGAAGAATCATTTTAACAAGACAAAAGGAAAGGCTATCTCATGAGGGAGTTAGAGAGAGATCCTCCTAAGACAAACTAATAAGCAAGTCCAAATCCTCCAGCATTCTAAGAAAAATAATGTGATAGACAACAAAGTCTTTGATTCTCTTCCTTTTTCGCTTATTCAAATAGGATTATTTTTTATATTGTTCAACAACTTAATAACAACAAAAATCATCCTAACTATCATCAACCATTGAGTAGGGAAGATTTGAAATGTTTCTTACCTAATTTGGTTACCGCGATCTTGAGTCTTTCTCAACTTATTCCTCATTTGCATGATGAAAGTAAATTTTATTGGTCACATGCTAATTTGTGGCACTCTCGTGAAAATTATTGCAGATATGAATGACTTCCATCACCTTCTTTTTAGGTTCCCAATTTTACTATGATGCCATCACTTGAGATTTATTAACTGAAGCGGTCAAAGCCCACGATGTAGCTCAACAAAAGGATCTTCGTGAAGGTATCAACTAAGCCAATGATAATTTAAAAACCTTATCTAATCATATTCCTAATCACAATATTTGTGAAATTTCTAGAAGCAAGAAAATTCTATAGCTAAATAGTCAACACGAATTATCCTTCCAAAAATACATTTACAAATAATGATGTAAAGTGTGTCATAACATATGGAGAACCTAAATACCCTATAGCATTCTAGCCTCAAACTCACAGGGTTATATATCCATATCTACCTCAAACCCAATATTTTCAAGGTAAAAATCTACCCCCTTTAGACGCCATTATCCCTTTTGGAAATTATTCTATAGGGTCGATAGTGTCTGGATCTATTTCTCTAGCCATAGACACCATCATCCCCTATGAAAATAAGACTTGCAAGGCCGATGGCATAAGAACTGAGTAAAAAAAATTCATATGTTTCCTTGATCAATCTTACTTTTGGTTCTATTTTTAAGGATTCCCAACACTCTCAGCCTACTACACAGTCTAGTCATGATGAGTGGAATCCTCTTGAAGCATTAGTCCAACTTCTTGGCCAAGCCCCCTTATTAGACTCATGCACACGTTACCTCACCACCATAAGTATCTCATGAAAATTTCATTTAATATGAACATTCCCTTTCCTCCCTCTTTAAGGAAGATTCATGCATTACATGGCTCGGAGGAAAGCATCCACCATGAAAATGTGAGGATATATCCATTCATACCAATCTTACCACGGATGCTCACTCTTGCATTCATTTTACTATAGCTTCTATGGTCCCAGATGAGCACTTACTTTTCACACGAGATGATATGCCTCTCTCTATTTCAGTCCATATTGGTCACACTATGATCATGCATGATCTCATTGATAAAGGATATGACACCTCATTAGACTTTATTAAGGATCTTGATTATTCTATAGATAACTTAAAATATACACGAACCACTTGTCAAGGATACAATCATTGATAGATGCCTCATATGGGGTGTATTTGGTTACCCATCACCATCCCTCCTAGGATTATCGATTCAAATTTTGGTCTTTAAATTTCCTATATCTTATAATACTATACTAGGGTGGTATTGGACTCATTACATGTGTGTCATTGTTTCTTCTATGTGTCGGTGTATAAAGTACACTCACTAAGGAACTATTTATAAGATTCAGGGGGACACTAATCATTTGAGGAATGATACACTTTTTAAAAAGGGACATACAAGATCCCAACACTGGATGAATTATCTCATATTCCCTTCCAAGAATAACGACATTTTAATTATCCTATAGACTCTCTTCACGAAAATTTTGATCATCTAGAATTGATCGGTGCACACCTCCTAATCTATTGAAATTAGAATGCGATGATCCCGATGAGGTCATGCTTAGAATCAATACTTATGATCTTCTTGAGCTTATTGTATCCCAATTGTATCCTTCCTTATGACCTCACTATAAGGAACCTTTGGTTTCAGTAGTCATCTCACGCACACCACAGCCCCCACTTGAGCATGTGCTCGCCTAGAGACCATAGTCAACTCTTATGCAGTGGATGTATCTACATCATATTATGATGAAAATTGTGCTTTAGACAATCCCCATCTGATGGCTATGCCCAGATTTGTGATAGGTAAGTCTTGCATTATCAAGAAACCCTTCACACCAAGTTCTCTCATTATGTGAATGCCATCCTCATATAATAGGAATACTCAATTATAGTTGATACTTCTCCCCAACCAGTGCCTAAGCCTTCAATTTCTCCATCAGCTATACCTCCACCTACTACCATTGACCTAGCTAACCCATTTTCCCTTAGAGAAGCGGATGATTGGGTCATTGGTTTTGACTACAAATTTGATGATCGCATGGGTGATAATCCTAGCTATTATGCATCGATGATTAAGGGACGTGTTCCTCCATCGGCATCATCTTCACCTATTTCATTAATTCCTTAGATACTCTCACTAGCCCTCTACAACCTATGAAAATACTCTCCCTACCTATTTCCTATGGATCCTTAGTCCCCTATGAATGAGCCGTATTGTACATCACACAAGGACCTATGACATGATGTTTATGATTGTATATCCTATTGATTCCATATGAAAAGCTCAAAGCTAAGGTAAAATGTGACCAAACCAAAAAGGATACATATCCTTCAGCTTTATCTCTCTTATTTTACTCTCATCATGGGTATTACACACACACTGAAACCGATGGTCAAGTTTTACATAGGAAACATCCCATTCTTGAAACTTCTTACCACAATCGAAGTGTGGGGTTGATTTATCTCGGACCAACCACCTTCCCCTAGACCAACTATACCATAACCTACTTATGGACCACCAACTCATCTTGATATTTGTCCCACTATGGATGTTATTTGGCGTGACATTCTCACTCGGTAAGAGGATTGGATCAATGAAAGTTTATTTGCCACAAGATCAAAATTTCATCAGCAAGTCATTATTATAGAGCATGTCATCGAGGACCTCATGACTCATGCTGGAAGTTGCATCCTATAGAAATTTGATGACATCATCACTAATACATGGCAATATTCTTCCCCTAATGGCTAGTTATCCATAGTACCTTGATTATATCTTATTTTTTCTCCTTTTACCTCGAACCCTTTCCTTTTTCTGGGCTCTCAACCCCCACTTGGGTTTTTACACACTACCTTTTTCCTTCACTTGGGATCTCGATCCCCCTTGATTTTCACACACTTATATCACATTACATCCCTACTTAAATTGTTTTCTCCACTTTCATTTATCACCATGTACACCCTAGTTCTCTACCTTTGGAGCACCTTGGACCCGATTCCACCTATTTTGGATTTGAATGACCTTAGTCTTTCCGATTTTTATCATTGCGGTATTTTTACATCCTTGCTTAGGATTATGACCTTACTTAGATTTATATACCCAATCGTTTCTGAAATTCTACCATTGGATGTCTTAGCCTCGTGTAACCTCATGGATTCTTCACATCACATGGGTTATGTTAGCCCATATATCCCCTTCTCATCAGATTTACCTATCTAATCAAATTATAATTATTCCTAAGTATCATGGGTACCATTACATACATACATGTAAAAATCAAGAAAATGATAAAAAAGAAACATACATACAATCAAACATAAAAACATCCAACTATCTCAAAAATCATATATATATATATATGTATGTATATTAGCAGAGAAGTTTTATACATCGAAAAATCATATAAAATGGATCTATCCCATCTAAAAAATGGATCAAGTACCCTCACTCCATGTGGGGGTCTCTCGATCTTTTAGGATGATGGGGCCATGCTAGTATATCTCGGGATGTGCGAGCTTGCACTGCACCCTAGATCGGGCTCAAGGCCTTTCCTTGCACTCTCACTAATTATGTTTCCAACAAAGTAATCCTCTCGTGTGGCTCTCACGGCATTTGATAGGCGGGTTTCTACTCCCTGAACTAGGGCCACCTACACCTACAATAGAATTCATAGAATCATATCTATATTGTCGGTAGCTACTAATGCATGTGCATCTCTATATCGTCATCACGGTCTCTTGGATGCCTCTTAAAGCATATGAAACAATCCCACAAAATCTCCTACTAATGGTGTTGTTAAATCGATCATCATTGTAGTATCCCTAACATCTAGCACCAGATCTAGGATCTCATAGTGGAAATCACAATCGTGGAGTGTCACTCCTCCACCGTCTACTCTAAAAAACCAAAAATGACACGTGGTACTCACAACATCATATAGCACATGAAATATATATAGCATAACAAAAACATATAAGTAACATCATGACACATATACCAGGTTTCCAAGGCCTCTCCATGATGGTATCCTCATCTCCACAGTTTCCTAACACCCCCTCATCATCACCATGATGAATTTTGGCTCCTATATATTGTGGCTATCTATCTTGAGGAATCAATATCATGTCCCATATATGTTGTGCTTTGGGGCTCTACCTTATATGCATGGCTATCTCAAACCTAGTCGATGTCAAGTAGCCTCCTCCTCGGTCATCACATATTATGTTCCTTGATCCATAATGATGGATTTCCTACTACTCATCATCTAGTGCTAGAACTAGATCCACTCTCACCCCCACATGTGAAACTATATCGGCGGATCCTCCATTGGATCCCCCCTCTGAACCACTAATGCCTATGATTTATGGTGTGCCTTGAGCATCCCCACCATGTTGATGCCACCTCTAACCATTTTTACCTACTTCCCATATCCTATAGGGTTATAGTCTTGGTACCCCCACATCTACTCCTACAACCTCTCTAGCATGACAATGTTGGTAGTGTGGCAATGGTGGTATCAACATGGCTATTTATCGCCCAAACTACCGCAGGACCTTGTTCACCGCATAGGTCCCCACCTAATAGATATAATTCCTTGTCACCTTGGTGATAACATCTAAGTACTCTACTATAGACCATCTAGGCCACTTATCCACATTCCCTATGTAGGGCTACCATGTAACATCATCCGGACCCACTTATGCTAGTGGTTGGAATGCTCTGAGAAATCTCACTGTCAGCTCCTATGCCTACTAAAGCACTCTCAGGGAATCTATCACTATTATTTTTGTGTCCCTATCATTATGTGCATAAATAACCTATCATATATCAATACCATCAAAAAAATAATGGGTCCCATGACCCTCTAACCTCTATGTCAAACACTCTAAAGATCATACACCAAATGCACCCATATGGTGGTGCCCTAATTGAACAACACCCCATGATTGGAAACATCTCTACATATTGTGATCAATAATGATGGGATGGATCCATATGCCTTGTAGCACACTATTCATGCCATAACAATCTTTGTCACTACCTTATTGATATTTGGAATCCTGCAACCCGCACTATGATGATTCGGATGTAAAACATGCTCTCATCATATGTCTCACTTCTAATGGCCCATACACGCCAAGGCTCTCCTCTCGAAGCATCCGAACTAAGATAAAAATACATAAAGGTTCCTTGAATAGGTAACCTAAAAATCTCATGAATATCCTCCAAATTCAATGTCATATTTATAGTTTCTTGTCCTTTCAACCACCGTAAGGTGTTAGATCTAGTCTCCCATATAGCTAAGAAAATTTATAATATGTCTAAATCCAATAGTATCTGAACATCCTCATGATGCCCCTAAATCCCCAACCTAATTAGGTCACCTATTCCCGATGAAATCCAATAATCATATCATTGATCCATGATACATCCACACTCCACCATAGGAAAATCATATGTTTTACCTATGCACACATAGGTCAACAAATAAGCATTAGAAATCTACAAACTCAATCTTTAATGAAAAATAAAACATTACAGTTTACACCTACAACCTTCCTACACCATCGACCCTCTGGAGAATTCCATCATCCCGTGGAAAAACTCTACCTGCTCCATATATCCTATCATAGACGCCATCGTCCATTGGCTGCATTTTTCCTCCATCTCAATTCCATCAACCCTCATGTTGCAAAGGGGTTGATGGCATCTGGTAAAAAAGAAGCCACAAATTTCAAAGTTTAACTCTTAAAAATAAACAAAATGAAAATAAAAACTCTCCCAAACTCAATTATTATTTGTCTTAACCTACCCAATGACACAATTTTGGACAAGAATGATGCCCTAAAAACTATGAAAAATTAAAAAGATCAAATTACACCTAATTTACCCAACAAAATTAAATGTCATTGACTTACCTATGGTTAGACCTCATCGTGTGCATCGCCTCATCATCCTCTATCACCACCTAGTACTCATGATATATCATCAAAATACACTCAAATTTGGAATTCCAAAGTGCAACTCTCTCAATTCCATAATTATTAAAAAAAAATCAAAATCAATATATAAAACACAAATTTTCTATTTAAATTTGGTCACGATAAACCTAAATATTCCAATGACTGTCATTTTTTCTCCTAAACTCCAGAAAACACATCATTTATTGCATCTTGATCATTTTCTCATGCCTCTTATTTTGACCTATTACATGCATGCATTAAACAATATTCAAGTTTCACCTATTTTTGACACCATACCACTATGACATAACATCTTGTAGACAAAAAATCATGCACTTTGGGTAATTATCTAGTCTTGATTACATACTACTATTTGTATGATTCCTATGTTAGAAAATTACTAATCAACCCATGTCTTTGGCCACCTTGATTTTATTTTTGTTTCTTCTTTTGGTCTTGCACATCCTCTTTCTCATTCTAACCTCTAACCCTTCAGTATCTCTAAGTTTGGATACCGGAGCCAGCCAAGACAAAATCCCCTGACCTCATTATGCTTTGGCTACCTCTTTTGGGTAACTTCTAACATTTTGAGCACTTTATCTTTTTGGTAGTTAGCCTTTTCAGGGTTAATTATAAAATTCAAGAAAGGGAATCATATAAATATAAAGCTATGTGATCACAATAATGGACGAAGCACTGAGCATTATCTATCACCACTTAAGGTTGTATCAAAAGGATATAAAAGAGCATCAAAGCATCCATTCTAGCATCCATAAAAAGGGACAAAGGTTGGTTTTTGGTATCACAGTTTCATATTCTATTCCACACACACATCTACTACATTTGATTACATCTAGTTACTTACGCATTTTCAAGTGTGACACGCATAAGAGCCAACTACGGCATGATTCCACACACACACACAAAGAACTACATTAGGTCTCGAGATGTAGTGCAACGAAAATCATAAGTTCACCATTGTGATAGCTAAGGAAAGTCGACTCCTCATCCTACATCTTTCTTTTTCAGGATTTGATGTCTGGTTGAGGGTTTTGTAGGTGGATACTTCATTACAGGTTTCTAGAGATCTTAGTGAAAATCTATAGTGACCAAAGGTGAACAACAAAAAACAAAGTACAACCCTCAAAAGTTGGAATTTTGAGAATTTTTGCAGACTCAGGCCCCTATTTCCAGTTTGTAGCACCCATGGGCACCCATGCCCCTTTTTGGGTTCCCTTGTCCAACCTATTCCTCCAGTTATGTATTTTTCTAGGATTTTATGTGATGTTCATGCCTCTCTATTCACCTGGTCATCAATTCAGTACATTTCATAATTAATTATGAATCAACTAAGGATCTTACCCTCTCTTTTCACTTAGGGTTTTCACTTTATTGCTTAGTTTTCTTGGGTGTAATTTTTGTACTTCATTGTTATTCATTTATTGCTGCAATAACATATAGATTATGATGTATTATAGCACTTTAGGTTAATATTTTTGGTGAACCCGACCTTCGAACCCACCTTCCATTTAGATCTCTTATCCTCTTATCAGTATGGCTCAATCTTATGGAGAATTTATTGAATACCATCTTAAATCCCTTAATGATCATATCGATGAGCATCCCTAAGATCTAGACTTTCTCTTACATGTTTCTTGTGAGGAAGCCACTAATCTGAATGCGAAGCTTGTTGCTTCTGCTCCCATCTCCACTTCTATTTATACTCAACCAATTTCTTCTATTCTTCATCCCATTTCTACCATCCTTATTTTTGCCCCTACTCCCACCAATCACTTTATGCCCCTTTGTTTTTCTCACACATGGAAATTTTCTTCCACTGGCACTCAAGATTTAGCCTCCCTTTATCAATACATCCAAGCAAAAATTCATCAATTACAATAGGATAATTCTTGTGCATCTCCATGTTTTGATTCCACTTTATTACTACACACTCCATTCACACCCACCATCTCCAATTACTTTCTTCCTCCTAATTTTTTCACCCACAAGCTTCTCATTTTTAATGGGCATGGTGACCCATAAGAGAATCTCTGAGCATTCCATGTGGCTTGTCTATATTTTTTTGATGATCCCAAATTCTTGGCTAAAATATTCCCCTATAGCCTCTAGAATTATGTAATGTGTTAGTTCTATGACCTACCTATTCACTCGATAACATCTTTCATGCATCCAGACGATGCTTTTAATACTCATTTTTCTATCAATATCAGGTTGTAATATCTCCTATTCCCAAATTGCAAAACTTAAATAGGGATCTAATGAAAACTTAGTAAATTACATGTTGCAATACAAAATCAACTTAGCCAAGATGTCAAATGTTATTATGAACTCTGATCTTCAAGACATTCATTCAAAGTCTATTACCACCTCTCCAGGAGAGTGTTCTCTTTGAGACATCTCCCTCATTCGATCAATTATTTCATACTCTTAATCTTCGTGAAACTAAGATCTTATCTATAGGAAAACTTAAATATCAAGAGCACGCTAGCTCCTCTACATGATTACAATGTAATTCATATTTTAAATCGACTCTGAAACCCACTGACATTAATGTCACTGTCAACATTGTCTTGAACACTAAATAAATTCAATGGTAGCTACCTACTCGTACATTTACAAAGTTGACTATTGCTCCACAACTTATATTACAACAACTTATATAGAGCCATCTTATTACACTTCCTCCTCCAATCTCCTTAGATCCTTCTTTTCCAAAAGGTCAA
This sequence comes from Taxus wallichiana var. yunnanensis, assembly GCA_018340775.1. Lineage (NCBI taxonomy): Eukaryota > Viridiplantae > Streptophyta > Pinopsida > Cupressales > Taxaceae > Taxus > Taxus wallichiana. Next base: position 95,212,071 of record CM031233.1, on the reverse strand, counting down.
AATTACAATGAGAAATTTCAATTCGAATATCATCAATATGTTGGACATTCTATAAATAGTTGTTTTAGACTTCAAAATATTATTCAAGATCTTATTGATGAAAATAAAATCAAGCTTCCAAAACCTATGGACTCTATTAATGACAATCATAAGCTCAAAATATTCAATAATCCTCTTCCAAAACATGACAAGAAAGTCATTTATTCCTTTGCTAACCATACATATCACTCAAAGGCCTCCTCCCGCATCGGGGCTCTTGATTTACGAGTTTCTCATACTAATACTTCTCCACCTATTGTTTCTTTATTTGATCATGATTATAATGTTGCATTCTCTTCTTCTCATTTACAAATTCATGCTTCTATTGGATCTATTTCCATCAATAACACTAAATTTGATCCATCATGTCCCATCAACGCATGCTCGATCCCATTTCTTGTCACTATTGGCTATCCACTTTCACAAATTTCATATCCAATGAATAAATCATACGGGGTTGTCAAACTTCATGTTACTATTGGTATTCTTAACATGGTTTTTATTTCCTTGAAGTACAAGCATTTGACAGGTGTGACATGCTCTTAGGCCTAAATTGGATCTACGGGTCTCAGTCTATCATATCCATGAACCACTTACATATAAAGTTCATTCACAACAATCAAGTCATCTTTATCGATGGTGTACCTTCCTCCAATCCATGGTCGAAACCTCCTCTTGAGGTTTTCATTACATCATTTAGTCTATCTAGTTCCCAAAACCCATCAAACCTAAAGCACACCCTTCTCCTAACTCACCTATTCAAACACGACCTTTGCAAAGATCATCAATCTACTAGTCGAGCACATCATTCTAGGTCCATTACTAGGACAATGCCTACATCTAGGTGCACTTCACCACCACATTATGCTTCACATAAGTCTTCATCACCTACAAAAATTTTAAACCAAGGTTCCCACCATATAATCACCAATCACATGCATATAGACTTCACTCACCTATGCAACATCTATCTCATACACCACCACTCTTAGAGCATGTTCACATTCCTTCATCACCACAAGCATCGAGTAGAGGACCTTCATCCTTTACTTTTATCAGATAGCTCATTAATCAACACACACTTGGGGGGATTACGCTTATTTATTCCCCCAACATTAACATGTGTCCTATATTCACATCATTTCACACATAAATTTTAGCATATATATCTTAACACACACTCAAATTTCCATTTCCCGATGATGCACTCTAGTTATTTGATTCACACTTGAATTTTGAGGGCATCCTATACACATGAATCTCACACATTGCAAAAATAGACACCACATATTACACACCTTCACACATCTGGAACTTTTGTACATATACACTATCATTTTCTTTCATCTACATCACCCTCACTATGTGCTTTATATACCCATACATCCTACACATTCTACACATAACAATATTATACATTTTACATCACATGTGCTTTACACTTCCACGCTTATATACTTGACACATATTGCATTGCACACTACACATTCAACATTACATGCTTTACATGTCACACACCTATGACATTATTTCTCATCACCACATCTACTCCACATATTACACATTTTATTCATCCACTTTACGCACCGCACTCATTATCCTATGATGCAATCTAGTGCCACAGTCATTATCCATATTCATTACCTAATCACCTACACACGTTAAATCATTATATCTTTTTTCATGCAACATTCCTAGCAAGTACCTTATTCACTCATATTATGATCATCACTCCTTTTAGTTTGTTATTCACTCATTTTTTGATATACACATTATGTTACATCATCACACATTATTATCCATTGCCTTGCATCTCATGTTATATGCCTTATTCTAAATCATCACACTTTCTTGTAGCTTATTCAACCAATTTGTGATATACGCTTTAGGCTAAATCATCACATCCTAAAGCCCCATTCTATAACTTCAAGGTCAATCATCCTTATTTTGCATGCAATATCATTAGCACATCATCATTCTACACTCACCAAGTTATGCTTAATTCATAAACTCATTCCACATACGACACATATTTCAGACCATTTCTCGATGACACACTCTCATTTAGAGTTCATGCTTGACTAATGAGGGGGCATAAATAAATGAACACCATTACATATAACTCCATTCACTCAAGGGGAACGCGGATCCTATCATTCACTCTACATTCCATTCCATCTCATCCACAACATGTTGGATATCTTGGTTGCACTTAGTCTTGCTTACATTTACTTGTTACATGCGCACTTTATTACACATGCTAGATAGACATCTTGTATGTGATTATATTTATCATAAACACATGCACGTTAACTTTCCTTCTAGTTGTGATCGTATATTTTGAGATCTGCTCCATGAAACATGGATGTTTGACATAATACCTAATACCCATCCCATAATGGCTCCTAGGGGCATCCACTTTTGTATACTATATGTTATATTATTTCATTTTGTACTTAGCACTTTACATTATCAGATTATACACGCTTTGACATACTTTATATCTTTCTAACATGTTAATAGGTTCTTCATGTGCAACAATAGTTTTGGATGACTATTTATTTATATGGTTATCTGATACATTGTTTTCCCTTTCTTGTCATTGATTGCCATATTTACCCTATGTCTTGTTTGTTATTTCATTGCTTGAATCCAGTACGGCCTTGCTTATCTTGCAAAATTGTGAGTGATGTCCCATGTTTGAAACCCAATTTTCATGGTATACATTGTATTCTTGCATGTTTTACAAATTATCTGATTGCACCTTAACTTATACATTGTCTATGTAGCTTACACTTCATCTTATACACGCATCTTTGTCTTTCCTTGTACTAACACGTTTTTCCTATCCATTTTGTTTGCATATGCCTTGGTTTCTACCAAGCACATTTTCTTCCCCCTATGAGGAACAATTTCATCACAGCGTTCGGTCCTCTTTTGGGCTACATACTCCTTCAGTGACATCGTATGCACCTCAAATGAATGGGGAATCATTTGGGTCAATAATTCATCCCATACAACACTATAAAAAGCACAACACGATACATATATAAAATAGTTATAAATTTTGGACATGGATCGAATCGACTTAGGTCCTTATCATAATGATGTCCTTTCTATATTCCCAGTAACTAGGGGTGATTACACAATTTTTTGGCATGTCACGGAGGCTTTTGACAGGGTAGAGAGTCCTTTAGCATTGGGAATTTACATAGTACACACCATATATAGTGGTGTTCTATATTTCGGGGAGCAGTTAAAGGTTAGAGGATGACACTAGACTTTCCTCTCTACACTTATTTTATCATGGCATAGGATCACCCAAAAAACCAACATTTCAAAGCACTCTACAACTTTGGGAAGTGGTTAAAGGTTAGAGAATAAGACTAGAATTTCCTCCCTATACCTCTTCTGTTGTGGTGTGAGATCATCCAAAAAAATCACACTTCATTGACATTCTTCAGGATCCTTTCTATACTCTTTCCTCGTCACAGATGTAGTCTTTTATTTTTCCACTCAAATGTTACACATGTTGCACATCATTTAGAGAGATGTGAATGATCACCTAAATCATGCAAATCTACCAGTCCATCCTTTGTGCTTGTTTGTCAAGATGTTAGCATGCATATTCATCATAATCGATAACAGAGCATACATGCAAGTGTAAATCATCTTATACATCATATCATGAGCTTGTATTAGAAACACATGCAATAAGGAAACATAACATATTAGATAACAATTAATACCAGTTGGACCATGTATTCACCATATTCAAATACATCAATTACTAGAATCTATCCTCAATAATCCATTATAAAAATTATTACATATCATAAGTTGAATGCATCACCATAGCTAGGCTTTGGAACATGTGCAAGTATCAAACCCTAATACATAAAAATACTCTTAGCAATCATATGTAGTACATGGTCGTGGTGTCTAAAAAAATTACATAAATTAGATATACAGAGGAGTAGGGAATTTCCCTTTACCACCCATGCACTCTCAAAATAGACTACGTGCTAAAAATAGATATATGCATGATTTTACAAAACATCTAATAATAGACTATCCTATAAATATGACTTACTTTAATCCTATTAATAGTTTGATCCATGCATGACCCTTCATATTCATTCTGAATGTGATTTATCCAAAAATATCCCTTATTTGGCTGCCAAATTGTCATGTTTTTATCCTTTGCTTGAGTTTCACTCTAACTTGATTTTCTATTTTTCACCTGTAACTAAAAAATCAACTAAGTTCCATGGATCTATCTTTCTAGACACGAGTATTCCACGTGCCACTTTATTGATCCTTACGCATGTAAATGTACCCCACTTATGTTTCTTATTTCCCCATGTTCTCTTCATACTTAGCCATTTTTATAGTCTAACATTACCCCACACTAATCACATTTTCATCCTCAAAATAGGATTTCTCGACTTATCTCTCTAGGATACAAAGAATAAAAAATGAAAATAACAAAGAATGAATATTCAAGAATATGAAAATAGGGTAGAAGACTCTTCAGGGAACTCTAGTCTCCTTCTCCTCAATCAGCTGCAAAAACTCTAGGGAACTCATTATTGAGGGAACTCTCCAACCCACCCGATTCTACTAAGCACTTGGTGGTTGTTTCTAGAATTTTACCTATTTGTTCCACCATCTCCTCAGGAGTCTTGTTCTTGCCCTTATGTTTTAATTCCCTTATCACTCCTGTGAGACCCGATATTAGTCCTTCCAAGTGATCTATCTTTTCACGATGAGGGAACCTATCTCGTTTAGCCTATCTTTAAATATGTCCCGCTTTGTCTTCAAGGCATCCATATTTTGTGTAATTTCTTCTAGGATTGCCACTCGTCAGAGATTCCCTTATTTCATTGCAACCTACACGCTTACTAAATCTACCACCTCCTGAGTAGTATAGGCTTTAAGGATCATATCAAGGTCTTGACTGTGCTCAAAATCCCATCCCGCCTTCCTCAAAGTATCATTTATAGTTTGCAACAAGGCCTTAAGCTTCACAATCTTCCACGCTACAATCTTCTTATTTCTCTCCCTCTCTACCACAGTGTCTTCTTGAGTTACCCCTTTTATGGTTGGCCTCTCTTGTAGTATCATGTGAACCAAATATTATAAAAAATATAAGGCTAATGGGTACATTTTTGTGTTTGTTCATCAAATTCTGTATGCGCCTCCAGAATCTCATCTCCAATATCGGTAGTAATATCTAGAATAGCCTTTTTACACGTTTCAACTTTGTCACATGCGTCATTAAATTGTTGGATTTCTTGTTCCTTATTCTTGTTGTCCTCTAACAATTTTCTGATCGTGGCCCCCTTATCTAAATTTATTCAAGCCACTTCTAGTGCCAACTTTTGTTAAGGCATTGTTGGCATGTTCATTAGTGAACTCAGTTGGTTTTAATGTCACATGGGTTACTTGAGGCACCTTCTTCATTATACGCCTTATGCATGCTTCTTCGCTGACATCAAACTCATGTTCATCCATGTGTATCTGCATAGTCCATCTCAACATATTTCTTTTATGTATATTTGCACCCTTGGGGTCCATCATCTCCTACCCATATAACTTTTAGGAAGAAAATTTACTCCAGAGTATTGCACGTGTAATATTTATAGGTTCATCGACATACCTCAGTCATATAGTGCAAGAATTTTTCCCCTTCTGCTGAGTCCTCATTCTTGTGGGTATATGAGTTTCTGTGCTTGAGAACATACCTTCTCTTTTCTTGCCTAAAGCAAACTCCATGCTTTCTGAATCCTCACCCTCACTCTTTTCCTTTTCTTTATCATGTTTTATTCACTCTCACACTTCTCACAAAGGATCTCCACTTGAGTCGTGACCAAATTCCCGCATGTTGGATGGATTTTCATATGTACTCGCACTCATTTTTACTTCAATCACTCTTCAATGCTCAAACACTCTAACATGCAAGGTATGAATGAATTTTCTCATGCTCCTTTTATATATTTTTCAAAATTTCTCACATTAATTTATGCTCACCTACCACTTTGTACTCATATTTAATTATGTTTTTCACTTTTCCTACATTTTTCATAGCTTTATTTCATGTTTTATTGTTGTAACCTTCTGGCATACCCCACTACTTCATAGGCCACATAACTCCTTACGCGTGCCTTTATACACCGTAGTACATAATATTATGTGCCTTATACCAAATAGTTCACCATTCTACTACCTACCTCACATTACATTGTGTGATCCTTTTCTCATGCTTAGTCTTCATCTTGAGAAAATTATTTAAGAGCACCTTCATCCCTAACACCTATAGTACCTTTTTCTACCACACTAACTAGTATTTATCTAGAGCTCAATACAAAGGTCATATGTTCCCTAAACTTCCTAGGATTGGCATATTACATAATCTTACTTTGAGAGCTTTTTGTTGACTATTTGAATGTCGAAAATGGAATCCGTATGTGTAAATGGTGGCTGGTCAAATTTTGGGTCAACCCTCATCAACACATGGACCAATGACAAGGTGACATGTGGCAGTTGGTGACAAGGCAAAAGAAGGTTGTTGATTTGGTTTGTGACCTCCAGTATTCAACATACATAAGAGCAGGAAAGAACAAGAGGCTCAACTTTTGTAATAAGGTAGGAGCCCGACCAATGTGAGGACGATGTGAGTGTGTTATTATCACCAACGTGGTGGATCCTCAAGCCACCATGTGGCTTTCAACCATGAGTCGAATTCACCTGATATGCCTATCGAGGAGTGACAAGTGGACTATGCATTTCAAGTTGTATTGAAGGATTAATTTGAGCTTGATGAGCTATATTTATAGCTCGGTGGGGTGGTCAAATCCCCACCGAGGCCTTATATTTCTCAATGGTCGAGTGATCACAACATTGCCACAATTATCGATATATTACCATATGATTCAGGTTTTATCACTACATATTATGGGCTTATCTATTATTTTACCAAATCCTATTTATACCAACCATTTGGAAGATCAATGGTAAACTTGGCTTATAGCTCGGTGAAGCACATGGCCTATGCATTGGTCTTATTAAAATTACCTCGCACGGTTCATATTCTAACTCAACGAAGTAGTAAATGACTCAGCCATAGATTTTGGCATTCAACCACATCGATACATAGCCATCCCGATATGGGTGTGTTGACCGAGAGACCACTAAGTTTAATTTAATTTAATTTAAAAATTAATGTCTAGAAGTAACCAAAAAGGTTAAAGGGACTACAAGAGGAGCAAAGAGAACAAGACAATGCACGAAGGAAAAAAATACAAAACAAAATACAAGAAGCAACAGGAAAGACACAGGATGCAACAAGTCTATGTGCCATGCTTAAGAGGTTCTATGCCTGGTAGATCATGACTGTTGTGTGAAGTCATGTGCCCGTTTATGCCTCCGGTGTTGTGTAGAAGGTTGAAGGAATGCACCAATATTTTGGGACCCAAGGCTGCCATGATGATGTTTGAGGAGGCCATATCTATGTTGGGTCATCTCCCTAATAAATAAAGCTACACACCTCTGGTCTTCATAATGAATAAGGGCATGTAATGAGCCTTGAGTTTCTCGAAAGAGACAATAGTACCTACCACAGATCTCATAGTACACAGGAAAACGAAATATAAAGTGCTCCTCTGATTCAGGTTCATTGTTGCAAAGTGTGCAAGTGCGTTGGTCTCTAGGAATGTAGTGCTCTGTCTCCATGTGAAGCTGATGAGAGAAAACTCGTAGTTGACCCAAGGGGAATCTCAAACCAAGTGGGAACCTGATGTATTTGGGGGAATGACACGTTCATCTTCAATTTGGAGATAATGCTCCAAATAGTGGTGCATTTTTGTTGGCAATGGTTCTAATGGTTCAATCCATGTTGATTTTATGTAAGCTTTGTAGATCTCCTCTCTAATTCCTCTATGAATTTCCCTTCTAGGCATGTGGGGAGAATTAATAGAGAATGTGAGAGGAGGAAGACAATTAATATCCAATCCGATGCTTTGGAGGAAAGTTGTACAATGTGCATACCAAGTGGTTTGGATCCCCAATTCACATAGCCTCATGGATGATTGGAGAGCCTTGAAGGGGTATCTATTATGTCCAATTGGTGTATCTGCCATACATCTTAGTCTATGGAGTAGCATCACAAGATGGAATATAGTTGAGATACGAGAGAGGGTGTGTGCCAAACTCAACCAAGATGATTGCATGTGGAACTGAGCATTTTTCTCGGAGAGTCCTAGATAGCATGGAGACGAGTACTCTATCAACATAGCCAATGTTTTTGTGGAAAAATAAAACAATCCAAAACATGGTCAAAGCCACGTGAATATAGTTCGGGCCACGTACTTTTAAAAGCTTATTTCCATCTATCTCGCCCAAGATATGGGATAATACCCACGGCTAAACCAAAACCGTCGGTGCCAATATACAAGGGGAGGATTCGAACCCTTGACCTCTTAGCCCTAAGATTGGTCTGCTAGCCAACATTTCAGTTGAGCTATCCACATAGGAGAATGGAGCGATAAGGGTGTTAACCAAATAATTTGGGCCCTTTTTCATTATAAAGGAATCCGACCCCTTCATTCTAAATAGACGAGATAAGATTTATTAGAAGTATATTGGTGGATATAAGAGAATTGAAAAAAGCTAGCAAAGGAGCTTAGAGAGTTAAAATAAAGATCTTGAGGGAGATTTTAAAAGGCCTCCATAAACAATTTTACCAAGCCATGTCTTTTGTAAAGGCATAGTGGAAATTTGTAAGCCTTATAATTAAAAGGAATTTTGTAAGTAAGTCCTATTAATTAAATAGGTAATAATTGTGGGAGCTAATTCCTATTTTAAATAGGTAAATTGTAAAATTGGGTGAATAGCAAAAAAACCCAATTGGCCCATAGTGCCACACTTGCGAAGCCTGGAGTGTCTACAAGAATGTTGCAGGAAGTATTGATAACATCAGGAAGGTCAATCGAGTTCCAAAGGATATTGTGCACCAAGAAGGTGGAGGAAATTTTTGAATGGTCCTCATATTTATTCGAAGGACTCGAGTACTACTAGGCAAGTTAATTTCCATTAGGTTTTATTGATAGAAATAACGTTGTACATAAATTTTCTGACTAGTGGAACAATTCAATAAGAACCAAGAGATGTAGGCTATTTTCAAACTCCGTAATCAATCCGTGTGCAAAGTGTCATTTATATTATTTATTTTTTTGGATGTTTTTACTTATAATTGAATTAATTTTAATGGTAATTTTAATAATCCTATAGGGGTCCGAAGGTTGAATATTTTTTAAAATTTTGACCTGGATTTTTAGATCAAGTATAGATCTCAACACCCATAATTTTATCTTTCACGTAATTGCAATCGGTTCACCCCACACTAAAAGTATGCATGGTCCTCTGCACATGAACTCAATATATAGTGGTCAGCTTCCTGCACACAAGTTCACTTATTACAAAAAAACATGGAAATACACTCATAAGCATAAAAACAACGAAAAAAGAAACATGTGAAAGGGAAAACTAATATAAATGGAAATATTACCTTATTACAAACACCAATAAGATTATTTATAGTGGGGCTTCACCTACTCCCATTGAAGTAACTAAGAAACATGGTTCCTTCCAATGCAAAAAAATGACATGCACGTAATTCAAGTATCTTGGTTACTAAAAATGGTCCCAACCAATGCACTTTCGATTTCTCTGGATGGCATGCAAACTTGGAGTCATAGAGAAGGACCATCTTTCTAACCTCAAATTTCTTATTCTTACTTGTGTTTATCATGTCAGTCCTTCTGTCTTTCCTTCCCATTCTTACGGATCTAACGTGCAATGCCACGTTACTCATCCAATTTCATTAGTTTTTCAATGCATTCTTGCATAGCTTTCTCATCATCTAGTCCACCTATGCATGCAATACGCATGGATGGTAACATGAACTCAACTGGTATTATCGCTTCCACACTAAGCACCAATTGAGATGGTGTTCCTTTGTTCGATCTTTTATAAGTGGTCGTGTATGCCCAAAGTACAAAAAATACTTTATCATCCCAATCTTTTCTTTCAACATCACATTTTTGTCAAAGTATGTCCCAAAATATTTTTAAAAGCTTCTAAAGGGCCATTAGCTTGAGGGTGATAAGGATTTATTTTATGGTGTGCCACCATAAAAAAGCTGCGCCAATAGGATTTTGATTGTCTCATTTAAGAAATGAGTTCCTCTATCACTAGTCAAGCTTAATGGGTAGCCATATCTGCTAATAATATTTTCACATAAAACCTTGTTGTTGTTGTTATTTTACAATCCTTTGTAGATGTTTCTTCTACCCACCTTGTCAGATAATTTGTGCAAGTAATAATGTAGCACGTGTCAGTCCTACGCACAGGTGGTGAAATAGAACCTACAAAGTTAATATCCCACTTTTAAAAAGGATTCACGCTTAGTATAGGCCGTAATGGAATCTCATCTCTTTGTCTAGGCTTCCCAAGGCACTGAAAATGATCACATTAATTGACATATTCCTTAGTGTTTTTGTAAAAATTCTCCCACCAAAGTCCAACCATTAGAATCTTTCACATTTTAGCATCACCCACATAATGTCCTCCTGTAATTCCACCATGAGCATCTTCCTAATGGTGTCGCATTCATGTTCCAACAAACAACAATGCAATACTTCATCATGGCCTAACTTGTACAAATATCCTCCAATCAAATGATAAGGTATTACATGTATGGAGAGTTTTTCTCGATGTATTTATTCCTTCAGGCTGCACCAAGCCGGTGGCCAAAAACATGGCTATATGCTCCAATTTTATGGATGTGGAGTTTAATCTAAAAGTTATACAAATGACATTGTTTCCTCAATGTTATGTGCATCCTCACCAAAATTGATCCTTAATAAATGATCGGGCCTGAATTTCTCTTATCATGCTTGACAACAACTAGGAAGTCAAATTATTGAAACAGGACTATCCATCTGCATATGCATCCTTAATGCACAAGCTTGTTAATCGGTACTTTAGTGCCATATGATCTGTATAGAAAATAAACAGGATTTCCAATAAGTACTATTTGAACTTGTGCAGTGTGTAGACCATAGACAATGCCTCGCGCTCACTGGTTATTTAGTTTTTTTTTATGGGTGTCAACTTCTTACTTGCAAAGAAAATGTGATGATCCATAATGCCTTCCCCAAGTTATGCAAAAATTACACTTATCGTCATGCCAAAGGCATCAACATGCACATGAAAGGGTTTATCTGATGAAGGAAAGCTCAAAATAGGTGTAGTGATGAGCCTCTCCTTCAATGTTTCAAATGCATGTTATTGCACGTCACCCCAATAAACTCAATATATAGTGGTCGGCTTCCTGCACACAAGTTCACTTATTACAAAAAAACATGGAAATACACTCATAAGCATAAAAACAACAGAAAAGAAACATGTGAAAGGGAAAACTAATATAAATGGAAATATTACCTTATTACAAACACCAATAAGATTATTTATAGTGGGGCTTCAGCCTACTCCCATTGAAGTAACTAAGAAACATGGTTCCTTCCAATGCAAAAAAATGACATGCACATAATTAAAGTATCTTGGTTACTAAAAATGGTCCCAACCAATGCACTTTCGATTTCCCTGGATGGTACGCAAACTTGGAGTCATAGAGAAGGACCATCTTTCCAACCTCAAATTTCTTATTCTTACTGTGTTTATCATGTCAATCCTTCTATCTTTCCTTCCCATTCTTCTGGATCTAACGTGCAATGCCACGTTACTCATCCAATTTCATTAGTTTTTCAATCCATTCTTGCATAGCTTTCTCATCATCTAGTCCACCTAAGCACGTAATACGCATGGATGGTAACATGAACTCAACTGGTATTACTGCTTCCACACTAAGCACCAATTGAGATGGTGTTCCTTTGTTCAGTCTTTTATAAGTGGTCGTGTATGCCCAAAGCACTACAAATACTTTATCATCCCAATCTTTTCTTTCAACATCACATTTTTTGTCAAAGTATGTCCCAAAATATTTTTAAAAGCTTCTAAAGGGCCATTAGCTTGAGGGTGATAAGGATTTATTTTATGGTGTGCCACCATAAATCGCGCCAATAGGATTCTGATTGTCTCATTTAAGAAATGAGTTCCTCTATCACTAGTCAAGCTTAATGGGTAGCCATACTGCTAATAATATTTTCACATAAAACCTTGTTGTTGTTGTTGTATTTTACAATCCTTTGTAGATGTTTCTTCTACCCACCTTGTTAGATAATTTGTGCAAGTAATAATGTAGCACGCGTCACCTCCTACGCATGGGTGGTGAAATAGAACCTAGAAAGTTAATATCCCACTTTTAAAAGGCTTCACGCTTAGTTTAGGATATAATGGATTCTCATCTCTTTGTCTAGGCTTCCCAAGGCACCTTTGAAAATGATCACATTAATTGACATATTCCTTAGTGTTTTTGTAAACATTCTCCCACCAAAGTCCAACCATTAGAATCTTTCACATTTTAGCATCACCCACATAATGTCCTCCTGCAATTCCACCATGAGCATCTTCCCTAATGGTGTCGCATTCATGTTCCAACAAACAACGATGCAATACTTCATCACGGCCTAACTTGTACAAATATCCTCCAATCAAATGATAAGGTATTACATGTATGGAGAGTTTTTTCTCTGATGTATTTATTCCTTCAGGCACTGCCGCAGCCAAAAACATGGCTATATCCTCCAATTTTGCGGGTGTGGAGTTTAATCTAAAAAGTTATACATATGACATTGTGTCCTCAATGTTATGTGCATCCTCACCAAAATTTATCCTTAATAAATGATCGGGCCCTGAATTTCTCTTACCATGCTTGACAACAACTAGGAAGTCAAATTATTGAAACAATACTATCCATTTGCATATGCATTCTTAATGTACAAGCTTGTTAACTAGGTACTTCAGTGCCATATGATCTATATAGAAAATAAATAGGATTTCTAATAAGTACTATTTGAACTTGTGCAAAGGTGTAGACCATAGACAATGCCTCGCGCTCACTTTGGTTATTTAGTTTTTTTATGGGTGTCAACTTCTTACTTGCAAAGAAAATGTGATGATCCATAATGCCTTCCCCAAGTTACGCAAAAATTGCACTTATCGTCATGCCAAAGGCATCAACATGCACATGAAAGGGTTTATCTGATGAAGGAAAGCTCAAAATAGGTGTAGTGATGAGCCTCTCCTTCAATGTTTCAAATGCATGTTATTGCACGTCACCCCAATAAAACTTTCCTTGAGCCTTTAATAACTCTTCCAATGGCATGGAAATCTTTTCTTAATCCTTAATTCATATAATAGCCCGTATTCCCCAAGAATCTATGCACTTCACTTTGGTTGGTAGGTTCTTCTAAGCCCAAGCTTACTGTAATCTTGGTCGATCTACCAAAAATCCTTCCTTGCAAATTATAAGCCCTAATAATGTTTCAAAGGGTGTAGCAAAAATACACTTTTTAACGTTGAGAGAAATGCTCAAATTCCTACACCCTTCCAACATAAGCCTCAAATTTTCACAATTATCTTTGACTAAGCCATATGCCATCCAATCATCTAAATATACCTACAATAATTTATGAATAAATCTTGAAAGACTTGCACAACAATACATGATAATACTATTGGTGCATTCTTCAATCTAAAGGGCATGATTGTATATGAAATACTTCCCCACTTAGTAGTGAAATTTGTCTTCTCTTGGTCTTATCTCGCTATGTGCACTTAGCAATAACCGGAAAACCCATCTGTAAAGGAATATATCTCACACCCTAAAAACTCCTTCAAGGATTTATTCTATGAATGGGGTGGGAAAAGGATCAATTACACATGTAGCATTAAGTTCTCTATAATCAAAACAAATCCTTATCCTCCCATATTTCTTAATACTTATGACCATGGGGATAACCCACTCATATTCCTCGATAGGCTCAATAATTCTAGACTTGAGAATTTTATCTATTTCTTCCTTGACCTTCACACGTAGGTTAGGATTCATCCTATAAGGTCTCTTCCTAACCATGCATGCACCTTCTTTCAACTTGATCTTCATCTCACCTAAGGAAGGGTGTACCCATTTTAATTAATTATATCCCTATGGAAACAAATCTTGGAATTCATGTGAGATTTCAATAATCTTAGCTACTTCCTACTAAGACCAGTAATCACGAATAATTTCTTACTTAGGTGTGTCTTTTGTACTAATGTTAACCTTAGTAGTCTTCATCGGCTCATGATACATGGGTGATTTTTCATCCACATTATCCATAACCTCACGTGTACGCTCAATGTGGTGACATCCAAATTTTCAACTTCTTCATCATCAATCAGATACACCATTTTACCTTTCTATTTTTCCTTTCAGGCGTGACCCACTTTACTTCAATTGTTTCCTCCTCATCTAGGTGTGCCTCTGAATCAGGATCACCTAGCATCTCTAGTATTAACTCTTTCACCTTCTTGTTATCTCCCATAGTAATGCGCTTCAAGATCTATAATGCTTCATAAACTGGAGGCTTAGTAGAAAATTAATAAAAAGTGTGAATCATACATACAATCATCTCATGCCAATTTGCGGTCTCCTTTTTCAATTTTACATTGACATACCATGTGTGCCCGCATCCACGCAATGTGGATTAGAACTTATGCACCTAAAGTGAAGGTAGTAATGCCTCCTAACATTGCACTCAAAGTCTCACAATTCTAGATGTTGAAAGGGGTAGGGGAATTCCCATGAAATTCACATATTTGTGTAGGTACATTTTTCTATGTAAACCTTGTAGAAAATGTGATTATCACTTCTCTCCATTCCAATAGGTTATATCTATGTGTTTTCCACTAGCATGTTGGTGTGCCACACAAAGTATAGACTAGCATGTTCCTTCTATCTCCTTCACTCATCCACCGGGTTTCCATGGAGTACAAAAATGTATCAGGGTTTCCTTTCACTAGTATATTGTGGTAACTAGTCTCTTCCCATGTGCTAAACCATGTGCATCCCGATCATCGAAGTAACTTTATTCTTCATATCATGCCCAATCATCTCGTATGTTACATGCACCCAATTATAAATTATGGTTGTTCCAACCCTGGCTGAAGAAAGCCTCTGGTTGTTCTAGCCCTTTTTCATTTTCTTGTGTTAGGACAATAATAACACTTGCATCAACACCATAAGCATAAAGGATGAAATCATTGGAATAATCCGGGTTGAGGAGTGTTGGCGCACAAGCAATTTATTGCTTGATCTTGTTGAAGCTTTCTCTTCCTTCATTGTCCATCTAAAGGCTATGTCCTTCTTGAGCATCACGGTGATGGGCCGAATTAGACCTGCAAATTTAGGAATAAAGCACCTAACGAAATTGATCTTATCGAGGAAGGATTGCAAGGAATTTTTGTGCACTAGCAGGGAAAGAGCTAGGATGGTAGAAACGTACTCAGGATCAATTGTGATGCCATCCTTTGAAACCATATTGCCCAAAAGTTTTCCCTGCGCCACTACAAAATTACACTTCTTAAGGTTAAGAGACACCCCATACTTTCTACACCTCTCAAATACTTTCTCCAGGTACACCATATGATCCTCGCTCTATTTTGAGAAGATTTTTATGTCATCAAGGTAAACCAAAATGAACTCATTAATGTAACCTTTGAAGGAAATATCCATGGCATACTGAAATGTTACGCCTACGTTTGACGACCAAAGGGAATATTTTGATATGCATATGTTCCGCACTTGTTTGTAAACTCCATTTTGAATTGATTCTCTTCCTCAACCACAATTTGATTAAAACTTGAATATCCATCTAACATTGAGAATCTCTATGTGCTGGCCACAGTCTGTAGAATCTACTCCATTGAAAGCAAAGGATAATGATCCTTTAGAGATGCCTTGTTCAAATCTCTGAAATCAACACATAGTCTAATTTCACCATTCTTCTTGTGCAATAGAACTAGATTCATGACCCAAGTAGAGTATTTGATGGGAAAAATAATCTTCGCCTCAATGAGTTTGGATAATTCCTTTCTCATGACAGGCTCTATCTTTCTATTGATGGTCATTACTTCCTAAAGGGCTTGATACCAAGATCAAGGTCAATGGAGTGTTGAGAAACACTTGGATCAAAACATTTTAGGTCTCATGCTCCCATGAGAAGATATCATTGTATTTTTTACAAAGAGAGATGAAGACCTACTTTTCATCATGCACTCAATTCTTCTTGATCAACTAATCCTTTCCACATGCAATAGTGACCGGGGAGAAGTCTTCTTACACGACGCACATATACTTTTCTTCACCCTTGAACTCTTTATCAGGGCTAAACATTTTCTCTAAGGTGACCAACCCTTTAGGAAGCTTATTTGACTTCAATTGAATCACTTGGTCCCCATAGTTGTCATGCAAGTTAGCTTGCATGCTTGATGAGAACTCAACTTCATTCTAGATGAACTAGACGATCCGCACGCCATCACAAACACTTTCCAAATTGGTATTGTTGTCTAGAATGGATGGTCTCGATCACCATCTTAATGTGTTGAGCAGTTCCTTTGACAAAGGATTCAGTGAAGAGAACTGTGAACCAAGTGCGGCCATTTGGTCAGCTTCCTTATTCATTTTGCACAGTACCACCTACAAATTTAGAGCATCAAATCTCTCAAGGAGGTCCCAAACTCTATGTTTGTAGGCTTTGAAAATATTATTATTTTCCTGACATTTGTTAGTAACCTAGTGGATAACTAATTCGGTATCACCAAATATCTACAGCACCTTAATCCCTTTCTTCTTAGCAATGAGAAGGCCATGCACCAATGCTTCATATTCTGCTACATTTTTAGAGCATGTGAATTACAACACATGCACGAAGAATAACCTCTCATCTTTAGGAGAAACAAGAATAACTCCTGGGCCTACACCATTTATAATTCTGGAACCATCAAAATATAGCTTCCATAGACCATGTTCAACTTGGTCTTTTTTAGTGCACAGTGAGAAGCACAACTTCTTCTTTGAGGATGCAATAAGTACCGATCCCGGTTTCATAAACTTCCAGGTTCTTCAACATATGGGTCAAATTTATGGTTCCTCTCTACCTACTCATCAAGTACTATATCAAGAACAAAGGGTGGAAGAGGCTGCTCCTCGAACTGAAGCTTGTTCTTATTGGATTAGGTAGTTGGCTTGGAGAGTGGATGAGTCATATGACTCTACATGGTAAGAAAATATAGCCTCAACTTGTATGGTAAACCGGGTACCATATCTTGTCTTGAGTAACATATGTGACCAATCAGAAGACAAGTAACCACCCACTTTTGTAGTAAATTCTCTTGATAGGCATAAGGCAAACAAAGGAGGTAGGTCATTTATTGACACATCTTGAGTAATTGTTAGACTTGGACATGCATGAAGCATTAACTCAAGGTCCTTGATAATTCCTAGGGTAGTGACAGGTTGAACCATCAAGTTGCAGGAGCCATCTAGACAAGGGGCTATACTTAATACCTAGTACATCAACTATCTTCTTAGGCATGATAGAAGTAATAACACCCGAGTTAATCATATAGTTATGGACCAGATGTTTGCCTATGATCAAGGACATATAGAAGGGTGGGTTTTTAACAATATTAGTTACTTTTTCTCTTTTGTTTGACAGATGTTGATAGTATCATATGGTTTGTGGATTGTTGGATCGTGTGCGTGGGAATTGGGCCAAAGCCTCATGTAATTAGTCATGCTTGAGCTACAATGGTTAGGGTGTCCCACATTGTGACATTTATGTTTGTCTTCTTCATCTGGTCCACAATGCTAAATGGAAGACCCACTGATTTGTGCATTTGGGGTACAATGACATCCTTTCTTGACTGTTCAAGCATGGAAGCAAGGGATTTAGCTGAAGTTGAGGCTTGACCTACCAAAAGAGGGGCATGTGCTACTTCTAGAGGAGATTTGTGCGGGACCTCATGTATAGGCATTTGAGAACTTTTATTACTTGGATTGCCTGGCTGCATCTATTTTCTTGTGAGGGTCGACTTGTGGTGTGGGGAATGTGACTCACGCCTGCAGACTCTAGAATTCTTTTCTTGTATCTTGTGTTGTAAACAACTTAGGCATGCGAAATGCTTGTTTCATTTTCATCTTAGTTGATTGCACAGAGGTCCTCGATGTTAAAGAACATCAGATTGGAATCAGGAGGAACTTTTGGCCCTTCTTGGTTCTCTATTTTAGTTGCACTTGTTGAAGGTTCATAATTAGAAGCATTCTGGATCATATAGTCTTGTGCACGCGCAACATTGGCATAGTGATATTGACTATGAGACATGTTGCAAGGAAGCACCATTCTGACTCTTGTGCCAAGTTGTTATGAACTAGAACAAGTGCCTGACTTGCACTGGGTGGTGGAAGAGAGGGTACGAGAGGAACAACTTGCAAGGGTAGATGTGTGTTAGCATGCCATCTATCATTCTACTGGTTGGGCACATATATTTGGTTTCCATATTGATTCCACCAAGGTTGATTACTTTGGCTATGCACTGATTATAACTTCCTCTATAGGCTTATGCATGTTGTTTCTCCAACGATATGACCTTGTTTGACAACTTTCTAATCGGGGTCTTC
The DNA here is from genome assembly GCA_018340775.1 of Taxus wallichiana var. yunnanensis. Lineage (NCBI taxonomy): Eukaryota > Viridiplantae > Streptophyta > Pinopsida > Cupressales > Taxaceae > Taxus > Taxus wallichiana. The sequence goes on along the minus strand of CM031233.1, from coordinate 95,193,347 downwards.
AATTCTTCATCTTTATTTTTCCGCGCCAAATAGTAGGATGTTGATGCAACATGTTACACACTTTTCTCAGGAATGGGAATAGGGGCCGTAGAAGGATGGGGTGCTTGTGAAATTTCTAGGAACAAGGGTATAGGCGGTCTAGGAGCTATCTTTCCCGCCTAAATAAGACTATTCTCCACCCTTACTGCAATATTATAAGTGACCGGTAGTGTTCTACCTCCCATGGGTTAAATCATAATTGAGATATCACTATTTAGCACCTTCAGATAATACATAAAAGTATCTTGGGCTGTAGGTCTTACCAAAAGAGGGATTCTATCCCAAGTCTTCTGAAATATGATGTTGAAATTAATCATCTTCTTGTTGGGTTCCGTCCTTGTTATTGTCATAGTTGCTCCACCAAAGATAAGTGATCTAACTTATCTTTAAAATAATTGTAAAGAGTTGGTCCTAGCTCATTCCAGGTGGCGATAGATCCAATTCTTAAGCCTCGACGATTAGATCACTTTTCCCGTAAAAGAGGCACTTAAGTAGCCCGAATGTGACATCATTGTGTGTGATCAAATAGAGTGAACTTATGTTTGTTACATCTTATATATTCTCCCGAGGGGTGACTTGATTCTCACCAATGAAGTATGGAATACTTTTGAGCACACCATTTTGCATATCATGTTGTATGGCGGACACTGGGGACTTCCTCCGATGAAGTTAGCAAAGTTCCTTAGTGGAGGAGGTGGCTGATGTGCCATTGCAGGGTGCGTAAATTGTCTGTTCTGAGGAGGAGTTGAATGGGCGTGGCGTGCTAGAGATGGAGATGTGCGTGCAGACTTTCTAGAACGAACTCTTCTCGGGGATAGCTGGAGGTACTTGAAAGAATCTTCAACTATTGTACTTTTCCTTGTATGCACTCTTCTCATGAAAGGCACTCAAGGATGCTAAAATAGAGATCTACAAATGTTGGGAGTCGTCAGATGTGTTGAAATGAGCCTCCAAAGGCTGAAATACTAAGTCCACACACCGAAATTAGCAATATGAAATTTAAGCTTTCATTTCTTGTCCTACCGGGCGTGCTAAAGAAACTGTTGGTCTTTCAAACTTACACTGTGTCTCGGATCTGGAAGGATCGAGTCATTTGAGACAACAATGGAATTATCTCCAAGTTGTGGGACCTTGTGCGCTTGAGACGAATCTCCAAAGAAGGCTGATTCCTCTATCTATTTCTACTACTACTGCTACTCCTAGTGTTGAAAGGGAAAACTAAGCTAATAATGCCAAGGACCAAGGATAGAAGGATAACATGAAAGGAAACTACACTAAAAGGAGATAGCACCAGAAAAGAGGGATGAACACTATTTGTTTTGAGTGAAAATGAAGGAAAATGTGTGAAAGAAGGCTAGGCACATGTAGCACAACTAAAACATATTTATCGATTAGTTTCATGGAACACAACTAAATAAGGAGTTGTAAGGGACGTAGAATGGCACAATGAGCACAAAATGTAAAAGAAAGGAAAGAAGAAATAATATAAACATGCTCAGGATAGATAATAGTCACAAAATGATGCTTCCATTACTTCTAGAAATACACAGAGCTATTACAATGGTGAAAGAGGCCGATATCCACATGCATGAGCTAGATCTAGAGGTATGCCACTCAAAATACAGAAAAATGAATTCCTTGGAAAAGTGCGTAGGGATCCAAATTGTCTAACATTAACAATGAGCCCAACTCTTACATTTATAGATGAATTCATGGAAGAAGAGGAGGGAAAATCTAAATTTGAAATACAACCACCAACAAAGAAGCATCAATGCCTACAAATCCACCTAGAAATCTGTCAAATGCACTTCCCCAAGTTTGTTTGGCATGTTGAAGAAGGAAGGAGGGAAAATCAGATCAAATCAGGTGGTTGGAGCAATTAGATTTTCTCATTAATGTCTAGAATGTCATTTTCCCATTTCTCACCTACTAGATCTGCCAAGAATTTGAATTTGAATGTCTAGCACTGTAGCCTATGTTAGTAGTTATTGATTGAGACTAGGTGCATGCGAATTAGAGATCTATAGAAAATGATATAACTATAAAAGGTTTTTCAGAGTCGTTTACGCATGCAAGACACATAGCGGTCATGGTTAGGCTGAAATGACTACCAATTATGCAAATGTTCTTGTTGTTTCTACCACATGTCACTCATTGATTAGTCACAAGGATTCGCACCCTATTGGTGCACTTTGATTGGTTGTGTGTGGCACACTCAAGTGTCTCATAGAATGATATGGCATGAAAAGGTGCAAAGGAGGGCACAAAGATAATGCATGCAGAAGAATGATGCGAAGGAAGGCAAGCACGCGCAACATGCGTAGGGAAATAAGGAAAAATGGTGAGTAGAGAATGCATGGTCAAGGAACAAATATTACAAGGTAATGTGCAGGGCATGTGAGAGGGCCAGGGACTTAGCTGATTGAAGCAAGTCAAAATTACACGTGCAAGAGGAAATAACTGCTAGGAAGAAGGTGAATGCACAGAAGATGCGTGTAGGGGAAGAGTGGAATAAAGAGGAAAAGGAAAATGGAAAGGGGAGAAGGGGAAGTGCACAAGGACATGTGAGGAAAAGAAGGGAGGCATGTGAGGAATCTAAAACCAAGGGAATGTGCTAAGTGAACTTGAGCATGCACAACCTTGCAATGAAGAGCTCAGAGCCAGAAAATGTACACAAGCTACCCATATAACTATGAGAGTTATTTGGATAATAGTTATATTGCGAAAGGGTGAATCATTTCCTCGAGCATAGATATACACCATGGGAAAGAAAAGTGATTATCGAAAGATGATCTGGAATGATCATGAGAAGCACTATCAAATGGCGAAATTGCTAAATTGTGCCACTAATTGCTAAAAGTTGGTCAAACATTTTCTGAATGTTTTGATTTTGACATTTTTATACTATTTTTTATTTTTGGAACAATTTTATATTGTTTTTGTATTTTTTAAACATATTTGAATGTTTTTGTAGTTTTGGGAAACATATTTGAATGCTTTTTATTATTTGAAACATATTTGAATATTTTTGTAGTTTTGTGAAATATATTTGAATATTTTTATTGTTTGAAACATATTTGATTTTTTTGTATTTTTGAAAACTTATTTGAAAGTTTTTAGATTTTGGAAACGTATTTGAATGTTTTTGAGTTTTTGAACATTTTAAAAATGTTTTTATATTTTTGAATCGGTAAAAGGGGTTGAACAGCTTGAACGCAAGTGCAAACAATTAGAAACATTCCATTCCATTGGCAAAAATGTAGATGATGTAATGATAGGATATCTCACTCCACTCGTGACTCCATACAACTAAGAAGATGCGAGGGCTCATCACCGAGAGCCAAGAAGGACGTGAAAATGAGTTGAATAGTGATATGAACGTGAAGATAATAGATGCTAAGACACAAGGTGTATCAATGATCCATGTGAGAAAAATGTAATGCATCTCTAGTTGGGATTAGCTGACCGATTCCAAGATGATTCCACTTTATAGGTTTAGACTCGACTTAGATCCATAGATGGCCTATTGATTGACAAGATCCGATTGAAGGAATTGTTGTCTCTCTTAACACGAGTAGATAAATTACTTCTTAGGATGTTTTTGATTAAGCAATTTTGAATCTAAAGGATTTATTTATTGATTGAAATTTTTAAGGACCCCCTACATGTTGCCCCATGTCATTAGTAAGAGACAAGGGCTCAACACGGAAGAAAAATGTAAGTGTGTAAAGGCATCTTCCTCCGTTCCCAGTCTTATACAACTATTGAGAAGTATGGGCTCATCACCAAAAATTGTGAAGGACAAAAGGTGTAATGATTGATTTATATTTATTTGTATTTTATAGTAATTTGGCCTTGTTTTTCGAGAATACATTTGTTAGGAAGGAACATTACCTTTGAAATCTTAGCCACATGCAAGTAGTAAGGTGTAAGGATTCAACACCGTAGACTAAGATGGATGATAAAAAAGGTTTGGGTAAAGAAGTTTAGTGCTTTCTACTAAAGAGAGCTTATTTGAAAGGAGGATTTTTCCATTAGTAAGTTTTGAGACAAAACCGTAGGTAAAAAGACCCAAAATGGTAGAAACCATAACAAAGATGAGACACACAATTCCCAATAGGAATAAGGTTAAGAATGTGAAGATATGATTAAAATATCTGCCAACAGATGGAATTCTTAATGTTATTTACACTTTCTTTTCTACCTTTTATTTTCAAACAATGCTTTGTTTTATTTTATTTTTAAGCTTTTGAGTTTTTCTAGAATTTTGATGGATGAGATATTGTGATGGAATCATCAAGAGAGAGGTCCATGTTTATTAAATTTGAATGGTCTTGACTTACGAGACTTGGGTGGATGAAATCCAATTCAAAGGAGAGGATCGAATTGCGATGACTGAGAGATGAAAGTAGTTTGAATTTGCGAGACATAGGTGGAAAAGATCCAATTCAATGAAAATAGTTGAAATATTCAACGAGTCCTGAAGTACAATACTTGGGTGGACGAGATCCAAGTCAAAGGAAAGATCTTAATATTCGAGGAGTCTTGATTTATGATACTTGGGCAAATGAGATCCAAGTCAATGGAGATAATCCTAAGCTTCAAGGAGTCCTGATTTACAAGACTTGGGTAGACAAGGTTTAAGTCAAATGATGTGTGATTGGACAGCTCTTCGATGACATCAAAAGAAACATATGATGTTAGGGGAATATTTTTGATGTAGGAAATATGTTGAGATTCATATTCACCCATGAGTGGAAGAATGCAAGGAAAAAGGATTGATCTCTATATGTATATCCAAGGTTCCTTGTATGCCATAGAGAGCAAATATTCAATGTTGCTCCTTTGAGGTTATGAATTAGTTGGCTTGATGAAAGATTGGCAATTAAATCTTGAAAAGGTTGTGTAAGGTTATTCCTGGGTATACACAACTCATTAAGTGTATGCATGTAGATATATTGGTATGCAAGGGTCATTGTTGATGATATGCCTACAAGATTTATTGTTGGAGGCATTACGAACACGTAAGGCTACGTTGTTGCAAGTGACCAAACTTATTGTGGTTGTGTTTCTACAAGACTAGGGATGTCAGGCGTAAGATCTGGAAGTGGAAGAATATAATCAAGCTCAATGGTGCTTGATGAAAGACAATATTCTATAGAGTCTACAATGATATCAAGGAAAATTTTAAGACCCCCCAAAAAATTCATAGAAATTTGTTGGCGAATTTGGGAAAATTTACTTTCACGCTAATGGTGAATCTAGAAAAGTTGAATTTCTCATTAATATGTGTCGGTTGGTAGAATTTTTCATGTTATTGGCCAAAAACATATATTATGCTTTACTTTGATAGTATATTTTGATCAAAACCATAGTTCAAAAAATTGTTATCATCAGGCCAAATTTTGACTCAGAAATCACGAATCGACAATTTACCGATATTAATCGACAACTTTATCGCTACTTTTAAAAACATTTAAATTCATAAAATAAAATTATAGTAAATGTAAAAACATTGTTAAATGATGCGAGAAGTGACTCTATAGAATGCCATAGGCCCATATGCATATTTTTGATTAATTTTTGACTAAAAAAGAGTACAAAGTTTGCAAACAACAATGCTCATAGAGTCATGTCACATGTGACTTTTGAAGTATCACTATAAAATATCAATAATATTCCGTTTCATGAAGTACGTCTAAAATAAGTCTATTGCACTTACGGCTGCCTCATGGAAGTGGAAGGTAAATATTCCTCCTCTGCAACACCAACATTTTCATCTACAAATATATCATCTGGATTATCACAAACTTCTAATGTCCCTGATGGTATTGCTTCTTTAGTCTCCCTCTCCAAAGTTGTTATCTCCTCTGTAGTAAACATAGGCTTCACATCATCAACAATCCAATCATCATATGGATCAATGTCAGCCAAGTCAGTTACATCATAACTTTGTGCCCCCTCTACTTTTCTCACACGAAGATGAAGATTGTATCGCATGAAGACAAGGTCATTGAGGCATTGTGTTGTCAACCTATTGCATTTATTTGTATGAACAACTTTGAACATCCTCTAACTGCGTTTGCATCTAGAAGCATTGCATGGATGACACAAAATGCGGATGGCTAGCTTTTGAAGATTTGGTGTTTTTGCACAATAATCTTCTCACCACAAATATGCAAATAAAACATTTATAATTTTGTAAGTTAACTAGGCTTGAATAAATAAAAAAATTCTAGACTTCTAGAATGTATTTCTATGTGTAATGAGACTAAATACAAATGGATCAATTTTTTTATCTGGTTGAGAACTGTTTCTTCTTTTCACACATAGAGTCGAAGAAAAGAGCCTACCCTCTGCAGTCTTGTAAATCTGCAACTCGTTAAAAATTACATCTCTAATATCTTCATTAGATACCATCCTCTTTATGCATGTATTAAGGTTATCCATAACCTCCTCATTAGCCTTAAATGAAGGGGAATAAAAAACTTTGGTTTTAGGTAGAATGCCGCTGCATGTATATGTCGATGGAGTGTCTTGTTCCATCTCGAATCAATTATGCACCAAATTGGTTCATATTTTCACCGATTGTGCACATAATATTTAGCTATGACCTCTTTGTCCACATCCATAGCCTCATACAAATAACCCATTGGGATTTTCTCCCCATCCACCATCCGTAGAATTGTAACTAAAGGCTCGACACACTAAAACAAAATAATATATATATATTTAAAATCAAAATTAATAAAAAAATCTATAACAAACAAATGATAAATAAACAAATCTTCAAGTTTAGGTTACCTTCATGATTTTTTCCATTTGCTTTGCAAATGTATCATCAAAAATGATCTTCATGACCCTTTCCCTTCGGTCTTCCTAAGCATAGGAGACTCCAACCGTCACGTGCTCATAAACATTTTCTTAAGGGATATTAATGAGATTGCAATGCTCTGCAATGTAATGAAGTTTATGGAAAATCGTGTGACCCTTGATCACACAAGATCCTTTCCATTGGTGTGCTCTCTCATCAAGTTTAGTACCCAAGTGTGATTGTAGATGAATTTTGTAATATTTCTTGCGTCTTCAACAACATTTTCCACCCATGAGAGTTTTCCTATGTCCTCCAATAAGAGATCTAAACAATGTGCTGCACAAAGGGTCCAAAAGTGTAGGATGCCTCTCTTCAAGAAGTCTCCATACTACTACATATGCCACCACATTCTCCATGCCCACCTCCTTGACCACCTCATCTAACATATCACACAAAGTACTTGTAGTTTTCACTTAGTGGGAGGCATCAATTGATTTCGGAAGACCAATTTCCAACTTGATGCCACTAGGTAGTTAATAAATGTACGGTTTTTCCATCTGCCAACCCATCGACAAAAATAGTGCATCCTTTTTTTTTCCATACTTTTTTTTGTTCTTCTACAAGATTTTTGATATGTGTTCTCCTTGAACCTCTTCCCCGCAATCCAATGGTGACCAAATTTTTCCGTAGCTATTCTGCTTCATTGTGCATTTATTTATTCTAAGCGGTACCTTCAAGCGAAGGTTGTGAACTAGGACTACTTTGAGGAACAAAAAACATCGCTGAACTACTATCAGTGGCTAAGCCCCATCCCAGTGTCTGATCTCATGGAGTTGGGGCAATAGAAGATGCCCCAATGTCAAAATATTCCCTTGCTGCCCTCCTATTTTCTAGGGCTACAAGTGCATTAGCTTTTCTCTTATTTTCTCCTTTTTTCTCTGTATAAACTGTAAGGAAAGAAGACAACTCTCGTTGAGCCTCAAGCGGTGCTTGATTGCAAAATGTCTCTTCATTCCATGGTATTCGTGTAATATGGAACTTAAGGTGATAAACACCTCCACTCATCTTCATGTCACAATAATTACATAGAACACAATTGCCTTCTACTCATTCACAATACTTCCAAGAGGGGTCTTTTGAGTTAGGCTTACTAAGAATAATCGACCCTAAACTAGATGTCGATGCCATTCTACGAAACAAAAAAAAACTATTGTCTTAGATTTATAAGCCTTAGAGAAATAAAATTGTATGACGAAATTTAGAATAATATTGCTATTGCATGAAGAAAAAATTACAACAAAGCTATATTGAAGACATATGATTCTCATTTTTTATATAGTATATTGTATTATATTATGATAACTTCATAGATAATATTTTTAAAATCGTTATACAATATACTATTATAAATTTATAGTGTATATTGTACAGTTAACTATAAATTTATAATAATGTACAATATATACAAAACGTATAAAATTAAATTTATAGTGTATGCTCATAGTCACGTTATAGATTGTATAAAATTAAATAACATATAAAATACAGTATAATTGTTATTTAATTTTTATATAAATTATACAAAAGATATCTTGTATAACTATTAACAAAAATCGTAATATATTAAATATATACAAAAGTAACAAAACGAATTAATATATTAAATAAATACTATTTAGTATTTAGTTATTAACAGGTTACAATAGTAATAGTATATTAAATATTTTATTGTAAAGTCGTGTATACTATAATACTGGTAATTGTAATATAATATTGAAGATCTTTAAAAAAGGAAAAAAATATTGCAATATTGAATGTAGTCAATGCACTTTGTGTATTTACTCGCTGACCACAAACCGGCCACGAAATGTTGGAAAATAGAACTAGAAACCACGTCAATGCACTGTGTATTTACCTTCCCTCTAAACCACGTCGAATGCCCATGAAACCACATTGAATGCCCTCGTAACCATGTCAAATCCCCACAAATAGAGGAAATACGAGTCGCAGGAGAACAAACGAGTTGATTTGGTCTTTTTTTGCATTTAAACCTAAGCCATGATTTCACCTGCGATTTTCCATGATTTTGTAGGTTTTTATCGCCAAAAATCTCCAGGTTTATCGGAACCCCACAAATCACGATTTTTAGAAAGATTAATCTTCTTGCTGCTAAAACGATTAATCGTGATAATCGGTGATTAATCATGATTTTTAAAACAGAGGCGAACTATATGTAACTTTTTGAAAAATGAATTTTTGACAATAGCAGATAAAATGACCGGCTCAACAAGAAACTTGTCCTCACAAAATATGGCGTAAACAAAAAAATATAAAAAAGTGATTTTTTGTTAAAAAAATACAAATTTTGCTACGTTTGTATGAAAAAAAATTGATTTTTTTTATGTTAGAGTTAAAATGATTGTCGCAATGAGAAATTTATCCACCCAAAATATGGTGCAAGCAAAAAAATCCTATTTTTTCTTTCTATTACTACTAGACGGTAGCTATTTTGTATGCTACCAGCTGGCCGACAACATAATTTATGCTATCAGCCAGTAACATATATTTATGTTGTCGATCAGTAGCATAAAATATGCTACCGACCGATAACATTAAGGAAAATATTGTGAATTTCTCTTTCGTGGGGATGGCAAATAACCCCTAAAATTAACTTGTACCTAGAATTTTTTGGTGAACCAGGTATACTCCCTTCCCAAAACATTTACCAATTTCAAATTTTAAAATCTGGAATATTCATGAATCAACAAAGATTCGTACTAAAAATTTCCCTGAGTGATATTAAGGGTTGAAAGAGAGTCTTGAAGAAAATTCAAGCTTTCATGTGATGTTGGAAGGTGGTTGTCTGAAATAGGTTCAATGTCTGTTTGGACTAACGGAAGGAAATATGTAGAAGAGAGAGATTGATTTTGATTGAGAGGTACTTAACCTTCGTCATCATGATCTCATGGAATTTCAATATGTAGAGGATGTTGGACAATGTTCAACTCTTCATGAGAAATTTTGGTAGTTGACGTGTCGTCATTTAAGATGGCTTTGTCACTCTCTACAAATATTTCTCCGTTATTAAGTCTTGGATGTAATTCTTAAATCACACGCATTTATCTATGGGATGGCCATCAATGTGATGAAAGTCACAATATGTTTTAGGTTTTTACCAATATGGCTTCAGTTCCCCTTCAAGAAAAGGAATTGTGATTGGATATCTTATCATCCTAATCTCTTTTCACTGTTGAAAAACACTAGATAGACTTTCTCCGAGGGGTGTAAATTTACGTTTAAGTTTGCATGGAGTAGTGTCTTTGCTTGAGTTGTAGGATTGGATTTTTGATTGATTGTACATGTATGCTTGTGCATATTGTGATTATTTGTGACACCTTCATTGATGACATTGTGGTTGCGGTTAGCATACCTAGACTTGTTGTGATGAGTGCTAGTGTGGTTGTGATTGTTAGTATTGTCATTGTGTTCATGGTCATGAGAATGAGGCTTGATCAACCCTTTAGCAATGAGGGATTCTTTTCGTTGAGTTAAGGTGACTTCGAGTAATGTTTGACGAACTTCTTGGAGAGGTCTGCGAAAGGTGGTGATAGATCCATTTGGAAGGTGTAAGAACTAGTCCAAAGCTTGTCCGCCTAGACTTCTAGGGAAAAAGGCATAATAGAAAGATGTTGTTATATGCCACTTCATGGCATGCTATGTAAAATTATTTGATATGTTGTCTAGGATTAGTTGTGCCCTTGTATTTTTGAATTTTGGCTTCTCGAAAGATTTTGGAAAGGGTGTGCGTAAGATGTCCATGCTGAAAGGGTAAGGACATAATTCATCAAAGTTGAATTGTTTGCATTGTTTTTGCATACCCATGATGGTTTCTTTCATTATTTTCCATTCTTGAGAAAATGATGGGTTGTGTGAATCCACCATTGTAATGAAAAATGAGGGAGAGTGAAGAATGGTGTGATGAAGAACTCAACCCTTAGAAAAGTGAATGCTAAGATGGAATAGGTGAAGAAGTTTGAAAGCTCGACCCTTAACAAAGTGAATGCTAAGATGGAAGAGGGGAAAATATTGACCATCTCAACCTCTAGCAAAAGGATAATAGAATGGAAGAGGAGAAGAAATGATTGAATGATGCGACCCTTAGCAACATGAATGCTAAGAAGGAAGCGAGATTGAGAAGATTTAATTGGTTGAAACCTTAACAACATGAATATTAAGATGGATGAAGAGGAAAGGTTTTGTTAGATTCAACCCTTAATAATGTGAATGTTAAGGTGGACAAAGAGAAGAAGATTGGAAAATGAAATTCTGAGTATAGAACTCTTAACAAAAGAAATGCTAAGATTAGAGAATTATTACACAAGATAAATGATGTGCTCAAACATTTTATAAAGTGAATGTAAAAAGGAACGATACTTTGACAATGTTAGTGTGCTCAAATCTTAATAAAATGGGTGTTAAGAGAGGAGACTAGAAAGATGGTGAGAGTGCTCAACTCTTAACAAGAAGTGTGCTAAGAGAGGAGACCTGGAAAGATGATGAAAGTGCTTGACTCTTAACATGATGAGTGCTATAAGAGAGAGACTACATAATGAAAGGATGATACTCAAATAACGAAAAAGTGAATATCGAAATAGAGAGGTAAAAATAAGATGATGGAAAGCTTGAATCTCGAAAAAGTGAATGTGAGAGATGAAAGGAAAGTGATTGGTCAAGGATCTCAAGGTAAAACAAAGTGAATTCTCTAGAAGATAAGAGAGAAGAATTGGGGAAGATGTCAACAATTGAACAAAGTGAATGTCAAATTGTGATGACGCAAGATTGATGAAATGCTTAGAGCTCAACAATGCGATGTCAAACTTAAGACTTAGAAAGATGGACCAAAGTGATCACAAAGGTGTTTGACCATGATAAAGCAAGTATCATGATGTCAAGACTTATATGAAGAGGATGAAAATGTTTGAGTGCGGATACGATGTCCACAACTCAAGACTTAGACTCATTTGTAAATAAGGTAAAATGAGCCCAAAGTGGATCCAAATAAGGAGTATTTGGAAACGTGAAAGAGATGCGAATGCACCTAAATAATAAGTATTTGGGAGAGATAGAGAATGAGATGAAAGTGAGAACATGAGAGACAAGTGTGGAACACAATTCATGAAAATGAAAAGAGAGAAAAGAGAATGTGAAAACAAAATTTTTATTTACAGATGTTTTGGCCTCTACCTTAAATTGGCTTGGACAATGTTTGGTTTCCTAGGTGGCTCTCTCAACTAGGTGTCATCAGTATACCCGAGCGAGAATGTTTATTATTGCTAGTTTAGCTTTACTTTACCCCCTTTGAAACAATGAGCAAAGATCTTGGTCAGAATGAATCCCACTGGGGTAACCACTAAGGATATCCATGACTCTAATCTCACAAGGTGTACTAGTCTGTTGTGATGGGGGTACTCGTTTTGTCAGCCAATTCCCTCAATGTATTGACTACTTTGGGGTTCCTTTGGTAATCCTCGCAATGCGTTTATGGCTTATGGGAAGATACTTCCCACAACTATAGTTGTTGGGCAATAACCAAGTGTCAACCGCACTGTAATTACAGGTGTGTAGAAATGTTCATTTTATCTTTTTAAAGAGATTCCCTGCACACAAAGTGTTAGTAGTTTTCTTAGCTCACGATCAAAGGCAATCTGTAGTTAGTAGTTTTGAGTGTTTTATCAACCTTATTGAGAGCGGGTCTTGTTAGAAAATATTATAATTTTCTCTTGAGGTAAGTAAAGCCCAAGATGATAGAAGAAAGTTCACTCTTTCGACTTCCAAGATCGCTTAAAAAGCGTGATGAAAGAGCATACACATAAAACAGACTTTGATTAAAAAAAGAAAACTTAATTCCCAAAATAAATAGAAACAATCACATTTCTGATTTCCAAGATCACTTTGAAAGTGCAAGGAAAGAGCATATGCCTGAGGTTGTTATGTTTAAACAAAAATAAATAAAAAATTATAAAATACTACAACTTTTTTTTTTTTTTTTTTAAATGACAAGAGTTACGAGAAATGAAACCATAATTTTTTTATAAGTTTAACTTAGAAAATTATTTTTCCATTGTATAGATATTCTCAAGATTTTTCCAGAAAAAAAGAGTCGTTTTGAGTTTGGGAGAAAACTTTATGGCTTTCGGAAGATGGATTACACTAGCGCTCTCATTAAAAAGTTTAAATGTGAGAAAAACGACCCGACAACTAGTTTTTAGTTTCTGTACTTCACCTAAGAACCTAAAATTTTGATAGCAAGGTTAAATGAATACAAGAAACACAAAAAATAAGTTAAATAACAAAATTTTAAACTAAAGTGAAAGAGAGAGCGTGGGAGTCCCATTGGGCGTGTCAGAATGTAAACAATGACAATCATAGACAATAGAAGATAAATAAATAAACACATATTATACCTTCATTGTAGGCTTCTTGCAAACTTCAAGTAAGATTGTAGAAGATTTTAAACTTGTTTAATCTTGTTGAAGATTGGATTATGGATGCTCTTTGATATTACTCTCCAAAGAGATTTACAAATGCTACAAGCAAATTTCACAAGAATGCAAATGTCAAATTGACAGAAGTTGGATACAATTTTCTCAAAGCTCCAGGGAAGATTTTACAAAGGAAAAGGTTTGCTTTTATAGCCGAGTGTAGCGCCATGAATGGTTGATAGAATACTGATCAAGCTCTAGGTTAATTGTTGAATCACTTGGGTTAGCAAGTAGACTTGGAAATTGGTAGTTGCATATTTATAAGGGCAATGGGCATTTGGAATGGAAGAAGTTATATCCGGAAATTGAATTTTGTGTACAATTCAATTCCATCCACACTTCTAGGAATTCAAAAGTAGAGTCTAAGTGGGATAGGAAAGTGTAGTTCAAATGTAGTTGACTAGAATATGTGGTATTAAATAATTAAATTTAATTAGTATTTAATTGTGAGGAGATAATTAGTCATTTAAATAAATAAATGTTTAATTATATTAGCTAAAAGGTGTAGGAATTAATTTAATTAATTCCAAAGACATGTTAGAATTAAATTATTTAATTCCAAAGGGTAGGAATATAACTTAGGTAATAGAATTAACTTTAATTAATTCTAAAAGGGAGCATTTGAATAATGAAATCAATTTAATTAATTACAAAGGGGTGTATTGCGGCAAGATAGAATTAATTTAATTAATTCTAATTGGATAGAAGCGGGATAGGGTACATGGGTACGAGGTTGCATTTGTGTACTATATTAAAAATAAGAAAAATTATAGTATTATAAAATGAAAAATATATACATATCAATGTAGTAAAAAATAGTTAAAACCATAGTTATAGGGTGTGCCCGACCCCTCAGTAAATCTAGACACACCCGGACTAGGTGTGCTAATACACCATAGCACACCACTCCTTGGAAAAATCCCTCCAAAAGGAGTGAATTTTCCACAAAACTAATTTCGCAGCCATCCTAGAAAGAAAGGAAGATATTTAAAACTAAAAACCAGATTTTTTTTAAAAAATAATAACAAGAAAAACATATCCGTACATTTTGCATGTGATAAATAACAAGAAAAATGGTTACCTTCTTGGACGACCCAATTTTACCTTATTAGTTGACAATCCACATCCACATGTAAGTAGTTGAGTTGCATTCTCACCAATACTTCATGTCTTTACATCATAGTGTGTCTATTGACATGGGTGTGAGTGAATAACAAGGAAAGTGGGTATTTTACTGAAGAACTTTGTAAGACATTTTGGTTAGGAACGACCTTTACACCAAATAGTGTCTATTATAATAGGTTTATATACAAATGTGTGAATGAACAACAAGGAAAGCAGTTACTTTACTGAAGAACTTCGTAAGACATTTTGGTTGGGAATGACCTTTACACCATAGTGTCCCTGTTTTAATAGGTCTATGCATTCACAAGGAAAGTGGGTACTTTACTGAAGAACTTTGTAAGACATTTTGGTTAGGAATGACTCATATATGAAAAAACCAAATGAGTTCCATTTAACCATTACTCGGTGTCTTTACACTGTAACAAGTCTCTAGCAAGTCTGTCAGTGCATGTGATTAAATATCAAGGAAAGTGGGTGCCTTGTTGGAAACCTGGATTTGTCTTTATCCACAGGTACAGAGTTACAAGTTTCATTCTCTTCATGCACTTTTTCCTTTTCCTGCTATTAGCTGGTGCATTCTTATTTATGAAGTGGGCTTTGTGAATTATTTTGAGCATACTTAAACTGGAGATATCATCACTGCACCTGTGCTGACATATAGTATTTTCTACTTTTGGATTGCTAAAGCTCCTGCAGTTTGTAACATACGGAGCCCAAACTGAAAAAGTTGAAAGTATTTCTATCATAATTTGTTAACATTGAAAAGTCTGATATTGAATATGAAAATACAAATTAATATTTTTTTTTGTGTATTGCAGCCTTGATCAAATTTGAAAATTTGAAAATTTCCATACTGAAATATATTCTCATTTTTCAAATCAGATTGAATTCTCGCGAACTAGAAATTAGTGTTCTACACAAACCTCTTTGTTCAACAAGTTTCATGCGGTTAGCACAATGATCATGATTAGTCGTACTCAGTTGTCTTTTCTGTGTTGCAGTTCAAAGGAGCTGGAAGTGATGTCATTGAATTGATCTTGGCACCACAAATTCTTGTGTTACAGTTATGGAGGGAAAGGTCAGTATTAATTTGCTTTCCATTTGAAATTTCCTAATGCTGAAGATCCTCGAGTAAATAGGTGTTGGCTACAACTCCAATTTACATTTTTATGAATGAATGTTTTGCAAAGAGTAAAAATGAGCTTGGTCTTTTTTGGTCATTTTTAATCAATGAGTGTTCCTTTTCCCTTGTTTAGAATCCAAAAGTAATTGAAAATTCGGAAGGTTCTCGTACAACACCATCGGTTGTGGCTTTTACTCAGAAAGGCGAGTTGCTTGTAGGTACCCCTGCAAAGCGTCAAGCAGTGACAAATCCAGCTAACACAGTGTTTGGAACCAAGCGTCTCATAGGGAGAAAATTTGATGATCCACAGAAATAGAAAGAGATGAAAATGGTCCCATATAAGATCATACGAGCTCCAAATGGTGATGCTTGGGTTGAAGCAAATGGATAGCAGTATTCATCGAGTCAAATTGGAGCATTTATTTTAGGAAAGATGAAGGAAACTGTAGAATCTTATCTTGGCAGGAGTGTTGTAAATGCTGTTATAACTGTTCCTACCTGTTTTAATGATTCTCGAAGGCAGGCAATAAAAGATGCAGGAAGAATTGCTGGTTTGGAAGTAAAATGAATTATCAATGAACCGACGACTGCTGCTCTATCATATGGCATGAATAATAAGGAAGGTTTGGTGGCTATCTTTGATCTGGGAGGGGGTACATTTGATATTTCTATCTTGGAAATATCAAGTGGTGTGTTTGAGGTAATTAAGAGTTCGGTGACATGATTATATGGTCATCTTGTCTTTTCCTGATTGTTGTTGTTAGGATGATTTTTTTTTTTCTGTGTTTTTGAGCTTTCCTTTTTCATGCAGGTTAAGGCTACAAATGGTGATACTTTCATGGGTGGTGAGGATTTTGATAATGCCCTATTGCAGTATTTAATAGATGAGTTCAAGAAATCTGAAGGAATTGATTTATCGAAAGACAGGCTTGCTGTACAGAGGTTGCGAGAAGCTACCGAGAAAGAAAAAATAGAGCTTTCTTCTACCACTTCCACAGACATTAATCTTCCCTTCATCACAGCAGATGCTTCTAGTGCAAAAATTTAAATATTACTCTGACTCGGTCAAAATTTGAAATGCTTGTAAATGATTTGATAGAACGAACAAGGCAACCATGTAAGGATTGTATGAAGGATGCTAGTGTGACTCCCAAAGAGTTGAATGAGGTATTATTGGAAGGAGGAATGACTAGAATGCCAAAGGTTCAAAAAGTAGTCACTGAATTATTTGGTAAGGAGCCAAGAAAAGGTGTTAATCCAAACGAGGCAGAATGGCAGCAGTGCTGCCATTCAGGGTGGCATCCTTAGGGGTGATATAAAAGAGTTGTTGTTGCTTGATGTTAATCCACTGTCTCTTGGAATAGAATCTCTTGGTGGAGTGGCTACAAATCTTATAACTAAGAATACAACCATTCCAACCAAGAAGAGTCAAGTGTTCTCCATTTAAATGATGCAAAACAGGGGAAAAGGAAAGGAAGCTACAGAAATTTATAACAGCAAAATAAGATAAAACTCTTGGCTGCAAATAACACAGATCTGGGCAACAAATTGCTTGAGCAATACAAATATATTTGTCAATAATGAACAGCAGCTACAGCTGCACACAAAACATTCATTCATACATTAACAACATTGAAAATGAAGGAATTCTTTCAACAAAACCAGTCCAGACTTGAGCTGGGACTGCACATTTTTCTTCTTCTCCCAAATCTGTTTTTTTCCTTCTTCTTCTTCTTCTTCTTTTTTTTTTTTTTTCTTCTTCTTTCTACTATCTCCCAATAAAACATAATGCATTAATAATAAACTCCTACACAACAAACTTGCCTTGCAAGTCAACACAAAATCTCTGACAAGAGATAATCAGGGAGAATAATCAACCAAAAATAAATGTGCAGCAGTCATAATTAAATGCAAATCTGATATGTCAGGGAACTAAATCTGGGAAAGTCAAATATTAGTTGCACATTAAATTCTAATTTGAATTTCCAACACTCCCCCTTAATTATGAACTGTTGCAGATCATTAGAAATATGAATCAAGTTTGTTCAAAAACTGTTGTAGCATTTCCGTAGCTAACTAACAGTTTTTCGAGCTGCTAACTTGTGCAAAGTCACAAACTCCTAAGCCACTTCGTAAATACTCAAATGTCTCTTTTGCCAAGCTGATTTTTGTAAATATGTCACCATTGATCTTTAGACCTGCAAAAATCAAGACAAATTTCTTTGTTGCTTACAAGCTCTCTGATAAAATGATACCTCGTATCAATATGCTTAGTTCTCTTGTGAAACACATGATTTTTAGATAATGCTATGGCTGAACTGTTATCACAGAATACTGTAGTGGCTTCCTTTTGATCATGCATCAAATCTTTCAACATCCTTCGCATCCAAACAACTTGACACGCTAGCACTAGTGGCTGCCACATACTCAGCTTCAGCTGAAGAAAGAGTCACAATGGGTTGTTTCTTTGATGCCCATGACACAACACCTATACCAAAGTGAAAAGTATACCCAGAAGTACTTTTCCTATCATCTATGTTGCCTCCACAATCACTATCAGTGTACCCAACAAGACTGAAATCATCTGAAGTGGAATACAAAATACCAAAATCCTTTGTACCACTTACATACCTCAATATCCTCTTACCGCCCTGCCAATGTGAGTCTTTTGGAGACTCCATAAACCTTGAAATCAGACTTACACCATACATGATATCCGAACCTTGTGGCTGTTAAGTACATAAGGCTTCCAACCAGCCTCTTGAACAATGTAGAATCCACACATGCTCCATCATCTTCCTTGCTTAACTTCATCCCTGTCATAACCGGTGTTGGGGATACCTTGCACCTTGCCATATTAAATCTCTTCAAAACTTCATTTGCATATTTAGATTGAGAAATAAATATACCATCATTGGATTGATGGACTTCAATCCCCAAGAAATACCTCATAAGACCCAAATCAGTCATTTCAAATTCATTCTTCATTACTGATTTGAAAGAATCTATGTTTAGATCACCGGTAAAGATTAGATCATCCACATACAAGCAAACAATCAAAATGTTACCTTGCTTGTTGACCTTGATGTACAATGTCGGTTCACAACCGCTCCTTTGGAAACCATTTTGAATGAGATAGGAGTCAATGCGGCTGTACCAAGCTCTTGGAGCTTGCTTCAATCCATAGAGTGCCTTCTTTAACCTATACACCTTGTCTTCATGACCCGGTAGCTCATAGCCTTGTGGCTGTTCCACATACACTTCCTCCTCTAAATAGCCATTTAAAAATGCAGACTTTACATCCATTTGATATACATGCCACTTGTTGTGGGCAGCAATAGCTAAAACAGTCCTAACTGTATCCAACCGAGCAACCGGAGCAAATGTCTCATTGAAGTCTATACCGGGCTGTTGTGTAAAGCCCCTTGCAACTAGCCTTGCTTTATGCTTTTGCACTTTCCCATCAACATCTTGTTTAGTCTTATAAATCCATTTGACACTAATTACATCTTTGCCTTCCGGAAAATCAACCAACTCCCATGTTTGGTTCTTTTCAATGGATTCAATCTCCTCATCCATGGCTTCTGCCCATATATCACTACTCACAGCCTCTTCAAATGTTAATGGATCATCAATATGAGAAAATAAAGCAAAAGCTGAAAATGAATTAGTTGTGTCAACATTATACAACTCACTCAAACTCCTTGTTTTTCATGGCATCATGCTTGCTAGAGTTGGATCCGAGATGAAGAACTACTTGGAGTGCTAGATGGTGTTGCTCCAAGGATACCGATTGATGTAGATGCCGGTGTAGATGCTTGTGAAGTTTGTTGTCCTGTTGGTGTGGACAACAGCCTTGAAGATCTCCTTGGTGTGAATGAAGGTGTAGCTTGAGCTGCAACTTGTGGTACCATCCCGGGATTGGAAGGAGCTGTTGTTTGAGTTATATTTGGTGTTGGAAACACTTCATCTGCCATATTATCATTTGGGACAACAGCTGCAATTCTGACAGTCCTCTCTATGCTTCCATCCCATGCTTCATCCTCCACAAACTGAACATCACGGCTGATTATAACTTTCCTATTGATAGGATCAAACAACTTATATGCTTTTGTTTCCTCTGAGTAACCAACAAATATACATTTTTGTCCTTTATTATCTAACTTCCTTCTCAACTCATCTGGAACATGCACATATGCTATGCATCCAAATACCTTCATATGAGAAACACTATGTTTCCTTCTTGTCCAAGCCTCTTGAGGGACTTTGTTTCTTACGCTCTTTGTTGGGCACCTATTCATGATGTAAACAACAGTTGCCACTGCCTCAGCCCAATATTCATTTGGTAGATGTTTGGCTGCCATCATGCTACGAGCCATCTCCATAATTGTTCGGTTCTTCCTCTCCACCACACCATTTTGCTGAGGTGTATAGCGGGCTGTAAATTGCTTGTGTATGCCATGAGATCTGTAAAAATTTATAAATTCATTAGATATAAATTCACCGCCTCTATCCATCCTTAGAACCTTGATGTAGTGGCCGCTTTGCTTCTCCACAAGTGCCTTGAACTACTGGAAATAAGCAAATGCATCAGATTTGTGTTTTAAGAAATAAACCCACATTTTTCTTGTGAAATCATCAATAAAAGTAAGAAAATAAGTGCAGCCTCCTATAGACGGTGTTTGCATTTTCCCACAAATATCTGAATGCACAATCTCAAGTGGAGTCAGTAGCTCTATTTGCCTTGCCAATCGGAAATGACTCTCTATGTTGTTTTCCCATAATACATCCTTCACAAACTCTTTCCGGTTTCTCAATTAATGGCAAACCTTTTACCATATTCTTCATATGTAGTAATTTTAGTGCTCCAAAATATAAATGCCCAAATCTAAAATGCCAAAGCCAAGAATCATCCTTTACCACTAATTGAAACACTGCTTGAGTTTCTACAGAAACATCATTTTCCTCTTTGGAGCTGTTCTGGCCATTTCATAGCTGTCTTGGAAATTTCCGTAGATGTCTTGAAAATTTCCATAGATATTTTGAACCTTTTTGTGACTGTTTTGAACATTTCCATAGCTATCTTGGACATTTCCATAGTTGTCTTTGGCTACTGCTGATTTTGTATCTTCTACCTTAAAAGCTGCTCCAGAATTTACAGTATGTGTCTCATGAATAGCTTGAGTTGTTTTTCCTTTCATGGCTGGCCTTATTTTTAATGGAAACATGTGGTTTATAGTCATTTGTACCTTGGCAATAAGCATATTGCTTGGAAGCTTGTCCAAAATAACACATTCATTATTTTCCATGTACACTCTATATCCCTTTTGTATCAGCTTTCCCAATGCTCATCAAGTTGTGTTTTAGACCAGCAACATAATATACATCAGGCATAAATTTCAGCTCCCCCTTTTGGTTAGAATATTAACCATACCTTTACCCAAAACAATGACTTTGTTGTTGTTACCAAGTGTAACATCAGTTTGAACTGATTCTTCCAAGCTAGAAAACAAATCTTTATTACCTGTCATGTGATTACTGCAGCCCGAATCTAAATACCATATGTCACATGGGCTTTCTTGAACAACATTGCACTCAACTGGAGAGTTTGTAGGGATTGCTTCAGCAATCTTCATGCATGCAATGAACATGCTTCCTGAGGGAGTGCTACTTGACTGATTTTGACCTTGCTTCTGCTGATCATATTGTTTTTTCTTGCATTCATGAGCATAATGCCCAAACTTCTTACAATAGTGACATTGAATGTGTGATTTGTCAAATCTTTGGCCACTTGGGTGACTAAAATTCTGATTTTGACCTCTACCACCAGCATTTGCATAACTGCTGCTACGTCCACTTCTAGGAGAACTTCTCCCTCTACCTCTAGGACTAAAACTCCTCCTTCCTCTTCCACGATTTATAGAAATCTGAGATGAAAATGCATTTTCTACTGAACTATTTGATCTATTCAGTCTATATTCATGATTGATAAGAGAGGCATGTAGTTCATCAACACTAAACTGGCTCAAATCTTTGGTTTCCTCTAGAGCCACAACTACAACATCAAATTTAGAAGGGAGACTTCTAAGTACCTTTTCAACAACCTTCCTATCCTCTATGACCTCTCCATGGGACTTCATTTGATTTATCAAACCAACAACATGAGTAAAGAAAGATTCTATTGAATCTGAGTTTCTCATTGATAAATTTTCAAATTCTCTTCTAAGGAGCTGTAATTTAGCAGTTTTAACCTTGTCCATACCTTGATATGCAATCTGGAGTGTGTCCCATGCTTCCTTGGCTTGCTTTGCTGCTGCAACTCTTGGGAGTATGCTCTCATGCATTGCTTGATGGATATAAAATAATGCTTTCCCATCCTTCTTCCGTTGTTCCTTCAAGACGTCCTTTTGAGCTTGTGTAAGAGCATTGTATGCTTGCCTGTCTGCTGGTTCCTGGTAACCATTTTCAACCATTTCCCAAATGTCTTGAGACCAAACAAAGCTTTCATGGTCAAAGACCAATACTCATAGTTCTTTCCTGTGAAAATCGAGTTTGCACACTAACCAGCGATGCACCAGACGTAGAAGCCATTAATGGCTGCCAAATGAAAAACTAAAAACCCAAAAATGAAATAGAAGAAGGGTTTAGCCAAGCTCTGATACCAGATGAAGGGAAACGAAACGAGGATCTATGGAAACTGCAGAGTCTACGGAATCTACAGAATCCTTGGACAACAATAGAAAATAAAATGCAGCGGATTTAAATGATGCAAAATAGGGGAAAAGGAAAGGAAGCTACAGAAATTTATAACAGCAAAATAAGATAAAACTCTTGGCTGCAAATAACACAGATCTGGGATTGAAATTGCTTGAGCAATACAAATATATTTGTCAATAATGAACAGCAGCTAGCTACAGCTGCACACAAAACATTCATTCATACATTAACAACATTGAAAATGAAGGAATTCTTTCAACAAAACCAGTCCAGACTTGAGCTGGGACTGCACATTTTCTTCTTCTCCCAAATCTGATTTTTCTCCTTCTTCTTCTTCTTCTTCTTCTTCTTCTTTTCTCTTCTTACTACTCTTTTCCTTCTCCCAATAAAACATAATGCATTAATAATAAACTCCTACACAACAAACTTGCCTTGCAAGTCAACACAAAATCTCTGACAAGAGATAATCAGGGAGAATAATCAACCAAAAATAAATGTGCAGCAGTCATAATTAAATGCAAATCTGATATGTCAAGGAGCTAAATCTAGGAAAGTCTAATTAGTTGGGAATTCTGAGTTGAATTTCCAACAAGGGTGGCATCCTTGGGGGTGATATAAAAGAGTTGTTGTTGCTTGATGTTAATCCATTGTCTGATTATAAATAAAAGCCTTAGCGAGTACAAGAGTAAGCTTCCGGATAATATAGTAGGTGAAATTGAGTCCGCAGATCCGACGTAAAGAAGGCAATGGAAGGGGAGGATACGGAGGAAATACTAGCCAAGATTGATACGGTGACTAAAGCATCCATGAAAATAGGACAACATCTGCAGCAGCAATCTAGTGGCTCATATGGCTCCTCTGAACTCCCGGAGGAGACCAAGTACTGATGCAGATTATGAGTATGTCAAAAATGAACAATATCCTATATTTGAAAAGGGACTACGGTTAGATTATGATTAATAATTTTGTTAGATAACTTGTAATAACCTAGCATAATATGATCTATCAAGGATTGGGCACTTTGCTAACTTGAAGAGCATTTAGGAAAGCATAGTGCTTGCCAAGTAGATATCTTGTAATAACCTAGCATAATATGATCCCTCAAGGACTGGAACCTGCTAGCTAGTATAGGCATTCGGGAAAAATAGTGCTTGCTGAAGTAGATAATTAGTGTCTAGGAAACTGAGTCCTTGTAGTAGAAGATTTCCTTGAGAAGGAGTGTTTTTTTACATCCTAAGTTTTTCAAACTATAAAAAATCCAAAACTGGTTTCAAGAACTCATTAACGAGTTTTACCTGTAAATATCACATGTAATGTACAAATGAATGATCTCTTGAAATAATTTTTTAGAGTTCAATTTGATTATTTGTACCTTGAAATTGTGGAACACTAATTGAAAGTTGGCCAATGAAATTAGTCTGCAAATATGCTCTTCATAGGAGTTGGAATCTCAAACTGTTGGGCACGAGGATTCTTGATCGAAATTGTAGCTTCTCGATTGGTTCCAATGATAGGAAGATGAAGCCTGATCGCATAAAATATGTTTCAAAATATTCTTATTACTGTGGACAATGTCAGGGATTCTTTCAAAGAATTTCTTGACAAAGTTTTGCTCTCCAAATTGAAACAGAAGATGACCAAGGTGTGTGCTATTACTACTTTGAAAATAGGTAGTAATTATTGTTTTCTTTTTCCAAGTGGCTAAAAAAATTTTTGCTATTCATTTTAATCTTTTTAATATTTTTTATAACCATCATGTTCTTTATTTTGTATGATTAGAAATCTAGGTTAGGAGTTCCCGATAATTGAATAATCATCAGGAATCTATTGCATGTACTAATATTTAACTGCGGTTACCTATTAATTATGAATAACGATGATGGCGTCTGTGTTTGCTGTTTTATTTTTGCATCGGGTCTCAAGAAATAACAGATTTTCTTTTTGAGATTTCCCTTGTGAGTTGCGAAGAGTAGTATTAGCGCATGGTCCCATAGACCTGCTCCAGCTTCTATTTTCATGTTGCAAATGGTCCCATGTTGATTTTTTCAACCAGCTACAAGAAAAATCTAAATCTTGGACCTGGAAATCAGGAGCTCCACATTTTTTGCCCCCTAAATTTCGAGAGGTAGTTTGGAGAGAGGGAGGGGGTGCTTTGAGAGTTTCCTCCTACTCTTTAGGCTGTTTTGTTTCCATGTGGTATCAAAAATGCATTCTGACCACAAATTTTGGTAATTTTTGGAGGGAAAATTGCAATGGGTTCCTAAAATATCTCAAGCAGAAATTGTAGAGGAAAATGCTAAAAACATGGGACCTTAAATTGGTTATATAATTGATTCTATACATAATCTTCAATCATAAAGATAAATGATTGTGTTGAGGTGATATGATGGGATGGTGACGTGAGCACTGATATAGTGGTCCCATGGGCCGCCTCTCCTAAAATAATTCAGTTGTAGTTCTTTGTTGTTGAGAAAATGTAGGGATACTTTAGCACACGTATGGTCCTCATGTATTCCTAAATTATCTCAATATTACTCGTGAGATGTTTTAGGAACTTGTAGTAGTTGAATGGTCCCATTGATATTTTAAAATTCTTATTCAATTGACTACAATAACCTATAAAAATTCATTACTAGGGAAATATTCTACAAAATTTCAAAATTTATTCAACATTTATAAAAACTTTAGTCAAAAGACTATCTCAGAGAGACCTTGAATTGTTAAAATTTCTCAAAACATTAGCGTCTAGTATAAAAATTTCTCGCATAGCCCCGACACAAAAAATTTAATGGATTGATGAAAATTTTAATTATAAATCTGCTCCCATAGCTCTGGTATGGAAATTTTAATGAACTGATGAAAATATCTTATTTTAACTTTGCCTAAATTCTTTATGGACTATTATGAGTGGTTTGCGTTCTCGGCTTTATTAGGTTTTCTCTCTTACATGTCATACTTGCATCCTCTTCGGGCACCGAGGATAGTACTTTACTTATTAATTTCTAGGGTTTCTCACCCTCTAGGCTTGCCTATGTAATGCCATCTCCACTTTAAGCACAACTATTGATGTCGAGATTGGATCTTGTGATGCTATGAACAATGGCACCGCCTCGAAACGTCTCCGAAAATTTGTCCCGAAGGTCTTTCATGAGGTAATGTTTCTCTTCCTGATGTATTACCCATTTCTGAATTTAATGTTGTGTGCCAATGGCTTGAACAGTTCTGAAGTAACGATTAATTTGTGGGTTGTATCCCCTCCGAAAGCATGCTTAAGTTTTGAGTTAACTTAGCTTTGGGGGCCATTCATGGCATCGAACTTGAAAGTGTGCAAAACATGAATAAATAATTTTTCCTTTTTTGGTCTCTAACCCCTTGCATGCCCCAACCATCTTGAACCATTCAACTACGTGTAACTCCCTCTTGGTTCCTTCCCCTCGGACTAAATACTTTGAGGTGTCCGAGTTTGCAGCTCTTAAAGTCCCGATCTGGGTGGAGTTCCTTGATTTTCCGCTTTCATGCGTGTATTTTCTTCACCAAATCACTTTCTTTATTAGGCGAGTTGTTTGCATGGAAGCACAACGCTTTTATAGTGCCGGTCGGTAGACACGGGTCTGCGTTGAAGTAGACCTCTCCTAAGAATTGAAGGAATTTGTGGAGATCCAAATGAGCAATACTCACTATTCTCAACGAGTTCTTTACAAAAACCTCCTTAACACATGCTTTTAATGTCATACCTCTGATTAAAAGATGAAGGATTGCCCACTTTGTCGCAATTGTCCAATTTTCAAGGAGGATACCGAATCCATTAAGCCCCCACACGAGGAAGGGTAGTAAACTATCGGAGGATGGAAGAACAAAAACAAAATGACTTGAGCCATGACATCTGAAAACAATGGCTTCAAAGAGCTAGGTGTTAATGAACATAATCCCGGTCTGTGTCACTCCTTTGAGCCGGTTTCTAAAGACTCTCTAGTCCCCTTACCCGAATTCTTTAAAGACACCCAAAGTGATCACGGTTCTCATGGAACTTTCAAACTCCATTTAGACTTCCTTGACACCTTCTAATTCACAATTGTTTTTAACAACCAGTTCACATGGCACATCGAAAAGGGCCCGAATGAAGAGAATTTAACTAATAAACTAATAAACAAGAAGTTATCTGAATAAAATATTCAAGATAATCAAAGAAAACAAATGACAAAACACAAGATTTAACTTGGGAAACCCTTTTGGGAAAAAACCCAACACAAGAAACTTCTCTCTCTTATTGCATTAACTTAACCATTTACAATACAATAATGTACTTCCAAGTTATGCTTTACCCTACTGCATCTCCAGCTATTTGTAAGCAAAATAGTAAGAAACCATCAAAGTAGTTTTACAATACAATGGGTACCAAAACCATGGGCTAATAAACACCCATAACGGTTCCCCATACTTCATGGATTATGATACCACCCATATATACATATAGATAAAAATAGCATATCTATACCCCAAAAAAATAGGGATTTCTGAATTTTTTTCTCGGGGGGCAACCCCCAAGCCCCGGACCCCTGGTAACACTCATGGAAGAGGTGTACAATACTCTTGGGTATACAATATATAAAATATACAACACATTCTAACATTCTCCCACTTGTTGTATACTTTGCAAAATGGGGCTACACTGTCATATAGTCAGCAGCTCAGGGCATTCAAGCCCATCAATTTTCTACACAAAGAAATGTTTTGAGCACTCACACCTTAGTTAAAGAGTCAAAGAACATTATCCTTTGTCTCCACCTTACTTAGTAGTATCTTATTCTCCTCCACCATTTCTACAAAATGGTATTGAACATCAATCTATTTTGTTCTTGAATGATACTCAAGATTCTTTGTTAGATAAATTGCACTTTTACTATCACAATTGATACTTACAAAGATTTTGAGTGAACCCAACAGAGAGACCAATCACCAAAGCCAAACCACTTCTTTACTTGCATGAGTAGCTGCCATGTACTCACCTCTATGGTGGATATCGCAACACTTGCTTGATGTTTACTCATCGAACTTCTTTGCTCCACCAAATAAGTTGAACACATAACCACCGGTAGACTGCGCATATCCAAGTCTCCACCCCACAAAATCCACAAAAGCATGTAGATCTAATTTTTTACTTTCATCAAGTTTTTCCCGATAATAAATTGCATAATTAAATATCCCACGTAGGTACCTAAAGATTCTCTTTACTGCAATTGAATGTTCCTTTTGAGGATTTGATATGAATCTTCTCACTACTCCCATTGCATGTGAAATATCATGTCTAGTACAAACCATTGCATACATCAAACTACCAACTGCACTAGCATATGGTACCTGAGACATGTCCTCTATTTCTTCTTCAATTTTAGGACATTGTTCAGAAGATAACTTTTGACCAACAGGAAAAGGAATACTAATAGGTTTACTTTCATGCATTTGAAACCTTTGCAATATCACCTCAAGATACTTTATTTGATTTAACACTAATTTTTTATTTACACGATCTCTTTTTATTTCCATGCCCAAAATAAATTTTACTGTAGAGATCCTTCATATCAAAATGAGATGAGAGTTGAGATTTAACATGACTGACCAATTTCTTATTGTTACCAATTAACAACATGTCATCAACATACAATACAATGATAACATAATATTCACCTTCATGTTTAAAATAAACACAAGGGTCAGACTTTACTTCTTTTGAGCTCAAGTCTCAACACATACCTCTCAAATAATGAATTTTCAACCTACACTCCAAATCCTTTTTTCCTTTGATCTTGAATCTTTCTGGCTGCGTCATTAAGATTTCCTCCTCAAGCTCGCCATGTAAAAACACTTGTCTTAACATCTATTTTCTCTATTTCCAGATCGAAAGCAACAACAATAACTAAAAGAAATATAATAGAATGTAACTTAGCAACATGAGAAAATATCTCACCAAAATACAGTCCCTCCACTTGAGAGAAACCCTTTCCATAAGGTGAGCTTTAAACTTTTCTATTTTTCCATCTGCATTATACTTCTTATTAAAAACCCATTTACAGCCAACCTGTTTTCTTCTAGGAGGTAATTTCACCAAGTCCCATGTATTATTCTTATATAAGGACTCCATTTCTTCCTCCATAGCCTTTTTCTAAAACTTTCTTTCATTAGATCCAAAATCCTCCTTCACAGTCTTGGGTTCATCATCAGTAACAGACAAAATTGACAAAATAGAAGTAGAATGGAAATCAGGAGGACTATACCTCTCAGTGCCCTTCTCAGCCAATCTGATCTTCTTAAGATAGGATTTTCTGGTTCAACATCTTCTGGTTCCTCATCTTCTTCATCTAAATCTTCCCCATGCAACAACTCTCTTTGTGGTTCATCTTCTGTAGTCACATCAAATTTAGACACAGATTCATCTTCCTCAATTTTAACATGATCTTCCTCTAGTTTTGCTTCCTGCTCTGGAATTTCCTTAAGCTCTCTAAAAATTACATTATGGCTAAAAACAACCTTCTATGTTTCTAGATTCCAAATCTTGTATCCTTTTACGCCATTAGAGTATCCAATAAATATGCACTTAGCAGATTTATTATCTAACTTGGTTCTTTTCTCTTTTGGAATATACATATAAGCAATATAACCAAATACACGTAAATGTCTAACAAAGGGTCTCTTACTAGTCCATGTTTCCTATGGAGTTTTTCCTTCAAGTGCAGATGTCGGTGATTTATTAACCAAATAGCACGCGATTGCCACTACTACTTTCCTAGAATTTTCTATCCAAACCGGCGCCACTGAGCATACTCCTACACTTATCCATCAATGTTCTATTCATCCTTTCTGCAACTCCATTCTGTTGTGGTGTATATGGATTTGTCTTCTTCCTTTCTATTCCACACTCTTTACAAAATTTCTCAAAGGCATTAGAGCAATATTCCCTGCCATTCTCAATTTTCAAAACCTTTATCTTCCTTTCTGTCATGCGATTTTCCACAAGAACCTTAAACTCTTTGAATTTATTGAAAACCTCAGACTTATTTTGAATAAAATATACCCAGGTATTTCTTGAGAAATCATCTATAAAACTAACATAGAACATGGCTTTTCCTAGTCACGGAACTTTTACAGCTCCAAAAACATCATTGTGTATCACATGTAGAATTCCTTCGATCTTGTAGCATTAGTATGGAGCTTTAGTCTAGTATGCTTTCCAAACACACAATGCTCACAAAATCAAAATCTAAAGGAAACTCAAAAATTCCTTCAACCATACATTTTACTTTTAAAGTACGAATTCCTTTCTCTCCGATGTGTCACATCCTTTAAAGCCATAATATTATCTTCATTGCAGCGAGATGTAGGACTTGGATATGAAACTTTCTTCTCCTCTAAAACCACAAAGCTGTTGCACTCATTAGTAACAATGTTTTCCTCAAGCTTGAACAATTTTCTAGTACGGATGCCTCTTTCTAATACCATTGCACCCAACCATCTTGCAATTGTCTTTATTAAATGCTACCTAAACACCTGCATCATTCATATTACTTACAGATATTAGGTTTCTGGTCAAACCTAGAATGTGCGAACACTGGAAGGGTTTTAATCCTTCCATCTTTAAATGTCATCTTGATTCTCCCACAACCAATTATTGTAACGCCCACTAAAATAACCCACTTGAGACCCAAGAACAACCTAGGATTAGTTAGGAAAATTATGGAATAATTTTTTTTGTTTAAAAGAGTCTATAACCAGGTTACAAGACAATAGTTGTCACTAGCAAGTTCTAGAATAGTTCTAATCCACTAGAAAATACTTTTCTCTTATTAACCTTTATTAGAGGTCACAAGGTCCAAAATCAGCGTTAGAAATTTCAGTTAGGTTCAAAGGGTAATTCCTCATCATACCCACTCTCTAACAGGATTTAAAATTCAACCCGATTTTTCTCAAAATTAACACATTCAAAAATTCCCTAAATCATTCCCATTTGATAGGAAAATTCCTCACCTTTCCCGTGATATAAAGAAGTCCTCGTAACTCATATTTTTCAAGTTATGGGCCGGTGAGCCTTGGGGTGAAAATTTTTCCCAAGAGTGGGCCTACGGGCCCAGGGGAGAAATTTATCCCCAAGGGCGGGTCGGCGGGCCGTGGGGAGGAGAATTTCCCCATGGGCGGTCGGCGGGCCATGGGGAGGAAAATTCCCAATGGGACGGAAAGCCACTTTTACACCCACGAGTACACGAGGGCCATGTGGCATCTCCTAAGACAACATAGGGAAAGCGGGGCGGTGGGGAGAAAAATTGTTTAATGCCCCGAAGGAAAAGAGGGTAACATTCACCCATGCCTCTGCCGGCACCGCGTGATTCCACGTGGCGCTTCGATTGGTTGTGGCCGGCGGAGTGGTGGGGAAAAAATTTGGAAAATTTTCCCAAAATTTTCCAAAACCTAAAAAGGAAAAAAGGGAACTACTCCTTTGCCGTTGCCTCATGACGCCACGTGGTAGCTCCCAATTGGCTACGGGCCGAGTGGGGTGGCGGGGAAAATTTGGAAAATTTTCCCAAATTTTTTTAAAGCGCTAAGTTAAAAAGGGATCCGCCTCCATTGACACCTCGTAGTGCCACGTGGCAGCCTCTGATTGGCTATAGGCCAACGGGCGATGGGAAAATTTTGAAAATTTTCTCAAAAATTTTCCAAAGCCCTAAGGGAAAATTTGGGTCATGGGCCCGCCAAGAAATTTTTTCCCAAATTTGTTTTTTTGACGCCAAGTGAAGAAAAAATTTAGAAGGCCATAACTTTTGATAGAGAGCTTGGTTTTGGGAAAACAAGGACTTTCTGGAAATATCTTGACGTCCTCTTTGTACAAGATTCATTAATTTTAATTTTGATAAATTTTAAGGGGTCAATTTCACGAAAATGATCTGCAGGATTTTATAGTGCAAACTGGTAAATTTTAACTTGTGAGAATTGTTCAATTTGATCTTCTTCCTCTCTCAACATGTCAAATGGACATGGAGAATTGTTCTTAGGTGGATTTAGGATAAGTTTGTGAGGTAGATCCATTTGATTGAGTTCTAATTTGAAATTTTACATTTTTGTCAAGAAAAACATTGGAAAGCTTTGAACTCGGTTTTGCCAGGTTTTGTAAGATTTCCTTTAAGTATTTTTTTCTAATTGGATTCTTTTAGGGAAAACTACTTCAATTTAATCATTTAGTTTGTTATTTCATTATTACAGGTTCGGTCATGTGCATTTTGGATTAAAAATTTCCCGGTTTAATAATACAAAATAGAAATCAAATTTTGAAGGGTTTATTTTCCATTTTATTCTTCCAAGTATTATAATACGTTCCAATTCTAATCTAATACATTTATTTGATTCAATTCAACTATTTAAAAGCTAAAATACATCTCTGATTTCAAATTTTCACATATTTCAAAAGACAGAGTATTACACTTCCTTTATACGCATTTCTTCCTTTCAAAAAGAGATTACAACTACATTTAAAAGATCAAATTCAATACCATAGTGCAATTTGAGAAAGGTAATACATCATTTATTGATTCCAAAAGACAACTTTGTAACATCCTTCTTTTATTCTTCGAATGCAATTTCTTTCACATTCTTTCAAAACAAAACAGAGTTTATCTCTTTTATATTTCACTTTGCAACTTTCAAAATCAACACAATGTCTTTCCATTACAAAACATTTACAAGTTCATCCAATTCAAGTGGGAAAGGTTACAATAAAATTTATCTCAACAAGGGAGTATCAAATTGTCTTTTTCTCAACTACAGAACAACAACATGCAGATTTCTCATTCTTCCTAATTGTGATCACAACAAGAGTAGGGGAAAGGCAACACTCTCCACCAAACCAAGACATGCAATGAAGAGGAGAAGCCATCCTTCTTCATTGGCCCCCGAGCCCCAACCACAATGTAATAAAAGATGTGATCTAACTCATGGCAACAACAAGCTTCCACAAACACACAAGTAGCACTTTCACAATAAAAATACAGTCCAAAACAGAATGTAGTTTACAACTACATTAAAGCATGAAAAACATTACTGAGGCTTCATCAATCAAGCCAAAGGAGCAATAAACTATGGGGATGCTTCTTATGCCTCCCAAAAGGGGAAATGGGTATCACCACCTGAAATACAAACCGCCAAAATATAGTATATCACAACCACGACATTCCTTATGCCTCCCAAAGTACCCCTTATTCCTCGCATTTCCTTATGCCTCCCCAACCTCTTATGGCAACCCATAACGAGTAAAGAAATAAAAGCTATTTATTTGTAAGGTGGAACCCAAATCCCAACTCCCTCCATTATTATACCTCCCTAAAAAAACTTATGCCTCCCACAAAATAAACCTCATAGTCTTCTCTACACACCATTCCTAGGCCATCTACCCAACAACCCACAAACATGCCAAAACATTCACACATTAACATTTACATTCATAAAAGAAGATCATTTCAAGAGCCAAGCTCCTACCTCTCCATGATGTAGTTTCCCAAGTTCGAAACAACATTTGTTTCCAAGAAAACAATAAAAAAATTGACCAAACAACAAGCATGGAACAATCTTCAAGCTTCTCCAAAAGTAAGAGCTCCCCAAAATAGCAAGAGAATTTTCCCCAAAAAGGATTTTTCCAAAAGTGAAGCAACCCCAAAAAAAGGTAAGGAATTCAAATTTAATATAAGAGGGAAGGGAATAGGATGAGGTGGGTCCATGTAGGATGTCACATCACACATGCTCAACTCCAACCCCAAAGTAAAGTTCATTCTCTAATGCATAATAAATAGGTGGGTGAATAATATGACAGGTTTACTTATACACTCAAATCTAAGACACACCCCAAAGTACTTGAAATTAAATCATGTAAGAAAAGTGCAATTAAAACTTACAATTTTCCTTCTCAAAAATTATTATAAAAGTCTAATCTCAACTCTCCAACCGTAGGTATGGTTGGTAATTAAATTTAAGAGGTATGTGACAAGTTTAACTTGTCCCAAAAGCCTCCAAAATCAGCCTCCAAGGACAATTTCGAATTTCCAAGAAGGTGGAGTGTTTCACACTCAAAAGTTAACTTACACATCTCTTACAACACTTTAATTCAAGGCCAACAACTCTATTAATTACTTTCTTATGACATATTTTAATTAATTAAATTAACAACATGATTACTCACAAAATTACACACCATTTAATGAATAATGAAAGGGTAAAAGCACCACAAGATAAACACATGCAACATTAAACAAAAGGGTCAAATAAATAAATACACATAACCCCTTGGTAACATTTAAAGGTGGTTCCCCCATGGGAGACCCTAAAAAAACAACCACACACAAATAAATACTAGTTGCCATGGTGACCTTGTTGAATTCATCTAGAATTCCAATGTGGTTGGTCTCCAATCCCCCGATGTTTGTTGTGATATTTTAACCTGCAAAACACAAATACCTCCTTCGGCCTCATGGCCATATTAGAACATCCAAAATAATATAAATATAATTCCCAAAATCATCTGGTTATATGAATCACAACAACATCAACACAATCTAACAATATCATTTGCAATTTTACTGAACAACTATATCATCGTCAAATAATTTCCATATCTAGGTCTACTCACAATCTCTAAATATCACAAGTCCGAACAACATCCATAATATAACCATTTTAAATAGTATATCAACATCAATATCCAAAATGTCTCTAATAATCATCATGTATCATAACTGAATCAAGTCAATAATAATCCATGATCTAACATCTATCATCATACTATAATAAGGTCCATAATCATGTCTATAATATAATTAGCAGTATCATGATTATTATCAAAAAGGTGTCAAAGAGAAGTGGGCAATACATCCCCATCCCCTTAGACTCGAATTCCTCCTGGAAGTCACTGGAACAAATGTGGAAACTGAACTCGTAGCAAATTCGCATCCTCCCATATAGCTGCAGTCTTATCATATCTATCCCACTGTACCCGGACCTGATTAACCTCTCTACCTCGAAGGCCTAGGGTCTTGCGATCTAGGATGCAAATGGGATCCACCATCACTTTCCCCTGATTATGCACCTACAATGATGTCCAATCTAACACATGAGAAGGATCTGCAACATATCTCCTAAGAAATGAAACATGAAACACATCATGTACACGAGACAAGCTAGGTGGCAATGCTAGATGGTAGACCAAAGGGACGATACACTCTAAGATCTCAAAAGGACCCATGAATCTAGGAGATAACTTAGAACCATTTCCATAATGGATAGGGATCTTGTGTGGCCTGAAGGAAAACCTTCATGCCCACATCAAAGCTACGGTCTGTCCTATGCTGATCTGCAGACTTCATCTTCCTGTACTCTACCTCCTGTAGTCTCTGTCTAATCAAAACCACCTACTCCTCCATGTCATGTAACATAGATAGTCCAAGAGAAACCCTATCCTCTAGTCTATCCCGACTAAGAGGTGTCCTGCACTCTTTGCTATACAATCCTGAAAAGGAGCCATGTCTATAGAACTCTGAAAACTATTATTGTAGGAAAATTCCATCAAGTACAAGTACTCCTCCCATCTAGAATATTGATCCATCACGTACATCCTGAGCATGTCCTCTAAAATATTATTCACCCGCTCCATCTGTCCATCTATCTTAGGGTGATATGATGTGCTAAAATTAATCTTCATCCCGAGGGCATGTTGTATGGTAGTCTAAAAATGGGAAGTGTACAAGGGATCGCGGTCACTAATGATCTTCTACGGAATCCTTTGCAACCTGACAATCTCATCCAAATATACCTGCCACACTGGACTATCTGTATAAGTGGTCTTCACCGGAGAAAAGTGAGCCACTTTTGTCACTTTATCAACTATGACAAAGATGGCATCGT
Source organism: Taxus wallichiana var. yunnanensis (assembly GCA_018340775.1). Lineage (NCBI taxonomy): Eukaryota > Viridiplantae > Streptophyta > Pinopsida > Cupressales > Taxaceae > Taxus > Taxus wallichiana. The sequence goes on along the minus strand of CM031233.1, from coordinate 95,158,057 downwards.
GGTGATATCTCAACATCGCACCCCAACAATGAAGTCCATGGAAATGGTGTCTCATTTCCACTCGGGATAGCATTAGGAAAGAGAAGGCTAGCTAGATTTTGATGCTCAGACTTTACTTTATGGCACTCTAAACATTGTGACATGAATTGGGCCACGTCTCTACGAAGTCCTCTCCAATGATACAATCGCTGTCTAAAGGTAGCGTGCATCTTCTACACCCAGGGATGGGCTGAATAAGGTGCATGATATGCCTCTGCCATGATGTCTGCCTCAAGCCTCTCCATCTCTGCGAACATAAATCTGACCTCTGCACTGCCTAAGAAGACCATTTTCCTCTAAAGAAAAAACATCAAAATTCCCCTCGAGGGGTATCTAATACTCGATCTCTGCTCGAACTACAATGTGGAAGCTATCAAGAGGAAGCTACTGAAGAATCCTACTCCATAAATATGTGCCCATTGAAGTAGCCATAAGCACATGTCTCCATCTACTGAGAGTTTCTACCACCACATTATCCTTCCATTTCACATGCTCTATCTCCATATCATACTCACAAAGAAACTCGATCCAACACCGCTGATGAGTGTTGAGATTGGGTTGTGTGAAGAGGTGAAAGACTCAAGTGATCTGTCTTGAGTGTGAATCTCTGACCGAGAAGAAAGTGTCTCCATCGAACCAAAGCGTGCACAACTGCCGCAAGCTCAAGATCATGAATTTGATAATTAATTTCGTAATCCTTGAGTTTGTGAGACTTAAAAGCCACTACTCTACCCTCTTGCATCAACACACCTCCAAGTCCTACTAAAGAAGCATCCATGCAAATGAAAAAATCACCCTATGGATCCGGCACTACAAGAATAGGTGTTTTAGTGAGACATTCCTTCGATTCTTCAAGGCATGCTTACACTGTCTCGACCAAACAAACTTCTTCCCTTTCCTCTGAAGGGAAGTGATGGTGTGTGCAATCCGAGAGAAGTCCTGAACAAATATCTGGTAGTAACTCTTAATCTCATGAAGCTGCACACCTCGGTCATAGTAGTGGGTGCTTTGGCCAATCCATAATATATCTAATCTTGGAAGGATTGATGGTGATACCTTCCCCAAAAATTATATGACCCAAATCTTGCACCTCCGTCTGCGAAATAATGCACACCTCTCCAAGTTCCTATAAATATGATGTTCCCAAAGACACTGCAAAACCCGGCAAAGGCTCCCTAATGCTCCTCATGCATATGTGAATAAATCAAAATGTCATCAAGGAAGATGAGTAGGAAGTGATCCAAGAAGTTCTAAATACCTCATTCATCAAACTCATAAACAACTGCGGGGGCATTGTTCAAGCTAAAAGGTACCACTTTGTGAACTCATAGTGGTCCTATCTCGTACGGAAGGCGGTCTTATGAATGTCCGCCTCTGAAATCCTTAGCTGATGATAGCCTAACTTAAGGTATATCTTAGAGAAAATTGGGGCTCCCTTCATCTGATCAAATAAATCATTAATGCGCGGAAGGGGATAAAAATTCTTGATCATTACTTTGTTCAACTAGTGGTAATCAATACACAACCGCAAGGATCCATCCTTCTTATTCATAAAAATCACCGGTGCATCCCAAGGGGATACACTAGGATAGATAAGGCCTTTCTCCAGGAGGCCCTCCAGCTGCAACTTGAGCTCATAGAACTCGGGTGGTCATCGATATGGTGCTCATGAGATAGGATCTGCTCCAGGGAACTAGATCTATATGAAAATCAATCTCACATGGGGGTGGTAACCCCGATAGCTCTCTGGAAAGACATATGAAAACTCTCTCAAAATGGGGTAATCATCCAGCGATGGTCCACTAGACCCATCCTCCGATCTGTCATCACTTGACTATAACAACAGATACAACCGATAGCCCACACATACACCTCTTAAGTCAGTATAGCGAGAGATGGTGCAAATAGAAATGGGTCTTGACCCCGAAATCACAAACTCAACTCCCAAATCATCTACACAAGATATAATCTTGTGGTAAAATCCACTCACGGCCTGTGTTCGAACAACCAATCCATACCCAAGATGACTCCATATGTGCCTAAAGGAAGGATACAAAGATCCGAGGTAGTGGTGAAAGGTCCCAAATCTATGTTATCTCTCAAAAGTGCACCCAACAAAGAGATGGCAGTAGGTGTTCTAAGTCTGCAAAAGATCTCTCTCTCTCTCGTAGATACAATGGGGACACCTCAGGTCTGTGGGTATACCTATTTTGAGGTGAACCTCCGGGGTTAAAAGGTCGGTTCCTTATTGGTGTTCACTAAACTACTTTATGGGAGTTTTAGGGTTAGGAAGTGATTGAAAATGAGATAATTACTAAGGTGATACACCAAATTTGAATAAAGAACTTGACTTGAGTGGAATACACAACTGACTTGTGAAGAATTCTTTGTGTGCATGAACCAATTTTGTACTTTCTACAAAATGTAAGGGCAAAAACACTTAATTTATCTTTGAGGAAAATCACAACAGATCTTAGTAAGCTAACATACGAGAATGAAATTTAGCAGAAAATAGTACATCTACAGCAGGGTAAAGTGATTAATCAGGGAATAACGATTTCACAAGATTAATACTGGTGTATGCAATACTGCAAAACAACTTGGAAAGGCAAGACTAATTCAACACTCAGAGGGTAAAACTGGTAGAAATTGCTTGGTACTCATATCAAAAGTTCTTCTGGGAAAATCTCTGAAAAAATTCCCCCTCCCTCCTTTTTTGTTTTCCAAGAGCACACAATATATAGCAAAGGTTCACCCCCTTTCTAAAAATAGACTAAAGTTGTACTCACCCATGTGTCCTAATTTTATCCCTTAAATAAAGGAATAAAATAATACAAACTAGAGCATGTAATAAAATAGGCATTATCAGCCTTAGATACAATATAGTCAAATTGAAGTTGATTGTTCTATTTTTAAGAAAGAAAGGTGAATAATTTGCTAAAATTATAAATTGCTTGCTAGGCAAGTCTTCTTTCCTTGCACATGCAAATTCATCATCTTCTCTATTCTGTCCTGTTGTGAAGGCATGCAAAATATCATCTCTTGTGTGTAGGCAAAAAGGATGCAGCCTTTAGCAATATTTGCACAATAAAATTGAAATGGGGACCACCTCCAATATGTACATGCTTTGATTTTCTTCACTTTTTTGGATGGTCACAAGAGTGACACTTTGCAAATTTTGGTTTAATACCCCATGTGGGGACCACCTTTGGTTCGTATAGTTTGATACTGCCACCTTGTGGACTTAGGCATTAGCATGTGTATAATATAAAGGGCACCACCCTTTGGCTAGTCCACCATGTATTAAACTCGCCACCCTTAGACCTTAGCACATAATACAAATATTACCTTTTCGGGACTTTTGGCATATAATGATATTTGATTTTTCTTTTTGCGGGCATGCATACTTTAGACTTTGTAAAGTCTTAGCGAATTATTATTTCTCTGTCCACATGGGCTGGCCCCCTCCATGATGACTCACCCTTTATTTGACCCTGGCCTGAGGTAACTTGACCATGGCGGTTTAGCTTGGGTTCTGTGAAGTGTTTGAGGCCCTTGATCTTGTGCGTCGGAATTTTTCCACTTGTTGATCCTATAACCCGGATTAGGGTTCTGGCCTGAGCATTTATTCTGTCGGTGGCGTTTAATTGGGATTTATCACTTTGGAACCTATGTGGGCCAATCACCGTTCAATCTTGCACTTGGCATTTGATGAGTCATTGATGCTTTACCGTGGGTTAGGGTTTTGTAACCCTAGTTTGATGAATGGTCTATAAATTTGTGAGCTCTGCTTGGTCATTTCATTTGGTTTTTTTAATTTGTGGGTGAAGCCCTGGAAATTTTTTTGCTCACTCTACAACTTTGATGGAAACTTGGAGATCTGGAAGTATTTGAGCTTACATACTTGTTATTGAGCCTTCGATGCCATAGTTGCTCGACTGTTTCTGTGTTTTTCACGAACGTGGAGGTATTTATTTTGTTTTTTGATCATGTAGCTCAACCTTTTCCTCTTTGTATATGATTTGAAGATCATTCTCATCTATTTCTTTGCTCTTCTGCTTTGATCATGACGAAACTCGACTTCTAGTTTTATGTCAATTTTTTTCGATCACGTAGCTAATGCTCTACACACTACACATGAGCTTCAGTAGATGGAAATTGCCACAACTTTGCTTGTTTGCTCATTTAGGGCCTTTGTGAGTTCTTATAATGTTTCCTCTTTTCTTTCGGGCTCAAGTTTTCACCTGCTGACTCGGACCTTTGCTACCTTGGTTATAATGTTAGTAAACGAAAATATTTGTGGGTTATCTTTTCTACTTTGACCTTGAACTCGGAACTTACTTCACTTGCATTTTAATGAACCTTTTTGTGCTTGGGTTTGGATATTTAACTTGTAAATATGGCTCTGTACTTGGAAGTATTGATTGTTTTGTTTTTCATTCGATACACAAGCTCTGTTTCATTTTCTGTAGATGTATATTTAGGCTTTGTTATTTTCTCCTTCATTCTATAGATGTACACTTTGAGTTTTCATTCTTCTCCATTTTGTAGATAATCGGTAAATCTCAAATTTGAGCATTTATAAACTTAAAAGAGCTCTCCATTTTATTGTAGACTGTATAGTTTCATTTCCCCTTTGTAGATGTAATTTGAACTACTTTTATAAACTCTGTGCATGCATAATTTCACTTTTTGATCTTATTTACGTAAGGCATGCTTTAGCTAGACCTTTCTTGAGCTTTGTAGTTTACTCCATCAGTTGGAAGATGAATGCTATCTTCGATATTCTGTAGTTTTACATTTGCATTCCATTCTATATAATGAAATAAATATCTCTTTTTTGGAAAATGAAGAAGATAATTAATTTCTTTCTCTGTAATGGTACTTCACTTTCCAGAAGTCATAGTAGCAAGTATATTTTAATTTCTGCATTATTTCTCAATTCTATTTTTCTGGAAAAGTCCATTTTGCAAGGGGAAACTCTGGCAAAATTTTCCCAGAATCCTTCTCTCTCCAGATTCTTATGATTTGACCATTTTAAAAGGATATGAACATCTCTCTTGCTGGTCGATCACTTGAATGAAGCTGTCCATGCTAGCTTTACTTGATTCATTGCAACTTTTCTAAAAAATTTGCAAAGTAGTTGCTTCTTTGATTCACACTCAAATAAATAAAGGAACATTGATAGTTGTTCTATCATGATGAGAATCTTGGAAACATGTATGTTTTGTTTGATCATGATATCAATTTTAAAAGTGATGAAACATGAATTTCCTTGATTGTTTTTCTTCCTTTACTAGCTCAGATAGCTTAGAAAGCAATGTAGTAGCTAAAAAGCATGTGTTTCAATTCTGTTTTAAATCGAAAGTCAATTTTACAAGGGAGACTACGCGAAAAAAAATTTGAAAATCTGTTTTCTCTCTCCCTTCTCATATTTTTCGATTCACAAAATATGTCTTTCTTGACCCATTCTAATGCTTGATGCTTCCTACAAATCATCTGAAAATGATATTTAATCCTCATTTTGTAATTGCTTCTTCTTAACTTGATTAGACTGATTTTCATTCTATCTTTGCAACTGTTCTGCAAAACTCGAAGTAAATTAGAAATAAATAGGCTTTTTGGCCTCTCTTGTATCCATGTGGTTTATTTCTTCTTGCTTCCTTCCTCTGCAAGTTGTTTTCCAACTTCTTTCATGTGTTATTTTTCACATTTGTTTCTTTTCCAACTACTTCAGATTCTGCCTTTTCTTACCCAATCCTTAGCTTCTTTCATTTTCTCTTACCATTCTCTCTTTATGAACTCTACCTCTTCCTTGTTGCCAGCTCATCTATATTTCTTTGTTTCAAGTAACATTAGATACTTCAAATTCATAATTTGCATTTGCTTTAGAACATGAGTATTGGAATAACATTGTACCCTCAACTCAATTTGTCAGAAGCTTCTCTTGTCTTGCAGGTGTTAAGAAATGGAGATGGAAGTAGAATATGGAGGAGTTGAGATGAAGATGGAAAGGCTAAGGATTGGAGATAGAAGATAGAAAAGGAAAAGATGGGTTCCTTTTTAATCCTCTACTCTTGTTCTTTAGCACGTGTGGTATTCTCATTTCCATGTATATGATGAGTCACTTAGTCATATCCCACGGCTTGTGTGGGAAAGCTTATGATATCTTATGAATAAAGCATTAAATTGAAATAATGAGTTGATTATCTCTTTCTGCATTCAGTTTTCTTTTGATTGTACAATGATGTATGCAACTCAATATCTCAATAAAATGAATTAACATAAGGGATAACTTGAAGTGAATACATGTAACTCCACTGGATAATCATTGAATCAAAATGTGTCTCTTTGTAAGTTGTGTGATTATCTTAGCTTCCATTCTTTGTTTTGACTCCTTTCTTTATCTCCATTTGGACATTATTGTCACTGTTTGTTTGTCAATATTTTCTTGATGGAAGTAGCAGGAAAGGAATCAATTGTAATCTTTTATGGCAGCATAGGTAAATGCAAAGTTATAAATCATAACAATTTTATTGAACATAGATCAATAAAATTGATAGGCATCAAGATAATAACTGTGAATCGATTGTCTAAAAAACTGCCACTATATCTCTTGTTCCAAAACTATACACCTTACATATTCATAATCTGGTGTCTTCATCGGATAACACAACTGTCTTTTGGGGCTTGTGTTATCTTACTAAGAATATTCGTGAGATTGCAGACTATGTGAGTTATGTTTTGTAACAAACACACATAATATGCAGATTTCACTAAATTACTTTCACAAATTGGCAATAAAAAAAAATTTGACGTAAATCCCTTAGCTTAGGTATACTTCACCAAAGTTGTCCATCGTAAAATTTTTGAGTTACCCATTTTTGCACAAGTGCAAAAATTGTCAACATTTTTGGCGATCCTACGGGAAAGTTGCCTGCTAGCTTGTAGACTAGTGCCTTACTCTTGTCCATTGGGTATGGAGTCCAAATCTGAAACCAAACTCTACCTTTTCCCGAAAGGTCCAACCCTTTCAAAATAAATAAAGTGGGAAAAGATCGGTAAACTGGACCATGTGCATGAATGCACTTATTGAAAATAAAGAACAATACAATGTGTAAAACTACACTTATTGAAAGGAAATCCTACTCTAACCAATCACTATAAGATTTTCAATAACAATTTTTGAGAAACATACCATTCACTGGAATGGGAAGTTCCTCTCCATTCAGCTTGGAAAGGCTGAAAAGCATTGTGTTCTTTAGAAGCTGATATTATATAAGGACCACTCCAGAGTGTATCAAACTTTGAGTGTCTTCCTGGCTTAGCACGATCAACATCCCATTTCAACACAATATCTCCTTCATTGAAGATTCTGAATTTGGATTTCTTATCAAAAGTCTTCTTCATCTGATTCTGATTCTTCTCCATGTTTGAATGAGTTTGATCTCTTAGTTCTTGTAATTCCATCAATTCTACATAACGGACCTGCAATGGTTCATTCTCAAGTAATTCTATTTGATGCAGTAAATCCAATGCAAGTAACTCAACTGAAATTGGCATCCTCGCTTCTTTCCCATACACAAGCTTGTATGGTGAATTTCCAACCCGATCTCTTAGGGGTCACCCTATCATTAAAGTGCTGAATTCAACATTAGATTCCAAGCTCTTTGATTATCTTTGAGTGTTCTTCTCGATGATTCTCAATGATTCTTGTTAGTGCTTTCAGCTAATCCATTGCCTTGTGGGTAATAATTAGATGAAGAGCTCAAGTAGATTCCATGGCTAATATCCCAATCTATTACCTTAGCACCGAGAAATGCTAAAGCATTATCTGATATGATAGTTGCTGGAACACCAAATCTACAGACTATCCCTTGATAGAAGGCTAGTATTGAAGCTTCATTAGCATCCTTCAAGGCTACTACTTCAGTCTATCTTGTAAAGTAATCTGTAGAATTAGAATCCATTTATGTCCTTGTGAAGAAGGTGGGTTAATCATTCCGATAAAGTCAAGGCCCCACTGCATAAAGGGTTGATCAGCTGAAATTGGCTGCAAAGGCAGCGAAGCTAAACGTTCTTTTTCGACAAAGAAAGCACATTTCTTGCACTTTCTGATCCATTCGAAATAGTCCTTAAATATACTAGGCCAATAATAACCTTCTTTCATGATTTTCAAAGCTGTAGTTTGTGTTGAGAAGTGACCTCCTGCAGGTCCTTCATGGAATTCTGATAATATCTTCGAATTTTGTCATAATCGACACATCGCAGTAAGATTCCATTTATATCTCTTTTAAACAATACACCATCCATGAAAAGATAAGGAATAGCTTGTAATCTGAAATATCTTCCTTTATTCTTATCCATACCTTTCGGATAGGTGTTGTGTTGTAGATAGTTAACCAAATCAGTCATCCATCTTTATTTCTAAATTTTTTGAGGAAGTTCAGGTTGTTGATTTCCTAGTTGTAGCATAACATTTGATTGTTGATATGTGTTTTCAGCATGTTGTTCTGAATCTTCGGTCCTGCAACCTGTTGTTTTTCCATATCAGCAATTAAATGCTCACATAAACCCTTACCTCGAACTGTCTTTACAACTCGGATATCAACATCATATTCCATAACCTTCGTTATCTAGCCTGCTCTTTTCTCATTCAACTCTTTGTTCAACAAGAAAGCTTTCACATTTGGATGAGAAACAAGAACATGAATTCTATTGTTTGAAATCATGTACTTAAAATTATTCAGTCCTTTGACTATAGAAAGTACTTGTTTTTCAAGGAATGTGTACCTTGTTTCGTAATCGTGCAAGATCTGTCCAAAGAAAGCAATTGGTTGTTTGATATTCTCGTTATTGACCTGAATTAGAATAGATGAGATTGTTTCAGCTCCTGCAAGTGCCTACATTGTAAAATCTTTGTCAAAAATTGGATTGGCAAGAGTAGGAGCCTGAGAAATAGTTGTTTTAATAGCCTCAAAACCTTCTCTCCCTTCACTGGTCCAAGAGAATGTTTTCTCTTTCCTTAGCATGGTTGTCAATGGCTTAACCAAAGCTACAAAATCTGGGACAAATCTTTTGATGAAGTTGATTTTTCCCATAAAGATCTGTAATGTTTTCTTGTGATGAGGTAATGATAGTTGTGATATGGCTTCAATTCTATTAGGATCAATTGCTAAACCCTGTTTGGAAACAATATGGCCAAGTAGCTTACCTTCATGTATCGAAAAGATAGACTTTTGAAATTCAAAGATATTCCAAACTACTGCAGATCTGGAAATTCTGTCTCAAATGCATTAGATGTTCATCGAGAATCTTTTGAGAATACATTGACATCATCTAAATAAAAAGTATGCATTTATTTAGTAGGCTACAAAAAGCCACGTCCATTGCACGTTGAAATGTTGTACCAACATTTGAAAGACTAAAAGGCATTCTTTTATAAGCATGAGTACCCCACTTGGTGGTAAAAGCTGTTTTATATCTATCCTCTCCTCGGACTAAAATCTAATTATATCCACTTTAACGATCTAGAAGGGATAGCTTGTCGATCCTGAGACTATTCTCAAAATATGATCATGTTTGGTAATGGATAACGATCTTTCCATGATGCTTTATTAAGATCTCTGAAATCCACACATAATCTGATTTTTCCATTCTTTTTCCTAACTGAACAAGATTTGCTACCCAACTTGAATTTTTAACTAGGAAAATAATTCCCGACTCAATCAATTTTGATAATTCTTTCCTCATAATAGGTTCTATTCTCGGGATTTATAGGCCTTTTGTTTCGCCTAACTGGTTTAGAATTTGGCTATAATTCAATCATATGTTGTGTTATACTAGGGTCAAACTCTTTCAAGTCTTGGTATCTCCAAGATAAAACATCTTTAAATTCGGTGCAAAGCTTAATAAAAGGCTGTTTTTCGGATAAGGAGCATACCTTTCCAAGAAATAAGTTGTTTCCGTTATCAACTGAAACCTCTTCGTAATTATCAGCATGAGTAGATATCTTAGCTTTTTCCTTTCTTAACTGGTCATCGGTGCTAAAGATGTCTTCCAATGTGACAAGTCCTCGAGGAAACTTGTTTGTCTTTAACTGAACAATTTGGTCACCATATAGATGTTGTAATTTATCCTGATTTACTACAGAAAATTCAGCTTCTTGCTGCAAAAACCTACAGATTTGATCATCACTCTCAAACATCTACCAACTAGATTCATTATCAGGTATAGAAGGTTTGATAATCAACTTAACATGAGGCTGAACTTTGTTTCTTTCTATTTGTTCCAGCACTTCGAAACTAGCACCAATTGCTGCTAGTCTATCAACATGTTTATTTTCAGCTCTAGGAATAGACTAAATATTAATGGCATAAAAATATTCCATTAAGTCTGAAACTCTATGCCTGTAAGACTTCATTAATGGATTCTTACATACATTGAAGTTTTTACTTGATTCATTAGTAACTCGAGAATCACCAAAGACTCATAACGTGTCGATCCCTCATTTTCGGCCCAAAGTAAGCCATGAATTAACGCTTTGTCTTGAGCTACATTACAAGTGCACGAAAATTGAAGACTCAAAGCTATAAAATAGCTTTCATTTGTTGGGGAAGTGAGCATCAGACCTGCTCCCTATCCTCTCTTATTCTTAGCTCCATCAAAATGAAGCTTCCAAATCCCTTTTGTTTTTTTCTATTTTGGACAACAAGGGAACTATTGCACTTTCTTTGTGCATGCAATAAACACCAAAAATATGTTCTTCAACTGTTTTCTCATCCATAAACCTATTAGAAACACCGACTAGTGCTGAAATCTGAGTTACATCATCAAAATCAGATTGATCTAAAGCTGAATAATTTGCTACTGCATTTGGTGAATGAGGCTCAATATGAAATCTAACTAATGGCTCGAGAATTTATGGTAACGTTAGTGCCATAACGTGTACTGAAAAATAAGAAAGACCAATCGGAGAGAGGTAGCCTCCTATTTTTTCAGAAAGTCTTTAGATAGGCACAAAGCAAAATATGGAGGTAAATATACAACAGTGACATCTTGTAAAATAGAAACATTTGGGCAAGCATGTAACGTTACGTCCAAATTTTTGATTACTCCAATTGTATTAGTCGCGATCCCATCAAGTGAAAAACACTCCTTTCTATAGGTTCATAATGTAGGCCTAATTTATCGCCAATTGACTTAGGCATGGTGTCTTACTTGCCTTTGTTGTCCAACATACGATTATGAACTAAATTTTCTCCAATGATCAGAGATAGGTAAAAGGGTAGTGGCTTCTTTATGTCATGAGTATTTAGAACCTTCTGAACCATCCATCCAACATCCTTTACACAATCTTGATCAAGCATTCCAAGGACCATATATGTATTTTGGATCTCCTTTACTACTATTTTTGAAGAAATCTGCGGTTTAGCTAGTTCATGTGAGAGTAAATCTTGTTGTCCTAGAATGATTAAGGCATCCCACATCGATATGTTAACATTGTGATTCTTCATCACATCAAAAATATTGAAAGAAGAAACAATCTTAGAGATAGATTCAACCATTTTAGCATAAGCTTTAGCAAAAACTGATTCTACTTGACAACCTTGGATATTTGAGGGATAAACAATCTTCTTGGATTAGGCTGAAGTTATTTTTGTTTCTCTTTACCAGCTGTAACACTTGCTATTTTCTAAGGGACAACAGGATTGTTGGCTAATTTCGAGACTATAGATGTTGATATATCAGTAATAATGGGCAGCATAGGTCTGTTTTGTTACTTTTTATTTTCGGTAGCTTTCTCTAAGCTCTAGTGGTAACAGCAATGAAATCCTCCTCATTAAAGCTGACCAAATTATGTTCAGGTGTTTTCTGACATGACTTTCTTACTGCCCACCCTCCATTTGAGGTATGAACAATGCTTCAGGTTGAGGTTGCTGCAACAAGATTTAGGCTCGGGAATGCATTTGGGTAGTTTGCGGTTTGATGAGGTTAATTACAAGGTTGCACGATTCTTCTATGGCCATATTAATCGGAACCAAAGCGTTATATGCACTAGGAACATAAGAATCAAAATACCTTTCTTTGATAAGGCTGCTGTAATTTTGATTTTGTCGGTAAGGCTGCCTATTTTGCTGGTTTTGTTGGTAAGGAGTTTGATATGGCCTATTGGGAAATGTAAGCTTATTTTCAATTGATGTCAGTTTATTTCCCATAGTTTTCAAGGATTTAAACATATATGGGGATGGGGCTGTAACAATAGGCTCTATGATTGTGATAGGCTATGGGATAGGAGCTAAATCTACCAAAAATAGCATCGTAGGCCTTGGTGCTACCTTTCTAGCCTGAATAAGGTTGTTTTCAGCTTTTATGGCAGTGTCATAGGCCCCTGGAAGAGTAAAAGTTCCCATGGATTGAATCATAGTTGCAATATCACTATTCAATGCTCTGAGGTAATAAAGGAAAGCGTGATCAACTTGAGGCTTAACACTTGCTGGGATTCTTTCCTAAGTTATAGCAAAATGAATGTTGAAACTAGACAGAAATTCATGAGGGGCTTTCTTGATAGTAGATAGTTGTTCTATCAGGGAAAAATGATCTGAATTGTCTTGGAATTGTTCCAAAAATTTCTCTCCTAATCCATCCCAAGTTCTTATGCTTCTAATTTCTAGGTTCCTATACCATTGCAAGGCTTGTCCTTTAAAAGATGCAGCTAAAAGTCTTAAAGCTACGTCTTCATGAGTAATATTGTGGAATGCACATATGGCTGCAACATATTTGATGTGTTTAGTTGGTGTAACTTGATTTTCACCGGTAAATGATGGCAGAATTTTCAGAGTAGCATTAGGAATGTCATGATACACTGTAATTACTAATGGGCTGCCATTAGTAAAGGTTGCAAAATTTCTGGGTGGTTGAATAGCCATTGGAAAAACCAGGATATTGATTGAAAAATTTATTCGTGGTGAAGGAATATCAGGAGGGTTTTCAAAACTAGGTTTGTTATAAGGCAAAGTATTACCAACCCTTCTTCTTCTAACATATTTCAAAGGTAAAGAAACAAACTCAGGAGGAATACCTCTTACCGATGATCTTGTAGTCACTTTAGGCATGGAACATGCTGCAATACTAGTCTGAAATCAGCTTTACAGTCGCCAAAAGATCATAGAATCTTTAGAATTAATTTTATGCATCTTTGCTCCTGAAAGTAAATTTAATTTTCTGTAAATCTACTTTTGATCTGCTATAGAATCTGAAATTTACATGCAGATCTGATTTGTGCTCCCACCGGGCATGCCAAAAATTGTTATCTCTTGAAAGTGCACCTGCAGAGAGATGGTAGCAGGTGTTCTAAGTTTGTAAAAGATCTCTCTCTCTCGTAGATACAATGGGGACACCTTAGGTCTATGGGTATACCTATTTTGAGGTGAACCTCGGGGTTAAAAGGCCGGTTCCTTATTGGTGTTTACTAAACTACTTTCTGGGAGTTTTAGGGTTAGAAGTGACTGAAAATGAGATAATTACTAAGGTGATACACCACATTTGAATAAAGAACTTGACTTGAGTGGAATACACAACTGACTTGTGAAGAATTCTTTGTGTGCACAAACCAATTTTGTACTTTCTACAAAATGTAAGGGCAAAAACAATTAATTTATACTCAAGGAAAATCACAACAGTACTAGTAAGCTAACATACAAAATGAAATTTAGTAGAAAATAGTAGATCTGCAGCAGGGTAAAGTGATTAATTAGGGAATAATGATTTCACAAGATTAATACTGGCATACACAAGACTGCAGAACAACTTGGAAAGGCAAGAGTAATTCAACACTCAGAGGGTAAAACTGGTAGAAATTGCTTCAGTACTCATATCAAAAGTTCTTCTGGGAAAATATCTAAAAAATTCCCCCCACCTTTTGTGCTTTGCAAGAGCACACAATATATAGAAAAAGTTCACCCCCTTTCTAAAAATAGACTAAGGTTGTACTCGCCCATGTGTCCTAATTTTATCCCTTAAATAAAGGAATAAAATAATACAAACTAGAGCATGTAATAAAATAGGCATTATCAGCCTTAGATACAATATAGTCAAACTGAAGTTGACTGTTCTATTTTTAAGAAAGAAAAGTGAATAATTTGCTAAAATTATAAATTACTTGCTAGACAAGTCTTCTTTCCTTGCACATGTAAATTCATCATCTTCTCTATTTTGTCCTGTTGTGAAGGCATGCAAAATATCATCTCTTGTGTGTAGGCAAAAGGATGCAGCCTTTAGCAATATTTTCACAATAAAATTGAAATGGGGACCACCTCCAATATGTACATGCTTTGATTTTCTTCACTTTTCTAGATGGTCACAAGAGTGACACTTTGCAAATTTTGGTTTAATACCCCATGTGGGGACCACCTTTTTGTTCGTATAGTTTGATACTGCCACCTTGTGGACTTAGGTATTAGCATGTGTATAATATAAAGGGCACCACCCTTTGGCTAGCCCACCATGTATTAAACTCACCACCCTTAGACCTTGGCACATAATACAAATATTACCTTTTCGGGACTTTTGGCATATAATGATATTTGATTTTATTTTTGCGGGCATGCATACTTTAGACTTTGTAAAGTCTTGGCAATTTATTATTTCTCTGTCCACATGGGCTGGCCCCCTCCATGATGACTCACCCTTTATTTGACCCTGGCCTGAGGTAACTTGACTGTGGCGGTTTAGCTTGGGTTCTGCGAAGTGTTTGAGGCCCTTGATCTTGTGCCTCGGTCTTTTTCCACCATTGATCTTGTAACCCGGATTAGGGTTCTGGCCTGAGCATTTATTCTGGTCGGTGGCGTTTAATTGGGCTTTATCACTTTGGAACCTATGTGGGCCAATCACCATTCGATCTGGCACTTGGCGTTTGATGAATCGTTGATGCTTTACCATGGGTTAGGGTTTTGTAACCCTAGTTTGATGAATGGTTTATACACTTGTGAGCTCTACTTGGTCATTTCATTCGGTTTTTTCAATTTGCGGGCGAAGCCCTAGCAAATTTTTTGCTCGCTCTGTAACTTTGATGGAAACTTGGAGATCTAGAAGTCTTTGAGCTTGCATACTTGTTATTGAGCCTTTGACGCCATAGTTTCTCGACTGTTTATGCATTTTTCACGAACATGGAGGTATTTATTTTGTTTTTTGATCCTGTAGCTCGACCTTTTCCTCTTTGTATATGATCTAAAGATCATTCTCATCTATTTCTTTGCTCTTACGTGATCGTGAAAAACTCGACTTCTTGTTTTATGTCTTTTTTTTTCAATCTGGTAGCTAATGATCTCAACACGAGCCTGTAGATGGAAATTGCCACCACTTTGCTTGTTTGCTCGTTTTGGGCACGGTGAGTTCTTACACTATTTCCTCTTTTCTTTCGGGCTCGAGTTTTCACCCCCGCAACTTGTGACCTTTGCTACCTTGGTTATAATGTTCGTAAAATGAAAATATTTGTGGGTTATCTTTTTTACTTTGACCTTGAGCTCGAAACTTACTTCACTTGCATTTTGACGAACCTTTCTGTGCTCGGGTTTGGATATTTAACCTATAAATCTGGCTCTGTACTTGGAAGTGTTGACTATTTTATTTTTCATTCTGATACACGAGCTCTGTTTCATTTTCTGTAAATGTATATTTGGGCTTTGTTATTTTCTCCTTCATTCTGTAGATGCACACTTGAAGTTTTTCATTCTTCTCCATTTTGTAGATAATCGGTAAACCTCAACTGAGCATTTATAAACTTAAAAGAGCTCTCCTTTTATTGTAGACTGTATAGTTTCATTTCCCCTTTGTAGATGTAATTGAAACTACTTTTATAAACCCTGTTCATGCATACTTTCACTTGTTGATCTTATTTCTGTAAGGCATGATTTAGCTAGACCTTTACTGAGCTTTGTAGTTTACTCCGTTAGTTGGAAGATGAATGCTATCTTCTATATTTTGTAGTTTGACATTTGCATTCCATTCTGTATAATGAAATAAGTATCTCCTTTTTGGAAAATGAAAAAGATAATTAATTTCTTTCTCTGTAATGGTTCTTCACTTTCCAGAAGTCATAGTAGCAAGTATATTTTAATTTCTGCATTATTTCTCAATTCTGTTTTCTGGAAAAGTCCATTTTGCAAGGGGAAACTCGGAAAAAATTTCCCAGAATCCTTCTCTCTCTAGATTCTTATGATTTGAACATTTTAAAAGGATATTAACATCTTTGTTACTGGTCCGATCACTTGAATGAAGCTATCCATGTTGGCTTTACTTGTTTCATTGCAACTTTTCTGAAAAATTTGCAAAGTAGTTGCTTCTTTGATTCACACTCAAATAAATAAAGGAACATTGATAGTTGTTCTATCATGATGAGAATCTTGAAAACATGTATGTTTCGTTTGATCATGATATCAATTTTAAAAGTGATGAAACATGAATTTCCTTGACTATTTTTCTTCCTTTACTAGCTCAGATAGCTTAGAAAGCAATGTAGTAGCTGAAAAGCATGTGTTTCAATTCTGTTTTAAATCGAAAGTCAATTTTACAAGGGGAGACTTTGGCAAAATTTTCTAAAAATCCTATTTTCTCTCTCCCTTCTCAGATTTTTAATCCTGATTTGCAAAATATGTCTTTCTTGACCCATTCTAATGCTTGATGCTTCCTGCAAATCATCTAAAAATGATATTTTATCCTCATTCAGTAATTGCTTCCTTCTTAACCAGTTAGACTGATTTTCATTCTATGCTGCAACCTGTTCCTGCAAAACTCAGAAGTAAATTAGAAATAAATAGGCTTTTTGGCCTCTCTTGTATCCATGTGGTTTATTTCTTCTTGCTTCCTTCCTCTGCAAGTTGTTTTCCAACTTCTTTCATGTGTTATTTTTCACATTTGTTTCTTTTCCAACTACTTCAGATTCTACCTTTTCTTACCCAATCCTTAGCTTCTTTGATTTTCTCTTACCACTCTCTCTTTATGAACTCTACCTCTTCCTTGTTGCCAGCTCATCTGTATTTCTTTGTTTCAAGTACCATTAGATACTTCGAATTCAGAATTTTCATTTTCTTTAGAACATGAGTATTGGAATAACATTGTACCCTCAGCTCAATTTGACAGATGCTTCTCTTGTCTTGCAGGTGTTAAGAAATGGAGATGGAAATGGAAGATGGAGGAGTTGAGATGGAGATGGAAAGGTTGAGGAGTGGAGACAAAAGACAGAAAAGGAAATGATGGGTTCCTTTTTACTCATCTACTCTTGTTCTTTAGCACATTCGTATTCTCATTTCCATGTATATGATGAGTTACTTAGTCATATCCCACGGATTGTGTGGGAAAACTTATGATCTCTTATGAATAAAGCATTAAATTGAAATAATGAGTTGATTATCTCTTTCTGCATTCAGTTTTCTTTTGATTGTACAATGATGTAGGCAACTCAATATATCAATAAAATGAATTAACATAAGGTATAACCCAAGTGAATACCTATAACTCAAGTGGATAATCATTGAATGAAAATGTGTCTCTTTGTAAGCTATGTGATTATCTTAGCTTCCATTCTTTGTTTTGAATCCTGTCTATTATCTCCATTTGGAGATTATTGTCACTGTTTGTTTGTCAATATTTTCTTGATGGAAGTAGCAGGAAAGGAATCAATTGTAATATTTTATGGCAGCGTAGGTAAATGCAAACTTATAAATCATAACAACTTTAATGAACATAGAGCAATAAAACTGATAGGCATCAAGATAATAACCGTGAATCTGATTGTCTGAAAACTTCCACTATGTCTGTTGTTCCAAAACTATACACCTTACATATTCTGTAATCCGGTGTCTTCATCGGGATAACACAAATGTCCTTTGGGGCTTGTGTTCTCTTGCTGAGGATATTCATGAGATTGTAGACTATGTGAGTTGTTACATTTTGTAACAACACACATAGCTGTAGATTTCACTAAATCACTTTCACAAATTGGCAATGGCAAAATAATCGATGTAAATCCCTTAACTTAGGTATACTTCACCAAAGTCATCTGTCATGTCAATAGAACGAGTTTCAAGTTGCCCATTTTTGCACAAGTGCAAAAATTGTCAACATTTCTTATGATCCTGCATAGGGAATCTTCCTACTAGCTTATAGACTAGTGCCTTACTCTTCTCCATTGGGTATGGAGTGTAATAAAAGAATTAGAAGAACCATAATCAAACAAAATGAAGGTAAGAATACCACCAATGTTATTACTGCAGCCTCAATAATCAGTACTCTCATGATCGCCATGGCTTTTCTCGACCATTTGCGTACATCCTATGACTGCTACCCATATCACCAATAGTAGGCTCTGAGATATGTGTCTTACCCTTGTTATTAGGGTTTTGTGGGAAGTCTCTCAAAAATTTCTAGTAACACCACACCCAAAACAACCACCTGATCCTCTCCCTTGTGTAGTAGGTCCATTCAGTACTCTGGAGGTCTGTGGTGTGGATCCTAATGATCCGGCTATGGTCTACTGAGGTCTCTGTTGGAAAAATCCTGTTGAATGAGCTCTCTAGGAACCTTGTGTCCAGATGGAACCCATAGGATGAGGGCCCATACTCCAACCTCTCTGTACATGAAATCTTTGTGGAGGTCTATAAGGTGGGTAGGAATGCTATTGTTGTGGTCTAAAAGATGACTGTGTTGAACCCTATCCACCATGAGGAAGAGGTACTGACCCCCTTGATCTACTATCCTACATCTGCTATATGTGGCTCCGGACTCGGTCTCTAGCATATTGGGTCTTTCCCCACGCCTCCTTTCTATATAGGCCTTCTCGACGGCTCACGCTAATGTCTCGTGGACAAGGGATCTGCACTGCACCTCCCCGTCTAAGTTCAAGCCCCGAGATGAACCTATGGATCCGTACCTACTCATCTTGCATGTAATCAACATATTGGAGTAGATCCAGAAATCTACTCTCATACTCAACCATTGTAAGAGATGCCTGTCGAAGGTCATGGAACTCATCTATCCGCTGCTCTTTGAATGAACCTTCGTGACAAATATTTTCTCCAGAAATGCTCCTCAAAGATCTCTCAGGTAATTTTCTTAGAATCAACATGGAGCTTCTACTCCTCTGTCTGCCACCAGACACCAGCTCCATCCCTTAGTATATGGATCGCAACACGAGCTTTTGTGTTGCTAGAATAAGGACAGAGCTTGAAGCATCCGCTCAATCTCACCAACTAGGTCTCTACCTAAAATCCACCTATGTCACTAGAATAATGTGATGGCTGAAGCTTCAAGATCTCCCTAATGTGATATGCAGTTGTGGTCTGATAGCCTCTAGGTCTCTTTGTATGCTCATCCCTAAGCCTAGGGCTTTGAGACCTCTCTCTATGTCTTAAAACTCGGTCACCCTGTCCCCTCTATGGTGACTCTTCTCTGGTTGACTCTGCATGGAAGTTCTCTCCTCCATGCTCCTCGTTGGTTGAGGAGATAGATGACCCTCAATAAAAGTGACTCTATCATGTCTTGTTGCATGTCCTCATACTAATCCTCCATGTAGAGTGGCATTAACATCCTGGAG
Organism: Taxus wallichiana var. yunnanensis; assembly: GCA_018340775.1. Classification (NCBI taxonomy): domain Eukaryota; kingdom Viridiplantae; phylum Streptophyta; class Pinopsida; order Cupressales; family Taxaceae; genus Taxus; species Taxus wallichiana. The sequence continues at coordinate 95,138,427 of CM031233.1, read as the reverse complement.
AGTCTAAAAAGTCTCGGGGTAGGATAGTTGTTATAGTATGATCCGGTGGTGGTAAGTTTAGGTCTATGTGGAAATACCCTCATCCCGTCTGCACCTCCCCTGCATGATCAAGACGAGAGTTAGTTCATCTTTCTAAGTTATATTCGGTTTCCATGCTTACTAAAATATGTAATTTCTAAACTAAGTTGTTTTCTAGATTTAAAAGTGTGATAGGTTTAAGGTTCGTGTCTCAAGTTTTCTAGTGTGCCCAATGGCCCAAGCTTTTGAACCACATGCATATTTCTCATTCTTCCAAATTTTGATCACAACAAGAGTAGGGAAAGGCAATGCTCTCCACCCAACCAAGACATCTAATGAAGAGGAGAATCCATCCTTCTTCATTAGCCCCTGAGCCCCAATCACAATGCAATAAAATATGTGATCCAACTCATGGTAACAATAGGCTTCCACAAGCACACAAGCAACACTTTCACAATAAAAACACAGTCCAAAACATAATGTAATTTACAAGTACATTAAATCATGAAAAACATTACTGAGGCTTCTTCAAGCAATCCAAAGGAGCAAGAAACTATGGGGGATACTTTTATTCCTCCCAAAGGGAAATTTGTATCACCACCTGAAATACAAACCGCCAAAATATAGTATATCACAGCCCCGACATTCCTTATGCCTCCCAAAGTACCCCTTATTCCTCGCATTTCCTTATGCCTCCTCAACTGTTATGGCACCCCACCCACAATGAGTAAATAAATGCAAGCTATTTCTTTGTAATGTGGAACCCAAATCCTAACTCCCTCCATCCTTATACCTCCCTAAAACACACTTGTGCCTCCCAAAAATAAACCCCATAGTCTTCTCCTGCACCATTCCTAGGGAATCTACCCAATAGCACACAAACATGTGAAAACTTTCACACATTAACATTTACATTCATAAAAGAAAAGAATTTCAATAGCCAAGCTCCTACATCACCATGATGGAGTTTCCGAAGTTCCAATAGTAGTTGTTTCCAGGAAAACAATCTAAAAATCCACCAAATAACAAGCATGCAATAATCTTTAATCTTCTCCAAAAGTAAGAGCTCCACAAAACAGCAAGAGAATTCACCCCAACAAGTAGTTTTCCAAAAGTGAAGCAACCCCAAAACAAGGCAAGGAATTCAAATTTAATAGAAGAGGGAAGGGAAGAGGATGAGGTGGGTCCATGTAGGATGTCACATCACACATCCTCAACTCCAACCCCCAAAGTCAACTTCATTCTCAAATGTATAATAAATAGGTGGGTGAATAATATGATAGTTTACTTACACACTCAAATCTAACCCACACCCTAAAGGACTGAAATTAAATCATGTAAAAAAGTGCAATTAAAACCTACAAATTTTCTTCTCAAAAAGCATTATAAAAGTATAATCTCAACTCTCCAACTATATGTATTGTTGGTAATTAAATTTAAGAGGTATGGGACAAGTTTAACTTGTCCCACAAGCCTCCAAAATCAGCCTACAAGGACAATTTCGAATTTCCAAGGAGGTGGAGTGTTTCACACTCAAAATTTAACTTACACATCTCTTACAACACTTTAATTCAAGGCCAACAACTCTATTAATTACTTTTTTATGACATATTTTAATTAATTAACTTAACAACATGATTACTCACAAAATTACACACCATTAATGAATAATGAAAGGGTAAAAGCACCACAAGATAAACACATACAACATTAAACAAAAGGGTCAAATAAATAAATACACATAACCCCTTGGTCACATTTAAAGGTGGTTCCCCCCATGGGAACCCCTAACAAAATACCCACACACAAACAAATATTAGTTGCCATGGTGATCTTGTTGAATTCATCTAGAATTCCAATGTGGTTGGTCTCTAATCCCCCGATGTTTGTTGTGATATTTTAACTTGCAAAACACAAATAACTCCTTCGACCTCGTGGCCATATCAGAACATCCAAAAGAATATAAATATAATTCCTAAAATCATCTAGATATATGAATCACAACAACATCAACGTAATCTAACAATATCATTTACAATTTTATTCAACAACTATATCATAGTCAAATAATTTCCATATCTAGGTATGCTCACAATATCTAAATATCACAAGTCTACAAAAATCCATAATATAACCATGTTAACAAGTATATCAACATCAATATCCCAAAAGGCCCTAATAATTATTATGCATCATAATTGAATCAAGTCAACAATAATCCATGATCTACCATCTATCATTATACTATAATAAGGTCCATAATCATGTCTATAATATAATCAGCAATATCATGATTAGTATCAAAAAGGTGTCAAAGGGAAGTGGGCACTACAATGATCTTGCAGGTTGAGTTTTCTCCCAGATATACATCACCTCCATTACACTTTTCATATTCATAGAACCACTCCTTGTGTGGTGTCATATGAAAGAAGGCACTCGAGTCAATCAACCATGCACTATCACATGCATGCAAGATAGAAGCCACCAAAAAAAAATATCCCAAGTCTTCATTAGAGGGTTTTATATCTGAAGATCCACCATCATCAGATGACTTACCCTTCTCTACCTTCTTATATCTACAATCCTTTTTGAAATGCCCCATTTTACCACAGTTCCAACATTTCCTCTTATCTTTTTTTGTAGTCTTCGATTTACTTCTAGACTTTGATTGTCCTTGCCTCTTCTTGATTTTCTCTTGGGTACGACCTCTTACATATAAGGCATCCTTGGATTGATAATCCTCAATGGATTTCTACCTCATTTCTTCTGATAGTAAGGCCGCAACTACATCCTCAACTAATAATTTTCATATCTAGGTATACTAACAATATCTAAATATCAAAAGTCCGAGCAAAATCCATAATATAACCATGTTAAAAAGTATATCAACATCAATATACCAAAAGGCCCTAATAATCATTATGCATCATAACTAAATCAAGTCAACAATAATCCATGATCTACCATCTATCATCATACTATAATAAGGTCCATAATCATGTCTATAATATAATCAGCAATATCATGATTAGTATCAAAAAGGTGTCAAAGGGAAGTGGGCACTACAATGATCTTGTAGGTTGAGTTTTCTCCCAGATATACATCACCTCCATTACACTTTTCATATTCAGAGAACAACTCCTTGTGTGGTGTCATATGAAAGGAGGCACCCAAGTCAATCAACCATGCACTGTCACATGCATGCAAGCTGGAAGCCACCAAAAAAATCTCCCAAGTCTTCATTAGAGGGTTTTATATCTGAAGATCCACCATCATTAGATGACTTACCATTCTCTACCTTCCTATATCTACAGTCCTTTTTTAAATGCCCCGTTTTACCACAGCCTTCCAACATTTCCTCTTATCTTTGTTTATTGTCTTCGATTTACTTCTAGACTTTGACTGTCCTTGCCTCTTCTTGATTTTCTCTTGGGTACGACCTCTTACATATATGCCATCCTTGGATTGATAATCCTTATTGGATTTTTTCCTCATTTCTTCGATAGTAAGGCCGCAACTACATCCTCAACTAATAATTTTCATATCTAGGTATACTCACAATATCTAAATATCACAAGTCCAAACAAAATCCATAATATAACCATGTTAAAAAGTATATCAACATCAATATACCAAAAGGCCCTAATAATCATTATGCATCATAACTAAATCAAGTCAACAATAATCCACGATCTACCATCTATCATCATGCTATAATAAGGTCCATAATCATGTCTATAATATAATCAACAATATCATGATTAGTATCACAAAGGTGTCATGATCTTACAGGTTGAGTTTTCTCCTAGATATACATCACCTCCATTAAACTTTTCATATTCACGAACCACTCCTTGTGTGGTGTCATACGAAAGGAGGCACCTGAGTCAATCAACCATGCACTATCACATGCATGCAAGCCGGAAGCCACAAAAATTTTTTTCCCAAGTCTTCATTAGAGGGTTTTATATCTAAAGATCCACCATCGTTAGATGACTTACCCTTCTCTACCTTCTTATATCTACAGTCCTTTTGAAATGCCCCATTTTACCACAGTTCCAACATTTCCTCTTATCTTTTTTTGTAGTCTTCAATTTACTTCTAGACTTTGACTGTCCTTGCCTCTTCTTGATTTTCTCTTGGGTACGACCTCTTACATATAATTCATCCTTGGATTGATAATCCTCAATGGATTTCTACCTCATTTCTTCTGATAGTAAGGCTGCAACTACATCCTCAACTAATAATTTACTCTTAGTACTAGTAATAGCCATAACTAGATTATCCCAAGACTCAAGTAAAGAACACAAAAGAGTAATACACTTATCCTCTTCTTCCATTTTAATATCAACAAAAATCAACTGACTTACCACAAGTATTAAAGATGTTTAGATGTTCTAAAATAGAGTCTTCATCATTCATTCTTAATGAATATAGATTCTTTCGAAGAAACAATTAATTCACCAGAGAATTTGTGTGATACAAAGTCCCCAACTTCTCCCATAACACCTGAGTAGATTTCTCATTTGACACATTCAGCAAAACTAAATCTGACAGACACAATCTAATTGAACTCCTTGCCTTCCTATCAATATTTTCCCAGTTCTCTACCTTCATACCCATACGCATGACTCCGACACACGTAATCCATTGATCTCTATCCACAAGAAGATATTCCATCTTGAGCTTCTATAACTCCAAATGTTGACCATTAAATTTTTCAATCTTGATCCTTGTGCTTCCCGTCATTTTCTTCTACCTGAAAAATTTACCCAAAGAGCTCCCACTCGAAAAAAATTTATCATAGGATTTAGAAACCCTAACTCTTCACATAAAACCTAAAACCTAGCTCTAATACCAAATGAAGAGAATTTAATTGATAAACTAATAAACAAGAAGCTATGCTAACAAAAATATTCAAGATAATCAAAGAAAACAAATGAAAAACACAAGATTTAACCAAAGCAAATGACAAAACACAAGATTTAACCTGGGAAACCCTTTTGGGATAAAACCTAGCACAATAACTTCTCTCTTATTGCATTAACTTAACCATTTACAATACAATAATGTACTTCAATTTCTACTTTACCCTCTACCGCATCTCCGCTTATTTGTAAAAAGAAATAGTAAGAAACCATCAAAGCGGTTTTACAATATAATGGGTACTAAAACCATGGGGTAATAAACACCCATAAGGGTTCCCCATACTTCATATAGCATATCTATACCCCGGAAAAATAGGGATTTCAAAAAAATTCTTGAGGGCCAACCCCACAACTCCCGATTGGGGCCCACCGCCCCACAAATCCCCAAAGATGGGCTAGCTCTAAACCCCTACTAACACTCGTGGAAGAGGTGTATATTATTATTCGGTATAGATTATACAAAATATAAACACATTCTAACACCGAAGCCCCTCTCGACGTTCCATGGTACGTTGTGATCATAGCATCACACATGTGGGTGAAGTTAATAGAGGAGTATAATATTGAGTATGCTTTGGACGAATGATTTTTTGAAGAAAAATAATGTTCAATTTCTACAAAACAAATTTGATGCCTTAGATGGCTTGGATGTGGATGGTATGTCCCTTAACCAATGTTTCTCATAAATTTTATGTCATGGAATGTGAGGGGACTTACAGACTCTAATCATAAGTATATTATTTGTGATGTTTGCCAAAAATTGCCAACTTAGATGTTTTGTGTCTTTAGGAAGTTAATGTTATAGGTTTTCAGTTGTCAATGGTTTGTAAATCCATTTGGTCAGACAATGTTGTTTTTACCAGTTATCACAATGGAGGGTGCGGGGATTTAATTTCCTTTTTGCTCCTAAATGGTATCCCTTCTTTATAGATCATGGCATCGACCCTATCAATCTAGCCATCTAGGCCCTATTTAATATTGAAAGTTTCCTTCTTGGCTTCATCAACATTTATGACTCTAATGATGCGGCTAAAAGGGATGTTCTTTAGTGGTGGATAGCCAATGAAATCCCTGATACTTATTGGGTCATTTTTGGTGACTTTAATATGGTTGAGTTACCCATAGATAAATACGGGCACTTGCCTATTGTTGTATATATTTACCCCCCGGGTAAATATGGATAAACGAAAGGAAATCGGGTCTCAAAGTCGGGAAGCAAGTCGCGAGAACATGTCGGAGGGGTTAATAAACCCGACAACAAAAAACATGTCACAGGGGTTGGAAAACCCGACATCAAAGGCATGTCGGAAGGGTTGGAAAACCCGACGCAAAGGGAAAACGGGTTTCGAGGTGGAACAACATGGCGTAGAAACATGTCGGAGGGTTAATAAACCCGGCACAAAAAAAACATGTCGCGGGGTTAGAAAACCCGACATCCAAGGAAATCGGGTCTCAAAGTCGGGAAGCAAGTCGCAGAAACATGTCGGAGGAGCGGATAAACCCGACAGCAAAGAACATGTCGCAAGGGTTGGAAAACCCGACTCAAAGGCAAATCAGGTTTCGGGTTTCGGGAAACACGAAACATAAAGCATGCAGATCGCAAAGGATGTCCCGATGCTCGAGGGTTCCACAAACCCGAAAACGCTTCCAAGGGAAAGCGGGTTTCGAGGCGGAGAAACATGGCACAGAAGCATGGGGCGAAAACATGTCGAGGCATCCTCCAAACCCGATGCAAATGCAGAGGAGAACCCCGAACCCGACAGGCAGAAGACCCTGACGCGGGAAATATTCAGATCGCCATAACTTTTCACAGGGAGCTCGGATTCACACAAGGTTGGACTTTTCGGAAAGCTCTCGGCATCCTCTACCCAACTACAACTGGATATATTTAATTGGGTGGGAACAAGTTCTTAAAAATGTAAAATACACTTCGCCACTATTGGGTTGTTGAGATTCTCACCTACCGCCATGATTTGTTGAAGTTAGGTGCAGTCTTGGAGGTGGTTGGGGCAGAATCCGAATCATTCTCTTCTCCCTCTTTTTCCTCATATAAATGGTAAAGAGAGGCTCTTTGTAAAAGGTTGGGCATTTCTACTTTGCATCCTCCCTTCTCTCCTGCTTGCAAGAGAATTTGTGGAGTTTTCAAGCCTCCCATATGGATTGTAATGTTGTTTTTTGCCTCTTGGCCATTGCAATGTATTGAATCGATCCTTGAGCAATATATGTATGTCTGTGATTGATTTTAAACCCTCTCATATATTCATTGCTGTTATTTTGATCTCTCATTGCATTTTGGTTTCCTGTGCATGGTGTGGTATTACATCTATGTGGTCTGTGTTTAATCTTGCAAAACGGGTGTCCAACATTCCTCGGTGCATCACCTCCTTAGCTTAGGTTTATTTTTATGCATTTCTCTCTCCCTGTCTCCTTGGTAGTTAGATTAGGTTTTTTGGGTAAACCTCTGCATTTTATTGGTGCATCTGAACAGAGGAATAGGAGCCGGCCTTCATCCGGAGAGCTTTTCCGATTTCGCAAGGTCCCACACTTGGGAAAAGCTCCATGTTGTGCAATCGCACTGAGAGTCTCAACCGATCGCGTTGCAGAGTCCCAGGGGTGCTGCATTTCATCACCAACAGTTTTGGCACGCCCGGTGGGACCAAGAGGTCATTCCATAAAAATTTGAAGGAGTTTTCATGAAATTTGCACTAAAAATTGTAGTTTTTACAAATTTCAGATTTTGCACCTCCTAGCCTGAACTCCGAAATCATTTTTCAAGGGTTTATCTTGCTCAAAACAGGTCAAAATTTCAACAGTTGGTAGATCTGAGGGTAATCTTCAAAAGGGTATCTTTAGTTTTTTGATATTTTGATTTCCAAAATTTTGGGTATTTAGTGATTTCGGGTTTTCGGGGTCCGAGAACATCAAAGCAAAGAATTGGGTTTTGGGGATGCATTGCATGACACATGAATTCTGGTTTGTACTTTTTTCTGAATCCAGCTGTACTTTCAGCAAGGCCTCGAATTCCAAATTGAAGATTGTCTCCTCTGGGTCCTTCAAATTTCAAATTATATTTTCAATACTTTTCAAGTTTGGTGTGTAACTTGGCAAAATCCAGCCTTTTAGAGGCTTGTTCTCTAACACATCTGGCGACTCCGAAGGGATAGAGTTCAGTGGTGTAGTAGCACAAGTTTCCCAGGCACATGAGAAGAATTCGAACCAGGTCTAATACTCGAGAAGAAGGGCTATTTTTCCACTTGCAACTTTCACCAGGCAGAGGAAGGAGAGGAAGAAGACCACAAAGATCACCATCTCCACCTAACAGGACTTTGTCTACACCTCCACCTGGTAGGCCTTTTCTCACATCAACTAGGGTTCTTAGGCCAATCATAATGGCGCATCTACCACCAAATCCCTTTGTCAATTTCACGGAAGTAGTCCACTTTCCCTAAATGCTCATAATCAAATTCCAGTTGCAGCGCTAAAGAATATCCCCTATTTTACAGGAGAAAATCATACTACTCCTATTGATCACATCCAGGATATTGCTAATGTATGTGCAATCCACGAAATAAATGAAATGGATGTTGCAGTCAAGTTATTGGCTTCATCTTTCAAAGGCAAGGCCTTACAATGGTTTAGGAGCCTAACAGCAGGGTCTATTACGAATGGGACCAACTTTGTTCAGCTCTTTGCAACCAATTCGGGGAGAGGGTGGACAATCTATCTTTATTGGAACAACTAACAACAATCAAAAGGGCTCCTAACGAACAAATGGCAGATTTCAACTTCAGGTTCCAACGGACATGGGACAGGATCCCAATAGCTGTTAGACCAACCGCCGAAGGAGCATTCCTTTATTTCTTAAAGGCTATAAATTCAGACATAGCCATGATGATCCAATCAATGGGAGGGACAACGCTGCCAGGGTCCTATGACACAGCGATCAGAGCAGAGAACTGTTTGATCCAAGCTGGCAAGCTTGCACCAAGGCCACCAATGCCTCTCTATCCGGATATGGGAAATCCTACAACCAGTCAAGCACCAGAGTTGAATCCCATTCCAACTCCTAGAAATCAAAGCAATAATGAGGCATCCACATCTTCAAATACTTCAAAGGAATTGCAGGAGGTCATGAAACAACTGCAGAACCTTGGAAATGAGCTTGTGACTATCAAAAGATAGCAAGCTCAAAGTGCTAGACCGTATCAGCCTCAAGCGCAGTACCAAGCTAGGCCCTCATACCAACAGAATAGACCACCACCACCTCAGGCTGCAAATCAAAACCAAAACCAAGGACAACCTCAAGCTGCCAGGCCATTTCGGCCGTATGATCCAAATACAGTGACATCCTCAAGAGCCTTGGTTCCAACACAAAATAACATGGCACAGGAGTACGACTGGTGTTACCCTTGCAATCTCCCTCACAATCAGTCAGCATGTTTTAATGGTGCACTGAATCAGGCCTTGATGGTGCAAACCATTGGTGTTCCTCAAGAACCAAGCCAGGAAGAGAATCAGCAGCAAGGAACGCAACAAGAAGGACCTCCGACAGAAACCACATTGGCCAATTGGCAGACGGAAGACTTCTGTGGAGTTAACCAACAGCCTTTTCAAGGCATGGCTGCCAACACACGGTCAAAGAAGAGAGGCATAGTAGAGGAACAACCGCCCAATCCAGTTGTTTCTCAACCCACTCTTACACAACAGGGGGTCAATGAGACCAAACATAGCTCCAAATGTGCAAAATCAGCTTAAGGTACCTGTTGTAGCAACACATGCACCCGTTCAAGCTCCAGAAAAGCTTGCACCGAGTAAGGGACAGCAAAAGGACAATTCATTCCCCTTCAACATCATCGATCAAATGAAGAAGACACATGTGAACATTTCCATGTGAGAATCACTGGCAATCCCAGGGCAACGAGATTTATTGCAAGCTGCAATGGCTAATTGGTCTGCCACAAATGTATCAAACCAGGGACATGAGAAAGTTCTCACTAATGCAGTGCAACATGATGGGGGCCAGACAAGGAAAAATTTGAAGCCTCCACCTTTCTATGTTTCATTGATTGTTGGAAACCACTTGGTACACAACTGCATGATAGATTCAGGGGCAAGTAGTTCAGTGATGCCAAAGCAAATAGCGGATCAACTGGGTCTGAAGTATGAGCCAGTGCTGAAAGGAGTAGTGCAACTAGATGGAACAGCAGTGGGAACAGTTGGGGTCATCAAGGGGTTAAGCCTAACACTACATTCATGTCCTAATGTTACAGTCTTGCAAGATGTGTCTGTAATTGACCTCCCACCACTCTTTGCGTTGTGTCTATCAAGGGACTTCACTGCAAAGATCGGTGGATATTTATCTGTAGATTGGTCGCACATGATTTTCAGGACAAGGTATGGAGCTAAAGCAACAATCAGATCAGAATCAATTGCCAATTTCCATATTGAGCCTTATGTATCAAGTCCTATCAATGCAAATTGCTCAGCTTTTGATCAGGAGGAGTGTTCAAGTGATCTAGAAGCAGGTACTAAGGTCGAGGGAATTCCTGATTTAACTTTGGATGAATGGGAAAACAAGAGTCATGAATTTGACCCATACAAGGAAATTGAAGAATCTGAATTGGGCGTGTATTGTGTACACGAAGAAAATTCACCCATTCCCAACATCATTCAAATTGAACAAAAGGTGAAAACAAAGTTTGGAAATTATTCTTCGATGGTTCGAGAAGCGGGCAAGGCAATTGGAGGTGGTGCAATGTTGATTTCACCACAAGGCATCAAATATTATTCACTTTTCCATTTCCAATTTTCCTCTTCAAACAACACAAATTGAATATGAGGCATTGATTCATGGACTTCATTGGGCAAGGAAAAGGGGCATAAAGAACTGCAGGTGTTTGGAGATAGTGAGCTAATCGTCAACCAAGTTAGGGGACAACATACTACAAAGAACGACGTGCTGAAAAGCTACAAGAATAGGGTATGGAACCTCATTGAGGATTTGAAGCTTTCAACATTGTGTCCATACCTGTGAAGAAAAATGAAGCCACAAACAGCTTGCAGCAGTTGGAGCAACGTTTGATGTGGTTGACAACATCAGAAGGGAAAAAACACAGCCACATATCCATGTGATTGTGAGGCCAGCAGTTCCAGATAATAACACAAGCTGGCAAGTGTTTGAGAACGATCAACAAATCGTCAATTTCTTACAAGAAGAAGCTGAATTCTCAGCTAGGAATCGGAGATAGATTAGAGCAGCGATGGGGGATCAAGTAGTGCAGTGCAAGGACAAACAAGCTTCCCAAGGGTTTAGTAACGTTGGAGTCTATCTTCAACCCTAACGACCAGTTTCGTAAGGAAAAGGCTAACATACAGGTCAAGAAAGAAGATTCAGAGCCAATTCCGGTTGGGGAAGGCAAAACACTTCAAATTGGTAAAGTGGCCACTGAGCAAGAGAAATCAGATTTTACGCTGCTTTGCCAAGAATTTCTAGATGTCTTCGCTTGGAGCTATGAAGACTTAAGGAGGATTCAATCCAAATTTGGCACAACATACCATAGAATGGATCCAGATGCTAAACCCATCGGTAGAGCAGAGACCACCAACCCTCACATTGAGCCTCTAATGAAGAAAGAGCTAAACAAGCTAATAGAGGCAAGCATTATATTCCCAATTAAGCACTCAAGCTGGGTTGCGAACTTGGTTCCGGTCAAGAAGAAGAGCGGAGAAATTAGGTTATGTGTGGACTTCCGAGACCTCAATAGGGCATCTCTCAAAGATCATTACCCACTTCCTTCGATGGAACAAATATTACAAGTAGTATCCGGTTCAGAGAGATTCTCTCTCCTAGATGGCTACTCAGGGTATAATCAGGTGATGGTGAAGGAAGATGATCAATTCAAGATGGCTTTCACCACCAAATGGGGGACCTATGCCTACAAGAAGATGCCATTTGGGCTATCAAATGCTGGGGCCACTTTCCAAAGGGCAATGGATATGGCATTTAAGGGGTTGATCAATAAAATAGTTCTAATATATCTTGACGACATCACTGTATTCTCAAAAAATGCAGTGGATCACCTCTTTCATCTAAGGCAGGTATTTCAGAGGTGTAGAAGATTTGGGGTATCATTGAATCCCAAAAAATGCATATTCTTGGCTCACGAGGGAAAACTTCTAGGCCATATTGTTTCAAAGGAAGGATTGACGATTGACCCAGAAAGAGTGGAAGCAATTCGAGCGTTGCCATTGCCAAGTCACAAGAAGGCTCTTCAAAGCTTCTTAGGAAGGATCAATTTCATCCACAGGTTTGTTCCAAATTTTGCAGCTCTTGTAAAGCCAATAACACTGATGTTGAAGAAGAGCATGGCATTTAAGTGGACATATGAAGGCAAGGAAAGTTTTGAGGCAATAAAAGAGGCTATATCTCAAGCCCCAACTCTCGTCAATCCAGATTTCTCCAAGGATTTCATGTTATATGCCTTCGGTGGTGGAGACACAATTTCTGCAATCCTAGTACAACAGAACAAAGGAGGATTAGAACAACCAGTTGCTTTCTTCAGTCAAGGCTTGGAGGAATACGAAACTAGGTACTCTTTCATTGAAAAGCATGTCCTTGCAGTGATTAGGAGTTTAAATAAATTCAAGCACCTAGTCTCAAACAACAAGATCCAATTGATGGTCTCCCATGTGGGAGTCAAGGACTTCCTTCTAAAAAAGGATCTGAATGAGAAGTGTGCAGGATGGATCACTCGTGTCATGGAATATGACATCGATATCAAGGTCACAAAACTAGTACGTGGGAAAGGACTATGTGAACAGCTAGCCTTGAGTCAACAAGTTGAAATAGGTGACGAAAAGGAGACTACCTTGGTACTACAGGATGGTCAAGAACATGAAAATGATGATGTGCCTACTCCTTGTTGGACTCAGGATATGATACACTTCCTACAGACAGGCCTATGCCCTCCAGAAATGAGCAAAGCAAAGAGGAGATACTTTAGATTACAAGCCATTCCATATGTGCTTGTTGATGGTGTTTTGTTCAGAAAGACATCAATGGAGTTCTATTGAGGTGCATGGGGACAGGTCAAATTGAGAGGGTGTTACGAGATTTTCATGATGGAGATTCCGGAGGACATTTCGCCCCACGAGTAACAGCTCTCAAGATAATGAAGGTAGGGTATTATTGGCCCACGGTGTTCAATGACTGCTATACATGGATAAGAAAGTGTAAGAAATGTGCACTCTTCACAGGCAAAGAAAAACTAGTAGCGCTTCCATTGCACCCAATCTTGGTTGACCAACCATTTCTGCAATGGGGATTGGATTTCATCGGGGTCATCAATCCAAACTCAAGCCAAGGCCACAAGTGGATTCTCACGGCAACGGACTATTTCACCAAGTGGACTGAAGCAATAGCGCTCAAAGAGGCAAACGAGTCTAATATACTAGAGTTTTATGAAGGGATAGTGACCAGGTTCGGTGTGCCGGCCACTATCATATCAGATAATGCATTGGCATTCATAGGTTCCAGGATTACAGAATGGGCTATCAAGAATGGAATCTATTTGAGCACCTCTTCAAATTATTACCCGCAGGGTAATGGACAGGCAGAGTCCACGAACAAAAATTTGCTAAGAATCATCAGGAGGACTCTGGATGAAAATCAAAGAACATGGCATACCAAGCTAAAATCAGCATTATGGGCTGATAGAATAACACCAAAGAGGTCTACAGGAAATTCCCCTTACAAGTTGGTCTATGGAAAAGAGGCAGTATTGCCTATATCATTAGAACTGCCTGCATTGGAGTTCATGAAGCAATTGGAGTTGGCTGAGTTCGAACCAATGGAGGCCAGGTATGCAGAGTTGATGGAATTGGCAGAAATTAGAGAACATGCAGTTCAAACAATTGAGAAAGATCAGGCCTTAGTGAAAAGATGGTTTGATAAGAAAGCAAGAGCAAGGACCTTCCGGAAGGGGACTTAGTTCTGAAATGGGATGCAGATCGGGCAAAACCGGAAAGCATTCCAAGTTTGACGCCATTTGGAGTGGCCCCTACATGGTCATGGAATGTAAGAATAGCAATGCCTTCCAATTGTCTACATTGGACGGAGAAGAACTCCCGATTCCGGTCAACGGAATCTATCTTAAACATTGCTACTGAAAAGAGAAAAGTTTTACCCTTGTAAATATTAGATTAGGTTTCAATTCCTCTAAGTGCGTATGCACATTGTCTTGTTGTAGTTAGGTTTCAGTTTCCCTAAGTGCTTTGGCATAGGTTTTGTTGCTCCTGGGTTGGTTTTCTACGGTTCAGCATGTTCTCGGAGAAGGAGTTCAAATATCAGATCGGTTTCAGGGTTGCTTATGACTCCATGCCCAATGGATCGCTAAAAGGCCATTGATCTTCTACCTAGCAGGCAGGTAACCCCGTGAGTCGCCAAATTGTTGTATATATTTACCCCCGGGTAAATATGGATAAACAAAAGGAAATCGGGTCTCAAAGTCGGGAAGCAAGTCGCAGAAACATGTCGGAGGGGTTAATAAACCCAACAAAAAAAATGTCGTAAGGGTTTGAAAACCCGACATCAAAGGCATGTCAGAAGGGTTGGAAAACCCGATGCAAAGGGAAAGCGGAGGTTTCGAGGTGGAACAAAGACGGTGCGAAACATGTCGGAGGGGTTAATAAACCCGACAAAGAAAAAACATGTCGCGGGGTTGGAAAACCTGACATCCAAGGAAATCAGGTCTCAAAGTCGGGAAGCAAGTCGCAGAAACATGTCGGAGGAGCGGATAAACCCGACAAAGAAAGAACATGTTGAAAGGGTTGGAAAACCCGACATCAAAGGCAAATCAGGTTTCGGGTTTCGGGAAACATGAAACATGAAGCATGCAGATCGCAAAGGATGTCCCGATGCTCGAGGGTTCCGCAAACCTGAAAACGCTTCCAAGGGAAAGCGGGTTTCGGAGGTGGAGAAACATGGCACAGAAGCACAGGGCGAAAACATGTCAAGGAATCCTCCAAACCCGATGCAAATGCAGAGGAGAACCCCGAACCCGACAGGCAGAAGACCCTGACGCGGGAAATATTCAGATCGCCATAACTTTTCACAGGGAGCTCAGATTCACACAAGGTTGGACTTTTCATAAAGCTCTCGGCATCCTCTATGAAAATACAACTGGATATCTTTAATTGGGTGGGAACAAGTTCTTAAAAATGTAAAATACACTTTGCCACTATTGGGTTGTTGAGATTCTCACCTACCGCCATGATTTGTTGAAGTTAGGTGCAGTCTTGGAGGTGGTTGGGGCAGAATCCGAATCATTCTCTTCTCCCTCTTTTTCCTCATATAAATTGTAAAGGAGGGTTCTTTGTAAAAGGTTGGGCATTTCTACTTTGCATCCTCCCTTCTCTCCTGCTCGCAAGAGAATTTGTGGAGTTTTCAAGCCTCCCATATGGATTGTAATGTTGTTTTTTGCCTCTTGGCCATTGCAATGTATTGAATCGATCCTTGAGCAATATATGTATGTCTGTGATTGATTTTAAACCCTCTCATATATTCATTGCTGTTATTTTGATCTCTCATTGCATTTTGGTTGCCTGTGCATGGTGTGGTATTACATCTATGTGGTCTGTGTTTAATCTTGCAAAACGGGTGTCCAACATTCCTCGGTGCATCACCTCCTTAGCTTAGGTTTTTTTATGCATTTCTCTCTCCCTATCTCCTTGGTAGTTAGATTAGGGTTTTGGGGTAAACCTCTGCATTTTATTGGTGCATCTGAATAGAGGAATAGGAGCCGGCCTTCATCCGGAGAGCTTTTCCGATTTCGCAAGGTCCCACACTTGGGAAAAGCTCCATGTTGTGCAATCGCACTGAGACTTTCAACCCATCGTGTTGCAGAGTCCCAGGGGTGCTGCGTTTCGACACCAATACCTATGTGATGTACAATTGGAAAAAGGAAGGGTGCTTTTATATGCATGATAAATTTGGGTTTATGATCCAATCGCATTCCTAAAGGCCCAGCTTCTGAAACATGCTTCACTTGGTCCAATCTTCGAGGTGGATCAGATCGGGTTCTTAATGGCTTGACAGGTCCATGTTGTCCACTGAAGATTTTTTTGAGTTTGACAACATTTATTCCTTCCTGTGGAAGTGATGTTAGATTTCATCCTTTCTGACCACTTTCCTAGTCAATTTCGTATCACTTGGCAATCTAAGAGACCTTTTAGTCATAAAGGCCATTTTTTTCTCAATACGACCTTGATGGAACACTAACCCACACTCAATACTATTAAACGAGTGTGAAATTTTACATCCCTACCATGCCATATGTATAACTATCATCCACCTCTTCGATCCAACTAGACTCTATATGTATAACATTCGGCATCACTCCTATTCCACTACCTCCTTCGCTCTTAGTTGGGTGATGGTGGCACTCGAGGGAAATCATTTCTCCGAAACCTTGTAACTCCAGGTGGAAAAGCTTAGACAAAAAATACAAATTGTGGACAACTATAATGCTCAAGGCACTAAAATCTATGCCCACCTCACCTAGCTCAAGGTTAGGGATCATGTTTCGAAGAAATTATTTCTTCCACTCAAAGTTGAGCCATTTGCAATAGTGGAACTTGACTCACGGATTCCCAACTCATGTTATAGGCATTTGTTAATCACTATAAGATATTTTTCGTAGCTCAAGCTTCTTCAATGGAGTGACAGATTGCTTTGGATAAATGCTTAGCTGTCATGTCATGCAAGCTCTCTCAGGTACATAAAATTGCTTGCAAACGCATGCTCTCCCTCGATGACTTAGAGGAAGTGGTCATGCAAATGGCCAATGAAAAGGCTCATAGCTGCGACTGATTCTCTTACAAAATTTACAAATAGCTATGGGATACAGTTGGCTTGGACCTTTTTCAGCTCTACCTGGAAGGATTTTAGAGCCAAACTCTTGGCCCTCATATCAACAAAGGGAATATTAAGTTCATCCCTAAGCCTGGAGACCCCAAACTGATAAGTAATTGGCATCGTATAACCTTGCTTAATGTGTCTTACAAAGTTATTGTCAAATCTCTTTCCATTTGGTTGCGTCACATTCTTTCGGCCATTATCCAACTAGAGAAAATGGGTTTCATCCAAGGGCATTATATCTTTGACAACATCATTGTAGTTTGGGAAGACATGGAATGGGCATGCATATCCAACTAGCCAACCCTTTTCATCAAAATCAACTTTGAGAAATCTTATAATAGGATATAGTGGCCTTTTATTTTTGCTATGCTTCAAGCCCTAGGTTTTGGTCCCAATTTCATTCAATCTGTCAAGATGCTTTTTTCTCATGCCTCCACCTAAATCACCATTAATGGGCATAGGTCAAATCCATTTTCCTTTTAAAATCCATCCGAGAAGTTTTCCCATTAGCACTTGCTCTTTATTTCCTTACGACTAAAGGGTTTGGCTATCTGCTTGCCAAATAAAAATCTCAGGGTCTTGTCAAGGGAATTTCCTTACCTTCATCCGATAGCTCCCAATTACTCAATGGTCATTTCATAGATGATTTCTTCCTTACTCTCATTGAAGATGAAAGTAACATTAGCAATGTTATACAGTGCCTTGAAACTTTCTGTTTAGTTGCAGGCTCTTCCATTCAATGGTGTAAATCACAATGCTCTAGACAATCCTTCCTCCCCAAACCCCCTGGATAGCTATGTATGGTTGGAAGATGCTCAAACATGGTGAAATGTTTAAACTTTTTTGGTATTCCTTTTTCCTTTAAAGATTCTCCTACCAATTTTTGGTAGTATGTCATGCAACGAGGGGCTTGAAATTTGGAATATTGGATAACTAAGTTGTTTTCTTGTAGTGGAAAATTTTATTTTTATTCCAAATTTCTTTAAGCCACACACGTGTATTGTTCTTTGTACTGGGTCCCACCCAAAAACATTGTGTATAAGTTATTAAAATTCCTCCAAGATTTTCTCTGGAGTAATGATTCATTTCACAAAGGATTTCACAGAGTTGCATGGGAGACTTTTTGTCTTCCCAGAGAATTAGGAGGGTTAGGCCTCATTGAAATTTTTGTCAAGGACAAGTTCTCTGCTCCAAATGGATAATTCATTACAAAGAAGGGAAGAAGCTTGGAAAGTGCTTCTACAACATGGCATCATTGATGGCTTCCCTTATGGCCGCCCAACTTGGAAAGGCATTGGCTTTTCCAATCTTCTCATTGCCCCTATCCCAATTAAGGTGGTCGGCATTGTTGTGCTCAAAATCATTTGGAAATCTTGGGAGCAAGTCAAACCATAACTTTTGTGGAATGGTAACAGCTTTTATAATGGTCTTTCATTTAACCACCACTCCTCGTGGTGGTGTTTTTCATTCAAATCCAAGATCATTGTCTTACCAAGGTTCTTTGGATTCCTTCTCTTCTCCTTTTCAAGTGAGGAATTCACACTATCCAAGACCCCTTTTACAAATGTTCTCAGTATTGGCATCCCTCGAATGAGCTTAAGGCTCAATTCAAATTATCTCTACATGATTGTGCCATCATCAATGATATCGTCTCCTTTATGTTCCTGATCACATGATCCACAAAATCTCTGTACTTCCCTCTTTTCCTTGGTGGATGGATTAGAAGTGGTATGTGGACACCCCTTTTTGGAATTACTCTGTTGGAAAAGGCTATCCTTGGATTTCACCTGATTTTCCCATGGTAGGAAAGCTCAACACCTAGTGGGAATTGCATTTTTATCCATCCAGTTGGAGAAGTAGATTCGATACTATGTGGTCCGCTTGTGTGGAACCAAAAAATGCTCATTTTGTTTGGTGTGTTCTTCACCAAGGCCGTTTGACTGGCACTTATCTAGTTCATCTTGGTGTTTCGACCCCAAATGCCCCTTCTGTGGCCACTTGGAAACCTTGTCTCACCTCTTGTGGTATTGTTCCAAATCCCAAAAGGCTTGGAACTAGATTCATTCATTCTTTCTCCCCTTTAGACCATAATGTTTTACTTAGCAACATATTCTTTTAGGAGATAATCCTAGAATGCCTCACAAGTTTTTCCAGATTTGGCATGCTTCAAAGGGAAAATTCTCTTTTGGCCACGGAAAGAACAAAAATTCTTATTTATTTGCTAATGTTCAAGTTGACCAACAATTCTCTTTTTTTAATAAGTATGTGGTTATCATGAATGTATTATTGCAGATTCAAGTGCAAGTAAACAAGGTGGCACTCGAGGTGGAGTATCTCCAACCTCTTTTTCGGCACTGGGGTGACGCCCCTTTCAATTTTTCTCATGAGATGATGCCCCACTCCCACCACTCATCGCCTCATGGCGGTGCCAATGGGAATCTCAAAGGTGGCAATCATTGGAGCCGTTCACAATGACACTCTTTCAACTAGGCCCGCCAGTCTCTGCATAGTCAACCTCCTTGGAGGAGCTTCTCCCCTATGTCTTTATGTCGCTAATGGGGTTAGGATGCCCCTCCACCACCGAACCAAATCGAATGGGGCTTACTAACTTCCCCCTTAGCCACACACTCATGATGGTTGGAGCCTCCTGCCTCTGCCTAAAAAATTTCCCAGGTTGTCTCTCGCCATCTCACCCATTTGGGCACCATTGATGATATCAAAGAAGGAATCCATCCTGACTTTGGTTACGACACACCGGATCTTGGCAAGGACCTATCTAGTTCTTGCTTTGCCTGATCATGATCCACCCTCTGCAGAACAACAATTCACAATGACGGCTTAATTTCCTTGCTTCTCTACTTTTTGATGTTTTGTAATAGTTGATTTTCATACTCTCTGCCTAGTCTAAACTCGTGAATTTGGGGCGTGCTTCCACATTGCTCATTTTTTTGATAAATTATCTTGTATCATTTTACTTGTTAATATAATAGCAACATCATCCATAGGTGCTTACGTGTAGCTGATAGGAAATGACAATTAAGTGTTTTTCTACTTCTTGGTATAATTTGTGAATTTGATTCATTGTTATTTTCTCTTATTGCTTACACTTTGAAGATTTCTTGTGTGCCAAATTGGAAAATTGGAATCAATGAATGAAAAGAAAATCAAATAATTAATTACACTTATTTATTAGATGTATGTTAGTTGTCAGTTGTGGGAGAGAGATAAATGGTTGAATGAGGAAAACCGTTGTTAGATATGCACAGTATAGGATTGATGTAAAATCCTTGATGATTTTTAATTCTTTTTCTTGGAAGATGTAATGCTGATATAACTAATCTTTTCCATCTTCCTCATATAAAGTATCAAAATTTCTCTCGAGATACAACATATATTATAAATCATAAAATATTCAAGTTGTATTTTTAACGTGCTCTAGTATTCACTTCCCTAATGAATAATGAAAAGCTCTACAAGAACTATATAAAAGCTTTAGTGTTGAATAATTCAAGCATGAAGGTCGTGAGGAAGCGAATAATTTTGAAAGTGTGGAAGTTTCAAATAAGATTTATGCATTCATTAGACCCAATTACCATTTTCTTCCTATTTTTTTAGTTCTTGAATCTTTAAACCCACTTTGATACTAAGATTGAATATAGAAAATAGTATTAAATATAGAATTATTTACCTTGAAGTCATTTCTACAACGTTAAACCATATTGAATGATATATTGAAGCCAAAAATGAGTTGTCAATCAAACAAAATACTAATTTTGTTTTGAATTTTACTTATTCTTTATATCAAATCTCATGTACCATATGGTTGAAACAATCTATATTGCAAGGAAATATGAATGAACCCTTTTGACAAAATTCAAATACCTCTTTTTTTGCCTCTAAGAGCTCGTTGAGATAAGAATCACATCAATAATCTAAATGCATAAGAAATACTTCTAATGTTGTTTCTCCTCTTTCTAGTTTACATAAAATATACCTTTTTTGTTACAATAACTAGATATTTGTACTTCATTTTGTAAGAAAAATGTTATTATTTTCAAGATTTAATTGATTA
This sequence comes from Taxus wallichiana var. yunnanensis, assembly GCA_018340775.1. Lineage (NCBI taxonomy): Eukaryota > Viridiplantae > Streptophyta > Pinopsida > Cupressales > Taxaceae > Taxus > Taxus wallichiana. The sequence goes on along the minus strand of CM031233.1, from coordinate 95,117,492 downwards.
CAAGGAAAGGAAAACCCTTTTACCTTTGTTTATGGAACAAAATTGCGAACATTAAAAATTCCTTATTGAAAATTCTATCATTATGCCACATAAATGTCTATTAATATTTTATCTTTAAAACCATATTTCATTATTCCCCATCACTTTTCTTATGTTGGAATTATTAAATGAATCATAGAAATAAATATACATAAAGAAATGTCAAAAATTACAAAATAAAACAATAATATGGATGAAGATGATGCCATTATCAAGGGAATCCACTCTTGAAAGGCTCGTCGACCAATTATTAATTATAAATTGTTATTTATGTACTTAACATATGCACCATGAATGCTATGTTTAAATGTACCTGATAATTTAAAACACCTGACATGTCCTAACATATCGATATTTGAAAACTATATTTTTTTAGCAATTATTTCAAAACTTGTGTTTGATAAATCATGTTGTTGTAAAAATCCTTATTTACTGATAAGCAAACTTAATATTTGATGCCCATGTAGGAAATAATTCTTGTCTGGGGTTGTATTATAATAATGTTGAGAGACATATACACGTGTATATATGGAGTGAAAGAGTGTGATGTCGTGCCCATGAAAACATTTTGTGCCCGTGAAATAGAAACTAGGGCCCATTCACCTTTTGAAAATAAAATCAAATACAAATGTAATTTTACTTGCAACACTTAAATTACATAAGAAAAAAAATACAAATGTAATTTTATTTGAAATAAAAACTAGGCCCCCTCACAAAATAAAAACAAATATAAATGTAATTTTACTTGCTGCACTTAAATAATTAAAAAAACAAAAAAAACATTTCAGGTTATTTTGTCAATTGTATATGGAACATTTCAAAATTTGTATCACATTATTTTTTTATTCAAAATATTACCTTTAAAAATATGAAAATATCATATAATATTTACAAAATCTATAGAATTATCCTACCATTAACGTATAAATATAAATTATTGCTCCTTTTTATCTATAAAAAAATATAGAGAGCAAGAAATTGTTTATATAATTGTTTCTTGTCCCTGAGGGGAAATTTTAGTAGATTTACCTCGTTCAAATGCATGGCATTTTAGCTAGTCTTGTGGTTGTGGGGAGGTGGAACCATGCAGCAATGGAAGAGGCATTTAGAAGTTGTGATGCTAATGATATGTTCACTTTTATAGATTCTAATAGTTTAGGGAGATTTAACCTCCATATCACCTATAATAGACTTTCATCAAAAAAATCCATTAGGTAGATTTTATCACGATTAGCTCTAAATTAAAATTTTATGATGATTTTTGCTTAACATTCGTATTATTTGAACATATACAAAGGAGTGTCTATTGGATTTTACTTTAAAATGGTCAAAACAAACTAATATTGCACATCCCATTCATTATATTTTTCCCATTTAAACGTGGGTTGAGTATTATAAGCTAATACCCACTTAAACTATCATTATTATTAAAAATGGTTGAAAATTATCGAACAACCATTGGCCCATTAGTGAAGTTGCTTGGCTCACAAAGATCCTTTCGGATTCAATTCTTCTTTGAGGAAAAGGCCCAACCTCCGGGAAAGTCTTGGCCTTGCATTTCTTGTCAAAGATCCTATTGATCAGTGCTTGATTTTTCTCCATGGTTTACATCGCATGCTACCTAAATTATTCCAGCTCCATAAGCTCTGCATACCTCACCTCCACTAGATCAAAATCAAACAACTCCAACTACTTGAGAATCTCAAATGTTGGTAACTCAAGTGATATAAGAAACCTTGCCTCCCTTTCATAGACCAACTTATATGGAGAGATGCCTGTAGATCTCTTAGGTGTGATTTTATCGGACCATAAGGCTGATTTAAGCTTGGTATACCATGTCCTCTGATTTTCATCGAGATTTCTTCTTATGATTATTAGCAATTTCTTCTTTGTGGACTCTGCTTGCCCATTTCCCTACAGGTAATAGTTAGAAAAAGTGTTGAGATATATTACGTTCCTAACAACCCACTCAGTGATCATTGTGCTAAGAAATGCCAATGCATTATATGATATACTAGTGGAAGGTACACAAAACCTCGTTACTATCCCCTCATATAAGTCTAGTATGCTAGATTCATTTTCCCGCTTGAGTGGCACTGCTTCAGTTCACTTGGTGAAATAGTCTGTTGCCGTGAGAATCCCCTTGTGACCTTGGCTTTAATTTGGATTGATGACTCCAATGAAGTCTAATCCCAATTGCATGAAGGGTTGGTCTATTGTGATTGGATGAAGGGGAAACACTAGTAGCTTCTCCTTCCTTTTGAAGAATGCACATTTTTGCACTTTTTAATCCATGAGTAGCAATCACCAAATATTGTAGGCTAAGAATAACTAGCTTTCATGATCTTGAGGGCTGTCACTCGTGGAGAAAAGTGAATTCCAACTTCTCCATCATGGAACTCGTGCATCACCTTTTCAATCTGATTTATTGGGACACACCTTAAGATAAATCCATTTACATCCTTCTTGAATAAGATGCCATCAATAAGAGCATATGGAAGGGATTGTAATCTGAAGTATCTTCTTTTCACCTTGCTTAACTCTAGAGGACATAGACCTATTTCAAGATAATGCATCATATCCTAGGTCCAACAAGGTGTAGGCCCATCATTAGCTAGCTTCTCTTGAATATCTTGTAGCACTAAAATAATTTCTTCCTCACTACTTGTCGCATCATACTTGACTGGAAGCTAGTTGCTCACATAAGCCTTTCCCACATACCAACCTAGTCACTTTGATTTCAATATAGTACTCCATCAAGTGAGTGATCCATATTTCCCATTTCTCATTCAAATATTTGTTCAGGAGGAATTCCTTAACCCCAACAATAGATACCAACAACTAGATCTTGTTGTTTGAGACCAAGTTATTAAATTTCTTCAGGCTTCTAATATTACGAGAACATGCTTTTCAATGAAATAATATCTTACTTCATTATCTTCCAGGATTTGACTAGAGAATGCTATGGGTTGCTTCAATCCTTATTTATTCAACTATACCAAGATGGCTGAGATTGTATCTGAACCACCAAAGGCATAGAGAATTAAATCCTCGAAAAATTAGGGTTTATAAGAGTTGGAGCTTGGGATATGGCTTGTTTGATGGCCTCAAAATAATCTTTACCCTCTATTGTCAACTTGAATGCCATAATTTTCTTTAACATTATCATCAATGGCTTCACGAAATTGGAAAAATATGGTACAAACCTTCTAACAAAATTGATTCTCCCCAAGAAGCTTTGGAGATCCTTCTTGTGACTTGGTAGTGGTAGAGCACGAATAACTTCAACTCTTTCTAGATCAATGGTTAACCCTTCCTTTGAAATGATATGGCCCAATAAATTTCCTTCGTGAGCCAAGAATTTACCTTTTTTGGGATTCAAGGATACTCTGAACCTCTGACATCTTTGGAACACTTGTCTGAGATGGAAGAGGTGGTCAGTTGTGTTCTTGAAGTATAATGTGATATCATAAGGGTAGATAAGAACTATCTTCTGTAATAGCCCCTTAAATGCTATATCCATTACTCTTTGTAAAGTATATCCAACATTTGACAATCCGGATGGAATTTTCCCCCGTAGGCATAAGTGCCCCATTTTGTGGTGAAGGTTGTTTTGAATTGGTCCTCCTCTTTTACCATAATCTGATTTTAACCTAAGCAGCCATCTAGCAATGAGAATCTTTCTAAACCAAATACTACTTGCAAAATCTTTTCCATGGAAGGGAGTAGATAACGGTCATTGGTGAAGATTTGTTTAAATCATAGAAGTCCACACACAATATGGATTTTCCATGTATCTTTCTTACTAGCACCAATTTTTCTACCCAACTAGAGTGCTTGATCGGAAAAATAATGCTAGCCTCAATGAGTTTTTTCAATTCCTTCCTCATGAGAGGCTCAATGTGAGGGTTCACCAATCTTTGTTTCTTTCTAATAGTCTTAGCTTTTCTAGCTCAATGGTATGTTGTTCCAAATTTGGATTGAAGCCTCTCAAATCTTTATAATTCTAGGAAAATACATTAGGAAACTCTTGACAAATTTGGATAAATTTATATTTTTCTTGTTGAGTACTCACCTTTCCAATTTGTAACATCTTACCTTCTCCAACTGAAATAGGTTATGAATCTTCACCCTTCACCTGAATATTTTTCTTCTCTTTCCGAACTGGTCATTGGTGTTGAAGATCGAATCCAAGGTCACTAAACCCTTCAAAACTTGTTAGTTCTTTGCTAGACCACTTGATCACCATACTTCTACTCCAATCTCTCTTGATTTCTTGAGGAGAACTCAACTTCTTCTTGAAGAAAATATATGATCTGATGATCACTTTCAAATACTTTCTAGCTTGTATTGCTATTTAGAATAGCTGGCCTCACAATCACTCTAATATGAGGCTGATTCTCATCTCTCTTGATATTGTCAACAACATCAAATGTTGCCCCTACTGCCGCAAGTCCATCCACAACCTCATTCTTCTTCCTTGGTATGGCCTCAATGTTGAATGCTTCAAATTATTCGATGAGATCCCATACCTGATGTTTGTAGCTCTTTAGGAGATCATTCTTAGCCACATGGGACCCTTTGACCTAGTTTACTATCAGCTCATTGTCCCCAAAACTTACAAGTTCTTAATATCTTTCTTTCTTTCCCAATGCAATCCATGGATTAGAGCTTCATATTTAGTTGTGTTATTTGAACAAGAAAACTGAAAATGGAAAGCTGAGTAGTATTTTATACCTTGTGGTGAGACAAATATTTTTCCTCCAGTGCTTTGTCTACTCCTCAAGCCATTGAAGAATAACCACCATACTTCATTATTATCCTTTTCATCTGATTTGGTGATGCTAGGGAGAATTGGATTCTCTTCGTGCAAACAATAAATGACTAGATCAGCTTCCTCCATCTCTCTGTAGGGATCAAAAGCATGCCTTTTGTTTGCCCATTCATCTAGTATTAAATCTAGAATGCCTCCAACTTTAGTACCTGTTTATGGAGTGCTTGGATAATCTTCTTGATCAAAGGCTAAATAGTTGGTATTAATTGGGCTTGGTACATATGGCTCAATATGAAATTTTTCAATAGGTTTAGATATGACTATATCCTTTGCTCCATATCTTGTCCTGAAGAGCATATGTGACCAATCAACTGATAGGTACCGACCAATTTTAGCCATGAAATCCCTTGAAAAACACAAAGAAAAGAGTGGTGACAAGTCAATCATTGATACATCTTGCAACAATGTGACATTGGGGCATATATGTGGTGTGAGGCTCAATCCTTTGATTACTCCAAAAATTGTCATTGTTTTCCTATCTAATTGAACTACACATTTAGAAATGATTTCATACTTAATACCCAACTGATCAACTATATGTTTGGGCATCATTGAGCTGATTTCTCCTAAATCAATCATGCAGTTGTGCACAAGATTGTTTTCCATGATCATATATATATATATATATAATGGAGGAGGCTTCACATTTTTACCTTGTTGACCTCCTTGAACACCATGCGAAATGCATTAGTGAGCACCTTCTATGAGTATTTGGATGGTTTATATGATATGGACCAACTTTCCATGGTCATTTGTAACAAGTCTTATTATCCCGAGAATCTCCAATGAATCCCACATGGAAATGCTTACATTAGTCTTCTCCATTTGATTAATGATATTGAATGGACAAGAGATATATTTCTATTGCCCCTTGCTTGGAACAACTTTCTCTTGAACAAAAGCTGCTACAACTAGTACATGAACCGGTCTCGAAGGTGGTTTGGGATGGTTTTGCACACTCGAAGAGGTACTTAGGTTGTTATCTCCTTGTAGAGTGACAAAAGTTTAGAAACACTTGTGTTAGATGAATTCCATTCCTTTATATTCCTATTTTTAGACCTTGTGTTGGTTTCCACACCTTGAGAATGAGCTTGGTTTATTCCACAAAAACCTCAACCTACCAATTCAAAAGGTAGTTTCACTCGGAGGAGCTTTATGATTAGTTTTTTGTTGCTGACTTTCTTCTTGATTTATCTCTTGAGGTGTACCAACCATTTCCACCATCAATGCTTAGTTCAGAAAACCATTGAAACATGTTGCTTGATTGTGAGGTTGATTGTATGGGAAGCACCATTCATAGTCTTGTGCCATTTTGTTTTGGACTGGAACCAAGGCTTGGGATGTTGAAGGTGTATTACGATTGTATTGATGACCTAGCAGCTAGGGGATGTCCTTGATTTTTATTTACAGCTTGGGCAGGAGGTCTTTTAGGCTGATATGGAGGTCTATTTGGTTGGGATTGAGGCTGATAAGGTCTAAAATTTTGGCCCTGCTACCTCTTGAGGTTCATCAATTTATTCCCTAGTTTCTACAAATATTTCATGACCTCCTGGAGTTCACTTTAGGTGTTAGAAGAAGAAGTGGAAGCCTCATTAGAATTCTAATTTTTTGGAACAGGGACATGGGCTAATGTGGGAGTTTGTTTAGAACTAGAATTCCCCATTTCTGGGTAAATAGGCATAGGTGGCCTAGGTGTAAGTTTACCATATTGGATTAGTCAATTCTCATCTCTGATGGATATGACATAAGCCCCAGGTAAGGTTATACCTCCCATAGATTGAATCATTATAGATATATCAGAATTAAAATCTTTAAGGAAATAAAGGAATGCACCTTTAGAAGTTGGTATTACAGGTTGATCGTGGAATCCGGTCCCACATTATTTGGAATCTGAAATTGAAGTCGGCCATATACTTGGTTTGTGATCTCTGATTGTGGTCAGTGCTCTAGTAGAGATAAATTGTTTGAAATTTCTCTCGAACTAGCCAAAAACGTTGTGCATAGTTGATCCCAATTTCGGATTGACCCCGCTTCCAAGATTATGAACCAATGTAAATATTTTCCTTTGAGAGATGGGACGAGGAGTTTCAAAGTGCCACATCTATTTCAATAATCTCATGTATGACATAGACACTCTCAATGTCCTCAATGTGATCAATTGGTGTCATGTGATTCTCTGCATTTAAGAATGGAATATTCTTTAATGCTATCAGCAATACCATATTCTATGCATTGAGGAAAGTGGACTATTGTCCGTCAAATTCACAAAATGGATTTGGTGGTCCTTGTGGTGGTAGTTGATGTGAAATCCTGATTGGTCTATGAACCCTAATTGATTGAATAAAATGCCTACTAGGTGGAGGTGTAGGAAAAGTTCTATTTGGTGGAGATGGAGACCTTTAGGCTCTTCTCCCTCTTCTTCCTCTAAGAGGAGATAAATGTAGCTACTTAAAAACACCTTCCTCTTTAGTTCTTGACCGTGTTTGAATTCTTATCATAAATTTGAACCACTAGCACTACTAATACCACTTGAAATAAATCACTTGGAGATTTCATATGTGTTATTACAAGACCTCTAAAGGTTGAATCTACAACAAGAGCACTCTAATCTTGCTGCAATAAAAATGAAGACTTCTTGTCCCGCCGGTATTCTGAACTATTATCAACAAATTACAACACCCTCTGATTTATCATGAACTTATGAATGATAAATCAATGTAACTGGGTAACATGAGATTGTCTTAAGGTGTGGGACCTTTGCTAATGAGAAAATCCTCCAGAGAATAATGGTTCCTCTACCTACTTCTAAGGATAAAACTACTCCTAGAAAGGGAAAACAACTATTCCAACACTAACCTAGATTTCCAAGGGACCAAGGAAGAGTGAAATGCATCGATGAAAGTCCTAAACTAAGGGAGGGAATAACACAAAGAAAAGGGGCCCGGAGATATCCCAGGTGAGTGAAAAAGGGAAGAAAATGAGGTAGAAGAGGGCGTAAAAATGCCGCAGATTCAAAGAACACATTCAAATCTCCAATTTCATGAAGCACAATGAATTTAAATCCTGCAAAAAAATACAACATGTGAAATATACTTGAAAATGCAAAGGAGGAAATACAACTCGAGCTAGGGCAAGAAAAGCCACAAAACACCAATGTTATTGCTTAAAATGATGCATAATACATTAAAATATAGGTGTTATCCAAATAACTCTCCTATTTATTTGGACAACTTACATACATATTCTGGCTTAAAGATCTTCATTACAGTGGTATGCACCTAAGTTGTCTCCTTGGCACATACATTTGGTCATTGTTTTCTCATGCATCACATGTCTTACACACTTTCCCCTTCCCCCCTTTCCATTTTACTTTTTCTCTATGTTCCACTCTCACCTTGAGCGCATCTTTTGCGCATTCACCTTCTCCCTGGAAGCTATTTCACACTATGTGCGAGCCTCACACTTACTTCAATCAGCTAAGTCCCTGGCCCTATCACATGCCCCACATATTATATTGTAATAATTGTGCCTTGACTATGCATTCTTTACTCATTGATTTTCCTCGTTTACACTTGCACGGGAAGTGTGTACCTTCTTTCTCGAATTTTCCTGCGCCTCATTCTTCCATGCACATTTTTTTCCTCCTTCATGCCTTTTTTACCATGTCATTCTTTGACATGCTTAAGTTTGCCACATGTAACCAGTCAAAGCACACTAATAGGGCACCAAATCCATGTGACAAATCAATGAGTGACATGTGGTAGAAACGACAAGAACATTTTCATAATTGGCTATCCTTTCAACCAATCAATGCATGCCACGTGTCTTGTATGCACAGATAACTCTTACAAACTTATGACATCCATATATTTTTCTACACAACTTTGATTAGTGTGCACCTAGTCTTAATCGATAGTTGCTGACATAGGGCTATAGTGCTAGACATTCAAATTCAAATTCTTGGTAGATCTGGTAGGTGAGAAATGAGAAAAGGATTTTTTAAACATTAATGAGTAGATTTAATTTCCCTAACCACCCTATTTTATCTGATTCACCCTCCTTCCTTCTTCAACACACCAAACAGACTTGGGGAAGTGCATTTGTTAGATTTCTAGGCAAATTTACAAGCATTGAATGCTTCTTATTGGTGGTTACATTTCAAATTTGGTTTTTCCCTCCTTATTCTCTTCTTCTTCCATGAATTCATCAATAATTGTAAGAGTTGGGATCATTTTTTATCTTGTACATTTTGGATCCTTACAATTTTGCTAAGGATTTCATATTTTATATATTTTGAGTCATAAACATCTAGATATGGCTTATGCATGTGGATATCGGCCTCTTTCATCATTATAATAGCTTTGTGCATTTCTTGAAGTAATGGAAGCATCGTTTTGTGACTATTATCTATCTTGAGTGTGTTTATATTATTTCTTCTTTCCTTTCTTTTACATTGTGTGCTCGTTGTGCCATTCTATGTCCCTTGCAGCTCCTTATTTAGTTGTGTTCCATGAAATTGATCTGGTAAATATGTTTTAGTTGTGCTACATGTGCCTAGCCTTATTTCACGCATTTCCCTTCATTTTCACTTAGAACAGATAGTGTTCATCCCTCTTTTCTAGTGTTATCACCTTTTAGTGTAGTTTCCTTTCATGTTATCCTTCTATCCTTGGTCCCTTAGAATTATTAGCTTAGTTTTCCTTTCAAAGACTAGGAGTAATAGTAGAAGTAGAAATAGATAGAGGAACCAGCCTTCTCTGGATATTTTTCCTAAGCACGCAAGGTTCCACAACTTGAGGATGGTTCCATTGTTGTCACAAATGACTTGGATCTTCTGGATCTCGAGACATGTGTGCACGTTTGAATGACCAACGCTTTTACGGCATGCCCGATAGGACCAATATTGAATACTTAAATTTCATATTGCTAAGTTATGGTGTGTGGACTTAGTATTTCAACCTTTGGAGGCTCAATTGAACACATCTGGCAACTCCTAACATTTCTAGAACTTCTGTTTTGTAGCTATGAATTCCTTTCATGAGAAGAGTGCATACAAGGAAAAGTGCAAAGAAATGAATATTCCTTCGAGTACCTCTAGCTATCCCCGAGAAGAGTTCATTCCAGAAATCCCACACACACATTTCCATCTCCACCACACTTGTGCCCATTCAATTCCTCCTCATAACATACAACCAAAATGCATTACAATGGCACATTAGCTACCTCCTCCACTAAGTAACTTTGCTAACTTTTCCGAAGGAAGTACCATGGTTATGTCCATACAAAATGATATGCCAAATGGCACACTCAAAAGTATTCCATACTTTATTGATGAGAATCAAGTAAGTTTTTGAGAAAATGCATCTACGAATAAGTGATATACTTTTTCCGATGAGTATCATAAGGAGTGTGAGAATTAAACAAGAGAGAAATGATTTTATCTTGACAACCAGATTGGATAGAAAGAAATTCGAATAGAGATATCCATGATGATATGAGCATATGATGATGGAAAAATAATAATAAGATAGATCCAATAGTTATCAAATGAGATGGGTTCACCAAATGATTTAACAAAATAATAATTATGCTAAAACCTAAATATTTAAGAGTCACAACTGATAAATAAAATTTTAAGGCACATATTTGACACAAACAATAAACAAATGCAAATTGAAAGCCTATGTGCAAGAAAGGGAAAGAGTGACTTAGATGAATTTGTAATTAATCATGAGGTATGTTAGACTAGAAGACTAATGAACAGGAGGGGGAAAGTGTCACAATAAAACCCAAAAAATTCTATAATTGCTGAAATAGCCTCGGATCGGGTCAGGGGCGCCTAAGTGCCATAGACTGATTTTGGGCACTGTGTCTACAAAAAATGATAGGAATCTAATTCTTTTTGTGTCCCAAGTTGTTCACTAACCTTCGATGTTGGTAACCTCTATGTCACTCTAAGTCCACATGATTCACTTGTAACCTACAAAACAAATGATATCCCAAAACCCCAAAACACATCAAATCCTAAAAAAAAAAAATGAAAATGGGGAGTTAGACTAACCCCGGAGGTCACCCAATAGAGTGAACACACGATCAAGTGCTACATTACATATCAAAATCCATATATTTCTATGTTCTTGTGTAGAATCATGCCCTATGAAGCTCTTGTGCAAAATGCATCGAATAACGAGCAATAGTTAAATGTAGTAATGTAAGTAGATGTGTGGATGCCAAAATGAATTTCACCTCCTATGAAGTGTATGTAGAAAAATGCAGTCCCTTTTCCCTTGAATGATAGTTAGATAGATGGCTTTGATTCTCTTAGATGGCCTTCATGTTAGGTTGTGGAGCTAGATTTCTTCACAATTAGAATGCAATGGAAAATGATTGGAAATACAATGGCCCAACTTCGACAGAGCAAGTGGGAACTACGACTCGTCATCGGTCGAGATAGATAGAAATTGGTTAGAGCAAGTGGGAACCGATTACGGTTAGGTCTAACTAGCTCCGGTTACCTATGTTCTCAGTGTTTTTTTTAAGTCACAGGATTTAAATATAGATTTTGTTTTAAAGAAAATCTATTGGATGTAATTACATAGCTAAGGTGCCCTAAGTTTATATATTTTATATATAAGCGTGAAAGTTAAGGGTTCTGAATAAGAGTCGAAAAAGAGGGATTGCTTTAGATCCTCAACTCTCCTGCAGACCGATGGGATGAAGAAAACGAGAAGGATCGGATTAAATCCTTGGATTCGTTGAGACTAAGAGGATGAAGATGAAGAAGAATAATGACAAAAGGAACATGTCACATGAAGACAGAGACTCCATGGAGAGGAGTGGGACAAGAGGAAATAATAGGTACATCTGAATGGTGAGAAGAGGGAAACATCTTCTACTGTATTTCCTTTGTATCGTTTAGTCTCATGTAATGGCTTACAAGATGCAAAGCACATAGCGTTTTGTTCTTGTATATCCACATTTTTTTGACATCATGTATTATAGATTTGTGTAGATCTAGTCTTGTATTGTAGATCACCAAGATCATATTGTATTATTGATCCATGTAGATCTAGATATAGTAGAGGTCTTGTTTGTAAATTCATAATACAGTGAGAGCTTGGCTACACAAAGGTGCAGTATGTAGGGTAACTTCAGGTATGTGAGATCTGGTTATGTTTGAGAGGAATGGTTGTAGTGCGCAAACAAGAAAATCTAGTTAGAGATCTAGAGAAGATGCAAGTGGTGGTATGGAGGAATGGTTTAGTGTACTCAAGAAGATCCGGTTGGGGATGCGGGTAGAGAGATACTCTTGTGGAGATACATGTACTCTTTTGTAGAAGAGTTAGTTTATAATCTCTTGTTATATTATATATATAATAATGATATCTCTATCTTTGGTGGACGTAGCCCACATTGGGTGAACCACACAGTACATGTAGTGTTATGTGTGTGTACTTTTTGTGTGATTTGGATTATTTTGTTTATGCTCCCCTTCTTGTAGATTTCGTGGGGAATTCTTTAGATCATGTGTGTGCATGATTTTGTTTGTTATTAAAACATAGCACTATTCAATTGCACCTAGTCGATATTCCCAACAATTTGGTATCGAGTAGCATTTGTTTTGCCTAATGAGAAGATCACAAGAAGATATCTAATCTCAAGTGGGAGCTAGAAGAGTAAGGTTGCTTGAAGTTATAGGTTTACTATGGTCGTTCTTGAGAAGCCCGGTTTTGAACAGAAAATCACAGATCTAAAGGAATGGAAAGATGCATAGAATGTATCTTGTTTGCTGAGGTGTTCTTAGTTCTTTGAGGCACAACCATGTTGGTCGAATTCAGATCCAATTATTGAGGTATGGTTTTATCTCGGTATTATAGTTCCTATATCATTTTGGTTGCACATGCATGTTTGGGACTGCAGATCTAGATCTGAGAATGAGAGAAAAAGGAGCAGTTATGCATCCTTTGGTACAGTTAGATGCACGGGCTTCGATAGAGAGGTAATAGCATAGAACAAAAATGAGGCTTCCATCAGAGAAGCATGTACTTGATTGAAGATGTGGTTGAGTATCGTGGTGCTGATAAAGTGATGTGTTTCATATTGATGCAATTTATTGCATAGATTTGCTATATTATTTTTTGTATGAGATTTGGATGCTTTTTGAAATGATTGGCTCATCTCAACTATCGGCTTTGGTCAAAGTAGGCATCTGGTGTGGTGTGTTATGCCAAATTATGTGGCATTGAGTTTGTTCCGAAGCATTAACATCACCGAGAACCAAGGTCTATCACAGAGGAATTGATCATCGGTCGATAACCATGGTTGGTTAGGGGATGACCGTGGTTGGTCTTTGTGGCAACTTATCTATATATATTTTTGCAGCAAGAGAGGGTAGATTGTTCTGTGTCCTGTTTTGGAGGATCTGGTTTCTGGTATAGTGTGTACAGGCAGAAACAATGTTGATCACTTCAATGGTTTAGATCAAAAAGAGGACGGAGTTGGCTCGGTTAGTCCATTGAGACTTTGAGTCAGGTATCTCTATATGGTTCATGTTTTATTTCTTTCATTTGGAGCAACTGATATTATGTTTGGATTGTGTGCACAAATTTACACCATGGTTTCTTGGTGTTGTTTGACTTTTATTTCCGGTTGTGTGGAATCTTAAGGATAAGGGTTTCTAGTTTAAGGATGAGATCCTCAATGAAAAGTCATGGTTAGACATAGTTGCAGGTAACGAGTGTTTTTGAGTACATATGGATGAAAATAAGTTGATTCACCTACTTCACAAGAAGTCCAAACTTCTATGATGTAGAATTATTCTTTGATAAGAAGGGAATCATTTTATATTTTCTTTCATCTGGTTTTATTTCTCACTGACATATTAGCTTTTGAGCTTGGTGTTAGAGGTAGTGCAAGGGATTTTGTGTTCAGTGGGAGAAATCCATGGTTGTTGGCATTGCAAGATTAGATACATGATGCACATGTAGAGTGAGAGGAGATTGCTACTATTCAGAGTGGCAGAGGCACTAGTTGGTTTTGGAGGATAGTCATGGATTTGCAAGTATATTGAGTTTATTGCTTTGTGATGTCACTTCTGGTTTATTTTGTGGTGCCTGGATATCCCTATGGGATTATAGTTGATGGTTAGATTCAGCTGGGTGAAGATGATAGAGATATTTTCGAGTTTTAAGGGTTAAAAGAGAAAATCTACTAGTTACAGAGACCTATGTCGGTTAGGATTAACCGTGGTTGGTCATCTAGAAATCATGGTTGGTCGTGCACCGGGATCGGTTAGGAAATCGTGGTCGGTTTGGTTAATAGGTTTGAAAACAATGTTTATTTACCATTTTTAGATGGTGCCCTTGTTTTTTCTTTCATCTTGGTTGATTTGTGTTGTATGTTGATGACATGTATGCTGATATTTTCACTTGGTATTAGTTGCATGGTTTAGCATGGATGTTTTTTATTGACATTGATGAGAACATGATTCATATTCAGCTTTGGAGTTAGTTAGTGGCAGACTTGGAGCTTCTGGAGAGCTGGTGATATGGATGGATGTACATGGTGAGTTTGTACATGTGGATAGATTCGTTTTATGAATCTATGATGATGCAAATGTTTGATTTGCACATGGATGCCTAGAGCATGAGTAAGGGGATGTTTTTATTTTCTCTTGTTACTATGTTACTTCTTGAGAGATGTTATCTACGAGATGATTGTCTTGACATTCTAGTTGTTGATGCGGGGTTGGATTTGTAGATTAAAATGTTTGGATTCTTTGATTTATGTAGGTTTGTGGATTGATCACTCACTATTACAGGTAAAATCATTTGGTTTGTCTTTACCCGGATTTGCTTTCGTATATTCCAGCTTGACCTATCTTGGTCAATTGCATTGGATTACATGGAGACATGGATAGATGGGTGGAGAACATGGTTATTTTTACAAGTATGGCTATGGATGCGATTGAGGCTCGTAACTTCAGTTTGAGGGGGAACTCATGCAGTGTGTTAGTCATGATGGCTTGACTACATGACAGGTGTTAGTGTCACTGATTGCTTGTATCTTTGCGTAGGTTTGGTAAGTCATGGTTTCATCTTCCTGGTTTGAGAAGATGGTTTGATCTTCCCGGTTTTATTTCTTTGAGATAATTGTTGAAGGAAATAATAGATGGTATTCACGGTGTGTAAAGGATGGTGACGTATGGGTGCAGGTACAGAGGTTCAACAATTTATCTCCAAGTGGGAGATTGTTAGGTTGTGGAGCTATATTGCTTCACAGTTAGCATGCAATGGAAAATGACTAAAAATACACTGGCCTGACTTCGGTCAAAGCAAGTGGGAACCGTGACCCATCATTAGTTAGATGGACAGACATCAGTCAGAGCAAGTGGGAACCGGCCATGGTTAGGTCTAACTAGCACCAGTTACCTGTGTGATGTGTTTTTTTGAAGTCATGGGATTTAAATATAGATTTTGTTTTAAAGAAAATCTATTGGATGTAATTGCATAGCTAAGGTGCCCTAATTTTATATATTTTATATATAAGCATGAAAGTTAAGGGTTCTCAATAAGAGTCGAAAAAGATGGATTGCTTTAGATCCTAAACTCTCCCAAACCGATTGGATGAAGAAAACGAGAAGGATCGATTAAATCCTTGGATTATTTGAGACCGAGAGGATGAAGACGAATAAGAATAATGACAAAAGGAATAGGTTACATGAAGATAGAGACTCCATGGAGAGGAGTGGGACAGAAGGAAATAGCAGGTACATCTGAATGGTGAGAAGAGGGAAACGTCTTCTACTGTATTTCCTTTGTATTGTTTAGTCTCATGTAATGGCTTGCATAGTATGCAAAGCACATAGCATTTTCTTCTTGTAGATCCACATGTTGGTGAGATCTTGTATTATAGATCTATGTAGATCTAGTCTTGTATTGTAGATCCATGAGATCATATTGTATTGTTGATCCATGTAGATCTAGATATTGTAGAGGTCTTGTTTGTAGATTCACAATACAATGAGAGCTTGGCTACACAGTGGCAGATGTAGGGTAGCTTCAGGTATGTGAGATCTGGTTATGTTTGAGAGGCATGGTTGTAGTGCACTCAGGTAGATCTAGTTAGAGATCTAGAGAAGACACAAGTGGTGGTATGGAGGCATGGTTTAGTGTACTCAGGAAGATCCGGTTGGGGATCTGGGAGGAGGAGATACTCTTGTAGAGATACATGTACTCTTGTGTAGAAGAGTTAGTTTGTAATCTCTTGTTATATATATATATATATATATATATATATATGATATCTCTATCTTTGGTGGACATAGCCCACATTGGGAGAACCATGGTACATATTGTGTTAAGTGTGTGTACTTTTTGTGTGATTTGGATTATTCTATTTATGCTCCCACTGTGCTTTGTAGATTTTATGGGGAATTCTTTAGATCTTGTGTGTGCATGATTTTGTTTGTTATTACAACATAGCACGATTCCACTGTGCCTAGTAGATATTCCCAACACTTCAAATGAAACTTTAGGTGGTGATAATAGATGCTTAGAGCTTGGTCCCTTATTATGATCACATAGCTTCCCCTTATTTGAATTTCATAATTGACAACTAAAAGGCAAACCCCTAAGGAAATAAGATGCCTGAAAGATAAGAGAGGCCTAAAAGGGGTGAGTAAGATATAAATAGGTCAGGGTGCCTAGAGGGAATGAGCGCACTTGGATGTTGGCATCCTAGCTTGGTGCTAGTGTCCAGAGTCAAGAAAGATAATTAAGTGAAATATCGACTGGGTTGTGGGAAGTGCAAGACCATAAATACAACATGAAAGACAAGAAAGAGGCCAAATAAACTAGTCAATTACTATTTTTCTTGCTTAGGAATGATATGAATATTGGTATGTGATAAGGATCTAGAAATGTACCAAAGTGTGTGAGTTTTTGTCTACATCCATTAGCCCATCAAAAAAAGTAAATTGGGAAGAAAGTTGGAAATATTAGATTTATGAAAAACTTGCACAAAAAACCTTTGTAAAAATATAATCAAAGTAAATTCAAAAGGATTAAATTTATAAACAAAATATACAAGATGAATAGAAAAATGTGACATAATATGCACACCGAATTTTGATCCAAAAGAAGGAAATACAACAACACCCACTCTAGATGCTTGAACTATCACAATATAAATAAAATAAACTGATTGTATCCAAAATTTATCCCCTGGATATATTTTGGGACCCTATCCTTCCGCTAAATTAAACATCACAATCAAAGATTCCAGACCCATCCAAAAACAATCGACTCCTCTTCTACCCACATCTCAAATGATCTCAACAACAATACGATACCTTTGGGTTCCAAAATATCCTACCATCTCCAAAAATAAGGTGTGTTCTACTAGACATCCTTGCAAATTAGACACAAAATATGTAAGCCAAAATAGCCAAAAACCCCCTCCAAAGGACACTACACCAAACAAAAATTTGAGAGGAACCTAAACTACCACCACTGATAAAATCGTACAAGCCTCCACTATCACCTTACCTCTAATCAAAGTTTAAAATTATCATGTACAAATTCCAACATGATAAAAAGTGGAATAAAACCCATGCCTACCATAGTATCCTAGGTCACGATAATGAGAATTAAAAATACCTTAGAATGGCAATCTAAAAAACTCTCTCATGATGTTGATCTCATCGCAGAAGAATATTGTCTTGATCCACCACCAACCCTAGAAGAAACCACACCTAAACCCTTGAATGCGTCAAAACAAACATTTGCAAAACAAGTGGATAAGATAGAATCTGATGATAAGAATCCCTTACTGAATATTTTTCTCATTACTTTCCACTGAATGTCCTTTCTTCCAAATCGACACAGTTTATATATCTATACATGTCTAAAACAAAGACGTAGAAACACAAGACAAAGGAAAATCCAAAGTCTCTATACCTGGAGTATCTTCAAATTATTCTTCACTATCTACGCTAAAGGATAATGTTTCTATTATTGAATCGACTCAAACCAAACCCACCACAACCATACAAAACACAATCCTAAAATAACTTCCCCAAAAACCAATGAAGATGTCCTTATACAAGCTCAACCAAAACTCCCCACAATTGACAAAAAATGATCAAGGCATTACAATCCATTTGTGTCCCTTTAGAAAAACCAAAACCATTATCCACATTCATATGTGCCTTAAAAATAACCACAACCATCACATTCGACTCCACATAAATCCCCACACCCCAATCGGACAATCAAGATTTCCCTTACTTAAATCAACCAAAATTGCATCAAACAAGTCATGATTGATAATTTTGTGAGTATAAATATCATCACCACCCATTCCTTCAAATAAATTCTATTACCATATACTTTGGTGTGCTACTCACATTTAATGACACCATCGCTCTCACAATGGGAACAATGGTCCTACCCATCCATGTTGGAAATCACACCATTTGTGAACTCTTTTAACTAGTAGACAAGGAATTCCCATACAATATCCTACTTGGATTTCCTTGGATTTGGTATATGTGTTGCATCCCCTTCACCTTCCACAGATGCCTATAATATGAATAGAAAGGGAAATTTCATATTATTCGAGTTGATCCTAACCAATTCAAAACCTCTAACATGACTTACCTACCTAAGGATGTCTTAATACCCATCAAGAGTACCACCTCTCGCGAGGACACTTCCGTACTGACATCTAAACTCCTTGAAATAAAATCCTTCGACTCTGCATTCCAATAACTCTCATTGGGTGAATACTAATTGTTATCCCTAAATAAACTCCCCATGCCACAAGAAATTGAAAAACCCAACAAACAACCCTTTTACCATCCTAATTAAAAAAAATCATCCTCTTCATCCTCCCCTAATTGGAAAACTAATATCATCTATGGGGGGATAGACCATCCATCCTCATATAAAAAACAACAGTACCAAGGCCCTTCTCTTCTTATTTATCCTTCCTATACAAACCATAGTTTGTTTAAACTTACCTTTACCACTTTGTGAATGGAAAGTATTTAGTATGGGTAAATACGAAAAAGTCCCTAATAACTTCTCTTTAGTAGACTTAAAATCACCCCATGAGAAGTAAGGTATGGGATTCATAAATCCACCTACATCTGTTCCTCCCCGATCTTGAACTAAACCCCATCCCATCACTTGTTGAGACCGTATGCAATGCAAAAGGTTTGTAAAGCTATGGGATGAGATTAAAGAACCACAAGCTTGAGTAAACTCAACCATGCACCATAAGATTAGAGCTAAACAAGAAACTATCTATGCATATCTAAATTTAAAACTAATATTCAAACCCTAGCATATATACTACTCTATACTCCATGAAAGATTAGTGAAAGTGAACCTAGTTAGATTCTAAGAAATCAAATTATGTATTGTTTCCTCTCAAACATAATGAAGATATATCTCCAAGTTGGCTACATGACCAATCTTTAGATATTCCCTTACTAACTATATTTGGAATGGATGGATGCAAGATGGGGGAGATCTTAACAATGGAGTATAGCCAAGATCCATATGTTTTATAGCTTAAAGCTATCACAAATGATTTCTAATGCCAAGATCTTCAAATATGAGAGAGATTTTGTTATGTAAACAAGGTGTAAGGTTGAGAGGGAGGGGTGACCCTTCTATTTATAGTTTTTCACTTGGGAGAGTTTGGATTTTGGGTGCATGTTGGACTAAAGCTCAAAAATCACTTTTATATTAGATTAGGATAAACATTCTTTAGGCTTAGATAAGCTTGGTTTAGGCTAGTTAACTAGGATTTAGGCTAGTTAAACTTGATTAGCAAGTGATTAGAGAATCATTGAGAGTTGGGAGGGGTCTAGATAACCAATTGTGACTGATAGATAGCCTACGAAGCTAATAGAATTGGTTTAGAGAGAACTAGGGAGGTTTTGAATGGTCAAAAGGAGGAATGTTTAGCTAATAAGAGAGATATTATCTAAATAAGTTGATTATAAGAGGAATACGACTGAGAAGTTGTTGTAAATGGGAATTCAAGAGTGGGGAAAAGAAGGGTTGATTAACAAAGTGTCGTTAATCGGTTGAATTGGATGAAATGCTTAGTGTAAGAATATTTTAGGTGTCTATAGAGACATCTGTAGAGCAAGATGATGATTTTTCCATCCCCTAACATTTTTAGTCAATATCATTTTTATTTTCCTCTAAATTACCAAGTTTAGAATAAAAATAAAACCTTTCCTTTAATTTTCTCTAATATGGTAGAAGAATATTCTCCTACTATCAATGTTTTACAATTCCAAGATGATGAATCCATCCTAAACCTATATGGGAGTGGAATAGACTGACCTACATAAATATTTCCCCCAAAACCTCCACTCTTTTGAATGAACCCACCATCAACATTATTATCAGAATCCCCTAGATCTTGCACATTCTCAAAATTGGGCAATCCTTAAACCCTCAGTAACAACAATATTTCACCCACTTTCTATCCAAACAAATCCAAGACTTTGCTTGGTCCTACAATGACATACTAGGTATAGATCCTCAAATAGTCATACATAACATTTTCATTGTACCTTATGACAAGCATGTGAATTAAAATATTTGTAAAATTCATCCTCGCATATGCATCCTTGTTAAAAAATAATGATAACACCTTTTATCTATTAATTTTATGCAACCTATCTACTAACCATAATAAATATCTAACATTCTGCCCGTAACCAAATCCTCTGAGAAACTCCAAATCTATACCAAATTTCTAGATATTAACCTCACTTATCCCAAAGACAATATTCCCTTTCCTAATATTGATTAACTAGTAGATCGCATAGCAGACCATGATATGTTATCTCTCATTGATGGGTTTTCATGGTACAATAAAGTCTTCATCTCCTTGAAGACTAGCATAAAACATATTTTATCACCACATGGGGGAATTTTGTTTATAGAGTCATGCCTTTTGGTTTGAGAAACACAGGAGAAACCTTATAATGAGCTATGACTTATATCTTCCATGACATAATCCATAAGACCGTTGATAATTATGTAAACGACCTCCTCGGTAAGTCCAAAACTCACAATTAACACTTACTCATCTTATACATAATATTTGACCGAATGATCTAGATTTTCTTTCATATAAATCTTACACTTTTTTAGCCCTACACTTGTTGGGTTATCTTGCTTAGGTGTACTAGTTGTGTGGAGTTACCTTATTAGTTGTGTTGAGTTAGCTTCTCAGTTATGTGGAGTTAACTTACTAGTCTTCTGGAGTAAACTTAACTACTACTATTAATTAGTGGCGCTTCTTCACCACTGATTTGGGTAGTAGCTGCACTTCCCTCCTCCTATATGTACATCTTTCTTATTGAGTAATTCAAGTCATTGTATTGTAATGCATTGAGTATTATGGATTATGATAGATTTCCATATATGGTATTTTAGCTCTTCTGCTTTTATTAATGTAATGTGGTGTGCTATTATCATATGAGATCACGGCTTGGGAAAATCTTATTATCATTCCTTTCATGGTATCATAGCTATAGATGATGTAGAAACCCATATGTAATTTTTTCTTTACAAGCAAGGGTTTATTATTTTCATGTATTTGGAATTTTTAGCACTTATCTGCAACATACATTTTTATGCAAAATAGAGTGTGCCATTAGATTTAGAAGGTGTCAAAACCCTAGAATCGGACGATCAGAACTCGACCATGTTTTGAGACAGTCAAATTTGGACATTTTAAAGGGTTTTTTTGGCACATTTTTCAAAATCCATACAATTATGTACAAAGATATTTTTGACTAAAACATTATATATAAGATTTTTGGTTTTTCAAGAAACTTTTTGGGTTTCTCTTTTGTTTTTATACAAAGTGCGAAAAAAGAGATATTTACAGTCAAAGTTTGTATTAACAATTTTACTTTTTGGGTGCATTATTTTATCCACTGGATATAAGCGTGTACCTTCCAGATGCATTATTTTACCCTCTAAATATTTCTATTTTGGATGCATTCTTTTATCCACTAGACACAAGATATGTACCCTCTGGGTGCATTCTTTTATCCATTGGATATAAGCATGTACCTTCCGATGCATTCTTTTAACCTTTGGATATTTCTATTTTGGATGAAGTCTTTTATCCACTAGACACAGATCTATACCCTCTGGGTGCATTCTTTTATCCATTAGATATTGAAGTGTACCCTCTGAATGTAATGATTTACCCTCTAGATATTTAGATTTTGGGCGCAAACTTTTATCCTTTCATCAGAATCTTGTATCGTGTGGATGCACTCTTTTACTCTTTGGACATTTGGGTGTTACGTGTACCTTTTAAAAAAACATCAACATTAAAATATTATTTTAATAGAAAAACCTTCTAGAGCTCATAACTTTTGATCCATAGCTCGGATTAAGGTGATTTTTTTAAATTGTGTATTTTTTCGAGATCTACGCATTGGTGACAATTTTATACACATATGTCAAATGTAAAAGGTACTTTTACTCATTGTAATATTTACATGCACTCGACTATAAAGTTCTAAATTTGGGAGAGTGTTGTAATCACATGTGGACACAATTTAGGTTGAGTCCAATGTCCTAAAATTTTGGGTGTTGCATTCTTGTATCTATGGGTGTATACATTTATATCTCTCTTGTTTGTTGAGATATTTTAGATATATATTTTCAACACTTTTTTTGGCATGTTGACAGTCTCTCTTATGGGGGAGCTATTTTGGTGAATCCCAGTGTTAGTTTTTCAATGTTCGAGTAGTTGATTTTGGTAACTCATACAAATATGTGGTATCACTCTACTCATTCAGCAGTATGGGAGGGTGTGGTGTTGATACTGCTTCTTCGGGTTTCGTGTCCTTACCTTGTTACCTTGGCTTTTCTTGGATCATGGCACTCATATTTATTTGGATCTCATGTCCTTTCCTTGTTGCCTTGGTTATTGTTCTTGGATAGTGACACACTTTAATGTAGCAGCTTGATCTTGCTTCTTCAAATTTTGTTTCTTTTTCTTGTTGCCTTGGTTTTTCTTGGATCATGGCACACCTATTTGTAGCAGTTGATAAAATTATGTTTGGTATTTTTTTGGAATTTTCGACATCACTCCATTGACATTCTCCTTGAATGGAGCTATTCTAGAGAAGCCCAGTGTCGATTGTTTTTGAGTTTTATGATTGAGCAGTGGATTTAGACCACATTACGTACCACATGTCATCATTGTATGAGTTTTGGAGCCAATCTTTTGAGGATATATTTCAGAAATATTTTTCTCTGTACTTTTTTATTACTTGGATTTGGGTAGCTTGCGGTGTCCAATTTCCTAGTTATTATACGTGGCTACCTCATCAAGCCTTGTTTCCGGGACCCACTGTTGACAATTTTTGCACTTGTGTAAAAATGGGTAATTTGAAACTTCATCGTTACGATGAAAGGCATTGGTGAAGTATACCTAAAGCTAAGGGATTTTTGATATTATTAGTTAGTGCTAAATTAATTAATGATTAAGTGAAATCTATAACTATGTGTGTTGTTACAAAATGTAACAGATCACATAGTCTGTAATTTCATGATATCTTCAGCAAAAGAACACAAGGGCCCTAAAGGATAGTTTTGTTGTCTTGATGAAGACATTAAATTATAGAATAGGTGAAGTGTTGAGTTTTGGGACAACAAACATAAGTGTAGATTGTAGAAATCAGAGTTCATTACTGAATGTTACAGGTTCTCATTAATGTTCTTTCCTTCATGATTAAGACATTCAATTATATGACTGAGTTGTTTAGTTCATCATACAATCCATACAAAAAAGCTGAAATGTAGAAAGAAATATACAACTCATTTTAAAAATTCAATGTTTTATTCATAAGGAAATTTCAAATGTTCCCACACAAGTCATGGGATGTAACTGGAAAAGTAAAGTATAGCTACTGAAATAAGAGGTACACATGCATGAAAAATAAAGTAAGGAGTATGAGTGAACCCATCATTTCCTTGGGTTTTTCTTCATTGTTCGGAGTAGCTCCATCCCAGATTTTGTTCCTTCTTCATCTTTGTTGTAGAAGTCATTGTACCTAAAAAGAAGAAAAGATGAACTGTCAGTTACGAGCTCAGAGATCAATTCATATTCCTTATTGTCCTAGTTCGTGCATATGAATCTCTTCAAAACAAGAGATATAATTTACTTGAAGAACAGACTACATACATGCTCTACTCATTCAGAAAGAAGAAAGAGAAAAGAAAAGAAGAAACATGGACACAAGAGAGGCCAAAAAGCCTAAGTATTTTCTAATTGTTTTCTTAAGTGTGTAGGTAAAGTTTGCAGCCAAGAAGAAATAGATAAGTCATGAGTACAGAAAGAAAGATTAATGTAACTCCAACTCAATATTTTATGCAAATGAAATAAGTTACAGTACAGAAAAGAGACTGGAAAATAGAAGTACATATTTCAGTTTGCAACTAAAAGGAAGAATCAAATTTCAAGAATTTGAAGTTAACTAGAAAGAAAGGGTTACAACTGAAACAAAATGAAAAGAAGATCTTGGGAAAATTTTGACAGGGCTTCACCATGTAAAATGGACATTTACAACTTTTCATCATACTACTTTCAACTATTACATGCTTTACAAGAATTATTTAAATCAAAAAATACAACTACTATACCTGGAAATGGATGGAAGCGAGAATTCTAAAAAATTTGCCAAGGCTTTGCCATGAAAAATCAACATTTTAGATTTTCCAACATGCCAGAAATGTTACTATAAAGGAAATAAAGCATCTATGTAAAAGAAACAAGTTACAGAGATCTTAACAAACATCTAAATCAAGGCTTATGCCTAAAATATTATAAAGAATAGATGAAACCGAAAACCCTCGAGAGATCATCAATTTGAGAGCTAAGAGGAGCAACCTAGAACACTTTTTCAACTCGAAATCCCAAAGGAAAAATGAAAACATGAGATATGCAAAGAAGGAACCATATATCAATATATTGAAGTCAAAACAACAATGATGAAGGATAAGAAAACTCAGAGATCAAAGCTTACCATTTGTTATTGAACAGTGATACTAGAAGAGCCAGTTCAAAGGTCAAAAAAATTAAATAACAGCCATAACGCTCTCGGAGGAGTCAAAAGCCAAGCTCAACTAGAGGAATGATCATAGTGTACAAACAGATCAAGACCCACGGGATCATCACAGATCCCAAAAGGGGTAGAAACTCAAACACCAAGAATAGCTAAATCCCAAGCTCAAGTGCCAATGACAAAGTGTCTACCTAGAAGCTTGCATAACTTTGTAGAAGGTGAAGACATAGGAAACTCAAAGACGCTCGACAATGACGTCCATGCAACGAAGTAACATAGAAACCAAATGAATCTCAGAGATAGAAGAATCAACAATGACACCCCCATAATCGCTCAAATGCTCAGAAACGATCATATGTACAACCACGCAGAGAGCTCAAGAGAAGCAAAAAAGGAAGAGAACCATTTTCGTAGAAGGGACCAAACTCAAATGCTTCAAACAATGGCGTCGAACAAAAATTTTTCCAGGGCTTCACCCACATAGTAAACAAATCAAATGAAGTGATCATTAGGGTCGAGCTTCCTTTACCACACAAACTCAAGAGGCGAGTCAACAGAAATAAATCATGGTTAGAGGATCAATGGCCACAAAGATCAAGGATAGAGATCAAAGGCCAAGGATCAAGCTCCAAAATCAAAGCAAGTAACTATGGTCAGTTCCCACCAACAACCTTAATTTCCAGGTTGGAAACCCTAACTCACAGTCAAAGATCAATAGCATCGAATGCATCAAGTACAGAAATCAATGGCCCAGGATCATCACTAAATTTCAAAACAAACTCAAACCGAGTTAGGTTTCCACCAAAAAACATGTCGAGGGGTGAGTCATCATGCAAAGGGGGCCGACCTCACATTTTAAACAAAATCATTTCATTTTGACTTGCAAAAGTCTGAACTATAGTCCAACTTCAAATAATGTAAAGTGCCGACCAAATCATGTTCACCTATGATCACCCAAAAGGTAAGGGTTATAAACTATAATCAAGTGTTATCCAAATGCAAAATCTGAAAAGTATTACATGGTCATGTTTAAACAAAGGTGGCAACTATATATTATAGCATGTGTTACCAAGGTGGCCGAGTATGACAAAGGTGGCCTTTTTTATAAAAGTGCCCCTTATACATTTAAAATTCAATAATTTGCTAAGACCACCAAGGTGGCCAAACCAAGAAAATTGGAGGTGGTCCCCACTTCAAGGAGCTAGAGTTGATTTGCAGAGTGTCACTAATGTGACCACTTAGAGAGAGATGTCAATGTCAGAGCATGTGCACATGGACAATGGTCCCCACATTGGATTTTTATTTTTGCAAATATTACAAGTATTGAATTATTTACTCACAAGTAGAGAATTGATTTGTTACATGCTCACAAGAGGAAAGAACAAAGAAGAAGATAGAGTTGCATGTTCAAAGGAGAAAGACTTGCATAGCAAGCAAGCTTATTATTAGTAAATTATTTACCCTTGCTTTCTTAAAATTAGAACAATCAACTTCATTTTGACTATTGTAATCAAGGCTAATTAAAATACTATTTGTAATTGCATGCTCTATTTTATTCCTTTATCTATTTTTAAATAAAGGATAAAAATAAGATGCACGAGTGAGTACAAGCCTTAGGCTATTTTTAGGAAGAGGGTAAATTTTTATTTTTGTTATATATTTTGTGCCTTGGCAAAGCACAAGGAGGACTTTTGGATATAGGAGTACTAAAGTAATTTTTGCCAGTTTTTCCTTCTGATTGTGAAGTATTTTCTACCTTCCCAATTATTTGCAGTCTTGTGTATGTTTCTATTAGTCTTGTGAATGCAAATTCCCGATTAATCATCTTACCTTGTTGCAAAATTTAGTAATTTTTGCATGATATTAATGTGCATGTTTAGCTTAGTAGTATTGTTGTGATAATCTCCCTTAATACCTCAAAGTGTTTTTCCTTTAACATTCTACGAGAATAACTATTGGTTCATGCATCAAGAATCCTTTCACATATCAATTGTGCATATACTCAGTCAAAGCCCTCATGCAAATTTGGTGTATCACCTTAGTTTAAATTATCTTACAGTCATCTTTTCCTTAAAACCCCATAAATCAATTTAGGATACATCAACAAGGAACTAACCTTGATACTAGAGACTCACCTTAAAATAGGTATACCCATAAGCCTGAGGTGTTTCCATTCTATCTATGAAAGAGAGAGATCAAATCATGCAAGATTAGAAAACCTGCAACCATCTCTCTACAAGGTGCACTTTTGAGAGATAATAGTCTTTGCATGCACAGGTGGGACCACAAATCAGATCTGTGCCAAGTTTTGATAGATCCACAACAGATTTATAGCATTTACAAAAGTTACTTTCGGGAGCAAGTTGCAACAATTTATTCTAAATATTTTAAGATCTTTTGGTGACTCCGTAAAGCTGATTTTAGACTAGTATTGTAACATGTTCCATGCCTAAAGTGACTACAAGATCATTGATAAGAGAAATTCCTCCTGAGTTTGTTTCTTTAACTTTGAATTCTACTAGAAGGAGAAGATTTGGTAATACTTTACCTTATAATAGACCTGGTTTTGATAACCCTCCTCCTGATATTCCTTCACCACATATCAATTTCTCTATTAACATCCCAGTTTTTGAATGGCTATTCAACTACCAAGGAATTTCATGACCTTTACTAATGACAGCCCATTAGTAATCCCAATTTACCATGACATCCCTAATGCTGCCATGAAAAATTTGCCATCATTCATGGGTGAAAATCAGGTTACACCTACTTGAACATATCAAAGATGTTGCAGCCATATGTGCAGTCCATAATATCACTCATGAAGATGTATCTTTAAGAATTTTAGTTGTATCTTTTAAAGGGAAGGCCTTGCAATGGTATAGAAACCTAGAAATTGGGAGCATAAGAACTTGGGATGACTTAGGTGAAAAATTACTGAAACAATTCCAGGATAATTCAGATCATTTGTCTCTCATTGAACAGTTGTCTACTATTAAAAGATCCCCTCATGAGTACATGTCCAAATTTCAATATCCATTTTTCTAGGACTTGGGAAAGAATCCCAGCAAGTGTTAAGCCTCAAGCTGACCACACTTTCCTTTATTATCTTAGAGCTTTGAATAGTGATATTTCCGCTATGATTCAATCTATGAGAGGTAATACTCTTTTGGATGCTTATGATATTGCTATAAAAGCTGAAAACAACCTTATTCAAGCTAGAAAATTAGCACCAAGGCCTTCAATGCCTTTTTGGTAGATTTAGCACCTATTCCTCATCCTATTACAATCATAGAACCTATTGTTGTAGCCCCATCAGATGATGTATTTAAAGCTTTGCAGACTATGGGAAATAAGTTGACTTCAATTAAAAATAGAATTGCATTACCTAGCAGACCCTATCAGGCTCCTTATCAACAAAATCAATAGAATTAGCAAAATAGACAACCTTATCAATAGAATCAAAATTATAGGTAGCCTTACCAACAAAGGCAGTTTGACCCAAAGGCTCCTAGTTCATCTAACACTTTAGTCCCAGTTAATATGGCTACAAAAGAGTGGTGTCAACCTTGCAATCAACCTCATTCAAATTGCAAGTTTCCCAAATGCTTTTCTGAATCTAAATCTTGTTGCACAACCTCAATCTGAAACATTGTTCATGCCTCAAATGGAGAGTGGGTAGCAAGAAACTCATGTTCAAAAAGTACTTAAACATAATTTAGTCAGTTTCAATGAGGAGGATTTCATTGCAATCACTACTAGGGCTCAAGGAAAAGCTGCTGAAAGTCAAAAACAACAAAATAGGCCCATTCCCCTCATCACTGATAAGACAACATCTACAGTCCCAAAGTCAGCCAACAATCCTGTTGTTCCTCAAAAAATAGCAAGTTTTCTAGTTGATAAAGGCCATCAAAAATAGCTACAGCCTAACCCAAGAAGATTGTTTATACCTCAGATATCAAAGGTAGCTAAAGTAGAATCAGTTTTTGCTAAGGCCTACGCTAAGATAGTTGAATTTGTCTCTAAAATAGTTGCTTCTTTTAACATTGTTGATGTAATGAAAAAGCATAACATTAACATCTCAATGTGGGATGCTCTAAGTATTCCTGGACAACAAGGTTTACTTTCTCATGAATTAGCTAAGTTGTAGATTTATTCAAAAATAACAGAAAAGGAAGTTTAGAAGGCCGACATGGTCCTTGGGACATTCAAACAAGACCACATTAAAGAAGTTAAATGGATGGTTCATAAAGTTTTGAATTCTCATGAAATTAATAAGCCACCACCATTTTATTTATCACTGATTATTGGAGAACATCTAATTCATAATTTCATGGTGGATAGTGGCGCAAGTAGCACAATTATGCCAAAATTAATTGCAAAAAAATTGGGTCTGTAGTATAAGCCTACAAAAAGGAGTGTCTTACAACTTGATGGAACTACAACTAAAACAATTGGTGTAATCAAAATTTAGAGGTGACGTTACATGCTTGCCCAAATGTTTCTATTCTGCAAGATGTTACTGTTGTGGATTTACCTCCATACTTTGCTTTATGCTTATCTAGAGACTTCACAAAAAAATAGGAGGTTATCTCTCTTCATATTGGTCCTTCTTATTTTTCACTACTCATTATGGCACCAAAGTTACTATCAATTCATAACCATTGGCCAGATTTCACATTGAGCCTCACTCTCCAAATTTTGTGGCTAATTATTCAACCTTAGATCAGTCTGACTTTGATGAGGTAGCTTAGGTTTCAGCATTAGATGGTGTTTCTAACATGTTTATGGATGAAAAGAAAGTGGAAGAACATGCTCATGATCCTTTTAAGGAAGTTGAAGAACACATGTTTGGCGCATGAAGAAAATACACCACTTCCCTTGCTGTACAAAACAAAAGTTTCAGCAAGAAGAATTTGGAAGCTTATTTTCATGGAGCTAAGAACAAGAAAGGACATGGAGCAGGTTTGATGCTCACTTCCCCAACAAACGAAAGATATTTCTTAGCTTTGAGCCTCCAATTTTCATGTACTTGTAATGTAGTTGAATACGAAGCATTAATTCATGGATTACTTTGGGCCAGAAAGAGAGGTATCAACATGCTACAGATTTTTGGTGATTCTAAGGTTGTTATCAATCAAGTAAAAATTTTCAATGTTTTAAAGAATCCATTAATGAAGTCTTACAGGCATAGAGTTTTAGACTTAATGGAATATTTCGATGCTATTAATATTCAGCCCATTCCTAGAGCTGAAAATAAACAAGCAGACAGACTTGCAACAGTTGGGCTAGTTTTGAAGTGCTGGAACAAATTGAAAATAGAAAAATTCAGCCTCATATAAAGCTAATTGTCAGGCCCTCAATACTTGATAATGATTCAAATTGGCAAGTTTTTTAAAGTGATGATCAAATCTGTAGGTTTTTACAACAAGAAGCTGAGTTTTCTGTAGTTAATCAAGATAAATTACAACACTTATATGGTGACCAAATTGTTCAATTGAAGACAAATAAAATATCTCTAGGTCTAGTCACATTGGAATACATCTTTAGCACTGACGATCAGTTAAGAAAGGTCAAGACTAAGATGTCAACCCATGCTGATAATTACGAAGAGATATCAATTGATGAAGGGTAAAGGTTGTTTCTTAGAAAGGTATGTTCCTTAACTGAAAAACAGTCATTTATTAATCTTTGCAAGGAATTTAAAGATGTTTTCTCTTGGAAATACCAAGACCTAAAAGGATTTGATCCCAATTTAGCATAGCATACAATCTAGTTGCAACCAAATTCTAAACTTGTTAGACAGAAATAGAGGCCTGTAAATTGCAAAATAGAGCCTCTAATGAGGAAAGAATTATCTAAGTTGATTAAATCAGGTATTATCTTTCCAGTTAAGCATTCAAGTTGGGTATCCAATCTTGTTCCTGTTAGGAAGAAGAATGGTGAAATTAAACTATGTGTAGATTTCAGAGATCTTAATAAAGCTTCATTAAAAGATCATTACCCACTCCCAAATATGGATTAGATTTTAAGAACATTTTCTAGTGCAGATAGATTATCTCTCTTGGATGGTTATAGTGGATATAATAAGATTTTAGTCTCGGGAAGAGGATAGATATAAAACATCTTTTACCACCAAGTGGGGTACTTATGCTTACAAAAGGATGCCTTTTGGTCTTTCAAATGCCGGTGTAACATTTCAATGTGTAATGGACATGGCTTTCCGGAGCTTGTTAAATAAATGCATTCTAGTTTATTTAGATGACATTACTATGTTCTCAAAAAATCCAGAAGAACACCTTGGATCGAATCATGACTCCACATAAAAGGAACCCAAGAGAACTCATTTTAATCCTACAAATTGGTTGCAAAAAATATTTCAAAGATGAAGTGGCGGAGATGAAGAAAGAGCAAAGGATCCTGTATAGAAAGAAATGACTCTGTCGAGCCATTTCTACACCTTAAATTCATTCTATAAGTTACAGGTAGACTCAACAATGGAATAACAGGGTCAAACAAAAAGGGGAGATGCTACAGAGGAACCAGAAACTGGAAGAAGAAGAAACAACGAAGATTCAAGTCCTCAGGCTCGAAATAGTTTGGGAAGGGTCCAAAAATGACTAAGTATGGAAGAGGCAGTGGAAGGAGCCACGTGTCTTAACGACGCTTCTCCAAAGGAAAAATTTGGGCCGGGTTTTCAAGAAAGCATGGTGCCTCCACGTGTCATTCCAATGGGGGCAGAGTCATTTGAATAGTCAATGCACAAACAAGCCAACGGAGGCTACCAAGTGTCTTAATGGCACTTGATTCAAAGATTGAATAAAGAGAAGGTTTCCAAATGAGTGCCAGACTGACGTGTGTCCTAGAGGAAAGTGGGCATCGGGAAAAATTGATTTTTCACCCTTTACCTCAAAAGGGGGTAAAAGTTACAAAATGGCCCGCAACTCCGCCCAGGAAAAATTCAGCACTTAGACCCGAGTCAAAGCCAAGGCAGGGAGTCGGGAAAAAGTGAAAGTTTTCCTTTCATTCAAAAGGCATAAAGGAAAAAGTTGGAGTGCATCTCCCCAGCCAACCAAAGACTGCCACGTGTCCCATATTAAAGAGGGGCCCATTTTTCAAACTAGTTTTCCCACCCACTTGTATGGATTCGATACAAACTTCAAGGGGCATATCTTTCGACTCAAGGCTCGAAATATTGTGAATCTAACACCATTGGAAAGATCTCAGCCTCACCCATGCAATGGAGGTCTGAGACTTTATTTTTGAGGAGGTTAGGTAAAGGAAATGGAGGAAAATGTCTTCAAGATTTCAATGCAAGATCCACCAGTCTCAACAACCAGATCGATTCAATCTATTTCTTCCATTTTCCTCTCCCTCCAAGACATGCGAACCAAGGATCGATGTAGTAAAGATAGATTTGGGGGAAGATTTCATCAGAGGCATTAACAATGGTGGTTGAGCTGCAACCTATTTTTCCCACTTCTCTTTCTCCTTCTTCTCTCAAGTTGAATCTATAAAGTCAGGGAGCATGATTCATTGTAAAGGGTTGGACATTCTTTGTTTTGCAGGCTCCCTTCTCCTTCTAGAAAAGGGATCTGTGGGGTTCAGGCCTTCTATCAAAATTGCATTATGTTTCTACCTCTTGGCTACTTTGTAATGGACTGTATCAATCTACAGAGCAATAAAACACATTTGTGATCGATTTTAGATCCTTCTTGTCTCTTTTGCTTTCATCTGGTCTTCCATTATATATCTAGCTATCTGTGCTTGTCTATTGTATGCATTTTTTTGGTTTGTGTCTATTAGCAAAACAAGTGTCCATCATTCCTTCGGTGCATCACCTCATAGTTTAGCTTTGTTTTAATTTTTGTATTCCTTCTATCCCTATCTCCTTGGTAAAGTTTAGATTAGGATTAAGAACATACCCTCTGTAAGTTTCTACGTATGCACCTAAATAGAGGAATAAGGAACCAACCTTCAATCTGAGAGCTTTCCCATTTTTGCAAGGTCCCACACCTTGGGGAAAGTTCAATGTTATGCAATCACACCAAATGAGCCTGCCTTAGAAAAGCATATCTTTTAGAGCTCATTGGGGGTGTTGTGATTCTACACTAACAATTTTGGCATGCCCTGGGACTAAGAAGTCTCCATCTTATTACAAGTAGGAATTGATGTACACTTGTTGTGATTCTAGCTTTTAAGAAGCCTTAAAATTGTACATCTGGTGACTCCAAAAGAAACAAATCTACTAGTTTCAACAGCCCAAGCTTGGGAGATTCATGAATCTCACCTAGGTCTAGAGCAAGGAAAGAAGGTATATTTGAATACTTGCGTCTATCCCTAGGCTAGAAAAAGAGAGGAAGAAGAGTTTAGAGGTCTCCATCTCCACCAAGCAGAACCTTGTCAACACCTCCACCTGCAAGGCCTTTCTTCAGTCTGCAAGGATTCTTAGGCCAATCAGAATGGCACAACCAAATCCATATGTCAACTTCACCAAAGTAGTCCACTCACCTTGATTGCACAAAACCCAGTTCCGATTGCAGCATTAAAGAGCATCCCACATTTCACTGGGAAAATCAAACTTCTCCTAGTGACCATGTCCAAGATATTGCAAATGTTTATACAATCCACGAGATCCATGAGATGGACATTGTAGTCAAGCTACTCACCTCTTCATTCAAAGGGAAAGCTTCACAATGGTTCAGAGTCTTGAGCAGGCTCTATCCAAAACTAGAACCAGCTATGCACGGCTCTTCACAATCAGTTTGGGGAAAAGGTGATAACTTGTCTTTGTTGGAGCAACTAACAACAATCAAGAGAGCCCCAAATGAGCAGCTGACAGACTTCAACCTCATATTCCAATGGACCTGGGATAGGATTCCAACAGCAGTAAATCCCACTAATGAAGGTGCCTTCTTATACTTTCTTAGGGCTTTAAATTCTGATATTTCTCTGATGATTCAGTCAATGGGGGCACTACATTACCTACAGCCTATAGCCTCTCCATAGGGGCTAAGAACCATTTGATTCAAGCTGGAAAAATCACTCCTAGGCCATCCATGCCTCTGTACCCTAAGTTAGGAAGCCCAGATACTAGCCAAGCACCTACATTAGCTCCTATACCCACCCCCAGGAGTCAAAGCTCAGTTGAAGCTTCCACTTCATCATCTAATACCTCTAAAGAGTTTCAAGAAGTGGTGATGAAGCAACTTCAGAACTTTGGGAATGAGCTAGTGACCATCAAAAGACAACAAGCTCAGAGTTCCAGCCATACCAACCCTAGGCTCAATATCAAGCTAGACCCCAGTATCAATAGAATAGGCCACCACCTCAGACTATAAACCAGAGCCAGAACCAAGGACAACCCCAAGCTGCTAGACCTTTCAGTCTTATGATCCTAACACAGCTTCAACATCAAGGGCATTGGTCCCAACATAGAACAATATGGCACATGAATATGATTGGTGTTTTCCATGCGATCAACCACACAACCAATCAACGTGCTTTAATGGTGCTCTAAATCAGGCCTTGATGGTGCAAACCAATATGGTGCCACAAGAACCTAGCCAAGAGGAAGATCAAAAACAAGGAGCTCAACAAGGTGGCCCCCCAAATGAGACTATGCTTGTCAATTGGCAGGCCAAGACTTCTATGGGATGAATCAGTTCCCTTCTCAAAGTGTAGCTACCAATACATGGTCCAAAAAGAGAAGTATTGGAGAGGGCCAACCACTGAATTTAGGTGACCCTCAATCTTCCATCACTCCACAAGGTCCTGGTGTTCCAAGTGCAACTCCAAACATACAGAACCAATCCAAGCCACCTCCCAAACCTAGTCAAGCACCGGTTGTAACAACCCATGTGCAAGAAAGAAATGTGTTTGGGAAGGGGCAGCAAAAGGACAACACATTCAATATTATTGAGTAGATGAAAAGACAAGTGTGAACATTTCACTATGGGAGTCACTGGCCATTCCGGGGTAGAGGGATCTATTGCAGACTGCCATGCAGAATTGGTCAAGTTCAAATCACCCCCTAACTAACAACAAGAGAAAGTGCTTGTCAATGCAGTTCAACCTGGGAGGAACCATGGAGAACAACAAGGTAAGAACCTGAGACCCCCTTTCTATGTTTCATTGATTATTGGGGACAAGTTGGTGCACAATTGTATGATTGATTCTAGGGGCCAGTAGTTCTGTGATGCCCAAACAAATAGTTGATCAGTTGGGTCTCCAATATGAGGTCATCTCTAGAGGAGTAGTCCAATTAGATGGGACAACAATAACCACTATGGGAATTATCAAGGATCTGAGTCTCACTCTACATGCTTTCCCTAATGTGACTATTTTGTAAAACATGTCAATCATAGACCTACCACCACATTTTTCTTTGTGTCTATCCAGAGACTTCACTACCAAAATTGGAGGCTACCTGTCTGTTGATTGGTCACATATGCTCTTTAGGACAAGGTATGGGGTGAAGGCCACAATCAGGTCTAACCTATTGTTGATTATCATATTGAATCCTATGTGCCTAGCCCAATCAATGCCAACTACTCATCATTTTGATCAAGAAGACCTCCTAAACACTAATGAAATAGATACCAAGGTGGGATGTATCCCAGACTTGACCCTAGATGAGTGGGCCAACAAAAAACATGCTTTTGACCCCTATAAGGAGATGGAGGAATCTGAAATGGGTGTCTACTACCTACATGAAGAGAACCAACCTCTTCTTGACCTAATCAAGTCAGAATACAAGGATGACAATGAGGTATGGCAATTGTTCTTTGATGGTTCAAGGAGTAAACAAGGAGCCAGAGGAGGAGCCATGATTGTGTCCCCCAGAGGTATGAGATATTATTCAGCCTTCAGATTCTAGTTCACTTGCTCAAATAACACTGTTGAATATGAGGCTTTAGTCCAAGGTCTTCATTGGGCAAGGAAGTTGGGAATCAAGAACTTGCAAGTATTCGGTGATAATGAACTGGTTTCCAATCAGGTTAGAGGACTTAATGTTGTCAAAAATGACCTACTAAAAACTACAAGAGTAGGGTATGGGATCTCATGGAGGATTTCAGGCCTTCAACATTGTGTCCATACCTAGGAAGGAGAATGAAGCTGACTGATAGACTTGCAGTAGTTGGAGCAACATTTGATGTGGTGAAAACATCAAAAGAGACAAAGAACAACCACATATCCATGTGGTTGTGAGGCCAACAGTACTAGATAATAATACATGCTGGTAGGTGTTTGAGAATGATCAATAGATCATTAACTTTCTACAAGAAGAAGTTGAATTCTCAGCTAGAAACTAGAGCAGACTAGAGCAAGCAATATGGGAATCAGATAGTACAACTACATACAAACAAGCTTCCCAAAGGCTTAGTGACACTGAATCTATTTTCAATCCTAATGATCAGTTTAGAAAGGAGAAGGCTAACATGCAGATCAAAGGAGAAGATTCGAGTCAATCCCCATTGAGAAGACAAAACACTTCAAATTGGCAAGGTGGCCACCGAGAAAGAAAGGTATGAATTCATACAACTTTTCCAAGAATTCCCTAATGTGTTTTCTTGGAGTTATGAAGACCTAAGAGGGTTCAATCCCAAGCTAGCACAACACACAATAGAACTAGATCCAGCTTGCTCATCCCATCAGGTAAAAGTAGAGACCAAGTCAACCCACATATAGAGCCTCTAATGAAGAAGGAGTTGAACAAGCTGATAGAGGCAAGCATCATATTTCCAATCAAACACTCAAGCTAGGTTACAAATCTGTCCCAGTCAGGAAGAAAAATGGAGAAATCAGGTTGTGTGTTGACTTCAGGATTTGAACAGAGCCTCCCTCAAAGACCACTACCCACTCCCTTCAATGGAGCAGATCTTGCAAGTAGTGTCTAGGTCAGAAAGGTTCTCCCTCCTAGATGGCTACTCAGGGTACAACCAGATCATGGTGAAAGAAGATGATCAATTCAAAACAACTTTCACTACCAAATGGGGCACCTATGCCTACAAGAAAATGCCATTTGGATTATCCAACCCGGAGCCACTTTTCAAAGGGCAATGGATATGGCATTCAAGGGGCTGATCAACAAAATAGTGTTGATCTATCTAGATGACATTACAATGTTTTCCAAAAATGCAAATAGATCACCTTTTCCATCTAAGGCAGGTGTTCCAACGATGCAGGAGTTTTGGGGTGTCACTGAACCCCAAAAATGCATATTCTTGGCCCATGAAGGCAAGCTTCTAGGCCATATCGTATCAAAGGAAGGATTGGAATTGACCCGAAAGAGTTCAAGCAATAAGAGCATTGCCATTGCCAAGTCACAAGAAGGCTCTTCAAAGCTTCTTGGGAAAAATCAATTTTGTCTCGTAGGTTTGTTCCAAACTTTGCTTGCCCTTGTTAAGCCAATAACGTTGATGTTGAAGAAGAGCTTAACATTCAGTGGATAGCTAAGGAAAAGAAAGTTTTGAGGCTATCAAAGAAGCCATATCACAAGCCCCAACTCTTGTGAACCCATATTTTTCCAAAGACTTCATATTGTATGCCTTTGGTGGCAATGACACAATTTCTACAATCTTGGTGTAACAAAAACAAAGAAAGTACAGAACAACCAATTGCTTTCTTCACCAGAGTCTAGAAGATTATGAGGTGAGGTACTCCTTCATTGAGAAGCAGGTCCTGGTGGTAATCAAAGGATTGAAGAAGTTTAAGCATTTGGTTTCAAACAACAAAATCCAACTATTGGTCTCCCATGCGGGAGTTAAAGAATTCCTTCTCAGCAAGGACCTGAATGAGAAGCGTGTAGGATGGATCACCCATGTCATGGAATATGACATTGAGATCAAGGTCACCAAGCTGGTCCATGGGAAGGGGTTATGTGAACAACTAGCCTCAGGTCAACAAGATGAAATAGACAGTGAAAAGGAGGTTGTTTTTGTTCTACAAAATGATCAAGAAGAAGGGAGAGATGATGTACCTACTCCTTGTTGGACCCAAGACATGGTGCACTTCCTTCAAACAGGCATGTGTCCTCATGGGATGAGTAAAGCAAAAAGAAGGCATTTCAGCTACTAGGCCATCCCATATGTTCTTATTGATGGTGTCTTGTTCAAGAGGGACATCAATGGCATTCTATTGAGATGCATTGGATAGATCAAGTGGAGAGAGTGCTACAAGAATTCCATGTTGAAGTAGCTGAGAGGCCATTTTTCTCCAAGAGTGACAACACTCAAAATCATGAAAGTAGGATATTATTGGCCCAGAGTGTTTAGTGACTACTACACATGGATCAAAAGGTGCAAGAATTGTGCATTCTTCAAAGGCAAGGAAAGGCTAACAACACTTCCATTGCACCCAATCTCAGTCGACCAACCTTTCATGCAATGGGGATTGGACTTCATTGGAGTCATCAATCCAAACTCAAGCCAAGGTCACAAATGGATCCTGATAGCGACAAATTATTTCACCAAATGGACCGAGGCAGTGGCACTCAAGGAAGCAAATGAGTCTAGTATCCTAGATTTCTATGAAGGGATAGTGACCAGATTTGGAGTGCCAGCCACCATCATATCAAAAAATGCATTAGCATTTATAGGTTCCAAGATCACAGGATGGGCCATCAAGAATGGGACTTATTTGAGCACTTCATCAAACTATTACCCTCAAGGTAATGGCTAGGATGAGTCCACAAACAAGAACTTGCTAAAGATCATCAAAAGAACTCTTGATGAGAATCAGAGGACCTGGCACACAAAGCTCAAAACAGCCTTATGGGCTGATAGGACAATGCCCAAAATATCTACAAGCAACTCCCCATTCAAGCTTGTCTATGGGAAGGAGGCAATTGCCTATATCACTAGAGTTGCTAACATTAGAACTCCTGAGATAGCTGGAGATGTCTAAATTTGAACCAATGGAGGCCAGGTATGCAGAGTTGATGGAATTAGAAGAAACCAGAGAGCATGCACTTCAAACAATGGAAAAGGATCAGGCCTCAATTAAAAGATGCTTTGACAAGAAGGCTAGAGCAAGGACCTTTCAGGAAGGAGACCTAGGTTTTGAAATGGGATGCAGATCGAGCAAAACCAGGGAGACATTCTAAGTTCGACACCATCTGGAGTGGCCCCTATATGATAACAAGATGCAAAAGTAGTAATGCTTTCCAATTGTCTACATTGGAGGGTGAAGAGTTGCAGATTCTAGTGAATGGAATCTATCTTAAACACTGCTATTAGAAGGAAGGCTCCCACCTTGTACATATTAGCTTAGTTTCTTTTCCTCTAAGTGCTTCTACACATTGTCTTGTTGTAGTGTAGATTGCTTTTCTCCTAAGTGCTTTGCACGCTCTACATGTTCCATTTGGAGCACGTATGATTTCAATTTTGTACATAGTCATGGTGTTGTTTTGTTGCTCTTATGCAGTTCATTCAGAGAGACGGATGAAGCCCTAGGTTAAAACAATTTTCTACTCTCAGAAATCTTCATTTCAAGATTTTCTTATGAAATTTGAGAGTGCAGTGGTCGGGCTCATGAACCAGAGGTAGAAATAGTATCATCATGTTATTCTTGACTCCATACCCAACAGATACGACAAGGCAACTGATCTCTTCATCTAGCAGGAAGATGTCCCCATGAGTCACCAAATTGTTATCCATATTTCACCCCGAGCTAAATATTGGATCGAATCATGACCCCACATAAAAGGAACCAAGAGAACTCATTTTAATCCTACAAATTGGTTGCAAAAAAAGATTCAACAATGAAGTGGCGAGATGAAGAAAGAGCAAAGGATCATGTATAGAAAGAAACGACTCTATCGGCCATTTCTATGCCTTAAATTCATTCTACAAGTTACAGTAGACTCAACAATGGAATAACAGGGTCAAACAAAAAGGGAGATGCTACAGAGGAACCAAAACTAGAAGAAGAAGAAATGACAAAGATTCAAGTCCTCAGGCTCAAAATATTTGGGAAGGGTCCAAAAATGACTAAGTATGGAAGAGGCAGTGGAAGGAGCCATGTGTCTTAACGATGCTTCTCCAAAGGAAAACTTTGGGCCAGGTTTTCAAGCAAGCGCGGTGCCTCCACATGTCATTCCAATGGGGCAGAGTCATTTGAATAGTCAATGCACAAACAAGCCAGTGGAGGCTACCAAGTGTCTTAATGGCATTGATTCAAAGATTGAATAAAGAGAAGGCTTTCAAAATGAGCACCAGACTGATGCGTGTCCCAGAGGAAAGTGGGGCATCGGGGAAAAAGTTTGATTTTTCACCCTTTACCTCAAAAGGGGGTAAAAGTTGCAAAATGGCCCACAACTCCACCCAGGGAAAAAGTCAGCACTTAGACCCGAGTCAAAGCCAAGGCGGGAGTCGGGGAAAGAAGTGAAAGTTTTCCTTTTGTTCAAAAGGCATAAAGGAAAAAGTTGGAGCACATCTCCCAACCAACCAAAGACTACCACGTGTCCCATATTAAAGAGGGGCCCATTTTTCAAACTAGTTTTCCCACCCACTTGTATGGATTCGATACAAACTTCGAAGGGGCATATCTTTCGACTCAGGGCTCAAAATATTGTGAATCTGACACCATTGGAAAGATCTCGGCCTCGCCCACGCAATGGAGGTCTAGAGACTTTATTTTTGAGGAGGTTAGGTAAAGGAAATGGAGGAAAATGTCTTCAAGCTTTCAATGCAGGATCCACCAGTCTCAACAACCAGATCGGATTCGATCTATTTCCACCATTTCCTCTCCCTCCAAGATGCCAAACCAAGGATCGATGCAGTAAAGATATATTTGGGGTAGATTTCATCAAAGGCATTAACAATGGTGGTTGAGCTGCAACCTATTTTTTCCCGCTTCTCTTTCTCCTTCTTCTCTCAGGCTGAATCTATAAAGTCGGGAGCAGGATTCATTGTAAAGGGTTGGACATTCTTTTTTTTTAGGCTCCCTTCTCCTTCTAGCAAAGGGATCTATGGGGTTCAGGCCTTCTATCAAAATTACATTACATTTCTACCTCTTGGCTACTTTTTAATGGACTGTATCAATCTACAAAGCAATAAAACACGTCTGTGATCGATTTTAGATCCTTCTTGTCTCTTTTTGCTTTCATCTGGTCTTCCATTATATATCTGGCTATCTGTGCTTGTCTATTGTATGCATTTTGTTGGTTTGTGTCTATTAGCAAAACAAGTGTCCATCATTCCTTCGGTGCATCACCTCATAGTTTAGCTTTGTTTTAATTTATGTATTCCTTCTATCCCTGTCTCCTTGGTAAAGTTTAGATTAGGATTAATGATTATGAAACAAGGTACACATTCCTTGAAAAAAAAAAAGTACTCTCGGTAGTCGAGGACTAAAGAATTTCAAGTACATGCTTTCAAACAATAAAATCCATGTTCCTATTTCTCATCCAAGTGTGAAAGCATATTTACTAAATAAATAATTGAACGAGAAAAGAGCAAACTGGATAACGAAGATCATGGAATATGATGTTGATATCCGGGTTGCTAAGATGGTTCAAGGGAAAGGCTTATGTGAGCATCTAATTGCTGATATGGAAAACAAGAAAACTACAGAACTAGACGGTTCAAAACAACATGCTGAAATTGCATATCATCAATCAGAAATCATGGTTCAATTATAAAATCAACAGCCTGAGTTCACTCATGAGATTCAGGAATCAAGATGGATGACTAATTTGGTTAACTATCTACAACATGGAACCTATCCGGAAGGTATGGACAAGAATAAATGAAGATATTTCATATTACAAGTTGTACCTTATATCTTCATTGATAATGTGTTGTTCAAAAGAGATATAAATGGAATCTTGCTGCGGTGTGTTGACTATGATAAAATTTAGAAAATATTGTTAGAATTCCATGAAGGACCCACAGGAGGTCATTTTTCAGCACATACCATGGCCTTAAAAATTATGAAAGCTGGTTACTATTGGCCTAGCATATTCAAGGACTATTTTTAATGGATCAGAAAGTGTAAAAAATGTGCTTTCTTTGTTGGAAAAGAACATCTAGCTTCTCTGCCCTTACAACCTATCTTCGTTGATCAGCCTTTTATGTAGTGGGCTCTTGACTTTATTGGCATGATAAACCTTCCTCTTCACAAGGAAATAAGTGAATCTTAACTGCTACAAATTATTTTACACGATGGACTAAAGCAATAGCATTGAAGCATGTTAATGAAGCTTCGATACTATTCTTTTATGAAGGAATAGTCTACATGATTTAGTGTTCCGAAACTATTATATCGATAATGCTTTAGCATTTCTTGGTGCAAAGATAAACAAATTGGGCTATCAACCATGGAATTTAATTAAGTTCTCCATCAAATTATTATCCATGCAAGGTAATGGCTTAGCTAAAAGTACTAACAAGAACCTTTTAAGGATCATCAGAAGAAAAATCAAAGATAATCAAAGAGCTTGGCATCTGATGTTGAATTCAGCACTTTGGGCTAATAGGGTGACTCCTAAAATATCATTTGACAATTCACCATACAAACTTGTGTAAAGAAAAGAAGCAAGAATGCCTATTTAAGTTGAATTACCCACATTGGACTTACTGCATTAGATGGAGCTACTCGAGAATGAACCATTACAGGTTCATTATGTATATTTAATGGAATTACAAGAGCTAAGAGATAAATCCCATTTGAATATGGAAAATAATCAGAGACAAATGAAGAAGAATTTTGACAAGAAAGCCAAATTCAGAATCTTCAATGAAGGAGATATTGTATTAAAGTGGGATGTTGATCGTGCAAATCTAGGAAGACACACAAAGTTTGATACAATCTGGAGTGGCCCTCACATGACTTCAGCTTGCAAATAACACAATTCTTTTCAGCTTTCGAAGCTGAATGGCGAGGAACTTTCCATTCCTATGAATGGTATGTTTCTTGAACACTATTATTGAAAATATTAGAGTGATTGTTAGAGTAGGATTTCCCTTCAATAAGTTCATTCCCTACACATTGCATTTTTTCAATTCAATAAGTGCATTCGTGCACGTGATCTAGTTTACGAGATCCTTTCCCGGTTTATTTCTGTTTTGGAAGGGTTGGACCTTTCAGAAAAGGCAAATTTTGGTTACATGTTTGGACTCCACACCCAATGGACAAGAGCAAGACATTGATCTATAAGCTAGTAGGAAGATTTCCCCATAAGATTGCTGAGAAATGTTGACAATTTTTTCACTTGTGCAAAAATGGGCAACTCGAAACTTCATCGTTACGATGAAAGGCATTTGTGAAGTATACCTAAAGCTAAGGGATTTTTGATATTATTGGTTAGTGCTGAATTAATTAATGATTGAGTGAAATCTAGAGCTATGTGTGCTGTTACAAACCATAACATATCACATAGTCTACAATTTCATGATATTTTAGTAAAAGAACACAAGGGCCACTGAAGGACAAGCTGTGTTGTCTTGATGAAGACATCGAATTACAAAATAGGTGAAGTTTTGTGTTCTAGGATAGCAAACATAAGTGCAAATTGTAGAAATCAGAGTTCATTACTAAATGTTACAGGTTCTCATTAATGTTCATTCCTTCATGATTAAGACATTCAATTATATGACTAAGTTGTTTAATTCATCATACAATCCATACAGAACTTGTTGAAATGCAAAAATAAATATGCAACTCATTTACAAAATTCAATGTTTTATTCATAAGGAAATTTCAAATGTTCCCACACAAGTCGTGGGATGTAACTGGAAAAGTAAAGTACAACTACTGAAATAAGAGGTACACATGCATGAAAAATAAATTATGGAGTATGAGTGAACCCAACATTGCCTTCGGGTTTTATTTGTTGTTCGAGTAGCTCCATCCCAACTTTTGTTCCTTCTTCATCTTTGTTGTAGAATTCATTGTACCTGAAAAGAAGAAAAGATGAACTCTCGATTCTGAGCTCGAGAGATCAATTCATATTCCTTCTCATCCTAGTTCGTACATATGAATATCTTCAAAATAGGATATATACTTTACTTGAAGAAAAGACTACATAAATGCTCTACTCATTCAAAAAGAAAGAGAAAAGAAAAGAAGAAACATGGACACAAGAGAGGCCGAAAGCCTAAGTATTTTCTAATTGTTTTCTTAAGTGTGCGAGTACAGTTACTGACCAAGAAGAAATAGATAAGTCACAAGTACGAAAAGAAAGATTAATGTAACTCAAATTCAATAATTTCTACAAATGAAAGAAGTTATAGTGCGAGAAAAGAGACTGAAAATAGAAGTACACGTTTTAGTTTGCAACTAAAAGGTAGAATCAAATTTCAAGAAGTTGAAGTTAACGAGAAAGAAAGGGTTACAAATGAAACAAAATGAAAAGAAGATCCAGGGAAAAAATTTGACAGGGCTTCACCATGTAAAATGGACATTTATAACTTGTCATCATGGATCTTTCTGTTGGTGTCCAAATTTGTTCTCCTTTTCAAACCAAGAAGCAAAACAGATTCAACAGGGAGCTTAGAGGCAAATAGATCATAAATGTATGTCATTTTGTAGCTGGGGAGGAATCTAGTTGTCCCTTTGTTACTTGGATTTTTGGAGAGATGGATAACACCTCAAAAGGATGTGATCTGATCCTCACTATTTTAGGTTG
The DNA here is from genome assembly GCA_018340775.1 of Taxus wallichiana var. yunnanensis. Classification (NCBI taxonomy): domain Eukaryota; kingdom Viridiplantae; phylum Streptophyta; class Pinopsida; order Cupressales; family Taxaceae; genus Taxus; species Taxus wallichiana. Next base: position 95,072,861 of record CM031233.1, on the reverse strand, counting down.
TGCCTTTTAACCAAGGTAAGAGAACCTATTTTGTAACCTCTGTTATTTGAAAGGAGATTGCAGTACCTTTCTTTTGCATAAATTTTATAGAGAAGGCCTTGGGGAAAATATGATCAACACACCAGATCTGACTCTCACGAGTTGTCACTTCTAGATCATGGAGATACTTTCACAACAAGGCAAAGGTTACTAAAGACATTTGAGACCCTGCTTGCTTCTGCATGTTTAAGTGATGAGGATTGTGCAGTTGTGTACACACATGACAAACAGGGGTAGTATGGGTAGGATTGGTTGTTGTTAAATGAATTTTGGTGGGAGGGGAGACAGGATGGACTTGAATCACCAAATCCTTGAGAGCTTATGCAAAATGGAAAGATTCAATCAAAAAAATGCCACAAAAAGTTAAATTGTCTCCTCAACTAGAATATGTGCTTCAATGGAGGCTCATATCATCACTCTTTCGACACACCTTTGTGGGATTCTATCACAAAGGTTGGAGTCGAGCACCCAATAAAGAACAAATATTTAAACCAAGTCACGCCCGAGGTACACCCAGAGGCTTACCGATAATCTCTATCCAAAAATGAAATAAAAGTTATTTTTAACCGTTTATCCCATTCCCAGGATGAAGGATCTTCTAAGAAATGAAATTGTATATGCCACTAAACTATCACAAGGACAAATACCTATGTGATTGGACTATATTTTTGTACAAGATTGTAATAGAAACAAGAAAAACTATCCATATGCATTCAAAAATGAAATAAACACATTTTACTCAAGATTGACATAGAATAACTCAAAGTTTGATGAAATTTATCAGCAAGGGAAATTTTCTAGAACAATCTAAAATATTTTTAATGGAAATACACTTCCAACCACCTTGACACAATCAATTTTGACACAAAGAGAGATATACAGGCTTCTCTAGGTAGCTTCTTAAAATGGATGGGCTCTATCAAGCTTTTTCTCATGGAGAAAATCAGTGTTGGTCTTTCCAATAACTCCCAACCATTTACAAGATGAATTCATTCCCTTTATAGCATTTCCAACAGATCCTCTTCCTCCCAAAGGACAAAAAATTTAAATGCACCAGTGGTTGGCATGATTCTTTCGTGATTCGGAGAATAAGATCTCAGAAAATTCTCCAAGTGCTCGAGGAAAATCTCTTCGATTTATTCCCATATTCAACTCCTTTCTCAGAAAAACACACCTCCATCCATTTTCCAACCAATTCTACCCCATATCAATCAAATCTATCCCCTTACTTTCTCGGAGAAGAAAAAGCAGAATACTAGATCGGGATTGAGAGTCGACCGCTTTTAATGGCAAAAGATGTCTCAGATCTCTCCCACCAAACTCTAGATATCAAAATTAACTCGACCAAATCTGCTTTTGGCATGTAGAAAATAACAAGAAATCATGAAGACTCACACTCCCATGATTTTTATAGAAAAAATGGGGGAAAACTAGATTTAGACGCTTAACAATCGTTGATCTTTGATTTTGAATGTGGGTCGTCCATGTGGAAGATGATAAAACAAAATTAGGTGCTTCCTTTGACCTTTTATGATCCTTTTAGAAAATTGGAAAAGTTTCACCTTTTTCCCCACCTCCACTTTTGAAAATGGGCCTGACACGTGTCCTGAGGTGGGCCCCAAAAGAAACATGGAGAAATTATTCCATTTGACTCTCTTTTGGAAAAAGGAAAATTTTCCAAGTTTTCCCATAGCTCCTCCCTTGAGAAATAATTTTGACACATGTCCCAATGTGGGTCCCAATAGAACTACACTTCCCCTTTTACTTTTAACTTTTTTTTCTCAAAAGGAAAATTTTCCAATTTTCCTCCACGGGTCCGCACCTCCACCGTTGACCGGGCAAAACATTGACTATTTCCCATTGGGCTTGTGGGCCATTTTTATATTTTAACCTTTATGAAGAAAAGAGGTGAAAAGTTTGAATTTCCTCCGATGGTCCATCTCCCCGCCCCAATGACTTTTCAAATTGCCACATGTCACCATGACACACCTTAAGGAGGTCCCAAAAATTTGATACCTTGAATGAGCCATGTGTCCTACTCTGGAAAAATTTGTTTCAAGGCTTGAAGCTCAATGGAAGGTGGCACTTGTGAAGCTCCAAGGTAGTCTCCTTTTAGCCATTGCAAAGTCTAAGTAAAATGCAAAGTGAGTGGAGTTCCCCACGTGTCCGCATGGCGCTTCTCTTAGATGGCACCCAAGTTGAAGACCCTGAACGAGCATGGGATTGCCACATGTCCCTATTCTACCAAACTATTTCCATCTGTATAAAAAAATTTCTAAGTATGGGAAAGTAGCGGAAGCCTCCACGTGTCCTCCCGGTGCTACTCCAAGGCAAAGCCCAAAAGCAGATCTTCAAATGAGCGTCGTTCCTCCACATGTCCTAGACTTCTTGAAAACCTTTTGAAATTTGTCTAAGTATGGGAAACCTAGTGGAAGTCTCCACATGTCTCTTTCCTACCAACCCTCCACGTGTCCTCTCGGTGCTACTTCAAAGCCAAACCAAAAAGTTGATTCTCAAATGAGCGCCATTCCTCCACGTGGACACATTTTAAAGTTGAGGCTTTTTATAGAATTTTTGAAGTGTCTGCCAAGCCACATCCAACCAAAGGATGCCACGTTTCCCTATTGATACAAGGATGTAAATTTGACTGGGGGAAATGCCTGTCAAACCATAAAGCATAGAGAAATGACCATTTGAGCCTGAAAGTGAAATTTTCTTCAAGGATAGAGATTTTAGAAATGTTGCAAGACTCAAATACATTCCTTGGGGACACATCAATTCATTTCTCTTTGAGTATTTAGGGAAAAAATGGCAGGGACAACAGATCTTGACTATGGAAAATGGAGGAAATGGGAAAACATTAGTTTTGAAGGAGCAGTTTGGGAGACTCAAAATACAGAGCTTTTCTAGAGGAAAAAAGAAACGAGGAGATAATTAAGGACCCATACATGATCTTTGACCCAGGAGCAGATTAAAAAATGGCAATAAGACCAACCAAGCTCAATACGGGGAAGGAGATAATGATAGAGGCCGTAAATCAATAAATTTTCAAGGGCACAAATGGGGCGAGACAATTTTGAGCACCAATAAGCTCCGACTCAAGGATGGATACTCCCTGCGAGTTGCACAAGAAAAAAGTAGACCAAGTGCCAAAATATACATTGGGAAATGGAGTCATCATTGCAAGGTAGAGCAACATATCCATATTCAAAACAAAAAGAGAAACCCGCAAAAATAGGTCACTGAGGACAAGAACGAGAAACAACAGGGAACAAACAACAAACTATACACTCGCTGTCACGGTAGACTTTTCCCGATTTAAAGAAAATAATCAAGGAAACAATTCAAGCGCCTGCCATCCTAGATATGACCATGCCAAGAGGTTCTGATATGTTTTCATCAACTGGAAGTAGACCTCTTTTTCTTCTTTGTTCTGTTTGTAAACCACCCATCTTCTCTGAAGCTCCTCTATTGTGTTTAAGTCAAATTCTTTGACATTCTTCAAGGCTGAAACACAGACCAAATTCCCAGAAAAAGCAACATACTTAGGAGCTCTATTTTCAACACTCTCATACTCCCTAAAATCCACAAAGCTCACAAAATTGTTAAGATCAACATCTACTTGCAAAACTTCATAAGATGCATTGCTTGGGTCTTCAATCAGGTACATCATCTTCTTCTCTCCATACAATTTCACCAAGTTTCCTTCAATGGGGATAATGGCATAAGACATGTCCATTTGCACACTACCACCAACACTTGCTACCCACTTTCTTGACAACAACATCCCGCACATGGCGGTGCGATTGTGAATGACTACATCAAGCTTTAAGTTCCTTCTAGGATAAGATGCAAGTTTCACTACTAGATCTTTGACACACCCCACCACTGGCACCTCTCTAGAGTCCATAGCAGTGCACTTTTCATATGTTGCTATTACTTTGATACCAAATTAATTCATGACCTTAAAAGGCATGACATTACATGAATCTCTAGAATCAAACATACAGTCATGTAACGACTTGTCTTTGATAACCATGGTAGTGAAAAGTGGATCCACATTCAGCTAGGATTTAAACAAAGAAGTTCTTAAATAAACCTCCAGTGGTTCCCCCAGATCTTCCAATACTTGTGGATTTTCCAACTCTATAACGGTAAGGGGAACCTCAACAATTGGGACATGAATTTTGATTTGACTCAAAATTTGGGCTATGTCATATGGATCAAATTTGGGTAGAGTAGATCTAGGGGAAAGATTGGAAAATTCATCAGATGGAATGGGATCCTTTTCAGTTTGGTCATGGGGAGGAACACAAGTTTTCTTGGGGAAACAAGATCTCTGCCAGATGCATTTTTCTTTGGGGTTTCTTTAGTAAGAACTAGAAATTTTGACTTGGCTTGTGGCCCCTTGGTAGCTTTACTTATGGTATTGTGCTCCTTTTCTTGGGCAACTACAACATTCATTAATAGCTTCCTATCTTCTTTTGAGGGAACTCCTCCATCATACTTTTCAATCATTAATGCCCTCAAGTATTCAAAATCATTAGTGGGAAATTCAAAAGCTTGTACAATGTCTACTTCTAAAGTATGAGAGGGGGATAAAGAGGTACCCTGGATGCAATCCCAAAAAGTGGCAGTAGTTCTAGCACTTATTACCTCAGTTGAAGTTGCTTCCCTTGGTGAAATCGCAAGGATCTCCATCATGCAGGCATCATCATCATTATCATCATCAACTACTTCTTCTTCTTGTTGATCTTCTTCACAAGGAGCATGGGGCATGAAACATCTGCCACACCAATCAATGACCTTTGTTTCTTCCACAACAGCAACTCTAGTAGCCAAAGGATCAAGAACCTTTCTATTTTCTCTGCCTTGGGGCTGCCTATTCCCAAATCCAACAGATCCTTTTCCTCTGTCATCAATTCTTTGATGATTTGTAAATCTATCTTGGCCTTGTTGCTTGTGTTGTCCTTGTGAACTCTACCCAAATCCTTTCTCAGCTCGGGCTAGCTTATAGGAGATCTCCTTGATAGCCCCTGCCAAAGTTTTCACCACTTCTTCCAAATCAATAGCCTTGCTTGTCTGAGGTTTTTCTAGGTTAACTAGACTTCACACCTTCCCTCTTAGGAGGTTTTCCTATTTCCTTGATATTATTCTCTATTTGTAGGGCCATAGTGAATGCTTGCCTCAAGTTGGTAGGGTTCTTGTCCCTCAAGTAGTAAGTATCCTTTTTATCAAATGCATCAGTATATTTGATCAAACATGACTCATCACATGGCCTTATCATAACAGAAATCTCCTCAAGGTCTTATTGAACCTTGTATTGAAGTCATGTACTAACTCATTGGGATTATTCTTGATGTTTTCAAATTCTGATAAAAGAAACCTAGGGTCACCCTATCACCACATTGTAATCTAAATGCATTTCTCATCTCAGCCCAAGAGTCAATAGAGTTATCTGGAAATGCTTTGTACCAGTCCCTTGCATCCTCCTCTAGAGTGTGAACAAAAATTTGATGTATACATCTTCATGTTCAATCTCAAAGTCTTCCATCATATTGAGGAAGAGCTTTAGATGTTGGTCACTAGTTATGGCATTGTTTCCTGGAACTTAGGAAGTTTGTTCCTTACATCTTGAGGTACTGCATTTGGATAACTAGCCATTCCCACAAAATTTATAGGTCCAAAGGTGTTTACAACAAATGGAGGTTTGGGTTGAGCCATATTGATTCGAGGAGGTGATCTTGGAGGGGTGACAAATTGATGAGGGGCAGAGGGTCCTTGGAACACAAGAGTGTAGTTTTCAAAATAGAGATCCCCTAAAGGCCTTGCTTCTTGGAAATCCCTATCTACTTCAGAAAAGACAAGTGTAGAATGTGAAGAAAATCTTTCAAAATCAAATGAAGGCCCTTCCCCAGCTGGAGAATTCAATTCCAAAAAGAGGCTAGCTAATTCGAGTCACTTGAGCGGAAGTATTTAATGATGGGCCAATCACTCTCATCAATGGAGGTCCTTTTTCTTGTCGATGTTCTCCCACAACTCTCCAGGATTTTCTTCCTTTTGATTTTTATTTTCCTAGCTTTGGAAATAGTGTCCTAGTAGGATCCCTAGCAAAAAAAGACCTTCCTTCCAGCTTTACAAATGTTAGTAAAAAATCTAACCTTGACAGAGTTTTAAGACACCGGTCCTTATCAAAATCAAATAATCAAGGAGTCGCCACTAAGTATTTCCAAATTATTTGTGAAAATGCGCTAAACATGATCTATCAAGTGTCTGTCAATGCAAGAGAGTGGAAATGGAAATATTCTAACCTTTCTTCACCTAGATGTATCAAATGAAAGCTAGTGCACTAGGTGTAAAAAATTAAAAGAACTGCACACAGCACATGGAGCATACAAGAAATGTTTACTAGGGTCTGAGTATGAACTGTAATCCTTGGTAATGGCACCACAAGTGTTGGTGTTGTTGATGGGTCAAATAGATATGGCTTCAAATATGTATGCACATGGATTAAATTGAACTAAGTCCTCAAAGAATGGCGCCACAAGTGTTGGTGTTGTTTTTGGGTCAAATAGATATGGCTTCAAATATGTATGCATGTGGATTAAATTGAAATAAGTCCCCAGTAACTGTGCCACAAGTGTTGGTGTGTAAATTTGATCTCGTTTTCAAACCAAGTAGCAACACAGAATCAACAAGGAGCTTAGAGGTAGATAGATCATAAATGTATGTCATTTTATAGTGGGGGAGTAATCTAGATGTCACTTTGTTACTTGGATTTGTGGAGAGATGGATAGCACCTAAAAAGGATGTGATCTGATCCTCACTATTTTAGGTTGTGCCTTTCAACCAAGGTAAGAGAACCTGTTTTGTAACCTCTATTATTTGAAAGGAGATTACAGGTACCTTTATTTTGCATAAATTTTATAGAGAAGGCCTTGGGAAAAATATGATCAACACACCAGATCTAACTCTCATGAGTTTTCACTTTAAGATCATGGAAATAATTTCACAACAAGGCAAAGGTTACTAAAGACATTTGAGACCCTGCTTGCTTCTGCATGTTTAAGTGATGGGGATTGTGCAGTTGTGTACACACATGACAAACATGGGTAGTATGGGTAGGATTGGTTGTTGTTAAATGAATTTTGGTGGGAGGGGAGACATGATGGACTTGACTCACCAGATCCTTGAGAGCTTATGAAAAATGGAAAGATTCAATCAACAAAATGCCACAAAAAGTTAAATTGTTTCCTCAACTAGAATATGTGCTTCAATGGAGGCCCAGATCAGCACTCTTTCACACAACCTGTGGGATTCTGTCATGAAGGATCGAGTCAGAGGATCTAATAAAGCACCAAGATTTAAACCAAGTCATGCTTGAGGTACACCCAAAGGCTTACTAATAATCTCTATCAACAAAATGAAAGAAAAGTGATTTTAAACCATTCATCCCATTTCTAGATGAAGGCTCTTCTGAGAAATGAAATTACAGATGCCACTAAACTATCAAAAGGATTGAGACCTATGTGATTAGACTATATTTTGGTACAAGATTGCAATAGAAACAAGAAAAACTACGCGTATGCATTCAGAAATGAAATAAATACACTTTACTCAAGATTGACATAGAATAAATCAAAGTTTGATAAAATTTATCAGCAAAGTAAAGTTTCCAAAACAATGTCAAATATTTTTAATGGCTTTACACTTGCAACCACCTTGACACGATCAAATTTGACACAAAGAGAGATATATAAGCTTCTCTAGACGACTTCTCAAAATGGATGGGCTCTGTCAAGCTTTTTGTACTGGAGAAAATCAATCCTAATGTTTCCATAAACTCCCAACCATTTACACGATGAATTCATGCCCTTTATAACATTTCCAATAGAACCCCTTCCTCTGAAAAGACAAAAAATTTAGATGTACCAAGTGCTTTGCCATGATTCTTTCGTGATTCGCGAGAATCAAATCAGTAAAAGTCTCCAGTGCTCAAGGGAAAATATTTTGATTTCTTCCCGATTCAACTCCTTTCTTGGGAAAAAAATGCCTCCATCCATTCACCAACCACTTCCATCCAATATCAATCAAATCTGGCCCCTTGCGTGCTTAGGAGAAGAAAGACGTCGAGACCGTTTTAATGGTGAAAGACGTCTCTAGATCTCTCCCACCAAACTCTAGATATCAAAATTAACTCACTCCTTTGTTTGGCATGTAGAAAATAGCAAGAAATCATGAAGACTCACACTCCCATGAGTTTTACGAGAAAAAATGGGGAAAATCAGATTTAGACGCTCAACAGTTGTTGATCTTTGATTTTGAATGTGGGTCGTCCACGTGGAAGATGCAAAAACAAGCTTGGGGGCTTCCTTTGACCTTTTCGACCCTTTTAGAAAAATGGAAAAATTTCACCTTTTGTCCCACACCTTCGCTTCTGAAAATGGGCCTGACACGTGTCTGAGGTGGGCCCCAAAAGAAACGTGGAGAAATTCTTCCATTTGACTCTCTTTTAGAAGAAGGAAAATTTTCCAAGTTTTCTGGTAGCTTCGATCTTGAGAAATACTTTTGACACATGTCCCAATGTGGGTCCCAGAAGAACTACGCTTCCCCATTTACTTTTAATTCTATTTTCTCAAAAGGAAAATTTTCCAATTTTCCTCCATAGGTCCGCACCTCCGGCTGTTGACCAGGGAAAAACATTAACTATTTCCCATCAGGCTTGCAGGCCATTTTTGCTATTTTAACCTTTTTGAAGCAAAGAGGTGAAAATTTTGAAGTGCCTCCGATGGTCTGCCTCCCTGCCCCCTTATGACTTTTCAAATTACCACATGTCACCATGGCGCACTTTAAGGTGGTCCCAAAATTTGATACCTTGAATGAGCGTGGGCTCACCACGTGTCCTGCTCTAGAAAAAATTGTTTGAAGGCTTGAAGCTTAGTGGAAGGCGCCACTTGTCAAGCTCCGAGGTAGTCTCCTTTTGGCCATTGAAAAGTATAAGTAAAATGCAAAGTGAGTGGAGTTCCCCACGTGTCCACATTGTGCTTCTCTTAGATGGTGCCCAAGTTGAAAACCCTAAACAAGCGTGGGCTCTCCATGTGTCCCTGTTCCTCCAAACTGTTTCTATCTACATAAAAATTTCTAAGTATGGGAATGCGGTGGAATCCTCCACGTGTCCTCCCAGTCTTACTCAAAGCAAAGCCCAAAAGCGAGATCTTCAAATGAGCACCGTTCCTCCATGTGTCTGGACTTCCTAAAAACCTTTTGAAAATTTTCCAAGTATGGGAAACCTAGTGGAAGCCTCCATGTGTCCCTTTCTGACAACCCTCCACGTGACCTCCTGTTGCTACTTCAAAGCCAAACCAAAAATTTGATTCTCAAACGAGCACCATTCCTCCATGTGGACACATTTTAAAGTTGAGGATTTTTATAGGATTTTTGAAGTGTTCATTTGAGTGTGCTAACCAAAGGATGCCACATTTCCCTGTTGATACAAGGATGAAAATTTGACTGGGGGAAATGCCCATCAAACCGTAAAGCACAAAGAAACGACCATTTGAGCCTGAAAGTGAAATTTTCTTCAAGGACAAATATTTTAGAAATGTTGCAAGACTCAAATACGTTCCTTGGGGAAAAATAAATTAATTTTTCTTTGAGTATTTAGGGAAAAAATTGCAGGGATAGCAGATCTTGACTGTGAAAAATGGAGGAAACAGGAAAACATAAGTTTTGAAGGAACAAAGCATGGGAGACTCAAAATACAAATATTTTCTTGGAGGAACAAAGAAACGAGGAGATAATTAAGGACCCATACATGATCTTTGACCCAAGAGTAGATTAAAAAATGGAAATAAGACCAACCAAGCTCAATACGGGGAAGGAGATAATGACAGAGGCTGTAAATCAATATATTTTCAAGTGTACAAATGGGTGAAAACAATTTTGAGCACCAACACTTTCAACTACTACATGCTTTAAAAGAAATATTTAAATCAAAAATACAACTACTATAGTGAAATGGATGGAAGAGAGAATTCTATAAAAAATTGCTAGGGATTCGCCATGAAAAATCAACATTTCAGATTTTTCAAGATGCTAGAAATGTTACTATAAAGGAAATAAAGCATCTATGTAAAAGAAACAAGTTACAGAGATCTTAAAAAGAATCTAAATCAAGGATTATGCCTAAAATAGTATAAAAAAATAGATGAACTAATTTTAATTTCTAGAAAGAATCATACAAGGTACAAATATCTCATGAAATCAAGAACAGTCAAAGTACTAATACTGCAAGTTCCAGAATCAAATGAACAAGCCTATCTGTCTATCAAAATATGTCAAATCTCAAAAGATCTAAGTTACAGTAATCAAGAAGGATAGAAGATGAAAGAAATGGAAGAATAGATATTTGTGACAGAGGAGCTATAGGTTGCAGCCAAACAACTTCAAGTTTATATAATGATTCAAGACCTCGAGCCCAAACCTGGGATAGATGAAAGTGTACAATATGCTACATTATACTTCAGAGCTAAATTCAAATGCAAGATTCATGGTTAAATAGAACCAGAAAAAAACACACAAAGGATCAAAGGTATTTCCTTGACCATGGCTCAACACAACAAAGCTGAAACTAATGAGAAGAGTTGACTAAGTTTGGATCAGAACAGAAAAAGACAAAAAGCTCAAATAGAGAGAAAACCCTAAGGTGCTAAGCATTGAAGTGAAGGAATCTACACAAAGATGAAATGTGAAATAGTGCAAAGTCTGATAAAAAATCAGGAAACTTAGAGTTTTAAGTAACAAGAAGTGGATCTCAATATTTCTGGAAGTCATTCTATTCCTCAAAACAAATGGCAGAATCAAGAAGGAATGAAGAAATCCGAATACCCATATCAAAGGAAGGATACCCAAATCTGGGTTGCATTATCTCATACCATAAATTAAAAATACATGTGCAGATAGCCATTAAATAGATCCATTTATAGACATTCTGAGTATTGAAAATCAGATCCGAGGAGGAAGTTACAGTTTCTAGTTTTAGTCGACAAACCATTAAATGGGTATCCATAAATTAGGAAAGGAGGTAAAACTTACTGGTTAAAGTCGAAGCTGAGAAAACCCTTGAGAGATCATCAAGTTCAGAGCCAAGAGGAGAAACCTAGAATGAGTTTTCAACTTGAAATCCCAAAGGAAACATGAAAACACGAGATATGCAAAGAAGGAGCAAGATATCAATATATTGAAGTCAAAATGACAACGATGAAGCATAAGAAAACTCAGAGATCAAAGCTTACCATTTGTTATCAAACAGTGATACCAGAAGAGCCAGTTCAGAGCTCAAAACAATTAAATAACAACCATAATGATCTCGAAGGATTTGAAGTCCAAGCTCAACAGGAGGAATGATCATAGAGTACAAACAGATCAAGACCCACGGTATTCTCACAGAGCCAAAAAGGGTAGAAACGCAAACACTAAGAATAGATAAATCCCGATGTTTCACCTTTTTCTTATATTGTTTCTTTGAATTTTGAAGAAACAGATAGGGTAACGGGCATAGGAGGAATACCTATTCAAATTTTGGTTGATGGTTTGTTGCGCGCGTATGACTTCCGAATCCACAACCCGATCGTGAGAGCTTCCTTTTGGCTAGGAGGAGGCTAGCATGTAATGAAAACAAGACCACCGGTAGGAATTAAACAATATGGACAGTGAACTGCCTAGCGTGAGCTAGATCCGGAAGTATCATACATCCTAGATGGCTTTCATTCCACTATTTTAAACAAATTAATGTTGTAAACAAAGTAAATCCTATTGTTATTTTAAAATGATTTAGGTATCTCACTTAAAAACATAATAAGAAAATATATCTAATCTAACAAGCTAATCTAGAATAGAATCCAAAGGTCAAATGATTGGTTTTGGGTTCTACAGCTCTGATAAAGGTCTCGGGTAGGTCACAGGTGAGGGAGGGTGAGCTAAAATTAGGTGGGTAGGTCTTTGTTTAAGGCTGTGTGGGAAAACACAGACCGGCATTAGTCAAGGTGACCAAACGATGAGTTAGGTATAACCAAAGACTCAGTTCTTGTGAGATATGGAATTGTCACGAAATAGGGTTTTTGTATCCTTTGTGATTGCACAAAGGATTTTGGTTGGTTGGGATGAGGTATTGGGTGACTGGAGTAGGATTTTGCAAGGTTTTAATGAGTCTATGGAGGTGAAAATGTTGGAGAAGGTCAATAGGGAGCAAGATAAACAATGGGTGATAAAATAATGATGAATCAAAATAAACCAGAGAAGTATGACGTTATACTTACTTGGATTTCATTCCTGAAGGTCTGTGTGTGAAGGATGGAGGTGCTGATGATGGGTTTGAAGGCTGCAAGTGATCACCAACTGAAAAAAATCTTCTGCATGGGCTGTATGCACACTCTTTGCTTGGATAGATCAGATCATGGTTAGGATGGTTGTGTAGGAAAAGATGCTCAATCTCCTTCCTTGGATGTGAGTTTTCACTTTCGAATTGGATCTCTGAAGATGCGTTATCTCTATGAGATGTGTTATGTCTTATCAAATTTCTTTCTTCCAACTTCTAAGTTCCAAGCTTGAGAATCGGGTTGTTTTGGGTTAAAAGGGTAACCGATGATGGTCCGGCTTAACCGGCGACGGTTAGGGGTAACCGAAGTCGGTCAAGGTGTGATTTCCTAGGTTTACTAAACTAGGGAGATCCTCCTGATTTCCTTGGATCTCATGTCGTTATCCCACAGATTAGACTCGAAGCCTCTTGTGAGCATGCGGGAATGTGGTTAGAGGGAATGTAGGCATTGATTTTTAGGGTTTGGGTAAGTCTTAGTTAGTTATGGGAACTTGCTAAGAATAGGTCTTAGGTTGAGTTAGCTTGGTGAGGTGTCTAAGTGAACTATATGTGTAGATATTATTTAAATAAGATATTTAAATAATAAATATAGTGAGGATAAAGCATTAATTTAATTAAATTAATATTAGTGGGGTGAAGGGGGTCATGGCTAGGTAAATGTAATAAAGATTGCTTATATGTCGAGGGATAAAAGGGAGTGCGACCTAATTACGGTGTCTACATTTTTCCCCTTTTTGTTACATATCTTGTATTGGTAAGCGATCTGAAACAAAATTAAGGTGTGGTTGCCCCATGTGAGGGTGAAGGTGATCCCCCTCAAACCAGGAACTGATAAGGCAGTAGGCTAAAGCAGTGAGTGGTTTGATAAAAGGTAAGTGGGTATAGGGAAAAAGGAGTGAAAGGTCTACGCGGGTAATCTAGGTAATGGGTCGGGTCAAAGGTAGAAATAGTCAAACACATGAACACGTATAAACTACGAACACTACCGGGTTGAAGAGCGGAAAACTCTACATCGTCTAAGGTCTGTAGGTTTATCTAAACAAGGTTGAAGTGAATCCGTTATCGAGGTATAGGATAAGGCCAGAAGCACAATGTAGGTTAGGTGTAGGAACGTTTAGGTATGTTAAGCACAACAGAAGGTAGTGTTAGGATAAATAGTCACGGTAATAGGCTAGGTAAGGTCATTGGGTCGATCAACACAAGTAATAGTGCCGCAAGGTATATTAAACACATGAGGTCAAAGGTCACTAGCAATGGTCCAGGTCCAAATATCTAGGTCACGGCACGGGTAAGGCCGAGGTAGGGGTAAAATAATGAGTCCCCAAAGGAGGAAAAATGGAGGTAGTAAATGATGAGGTCAAGATGGGTTGGGTAAAGGTATGGGGTAAAGAGCAAGGTAAAGGGGCGGGTAAAATGGCAAAGTAGGGGCAATGTGTAGGTAAGGGTGACTGATGGTGGTCATGGATAATCGACGTCGGTATAGGAAAACGGCGATGGTTAGGTAGAGCATGAGACTGATGTCGGTCTAGGGGAATCGACATCGGTTAGGTCGGGTTTGATATAAAAATAAAAAATCCACATTTTTTGTTATTCATTTGTTATTTGTGAAGTGAAGAAATGACAAAAAAGAGAGAAAAGTGAGAAAAGTGTCCGGAGGAAACGAGACAGTGAGTTGGCAGTGGGATTTGATGGTGATTGGGTTGGTGAGTAGCGGGTCCACGAGATCAGGGCAAGAGGGTTGATTGGTTGGAGGTTGCAGATAGATATTCAGAGATGGAAGAGGCTGGAGAGGGATCGGGCGGACCACTAAGCACAAACGTCCCGGACTTGCCACCGAGGCGACACACTGAATGCGGCGAGTAAGTGCCTAACGCTTTAATGTTAATTAGATAGAGTAGAGGGTGTAATAGTTGTTTGTTTTTGGATTTGGGTGGGTTTTTGTATTTTTTGGGTGGGAAAAGTGAAATCGGGTATGGAGGGAAAATAACGGGCCAAAAAGAGGGGGGAGGGTAGGAAATTGGATAGGTGGGGTGGGTAGGGGTTTTGGTGTAGTGTAGGTCATTGTAGGTGGGGGAAAAGGGACAAGTGGGAGGGTTTTAAAAAATGGGGGTTTGGGAACTCGCTGATTTTTTTCACGACAGTGACCAACGTCGGTCAAGCTTGGCGGCATCGTCGGGTAGAACCGGAATCAGTCACCTAATAGGTAACCGATGCGGTTATGTGGTAATCGTGATCATTCAAGTTGAACCGGTATCGGTCACCAAATAGGTGACCGATGCGGTTAAGGGTGACCGGAGTTGGTTAGGATGAACTGGCATCGGTCGGGATTTTAGGTAAAAGGATCCAAAAAATGATGTAGGTTAGGTGGTTGAGATGGGTAAGGTAAAAATAGGGTGGTGGGTAATGATAAGTGATGAATAAGGTCATGGTAAAGGTATATTAATGTTGTGCTTTGGATTGGATGTAGGGTCGATCACAATTACATATACAAGACATGGTTCTGCTATTATTGGTGACATTGCACTGCCCTACAACAAGTCTGTTGGAGCTGCAACATGTGGACGCAGTGGGCTTGAGTGGTTTTGGCACTCTGATATGTTTGTTCGATAGCCTAGTTTGATGGTCATGCTCATCGATAGATGGGACTCCACGACCAACATGTTCCACCTTCCGACAGGTGAGATGACTATCACCCTAGAGGATGTGTTCTGATTCTAAGGTTACCCATATTAGGGGCCCACATGTAATCTATCTCCTCCAAGGCCTTAGAGGAGCTGATCGGGACAGTATTTGGCAAGGGGGCGGTGGAGTTGAGCTTTCATAGCACCCGTTTGAGCTATGGCGAGATGTACCTAGCCCATCCAAATGGGACGAGGCTAGTAGTTTTATTGATGAAGGCAGTGTGCTATTATGCACTGCCTGATGGAGAGGGTGGATGCTTTCCCTGATCACTGATGGGGGTGCTCCACGATATGATGGTGCACAAGACATGGTTTTCCTGGGCACCAACATTCTTGGTGTAGCTATACAGAGAGTTGTGGGCGTATGGGCGGTTGTGCAAGTTTAGCATGTGTTGTAAATTTATACTACACTGTTGGGCCTATGAGCACATAGTTTTTGTTCAACCTATAGGGATACCCCGATCGGGCAATTTCCATCGAGATGTGTGTGGTTGGGATACGGGAGATGGGTGCGATTACGGGAGAGCGAGAGATCGGATAGGCTGACATATGATGTGGCCCATTTTCGGTAGTTATTGGAGGGGTTATCCAGTTAGACATTATCTAGAGGCCATATGTGGGATTCCCCTCATATAGGCACATGCATGAGGAGCTAGCTAAGCTCTAGCTAGAGAGGTGGATACAGGGTCACTGTGTCGGGGAGGATGAGATGATCCCGGTCGGCAGGTCATCCGACGGAAGTTCAAGATTATGCACAGATATTCCTCTGCCCTTCCCACAGTACTAGAGAGATGACGTGGAGAGGCCTCTACCTCTACCACAACCTATAGTGCCTACAGGAGAGGAGGATCAACCAGTGGATCAGCAGATTGATGACACCGGATGCATAGATAGGTATAGGCAATATTGGGTGGCTCAATTATGAGCCATACCCCCAGACTAGGGCAACCAGATTTAGCTACCGTGATAGTGCAGAGAGATGCCCTATAGGGGTAGGTAGCGATGTTGATCACGCAGATAGGTATACTACAGACACAACTGGAGGGGTCAGAGGTAGAGGTAGCAGAGCTATGAGTATAGGTGGCCAGTCTGCAGGCCCAGATGGTAGAGGGAGAGGGTGGAGGAGATGGAGGTAAGTTCTTGGGTGTTAGGCCCAATATTGATGCCATCAGAAAGTGGGCCATGCATCACTAGACAACCTAAAGGATATTTGGTTATTACAACCATGTCCAGGAGTTTTTTCCTTTCCAGATTCAATCAATAGACATATCTTGAAACAATATTATTGGGTGGACCCTGGTGTATGGGAAACATGGGACTTTTCCTAAAAAGATGGTACCCAGGATTTAACCCTAATACTAAAAATATTCACACTATTCCTATATGGTGTAGGCTACCAGAATTCCCCTACATTATTGGGATGATGAGATCTTGCTTCATATTGCAAGATCGATCGGTTCTCCATTGGATTAGATGGGCCTACTAAAAACATATCTCAACTAGCATTTGCTAGATTTTGCATCTCTTCTAAAATGGAGAAAGAACTACCTGATCACATCATCCTTCAATCAAGTTTGGTACATGGCAACATGTGATAGAATATGAAACTTTTCAATTAAGATGCAAGAAATTCCATAAGTTAGGGCATTTCACCAGAAAATGCCCTACGACAAGAAACAAAAAATGAGAGATCTAGAGATTCTTTAAAAGAGACTAGAAAGAATCCTAAGGATAAAGAGAGATATGAAGATAATAGCATAATAAAAATGAATGGATCAAGGGGTTTCAGTGAAAAACATCTCTCAGAAGAAAAAATGGAAGGAAAAGAGCCACCACAAGCCAAGAATCCACAAACCCAGAATCAAAAAGGTAAGGGGATAGATAAAAATATCTCTAACCCACCAGATCTGAAATATAAAAGGAACAAAAAGGGTTTCAAAACCCCTATAAGGCGACCACCGGTTTGTAGGAAGCTTTGGAGACCAAAAACTCCCTTAGTTAAAAAGGGAGGGGATGATTTGAAGGAAAAAGACAAGCTTAAAGATCTGGATCTTCAAAAGCTTATAAAGCTAAATATGGAAGTGGATGAAGATAACACAAGGGTTTCCATTAACTGGTAGTATCGATCAAGAGAAGATGGAGGATTTGTTTGTTGATCAAGCCGATTACTTCTTCTCAGGATGGGAATAAGGAACATGTACAAAGCAACACCTTAACAACATCAAAAGGACAGGAGATGAAGACTCATCTAGAAACTGAAGACTTACTAGAATCCATATTAGAAGATCTGGCTGAAGAAGAAGAGTATAAGGTACTGGATGATCTCATGAATGAGGAAAATCCTCCCTGTCTCCTGATATTGAAAATCTTCTTACTCCTACCAGCGAAAAATCTTTCATTCAATGTCAAATCAACAAACTTCACAGTAGGAGGATTCAACTTGTGAAAAGAAGAAGGAGCTTACCCCAACCCCATCAAAGATACTTATTAACTGTGAGAATGATTTGAATAATGGCTTCATTGAAGTTAAATCAAATAAACAAGAAGAATGAAAGGCTTTGAAGGGATTCTTGATGCTTTGTATAGTGATAAAAAGAAGAAAATTGGAAATTGGGAAGCCTCCACATCAAGGATCACTAGATCATCTGCTAGAAAGGTGGCAGATATTGGAGCTAATAGTAAAAAAGGAAGACCTTCAAAAAAGGAATTAAGAAAGAAAGAGACTAGAGAAAGAGATTGCAGATGGGACTCAAAGTCAATTGGGCCATCCGGCAACTTGCTTCCCCAAATTTTTTTAGATGAAGATCTTATCCTGGAATGTCAGAGGACTAATGGAGGTCCTAAACAAAGGATGCTTAAAGAGCTTAGAAGATCCAAGACCTAACATTCTTTTAGTACAAGAAACTAAAATGAAGACAAAAACTTTGGCGGAATGTAAAAAAATAATTTTTGGGAGAACTCTATTTTTTTGTTGTTGACTCACAAGGAGCGTCAGGAGGTGTAGCAATCTTCTGGGACAACAAATATCTCAATGGTAATGTGATTTTAGCTTCCCATAATCATATAGTTGTTAAATTTCATGCTTCTAAAAATGACTCAATATGGATCCTTTCCAACATCTACGCTCCCAACACTATTGCTAGTAGAAGAAAATTATGGGAGGAGTTAAAATACTTTAGAAGTAGATTTAAGGATTATAATTGGTTGGTCATGGGTGATTTCAACACCCCTTTAACCCTGGGAAAAATATGGTGGTAATTTTGATTTCTCAGTTGGTATGGGTGACTTTGTTGAGTTTGTTTCTTCTCTCAACCTCATGGATATTGAGCTACATGGCAACCAATTCACTTGGTCTAATAGAAGAATTGGTGAGAGTTTGATACATGTAAGATTAGATAGAGCTCTCATCTCTCTAATTGGATTCTGAATCAGGATTTTCACCTCTCTTCGTTACCTAGGATTGGCTCAGATCATAACCCTATTGCACTTAATCTTTTCAATTGGTCCAAACCATCGCATAGCTCTTTCAAATTTGAAAAAATGTGGTTGGATCATGAAGACATTATGGATAGGATTAAAGAATGGTGGCATTGGGATGGAGAAGGAACAACACAATTCAAGTTAGTTCAGAAATTGAAAAATGTAAAGCAACAAGTTAGAACCTGGAACAAAGAGGTATTTGGAAATATTTTTGAACAAAAGAAAGAGCTAAAACAACAGCTTGAAGAACTCGAGCTGAGAATCTCCACCAAAGGTATGAATTATGAAGATCAACAACTTGAAAATAAACTTACTTTTTGATTTACATAACATCAATAATAGAGAGGAAACCTTTTGGAGAATGAAATCTCGGGCTCTATGGCTGAAAGCTGGTGATAGAAACACCAAATTTTTTTCACATGACCACCCTAAAGCACATGGCCTACAACATAAATCACTGAGGTATCCAAAGGAAATGGCATTATCACCAAGGATCAAAATGATATAAAAGTAGAAGCTCTCAAATTTTATGAAAATTTGTTGACGAAAAAGTAATATTTGTAATGAAGAAGCAACTTCTTTCCTTCTAGATGCCATCCCAAGTAATAATATTTTTGATGAGAGATTCAAAAGCCTCCTTACAAAATCTGTAACCATTGAGGAGCTGAAGAAGGTTGTTTTTGCACTTGAAGGAGACAAGGCACCAGACTGATGGTTTTTCTACAAATTTCTTCCAAAAATGCTGGGATATCTGCTCGGAAGATCTGTTGAAAGTTGTAAATGAATTTTATAGAACAGAAATCTGATGAAAGGAGCTGAATAATACTCATATTGTGCTAGCCCCAAAGAATTTGGATGCTAAAGACTTCAAGGATTTCCGGCCTATCAGCCTGGTAAATGTTGTTTACAAAATTTTTACTAAGATTCTTGCTACTAGATTACAACCTTTGCTAGCTGATCTAATCTCTAAACAACAAAGTGGCTTTATAAAAGGAAGGATTATTCAAGATGGAGTAATCATGGTTCATGAAACCATTCACTCCATGGATAAAAGTAAAAAAATAGGTATGGAAATAAAATTGGACATGCATAAGGCCTTTGATAGAGTGTCTTGGAATTTTTTAGATAAGGTCTTGTCAAAATTTGGTTTTCAAGAGAAATTTAGAAAAATCATTCAGCCTGCATCACCACTTCTAGATTTTTAGTTGTTGTTAATGGTACTCTGGTGGGATTCTTTTCCAGTAGTAGGGGTATAAGACAAGGGGATCCCATATCCCCCTTACTTTTTATAATAATGGCTAACAACCTTAGTAGATCCATAACTAAGGTTGTGAATACTGGCATGTTAAAAGGGTTCAAACCTACTTCCACCAACCATACAACTTCACATCAACAATTTGTTGATGACACAATTTTTCTATTGATGGCTTCTATTCTTGAAGCTAAAGCTATAAAGACTATTCTCAGATTCTATGAAGCAACTTCTGGCCAAAAAGTCAACTTTGACAAAATTTGGTGTATTTTTTTCAATACTCCTTCTAGATAGACAAAAAATAATTGCACTCATTTTGGGGTGTAAAATCAGCTCTCTACCCACTACCTATCTAGGCTTACCTTTGGGCACTAATAAAGTCTCTAATGTTGTTTGGAATGCCTTGTTAGATAGATTTCACAAAAAATTGGTGGGTGGAAAGGTGTTGTTCTCTCTAGTGCCGAAAAATGCTTGTTAATCAAAAGCACACTACAAAACTTGCCCATATATATAATGTCTATGTACAACATCCCAACAACAATTGTTGACAACATTGAAAGAATTCAAAAGCATTTTCTATGGCATGGAACTGAAGAAAGATTCAGTACCATTTAGTTGCTTGGGATCAGGTTTGTATACCCAAAAAGATTGGTGGCCTGGGTATAAAGGATATCAGGAAGATGAATGTTGCTTTAATTGCCAAACTTGGTTGGAGACTACTAAAGGAAAAAAAACCTTGGACAAAACTCATTAGGATCAAGTACTTGGCTCAACACAATATGAATTCTTTTCTTTTTGAAAACAACTTCCCAATGGATCCATTTTTTGGAACAACTTGCTTCAAATCAAGACACATCCTTGCTAAAGGTTGTAGATGGAAAGTAGGAAATGGTCAGGATATACATTTTTGGCAAGACAACTGGACTGATTTCAGGCTGAGTGATAAATTTGGCTCCATCAAAGACAGTCTAAGTGAGAAATATGGGAATAAAGTAAAAGATTACATAGAGTTGGATGGAAACAAGAGAACTTGGAAGCAACTCAAAGTGGATAAGGAAAATTTAAAACTTGTTGTCTCCTCTCTACAACAACAACTTGCACTCATTCCTCTTAATCAAAAGGATTCCAAGGATGAGCTTATATGGGTTGATTCTTTTGATGGGGACTATACTGTCAAATCGGGCTACAATGCATTTTTTTGAAAATATTCAAAGTGATATAAAACTGGAGTAAAATATGGATGCCTGAGTTAACCCCAAAAGTTAATTTCTTTCTGGCTTGTATTAAAAGGAAATATCCTCACTAATGATAACCTAATTAAAAAGGGTTTCATTATGCCTAACATGTGTTGCATGTGCAAAAAAGAGGTGAAGACATCAAACATCTACTTTTGCATTGTGAATATGCCTCAAAGGTCTGGAGTCTCATCTTTTCCAATTTTAATCTGCATTGGACTCTTCCTAATACCTTCTTGTAGACCTGGGAGCAATGGGATCCACCATATAAACATTGCATGATAAGAAGATTATGGAATTTGGTCCTACCTCATACCATTTGGAGATTGTGGAAAACTAGGAATGGAATAATCTTCAGAACAACAACAAGATAGTATGCAACAAGATCTTTAAGGAAATTGTTATTGTTGTCAAAGATAACATTGAAAGGTTTAGGCCTCCAAAAAATAGACCATACCCCAAGGAAGAAGAACCTATACTTGTTTCTTGGAAGATTGATATTGGCAAATTCACATAGGAATGATCAAAATAACATTGACAGATCATTAGTTCATTGGATTCAGCCACCCAACTTATGGTACAAGTTGAATTTTGATGGAGCATCTAAAGGAAATCCAGGGGCATCAGGAGGAGGTGGGGTGATCAGGGATCACAGAGGTTGTCTTGTTGTTGCATTTGTTGGAAAAATGGGCCACCAAACAAACCACTATTCTTGAAGCCTTAACAACATTATGGGGGATCAGACTTGTAAGAGATTGCAATATCTCTAATATTATAATTGAAGGGGACTCTTTGAACATAATAAATCTTTTAAATCAAGCACAACCCCCTAGTTGGACCATTAGGGATTTCATTTATGAATCTATTGAGATTTGTAAATCCTTTGCAAACTACCAAATCATCCACTCCTATCATGAAGGAAACAAAGTGGCGGATAGTCTTGCTAACTATGGAGTTAGTAATAACATGCAAACTTGGTTTAGTGATGACATTCTCCCTAGCAAGGTACATAATGACATCATCAAGGATAAATATGAAATCAAAAACCATCATTAAGAAGTCCTTCATTGTTTTTGAGAGTGATTAACTCCTTACGCAGGGCTAATAATACACTCAAGCCTTCACACACTTTTTGGGTATGCAAAGGTGTTAAGAAGTGGTTTTGGGGAGAAACATTTCCATTGGGAAACAAAAAAAAAAACAAAAAAAATGGGTGGAGCTCCATGCCAAACTGAACCCACCTACGACCCAACTTGGAAGGATGATGTGACCCTATGGACTTATCTGCAAATGGGTGGGGTCTCAAACCTCATTGAAAAAATGCAGGGTCATGATCAAGACATTTCTCTTCAATTCATGGCTGGGTGGAAGCAAAGAATGGTAGAATATGGTGAGATCAACATTAAAATCATTGAAGAGCTTATTGTTGAGGTCACGGGGCTTAGCTTAGAAGGTGCTAGATTCTTCAGTAAGAGGGTAGACAAGAAAATTGAAGCCAAGAAATTCCTAGCAGATGGAGAAAAAATCTCAAGTTTGTTACTGACAGGCATAAAAGTGACCTCCATTCCAGAGCCCTTTGATGAAATTACAAGGATGATTGTCAGGTATGTCACTTTGGAAGGAGATATGTGATGGTTCCTCTCAAACATTTGGTTTTCCTAAATCATTTTAGAAGGAATTTGCATGTTAGCTTTCCGCATTATCTTTTAAACTCCTTGGAATGCTTTGTTCTTGAGTTTCAAAACCACACTCGTGCCACCCCCTTCACCAAGGCCTCATTTTTTTTCACCACCATTTTTTCCCCCAACATCGTTCAATCCCATTCCCCCCTGCTCCCCTACCCTTGACTCCACTTTCCCCCACCATTGCTTTTGGTCGAAGGAAAATCAGAACCAAAAACCCACTTTACCCCTTAATCATCCCTTCCCCTCCCAAAGAATCCTTCATAGTAGCAAAAAAGAAATTGAGTCTGCTAAAAATATGCTTCATATTAACAATCCAGCTGGTGCTTTTACTACGGAAAGGGAGGAATCCTTCTCAATAGAATTTTCAAACTGGAAAAGGAGGTTGGGGTTTTGAAAGAAGAGCTCAAGCAAGTCTGTAAGAGAGAAGGCAAAAGGAAGATGCAAATGACCTCAGTAGATAATGATCAGATTCTTGAAATTTACAAGAAGCTTAACTCAATTGGATAATAGACTAGGGAAATGCAAAAAGGAAGACATGACTACACCATTTCTGTGCTTAAGGCTATCTACAACTTTATGGAGCAACATGTCAAAAGTGTATGTGTGCTCAACGACATTCCTGCTTTGCCATTTGGGAGCGGGACCAATACGGGACTTGATTCTCTCACATTGGATAAGAAGGATCCCTCCCATGTCACTTCCCTGGCACTCTTCACCTCTCTGCAGAAGGTAAGGACAAATATTGACAAAAAGACAAGTGAAGAGGATGATTTTCCTTACTTCTTTTTTTTTTGTTGTCTTCGTCATGATGTTGTTTTCATGTTGCTTTGTTGCAGTTTTGTCTTGTTTTGATCCTTTTGTATAGTTTCTCGATAACTATAGTTGGATATTCATGTATATTCTGGATGCTGATCCAAACTTGATGTATTTATTGCATTATCTAGCTTTGCCTTTTTGTAATAGGGTATAGTCCCTTCAAAACTATGGACTATTTTTTTCTCTTATCTGGCTTTTGAGCACTTTTTGTATAGGGTATAGTCCCTTCAAAACTATTTACCCTATATATATCTTAAATACATCTATCTAGAATACAGAGATATCAATCTCGAGGTGTCTATATTGGACTTCTCACATAAGTTAAATAGGCACCTCGAGATTGATATCTCTTGGTGTATTTTAGATAGATGTATTTAAGATATTTATGGTATATTAAGATTTTACACAAATAGCAGGCACAAAGTGAGTAAGGTGGTGAGTAAGCACCCAACTTGGTTAGTTAACTATTTGATGCGCTAGATTTAAATGAATATGAAATCAACATGTCTACCACATTAAAACTCTCTTTTGATTGTAGTTCCTTCGTACCACAATGTTAGCTACTTCTTTTCAATATGATCAATATCATCAAGTTCCCTAACTACATCAAACATGTATACAATAGTTGTTTAGATGTAAGGATGTCAAGATACATGGCGTGTGGGTGTGTGTTACCACTTGTAAATAATGAAAATCATAGACAACAAAGATAAATACATAAACACGGATTATACCTTCACTTTGTAGACTTGTAGACTTTTACAAAGGAAATGACTTGCTTTTATAGCTAAGGGTAGAGCCATGAAAGGTGGTGGATAGATTGACTAAGCTCCAGTTAATGGTTGAATCACCCGGGTTAGCAAGTAGACTTGGAAATTGGTAGTTGCAGATTTATAGGGGCAATGACATTTGGAATGGAAGAAGTTACATCCGGAAATTGAATTGTGCATACAATCCAATTGCCCCACATTTCTAGGAATCTAGAAGTGGAGTCCAAGTGGGATAGGGAAGTGTAGTTCAAGTGTAGTTGACTGGAATAGGTGGAATTAAATAACTAAATTTAATTAGTATTTAATTGTGAGGAGATAATTAACCATTTAAATAAATAAATGTTTAATTATATTAGCTAGAAGGTGTTAGGAATTAATTTAATTAATTCCAAGAGCATGTTAGAATTAAATTAATTAATTCTGAAGGATAATTAACCATTTAATATAAATTTAGGTAATAGAATTAATTTAATTAATTAATTCTAAAGGTTAAATTAAATTATTTAATTCAAAGGTGGAATATAACTTAGAATTAAATTAATTTAATTAATTCTAAAGGGTGTATTTGATATAATTAATTTAATTAATTCCAAAAGGGTGTATAAAGATAGAATTAATTTAATTAATTCTAATTGGATAGAAGTGGGATATAAATATGTATGTATTTTTAGGGTGTCTACATTTTCCCCTCTTTAAAGTGTTATTGCGAAGTAATAGTGCTTTAAAGATAGTAGACACATGAAATATCAGACAAAGAGTGAAAGTAGTGAAACATTTGGATGCCCCAACGAGTAGAAAGTAGTGAAGATTTGGATGCCCCCATGCCCAAGTAGATAGGATAGTAGGGAATGCCCCTCAAGTGGGTGGATGACATAGCAAGGTGGTGGATGACCGCTTGATTGATAGGAAAGAAAAGGAATTTTGAAAATGAGGATGGGAAGGAATTGACTGTTCATAGCATGAGCGTCATTTTGGAGAGTGTGAATATAAGAGAAACCTTTTTTTTGTTGCACAATAGAGTTGTCACCATGATTATGAAAGAATCAAGATGGTTAACCCATATGCACATAAACAAACACACACACAAAAAAAAAAAAAAAAAGGAAAACAAGCCCAATATGAACAGTAGGTGCAGGCATCAGGGTTATAAAAGAACCAAGATGTTATCACACTACTTGTAATTGGTCCAAGAAGTAAACATCAACAATGCAACACAACTTTGAAAAAGAAGACAATCAGTATGCCCCTAATGTGCCACAATGATGATTAAATGATGAAATGCTTCCCAAGGTGGGAATAGGATCAGATTGAAGAGAGCGGAGTATACTTACTCCTCATGACACTCTTGTTGGATCCATTGTGCAAGATCGAGAGAAAAATTTCCCCAGAAAAGTTATATCGCGAAGGAAAAACAATTTTTTTTCCCCAAGTAGAGTAAGTAATCGTGCAAAGGAAGAAAGTGATAGTTGTAAGATTGGAATGATCACTAGGGTAATAGATAAAGGTATGACTTTATCAAGATTGTGTTGAAATGTTGAAAGATTCACTTGAAGGTTTTCCAATTGTAGGATTTTGTGATAAGTGAATGTTTGTTCAAAATTTTTTTATGATTTTTTGAATTTTTTTGAAATTTTTTTTTTTTTTGAAATATTTGATTTTTTTTTGATGGTTTTACAAAGTTTTTTGAAAAAAATTGAAATACAAATACAAAGAAATGTAAACAAATCTGAATACACAACAAAAAAGGAAAACACATGGCTTATTTAATAAACCAGGGAAAAAACAACATGTGCAAGTGGTCAAAAGACACAAAACAAGCATGTAAACAAACCCAATATGAACATGAATGAATACATCAAAGTTATATGTGAACTAAGATGCCAAGAATTTTCCTGCAATTGGTCTATAAAAAGGTAAACAAAGTACAAAAAATAACAAAAAAACTGAAAGAAAGAAAAAAATCATCATAATGTTGAAAAACCACAACAATACAAACACAATTTGCAATAATGACATCTAATGACACTCCAATGTGTTCCACATTGAAGAACTAGACAAATATGAATGCCCCCAGAGATAGCTTAGAACACGAGAGGATTGGATTGGGCCAAAGAGTGAGTGATGCTTAGATACTCCAAACAACTCTTGTCGGATCCCATTGAAGTTTGATCTGTATTGGATTAAAATTGAAATCCAAGTGTGCCCCAAGAAAAGTTATATTGCGAAAGGGTAAATGATTGCCTCCTCGAGCATAGATATACACCATGGAAAGAAAAGTGATTAGTGAAAGATGATCTAGAATGATCATGAGGAGCATCATCAAATGGTGAAATTGTTGAACTGTGTTATTAATTGTTGAAAGTTGGTCAAACATTTTTTGAATGTTTTGATTTTGAGTTTTATATTTTATATTGTTTTTTTTATTTTTGGAACAATTTTATATTGTTTTTGTATTTTTGAAAATTTTATATTTTTTTTGTATTTTTGAAACATATTTGAATGTTTTTATTTTTTTGAAAACATATTTGAATGTTTTTTATTTTTGAAACATATTTGAATGTTTTTGTATTTTTGAAAACATATTTGAATGTTTTTGGATTTTGAAACATATTTGAATGTTTTTGAGTTTTTTGAACATTTTAAAAATGTTTTTGTATTTTTGACTTGACTCGGTAAAAGGGGTTGCACAACTTGAACGCAAGTGCAAAAATTAGAAGCATTCCATTCCATTGGAAAAAATGTAGATGATGTAATGATAGGATGTCTCACTCCACTCGTGACTCCACACAACTAGGAAGATGTGGCTCATCACCGAGAGCCAAGAAGGACGTGAAAATGAGGTGAATAGTGATATGAAGGTGAAGATATTGGATGCTTAAGACACAAGGTGTAACAATGATCCATGTAAGAAAATGTAACTCATCTTTAGTCAAGATTATCTAACCGATTCCAAGATGATTCCACTTTATAGGTTTTGACTAGACTTAGATCCGTAGATGGCCTACTGATTGGAAAATCCGGTTGAAGGAATTGTTGTCTCTCTTAACATGAGAAACTAAATTACTTCTTGGGATGTTTTTGATTAAGAACTTTTTTTCAGATTTGATAAAGGCTTTATTTGTTGATTGAATTTTTTTTGTGAAGGACCCCTACATGTTTCCCCATGTCACTAGTAAGAGACAAGGGCTCAACACGAAGAAAAATGTAGGTGAGTAAGGGCATCTTCCTCCATTCCCAGTCTCATACTACTAGTAGAAGTATGGGCTCATCACCAAAGACTATGAAGGATGAAAGGTGTAATGATTGATTTATATTTTTTTTTTTTTTGTATTTTTAGATTGATTTGGCCTTGTTTTTAATAATGTTGCTTGTTGGAAGGAACATTCTTCCCCCAAGTCTCAACCTCATGTGACTAGTAGTAGGACATAAGGGTTCAACACCGTAGACTGAGATGGATGATCAAAAGGTCCAGGTAAAGAAGTTTAGTGCTTTTATGTTAAAGAGAGAGCTTATTTGAAAGGAGGAGTTTCCATCAATAAGCTTTGAGACAAAACCATAGGTAAAAAGATCTAAATGGTAGAAACCATAACAAAGATGAGACACACAATGCCCAATAGGAACAAGTTTAACTTGTGTCATGATAGGTGAAGAATGTGAAGATATGATAATGGTATGATTAAGATATTATACCAAATGGAATGCTTAATGTTATTTGCACTTGTTTTTCCACTTTTTTTTTTTCAAACAATGCTTTAAGCAAAGGTTTAATATGGAGTTTTATTTTCTTTTTTTTGCTTTTTTTTTTTTTTTTGAATTTTGATGAGATGAGATATTGGATGGACTCATCAAGAGAGAGGTCCATGTTTATTAAAATTGAATGGTCCTGACTTATGAGACTTGGGTGGATGAAATCCAAGTCAAAGGAGAGAATATTTTGATGAATGATAGATGAAAGTAGTCCAAATTTACGAGACTTGGGTAAGACAAGGTCCAAGTCAAAGAAAATCCTAAGATTTGAGAAGTCCTAATTTACAATTGGGTGAAAGATTCAAAGAGTCAAATGAAATATAAGACTTGAGATGAAAGGTCAAGGTCAAAGTCAAAGGAGAGGATGAATCTTAAGATTGAGGAGTCTTGAGAGAGACTTGGGGATGAAGAGGTCCAAGTCAAAGGAGATCATCAAAGATTCAAGGAGTCTGAATATAGAGACTTGGGTGAAAGGTCCAAGTCAAAGGAATCAAAAGATTTGAATGAGTCTCTAAATGATGATCTGGATAAGTCTTGATTACGAGACTTGGGCATTCAAAGGATGTGTGATTGATAAGATTTGATATGAAAATCTATGTGATGTAGAGAAGATTGTCAAATGTGGGAAATATGTTGAGATTCATATTCATCCATGAGTGGAAGAATGATAGAGAAAGAAGATTGATCTCTAGATGTATACCCGAGGCTCCTTATAGGTCATAGAGAGAAAATATTCAATGTTTCTCCTTTGAGGTTGTGGATTAGTTGATTTGATGAAATATTTGCAATTAAAGCTTTGAAAAGGTTGTGTAAGGATATTCCTTGGGTATACACAACTCATGGAGTGTACATGTAGATGTCTTGACATGTAAGAATCATCATTGATGAGATGCCTACAAGATTGATCATTTGAGGGATTATGGACATGGAAGGTTGTGTTGTCACAAGTGTCCAAACTTGTTGTGGTTGTGTTTCTAAAAATACTAGAGATGTTAGGCATAGGAGCCAGGAGTGAAAATAAATAATCAAGCTCAATCAATGGTGCTTGATGATGGACCCTCTTTTGTAGTGTCTATAGTGATATCAAGGGTTGAAAGGGTCTTGAAGCAAGTTCAAGCTCTCGTGTGATGTTAGAAGATTGTTGTTGTAAAAAAGTTCAATGTCTTTTTTGAAAAATGGAAGAAAAAATATGAAGAAATGGATTGGTTTTGATTGAGAGATACTTGACCTTTTCATCATGATCTCATTCAGTTGTTGTGTGATATTGGAGTTTTCAGTATATATAGAGAGTTTGGGTTGAAATTCATTCAAATCTTCTTGAAAATATTTTGGTAGTTGATGTGTCATCATTTCATTTGCGATAGCTTTTTCATCTCTCTAAAAATTTCTCCATCAACAAGTAAGTCTTGGACATAATTCTTAAATCACACACATTTATCTATGGGATGGCCATCAATGCGATGAAAATCACAATATGTATTGGGTTTGTACCAATATGGCTTAGGTTCCCCTTCAGAAAAGGCATTGTGATTGGATATCTTATCATCCTAGCCTCTTTTAGTTGTTGAAAAACACTAGAGAGACTTTCTCCGAGGGGTGTAAATTGTCGTTTAACTTTGCATGGAGTAGTGTCTTTGCTAGGTTGTATGATTGGATTTTTGATTGATTGTTCATGTATGTTGTGCACATTTTGATTATCCATGACACCATCATTGATGACATTGTGGTTGCGGTTGACATACCAAGATTTATCGTGATGAGTGTTGTGGTGTGGTTGTTAGTATTGTCATTGTGCCCCATGGTCATGAGAATGAGGCTTGATCAAGCCTTTAGCAATGAAGGGATTTTTTCTTTGAGTCAAGGTGACTTTGGAGTCAAGGTTGAAGAGAAATGTTTGATGAACTTCTTGAGAGGTCCATGAAGGTGGTGATAGATCCCTTTGGAAGGTGTAAGAACCAATCCAAAGCTTGTCCTCCTAGACTTCTAGGAAAAGGCACAAGAGAAAGATATATCGTTATATGCCACTTCATGACATGCTATGGAAAATTATTTGATATGCTTTCTAGGATCAATTTTTCCCTTGTATTTAGAAAATTGGGGCATCTTGAAATATTTTGGAAAGGGTGTGCGTAAGATGTCCATGCCAAAAGGGTAAGGACACAATTCATCAAAGTTGAATTGTTTGTGTTGTTTTTGCATACCCGAATGGTGTCTTTCATCATTTTCCATTCTTGAGAAAATGATGAGTTGTGTGAATCCACCATTGTAATGAAAAATGGGGAGAGTGAAGAATGGTGTGATGAAGAACTCAACCCTTAGCAAAGTGAATGCTAAGATGGAAGAGGGGAAAAGATTGAAACTCAACCTCTAGCAAAGTGAATGCTAGAATGGAAGAGGGGAAAAAATTGAAATGATCTCAACCTTAGAAAAAGTGAATGCTGCTAAGATGGAAGAGGAAAAATGATTTGAATGATGACCCTTAACAATGTGAATGCTAAGATGGAAGAGAAAGGTTTTGATTAGATTGAATGAAAATTCAACCTTAACAATGTGAATGTTAAGATGGATGAAGAGAAGAAAGGTGAAAGTTAGAAATCCCTTAACAATGTGAATGTCTTAGGTGGAAAAGAAATGAAAGAAGATTTTAAAGGATGATTAATAACTTAAAGTTAAGGAAAAGGTTTAAAAAAGAAATTTAAATGTGAATTTCTAAAAGGGAAAAAAAGTAAAAAGATGGAAGAAGTTAAGACTCTTAAAAAAGAATGTACAAAGGGATGATAGTTACAAGGTGAAGTGTGCTCAACTCTTAACAAAATGGTAAATGTTAAAGAGGGGAGTTAAAGAGAAACTTTGAGAGTTAGTGAGAGTGCTCAAACTCTTAACAAAATGTGTATGCTAAGAGAGGAGACTTAGAAAAGATGATGAAAGTGCTCAACTCTTAACAATATGAGTGCTAAGAGAGAGACTAAATAATGAAAGGATGATACTCAAATAATGAAAAAGTGAATGTCAAAATAGAGAGGTAAAAAATGATGATGATGAAAGCTCAAATCTCGACAAAGTGAATGTGAGAGATGAAGGAAAGTGATTGGTTAAGGATCTCAAGGTAGAGAAAAAGTGAATGCTCTAAAAGAGAAGAGTGAAGAAATGGTGAAGATGTCAAATTCAACAAAGTGAATGTTAAATTGTGATGACGCAAGATGGATGAAATGCTTAAAGCTCAACAATGTGATGTCAAACTTAAGACTTAGAAAGATGAAGGACCAAAGTGATCACAAAGGTGTTTGACCATGATAAAGTGAGTATCATGATGTCAAGACTTAGATGAAGAGGATGAAAGTGCTTAAGTGTAGATATGGATGTCCACAACTCAAGACTTAGACTCATTGTACAAAGAGGTGAAAATGAGACAAAAGTGGATCCAAATAAGGAGTATTTGGAAACATGAAAGAGATGTGAATGCAAAATGAATCCAAATAAGTATTTTTGGAGAGATAGAAAAAGATAAAAAGTGAGAAAGATGAGAAATGAGTGTGGAAACACAATTCACTGAAAATAAAAAAAAAAAAATGAAATGAAAAAAAAAAAATTTTTTTTTGAATGTTTTGGCCTCTACCTTAGATTGGCTTGGACAATGTTTGGCTTCTTGGGTGGCTCTCTCAACTAGGTGTCAACAGTATACCCAGCGAGCAGCGTGTGTTATTGCTATTTTAGTAGCTTTTTACTTTACCCCCTTTGAAACCCTGAGAAAATATCTTGCTCAAAATGAATCACACTAGGTCACCACTAAGGATATCCATGACTCTAATCTCACAAGGTGTACTAGTCAGTTGGGATGGGGGTACCCATTTTCATTATCCAGTTCCCTCAATGTGTTGACTACTTTGGGGTTCCTGTGGTAATCCTCACAATGAGTTTTATGGCTTATGCCAAGATACTTCCCATAGTTATAGCAAATGGCCTTTCCCTTATCTTGACCTACTGTAATACAATGTGTAAAAATGTTCATTTTATCTTGTTTAAAGAGATTCCCTACACACAAAGTATTAGTAGTTTTCTTAGCTCACGATCAAAGGCAACCTGCAGTTAGTAGTTTTGAGTGTTTTATCAACCTTTTGAGAGAGTGGGTCCTGCAAGAAAAGATTAGAATGTTCTCTTGAGGTAGGTAAAGGCCAAGATGATAGAAGCAAGTTCACGCTTTTGATTTCCAAGATCGCTTAAAAAGTGCGAGGAAAGAGCATACATACATAAAACAAGCTTTGATTAAAAAAAAAAAGAAAGTTAATTCCCAAAAAAATAAAAATGATCATGATGTTTTGATTTCCAAGATCACTTTGAAAGTGCGAGGAAAGAGCATACGTGAGGTTGTTATGTTTAAAAAAAACAAATAAAAATTTATAAAATACTACAATTTTTTTTTTTAAAAATGACAAGTGTTAGGAGAAATGAAACCATAAATTTTCTATAAGTTCAAATCAAAAATTATTTTTCCATTGTATATATCTTCTCGAGACCTTTCCATAAAAAAAAAATGGAGTCATTTTTGAGTTTGGGAGCAAAAATTATGGCTTCCGAAGATGGGTTACGCTAGCGCTCTCAATGAAAAATTTAAACGTGAGAAAAATGGCCCAACAATTAATTTTTTTTTTTTTTTTTAGCTTATGTGCTCCTTGAGAACCTAAAATTTTGATAGAAAGGTTAAATGAAGACAAAAAACACAAAAAAAGTTAAATCATGAAATGATAAACTAAAATGAAAAAAAGAATGTGGGAGTCCCACCGGGTGTGCCAAAATGTAAACAAGGAAAATCATAGAACAACAAAAGATAAATAAATAAAACACATATTATACCTTCACTTTGTAGATCTCTTGCAAACCTCAAGATAAGACCATAGAAGCTTTTAAACTTGTTTGATCTTGTTGAAGATTGGATTGTGGATGCTCTTTGATATTACTCTCCAAATGTGTTTGTAGATGCTACAAGAGCAGATTTCACAAGGATGCGGATGTCAAATTGGTAGAAGTTGGATGCAATTTTCTCAAAGCTCCAGGATGGATTTACAAAGGAAATGACTTGCTTTTATAGTTGAGGTAGAGACATGAAAGGTGGATTTGAATTGACTAAGCTCTCTAGGTTAATGGTTGAATCACTGTTAGCAAGTAGACTTGGCAATTGGTAGTTGTGATTTTAGGGGCAATGGACATTTGGAATAAATGGAATGGAAAAAGTTACATTATAAACGATTGAATTGTGCGTATAAATCAATTGCCCCACACTTCTAGGAATCTAGAAGTAACTAGTCCAAATTGTGAGGATAGGAAGTGTAGGGATAGTGGAAGTAGTTAATAAAGTGTAGTTAATGGAATAGGTGGAATTAAATAATTAAATTTAATTAAATTTAATTTAGTTTAATTAGGAGATAATTAACCATTTAAATAAATAAATGTTTAAATTATATTAGCTATTATTAAGGTGTAGGAATTAATTTAATTAATTCCAAAATATGTTAAATTAAATTATTTAATTCCAAAGGGTAGGAATATAATTTAATAGGTAATAATTTAAATTTTAATTAATTCTAAAAGGGTTATATTTAATTTAAATTCTAAAAGGGTGTATTTAAATGGAAATTAATTTTAATTAATTCCAAAGGGGTGTATTGTGGCAAGATAGAATTAATTTAATTAATTCTAATTGATAGAAGTGAGATAGAAATATGTATGTTAGTTATAGGGTGTCCACGACCCTTGAAATCCAATCACACCCGCACTAGGTGTGCTTTGATACACCATAGCATGCCACTCCTTGGAAAAATCTCTCCAAAAGGGGTGCATTTTCCACGCAACTATTTTAGCAGCCATCCTGGAAAGAAAGGAAGATATTTAAAACTAAAAACCAGAAAAATTCAAAAAATAATTAACAAGAAAAATGGATCCCTACATTGTGCATGTGATAAATAACAAGAAAAATGGTTACCTTACTGATGACCTCATTTTACATTATTAGTCAACGATCCACATCCACATGTAAGTAGTTGAGTTGCATTTTCACCAATACTTCATGTCTTTACACCATAGTGTCTGTTGTAATAAGTCTATGCACGTGTGTGTGATGTGTGAGTGAATAACAAGGAAAGTGGGTACTTTACTAAAGAACATTGTAAGACATTTTGGTTAAGAACGACCTTACACCATAGAGTGTCTATTCTAATAGGTAAATATACAAGTGTGTGAATGAATAACAAGAAGAACTTTGTAAGACATTTTGGTTGGGAATGACCTTTACACCACAGTGTGTCTATTTTATTAGGTCTATGCATGCATATGTGAATGAATAACAAGGAAAGTGGGTACTTTACTAAAGAACTTTGTGAGACATTTTGGTTAGGAATGACTCATATATGGAAAAACCAAATTTGAGTTCCATTTAACCATTACTCAGTGTCTTTACACTGTAACAAGTCTACAGCAAGTCTGTCAGTGCATGTGATTAAATATCAAGGAAAGTGGGTGCCTTGTTGGAAACCTGGATTTGTCTTTATCCACAGGTACAGAGTTATGAGTTTCATTCTCTTCATGCACTTTTTACTTTTCCTACTATTAGCCGGTGCATTCTTCTTTGTGAATTGTTTTGAGCATACTTAAACTGGAGATATCATCACTGCACCTGTGCTCACATATAGTATTTTCTACTTTTGATTGCTAAAAGCTCCTGCACTTATGTAACACAGGGAGCTGAAATTACAAAAGTTGGAAGTATTTCTATCATATGATATAATTTGTTAACATTGAAAAGTCTGATATTGAATATGAAAATACAAATTAATGTTTTTTTTGTGTATTGCAGCCTTGATCAAATATGAAAATTTGAAAAATTCTATACTGAAATATATTCTCATTTTTCAAATCGGATTGAATTCTCGTGAACTAGAAATTAGGCATGCCCCACTTTATTAATGTTCTGCACAAACCGCTTTGTTCAAGAAGTTTCATGTGGTTAGCACAATGATCATGATTAGTCGTACTCAGTTGTCTTTTCTGTGTTTTGCAGTTCGAAGGGAGATGGAAGTGATGTCATTGGAATTGATCTTGGCACCACAAATTCTTGTGTTGCAGTTATGGAGGGAAAGGTCAGTTTTTAATTTGCTTTCCATTTGAAATTTCCTAATGCTGAAGATCCTTGAGAAAATAGGTGTTGGCTACAACTCCAATTTACATTTTTATGAATGAATGTTTTGCAAAGAGTAAAAATGAGCATGGTCTTATCTGTTAATTTTTAATCAATGAGTGTTCCTTTTCCCTTGTTTAGAATCCAAAAGTAATTGAAAATTCGGAAGGTTCTCGCACAACACCATCGGTTGTGGATTTTACTCAGAAAGGTGAGCTGCTTGTAGGTACCCCTGCAAAGCGTCAAGCAGTGACAAATCCAGCTAACACGGCGTTTGGAACCAAGCATCTGATAGGAGAAAATTGATGATCCACAGACACAGAAAGAGATGAAAACGGTCCCATATAAGATCATTCGAGCTCCAAATGGTGATGCTTGGGTTGAAGCAAATGGACATCGCAGTATTCACCGAGTCAAATTGGAGCATTTATTTTAGGAAAGATGAAGGAAACTGCAGAATATTATCTTGGCAAGAGTGTTGTAAATGTTGTCATAACTGTTCCTGCCTATTTTAATGATTCTCTAAGGCAGGCAACAAAAGATGCAGGAAGAATTGCTGGTTTGGAAGTAAAACGAATTATCAATGAACCGACGGCTCTGCTCTATCATATGGCATGAATAATAAGGAAGGTTTGGTGGCTGTCTTTGATCTGGGAGGGGGTACATTTGACATTTCTATCTTGGAAGTATCGAGTGGTGTGTTTGAGGTAATTAAGAATTCAAAGTGACATGATTATATGGTCATCTTGTCTTTGGTTGATTGTTGTTGTTAGAATGATTATTCTTTTCTGTGTTTTTGAGATTTCCTTTTTCATGCAGTTAAGGCTACAAATAGTGATACTTTCTTGGGTGGTGGGGATTTTGATAATGCCCTATTACAGTATTTAATAGACGAGTTCAAGAAATTTGAAGGAATTGATTTGTCGAAAGACATGGTTGCTTGTGCATGAAGGAATTATATCTAACTCCTAACCTAGAGGGTGTGTGCTGCAAATACAAACAATATTATGAACACACACAAACTCACAAGAGAAATATAAAAACAAGGCTTTGTATTAAAAATACTCCAGAGTGCCTTCTCTTGCTTTTCTTGCTTTTGAATTACAAAATGAAACCTCTTATTTATAGAAGTTTTCCAACCTTCTACCTTAGAAAATATCTCATAATATCTTATATTAGATATTATTGATCTTTTGGATATTTTATAGATATTCCCAGATATTTCTAGATATATATAATATCTCTTGATATTTTCTAGATATTATATACAATATCTTTTGATATTTTGGAGGAGTTAATATTCACAATAAATGTGAATATCTTTTACATAAAGTTGAATTCCATAAAGTTAAACTTTATCTAGAACAAGATTAGATATTTCCAACACTCCCTCCTAATCTTGATTCTTCATGTATTGTTGGAGCAATACGGACCTATGATGCCTAAGCAATCTCTCATATGCTCAAATGTGTCCTTTGGTAATGGCTTGGTGAAGATATCAACATATTGTTCTGCAGACCTACAAAACTCCAAAAATATTTGTCCATTGTTGACTAGCTCTCTGATAAAATGATACCTTGTATCAATATGCTTGCTCCTTTTGTGAAAAAAATGATTATTTGATAATGCAATAGCTGAATTGTTATCACAAAATATCTTTGTTGATCCTTCTCGTTCTTTCTTTAGATCTGATAATACTCTTCTCATCCATATTGCTTGACATGTTGTTGTTGTGGCTGCCACATATTCTGCTTCTGCCGAAGAGAGAGTGACAATAGGTTGTTTCTTAGAAGCCCATGAAACTACTCCTGAACCAAAATGGAAAACATAGTGGATGTGCTCTTTCTGTCATCTATGCTTCCTGCACAGTCACTGTCTGTGTAAGCAACTAACTTGAAAATATTAAAAGTTGTATATAAAATACCAAAAGCTTTTGTTCCACTAACATATCTTAAAATTCTTTTTCCAGCTTGCCAATGAGAATCCTTTGGGGATTCCATAAACCTAGAAATAAGACTTACACCATACATGATATCATGCCTTGTAGCAGTCAAGTACATCAGACTACCAACAAGTCTTTTGTATATAGTTGGATCAATATCACAACCTTTATCATCTTTGCTTAGCTTCAATCCTATGGCAACTGGTGTTGATACTGGATTGCAATTCATCATCCGGAACCTTTTCAAAATATCATTGGAATATTTTGATTGACATATAAAAATTCCATTTTCTGATTGACTGACTTCTATGCCAAGAAAAAACTTCATTAGACCCAAATCTGTCATTTCAAATTCTTTCTTCATTGTTGTCTTAAACAAGTCAATTGACAAATCTCATGTGAATATTAGATCATCAACATATAGGCATACAATTAGAATTTGTTCTTGATCATTCATTTTGATGTATAGTGTTGGTTCACTATCACTTTTTCTAAATCCATTTTTCAAAAAATATGAATCAATCCTGCTATACCATGCTCTTGGAGCTTGTTTCAGACCATACAAGGCTTTTTTCAATCTACAGACCTTGTGTTCTTGACCTACAATTTCATATCTAGGAGGTTGTAAAACATAAACTTCTTCTTCTAGTATGCCATTAAAAATTCAGACTTGACATCCATTTGATAGACTTTCTAATTATTTTGAGTTGCTAATGCTAAAATAGTTCTGATAGTGTCTAGTCGAGCTACGAGCAAACGTCTCATTATAATCAATTCCAGGTTGTTGTGAGAAACCCTTTGCAACTAACCTGGCTTTATATTTTTCAACATTTCCATTTGCATTGAATTTTGTCTTGTAGACCCATTTCACGCCAATTACACTCTTTCTTTCTGGAAGGCTCACAAGACCCCATGTACTATTCTTTTCAATAGAATCAATTTCTTCATCCATAGGTTTTACCCATTTTTTATTTTCAAATGCATCTTCGAAATATATAGGATCATCATGAGAAAATAATGCAAAATCAAAATATAAATCAACATTCTCATCACCTTGAATTTGTTCATAAATCTCCCTTAAGCTTCTTGTCTTCCCTGGGGTGTCCCTGTAGTGAG
Organism: Taxus wallichiana var. yunnanensis; assembly: GCA_018340775.1. Taxonomy (NCBI): domain Eukaryota; kingdom Viridiplantae; phylum Streptophyta; class Pinopsida; order Cupressales; family Taxaceae; genus Taxus; species Taxus wallichiana. The sequence goes on along the minus strand of CM031233.1, from coordinate 95,034,554 downwards.
ACCTTTGTGTTGCCAATGTTGGATCTGATATGTCACTGCTGTGAGACTTTGAATTTGAAGAATTTCCTTCATGCTCTAATGTTTCATGAGGATGTAAATTTGTTGGAGGGGATGACGATCCACTTGAGATACCTCTTTTTATGCTTCTTGAAACTGGAGTGCTATTTGAAGAAGACATCACTACACTGATCCCTTGAGGTGCTAGATGAAAATTTTGTGTGATATTTTCATCAAACTCATTTTGATGATGAGGTATTCCTACAGTGATATTTGTTAGCTTATCAACACTTCCATCCCATGCTTGTTCTTCAATGAAATGAACATCTCTACTAATAATAGAATTCTTTGTGATGGGGTTATACAATTTATAGGCTTTTGATTGGTCACCAGTAACCAAAAAAATACATTTCTCTCTTTTATCATCCAATTTCTTTCTCCTCTCATTTGGAATATGTGCATAAGCTACACATCCAAAAAAACTTAAATGTGATACACTTTGTGTTTCTTTCCATTCCATGCTTCTTGAGGAACTTTATCCTTAACAATTTTTGTTGGACATGGGTTCAAGATGTAAACCGCACAAGCTACTACTTTAGTCACTCAATACTCATTTGGTAAATTTTTGGATTTCAACATACTTCTTGCCATTTCCATAATTATTCTATTCTTTCTTTCTGCTACACCATTCTGTTGAGGTGTGTACCTTGTTGTAAATTGCTTCTTAATCCCATGAAATTTACAAAAATTTAAAAACTCATTTGAAACATACTCTTCTCCTCTATCTGATCTTAACACCTTTATAGAGTAACCGCTCTGCTTTTCAACCATGGCCTTAAACTCTTTGAACACACTAAAGGCTTATGACTTATGTTTCAAGAAATAAACCCAAGTTTTTCTACTCAAATCATCTATAAAATTCAGAAAATACATGCTTCCTTCAATTGATGGTGTTTGCATAGGTCCACATAGATCTGAATGGACAATCTCAAGAAGAGATCTAGCTCTATATGACTTTCCAATAGGAAAATTTTCTCTATGTTGCTTCCTAGAATACAACTTTCACAAGGATTGTTTGGTTGCTCCATCAAAGGCAAACCCTTCACCATATGCTTCTTTTGCAATAAATCTAAACCACCAAAACTTAAGTGTCCAAATCTCAAATGCCACAACCAAGTCTGATCTTTTAAAGAAACTTTAAATGCTAGTGAAGAAAGCTCTTTAGATGACAAATCATGTTGAATTCTTAATGGAAACATTTTGTTTCTTGTCATCTCAACCTTTGCAATCAATTTGTTACTTGGATTTCTATCTAGAATAACACATGCATCATCTTCAAAATAGACTTTATATCCCTTCTGCACTAGTTGACCAATACTCATTAGATTATGTTTCAAACTAGGAACATAATACACATCTGGAATGTGTTTGTTCTCACCTTTCTTTGTTTCAATATATATGGTTCCTTTTCCCATTACTGCAACTTTATTATCATTTCCTAACTTAACTTCAGATGTAACTGACTCATCTATATTTGCAAACATCTCCTTACATCCAGTCATATGATTACTGCATCCACTATCTAGAAACCAAATATCCTTTGTACTTTCTTGAGCAACATTGCATGTAATGAACATTGAACCATTGTTATAACTTTCAAACTGATTTTCTTCAAAAAATGCATTCTGTTTACTCATATCAAATTGTTTCTTCCTACATTCATTAGCATAGTGTCCATACCTTTTACAATAATTGCATTGAACATGTGACTTGTCATACCTTTGACCATAAGTATGATTTTGGTTGTTTCCTCGGCCTCTAGCACTTGTAGTGTAGAAATTTGAATTTGTTCTTCCTCCTTCATAAGATGTGTTTGCTCTTCCAGATCCTCTTTGGAAATATCTTCCTCTGCCTCTGTTGAAGCTCGATCTTCCTCTTGCTCTATTACGCCAATTGAAACTTGTGATTTGAAGGCTTGCTCAAGAGATGAGCTACCTGATCTATTCAATCTTTGCTCATGGGATATTAAAGATCCCATTAATTCATCTACAGACATTTGGGTTAAAAAAATTATTCTTCTATTGAAACAACAATCACATCAAACTTGCTAGGAAGACTTCTGAGTATTTTCTCTACAATCCTTTGATCCTCTAAAGTCTCACCATGAGACCTAATTTGATTTACTACACTCATCACATGGGTGAAAAATAAATCTACTAAATCTAAGTCTTTCATGCAAATATTCTCAAAATCTCTTCTAAGATTTTGTAATTTTGCAACTTTTACTTTACTAGTACCTTGATAATTTGTTTGAAGACTTTCCCATGCTTTCTTTGATCTAGTTGCTATTGTAACACGTGGAAATATGGACTCGTCCATTGCTTTTTGAATTTGAAACAAGGATTTTGCATCCTTCTGCTTATTCTCCTTCAATAAATCCTTATCTCGCTTGTGCTAGTGCTTAAAATGCTTAAAATTTACAGTTCTGAAATCCATTCTCAACTAGCTCCCACACATCTAGTGAACAAAATAAGGTCCTCATTTTTATGCTCCAATAATTGTAGTTATTCCCATTGAATATGGGGATTTGGGATTGAGTGAGACTGCTACTCATACCCGCCATTTTGAACTAGACTAATAGAGTGAAATAAAAACTTATAACTTAAGCTCACTTAGCTCGATACTAATCAAAGGAATTATATCTAACTCCTAACCTAGAGGGTGTGGGCTGCAAATAGAAACAATATTATGAACACACAAACTCACAAGAGAAATATAAAAACAAGGCTTTGTATTAAAAATACAACAGATAACTTGATGCCTTCTCTTGCTTTTCTTGTTTTTGAATTACAAAATGAAACCTCTTATTTATAGAAGTTTTCCAACCTTTCTACCTTAGAAAATATCTCATAATATCTTATATTAGATATTATTGATCTTTTCGATATTTTATAGATATTCCCGATATTTCTAGATATATATATAATATCTCTTGATATTTTATAGATATTCTATACAATATCTTTTGATATTTTGGAGGAGTTAATATTCACAATAAATGTAAATATCTTTTACATAAAGTTGAATTCCATAAAGTTAAACTTTATCTAGAACAAGATTAGATATTTCCAACAGTGCTCACGAAAGGTTGCGAGAAGTTGTCGAGAAAGCAAAAATAAGATTTATTCTACCACTTCCACAAACATTAATCTTCCCTTCATCAAAGCAAATGCTTCTAGTGCAAAACATTTAAATATTACTCGACTGGTCAAAAATTGAAATGATTGTAAATGATTTGATAGAAACGAACAAAGCAACCATTTAAGGATTGTATGAAGGATGCTAGTGTGACTCTAAAGAATTGAACGAAGTATTATTGGTAGGAGGGATGACTAGAATGCAAAAGATTCAACAAGTAGTTGCTGAATTATTTGGTAAGGAGCCAAATAAAGGTGTTAATCCAGATTAGGTAGTAGCAATGGGTGTTGCAATTCAGGGTGACATCCTTAGGGGTGATATAAAAGAGTTGTTGTTGCTTGATGTTAATCCACTATCTCTTGGAATAGAAACTCTTGGTGGAGTGGCTACAAAGCTTATAACTAGGAATACAACCATTCCAACCAAGAAGAGTCTAGTGTTCTCCACAGCAGCTGATGGGCAGACACAGGTTGGAATAAAGGTACATCAAGGAGAACATGAAATGGTGGCCGATAACAAGGTTCTTGGCCAGTTTTATTTTGTTGGCATTCCTCTGGCTCCACGTTGTAGTGGCCACATTTTACACACCCAATTAGAACAGTAAAATAATGGGTAATTTTTTTTTTACTTACATTACTCACTACACAAAACCTAGCAATGACTCCAAGTACAGAAACTTGACTCTCATATGACAACCACATAAGTCATTGACTCACACGAGACACATGAGAACAACATAGGCATGTCGATGCCACACTTTTCCCAATGATCGAATACTAGCAATGTCCCCAACCACAAAAGAAGACTCAAGGATGGGCAACCCCACAACACATCTTTTCTTTAATTGTATTTTAGTTACGATTAACATTCCAAGAACATTATTGTGTAAGGATGAATTTCTCATTTGTCCACCTACGAGAATCTTAAGTTCATCCCGTAGTTAAAAATACCATTCAACCCTTTTATGTTGGCTTCTTATTCTTTATTAAATTTTCCATAATTGGCATACATATTTGGCATATTTCAAATGCATATAAAGTACTTAATTATCTTGTTCTTATGTTAAGAATATTCTTCTCAAACATATATTCAGTTCTACTTTTTTATTCTTACAACTCAAGTGGATGTGACTTGGTGTCCATATAGCGATATTAGGTTTTAACGGAGATTTAGTTGCGAGATATCTTTTTACCAAAAACATACCTCAATCACGGGTCAGTTATCTCCCTACCATAGTTATTCTAATTCAATGACTTATGAATTTCCATTCTGTTTTATATATGTATTTTGTTTTCTCGAAGGTGGATTATACCAAGGCAATTCATATTCTTTGAAACAAATGCATATATTTAATTGAGTTATAAGGTCTCTCAGAGTGGCATTATTCCAAACCTCCACTCTCATTTTTTCTCTTATATGCTTTATTTTCTATGTCACATTATGGTCTTATTTTTAGCATTGTCTTGAAAAGGAGTTACGAAGTGTTTGCCTAACCTCTTGAAGACATAGAAAATTAGAAGACTTGTAGCTACACACGAACCCAAGTTAACATCCGAATCAACTGAGTTTTAGATTAATTCCAACTTCACCTAAGGGTCTACCCCTCAACTATATATGTGTTTTAAGCAAGAGGACATATTTATGCTAAACCACCTTCAGAAAGGACCAAGGTGTTATGTTGAAAGTCGCCAAGGTAACACATTTAGCTGAGCGGAGCTAAGGGGTTCATTAGAAGAGTTTTAAGACCTAGAATAACTAAGTCACAACCTCTATCTATGTAATCTAGATCCAACAAGGATTTTAGCCGATGAAGAAATTTAATTTTAAAACTATCTTTAGAAGACAAGGTAGTCCACTAGGGTACGAAGGAGGAGTTAGCTCTACATACTCCAAAATGGGTTTGACTGTGTCACTCCTATCAGACGGGTTTAAGACAATGTCACTAAACATACTAACTAAGATGATAAGCCCATTCTTGAGCTCTTGTTTACTCAAACTAGGACGTTCCATCGAGTGTAGATTTTAAGTCCATCCTACAGTTTTTTTATGTTTTCTATGGTAAGGAGTATCACACATGAAAAACAAGTTATGCTCCGAGTATTGAACAAGGGTAGAGTGTTTCGATTAAATCTCTTTATTACATTTACAAAGTATGAATGCACAAGATGACTCATTAATCATTTATTGAACACTAAATACGCACTACAAGATATTACTTCAGATTCATTTACCTTATATAAATATCAAACCTTTTTACCAGGTGTACTATAAATCAAATTGACCTATGATTAAATGCACATTTCCTAGATGTCCTTGAATCCAACATCTCATACATAGCAACAAATTATCAAATATAACCTTCTGTAACATGAGACTACATTATACATTTATTCATTTAAAAATGAACTATATAAATTACAATGATAATTAATGCATTACACAACACCTTTTTGTCATCATTCTTTCATCCTGTAAAAACCACGTGAGCATGATATCAACGATAATTCGCTGGCATGACATCCACCCTAATCTAACATAATTATCATTTTTTAGTTTCCCATTTACATATGATAATAATTACAATTTGCAATCGAAATTAAAAGGTTTAGAGACATGTATTCATTACATTTCATTTTACTTCTTTTTGTAACCCAGGAGAGAGAAAGAGAAGGGAAGAGAGAGAAAACACCATTTGTCAAAATTTCTATTTCACACAAGTTACACTATAGAGTTTTAAACAGTTATTTACATGTGTTAAAAGTTTCCATGGTGGTTTGGCAACCCTACGAGGGTCCCGCAGCTTTCTATTTTTACATTTTCTCACTAGCTACAAAAATGTTCAAAATGGGCTTGAGGCTAAGAAACCACTTCCAAAAGTTATCTTCCGATGAGAACGCACACCACGATTAAATTTCTACATGTCCTCGATATACCAAGAGTTCATAGCAACTGACGGAATTGGGAAAAAGCAAATGGTTTTGTTTGTGGCTAGTTTTCCGGGCCACTGGTCGTAGTTGCAAATGAACAAAAGTTAGTTCGAGGGCCCAAAACCACGTCCATAACTGACGTTTGATGGATGAGCACGCAACGAGACACTTCCTACAAGTTCCCCTATATAAGGAGAATTCATCAGAGTCAACGGGACTGAGAACTAGAAAACCATTTTCAAACAGTGACAAGTTTTCTGGAGCAACAAGTCGAAATTGGTCCAGTTTGACCTCATCAAACTGTGACCGGAGGCCTACAAAATGGCTTTTCCAAACTATCCAGAAAAGTGTTTTTCCCTAAACTGAATGTTCCATGCAATTGTCTAGTATAAACACTAGAGGTTTGTGAAGACGGAAATAATTTCTCTATCCAGGTTTCAAATGGCGGTTCAAAACGAAAGCCAACTTTCTAGATTTAACAACTTTCTACTACTATAAAACAGTGTAACAAGGCTCCTATAAGAGTGTCAAAAAGATCTCATATGTTTGTTCGGGGTCAATCCAAAGGTCAAGGTGACTCCTCGCATACCAAGGTACACGAATGAAGCTTAACATCTTGTTTTCAGAGTTACGAAGGGTACTTAATGAGTCTCCAAAAATGCAAAAATTAACTATTTAAACAGGGAGAAGGTCAACATTATTACTGGGAAGTCAATCTCGTCTTGTCGATAAACCAAGATTGAAGCGATCTAGTTGGGTAAGAATTTTCTAAATCACCTCAGAATGAGGGTGGAAGTTCATGGTTTAATGCAGAAGAGTTATTTTGATTTCGTGAGTTACGACATGACATTTCATTGTTTTTACAATGAGTTGATATAAACATTTAACTGTATTAAAATCCTAATATTTTAAAATTCTATTAAGTTGCAAAAGAGAACTAAAACACGAGAATTATGAGAGGTAAGGGAAGATGAACCATGCCTGGAAGGAACGGAGTCGGTCAAACCTGCGCAGCTTGTTCAACGATCTCATTTGGGCACTTCATCAACCAGTTCACGAGCCTCGATCTAACCTCCACAACGTCACAAAAATTCCCGATCACTTGAAGTTTTCCAACAGAATATGTAGTTGCTTTTGCAAGTTTCTAAAGCCTTTTGAACAGATCCATTATGTGCATATCCTGCAATCATGGCATTCCACTGGGGTTTGCTATTGACAACATTGATATTCAACAGTAAATTGGCAAGCAAATCAAACAGGTAGTGGGGCTTCTGATTTAAGTTGGGAAGCTGCCATGGCTTTTACATCTCTCTTGTTGACGGTCATACACCACTTTTGCTTCTTCTTCTTTGGCACCTTTTCCATATCACTCACAACTGCTAGATAACCATACAAAACCCTCTTTTTTTGTTTTTTTTTCTCATCGACTCTGACAAAGTCAGAACCTTCTTCAAGCCCTTCATGACCAGGTAAACCATTCTAGAAAGGATGAACCCTACCCCATTCTTCTCGACCATGAGCATTCACCTTGAAGTGTTCAGAACAAGAAAAAAAAACAACTCCACACAGCTATAAATGAAGCACCTCCCTATGCCCACATTTTTTTATGAACACAAAAACAAAACTGGTAGCAGAAAAACCTCTCAGAGACATTTAACAGCTTCAGGTATAGATATAGATCAAGATCAATCTATTTGTATATAGCTTGATCACAATACTGCCCCCATGACCATGTTTCCAACTGGCATTTTCACAAACCCATTTCTGCATTCCCAGCTACCATTGCAGCACAAGATCATGTGTTTTTAAGGTGTTTTGTCACTCAAACCCTGCGTACATATTGTATACATGTCTGCCGAGCCATTTGCAGCTACCACATCTGGACAAAATTCCTCCATCTTTTATGCTTTGACGGATGTGTAGACCCTGTTTCAAAGTTCCCTATTTTGTGTGGCTTGGGAGGATATTTTCAAAGGTTGGAGACCCATTTGTTGCATGAATGAAATAGTGTGACTGTCTCCTGAGGAAACCCCGCATCTATTGAACACTGCCGCAAACTTATTCCATGTGAAGCTGTCTCGTTCTTTCATTTGGTCAAACATTGAAATGGCGCCCATGTTCTGTGAGGTGCCACGCAGGTTCAAAGGCTTTTTCCCCATTTTTATACAGGCTGGGAGGATGCTGGCACAGTTGCAGGAGTGTGCTGGTAATGCAAACACATCAGGTTGGAGCTTTCCCCCCTCCCTCCATGGCGGCGGTGCTCTCTCACTCAGCAAAAAGACAGAAAAATCACAAAGGAGCCCCCTTTGCCCTAATCCACCCCAAAATCACGGGCCTTTTTAATTTAATCCCTTTATTTTAAAAAAACTCGAAAAAGGATAAAGAGCCCTAAAACGACTCATCTCCCCCTTTTTTAATTAATTATGCTTCTATTTCTTATTTTTATTTTATTTTAAATCCATTCTTCTCATTAAAATAGGTATACATAAAAAAACAATACGAGAGGAGACTCGGTCGGCCAAGGTAGAACTAGTGGTAGGAGTTCGAAACCGACGCGCAGGACAAGGACCGACCATGGCGTCACAACAAGAGACCATCTTCTTTGCGCGGACCGAGGCGACCAATCCAAACAATAAAATCGCTAATCAAAATAATAATATTACTATTATTTTTATTACTATTATTATTACAACTTAATAATACTTTATTAATCGTATTAACAAGGACCAACATTTAAGCTTGACCAAAACAATAATAGCAAGAATCGACAATTCGAAAGAATAATTATTATTATGTAGGTGTTCCCTCTAGTTGGTCACGCCCCAACAACATCAAGTCATCCTTCAAACCACCTATCGAATTTGTGAAAGAGATTTTTCCTTAACAGGGTAATCGAAAAGGCGAAGCCAACAAGGATCAACAGGAGCACAACAATGTTAAACGCTTAGCAACACGGTCGTCGAAGAAGAAAAAGAAGAATGAGGGATGGGGCATTACACACATGGTGTTCCTCAAATAGAAGTTACATTTGATATTGATGCAAATGGTATAGTCAATGTGTCTGCACGTGATAAGGCCACTGGTAAGGAACAAGCTATAACCATTCAACCTTCTGGAGGACTTTCAGAAGCTGATATTCAGAATATGGTTAAAGAAGCAGAGATGTATGCCCAAAGAGATCATCAAAGGAAAAAATTGATTGAGGCTAAAAACCAGGCAGACAACTCATTATACACAATAGAAAAAAGTCTTAGCGAGTACAAGAGTAAGCTTCCAGATAATATAGTAGGTGAAATTGAGTCTGCAGTATCCGACCTAAAGAAGGCAATGGAAGGGGAGGATGCAGAGGAAATACTGGCCAAGATCGATGCAGCGACTAAAGCATCCATGAAAATAGGACAACATCTGCAGCAACAATCTGGTGGGTCATATGGCTCCTCTGGAACTCCTGGAGGAGACCAAGTACCTGATGCAGATTATGAGGATGTCAAGAAATGAACAATATCCTATATTTGAAAAGGGACTACAGTTAGATTATGATTAATAATTTTGTTAGATAACTTGTAATAACCTAGCATAATATGATCTCTCAAGGATTGGGCACTGCTAACCAGTACAGGCATTTAGGAAAGCATAGTGCTGGCTGAAGTAGATAACTTGTAATAACCTAGCATAATATGATCCCTCAAGGACTGGGAACTGCTAACCAGTACAGGCATTCAGGAAAACATAGCGCTCGCTGAAGTAGATAATTAGTGTCTAGGAAACTGAGTCCTTGTAGGAGAAGATTTCCTTGAGCAGGAGTGTTTTTTTAAATCCCAAGTTTTTCGAATTGTAAAAAATCTAAAACTGGTTTCAAAAACTCATTAACGAGTTTTACCTGTAAATATCAAATGTAATGTACAGATGAATGATCTCTTGAATTAATGTTTTAGAGTTCAGTTTGATTATTTGTACCTTGAAATTGTGGAACACTAATTGAAAGTTGGCCAATGAAATTCGTCTGCAAATATGCTCCGTGTAGGATTTGGAATCTCAAACTGCTGGGCACGCGGATTCTTTGATCAAAATTGTAGCTTCTCAATCGGTTCCAATGACAGCAAGATGAAGCTTGACTGCATAAAATATGTTTCAAAATATTCTTATCACTGTGGACAATGCTGAGGATTCTTTCAAAGTATTTGCTGACAAAGTTTTGCTCTCCACATTGAAACAGGAAGATGACCAAGATGTACGGATGCAACCAACTAGCAGTGTGTGCTATGACTACTTGGAAAACAGGTATTAATTATTGTTTTCTTTTTCCAGGTGGCTAAAAAATTTGTTTGCTATTCACTTTAATCTTTCTATGTTATTTATAACCATCCTGTCCTTATTTTGTATGATTAGAAATCCAGGTTAAGAGTTCCTGATAATGAATACTCAGGAATCTGTTGCGTGTACTAATATTTAACTGCGGTTACCTATTAATTCTGAATAACAGTATGGCAGTCTGTGTTTGCCTGTTTTATTTCTGCATCTGAGTCTCACGAAATAACAGATTTGCCTTTTGAGATTTCCCTAGCAAGTCGCAAGGAGTAGTATTAGGGCATGGTCTGGTGGACCTGCTCCAGCTTCTATTCTCATGTTGCAGATGGTTCCATGTTGATTTTTTCAACTAGCTACAGAAAAATTCGAATCCTGACCAGGGTGCTGCTCCACATTTTTGCCCCTAAACTTTAGAGGTCACTGGAGAGGGGGGCTAAGGGCATGGTCCCATGGAGGGGCTTGGGCTCCTATTTTCTTGCAACAGAAGGTCCCATGTTTATTTTTAAAGCCAGTTACGGGAAACAATAGAATCTAGGCCTAAAAATAGGAGCTCCACTTTTTTAGCCACCTAAACTTACGAGGTGGCTGGAGAGGGGGGCGGCAAGTTTCCCCTACAGTTTAGGGCTGATAGAATCTAACATGCATTCCCGCCATTTTTTTTTGTGATTTTAGAGAGAAATATGATTTTATTTTCCTAAAAATAACCATAAATATCCAATGGGATCCTATAATATCTCAGCGGGTATTGTTGAGGAAACTAATAAAAAATCACGGGACCTTAAAATTGCTACAATGCTCCTAAATTTTCACCCACTGAGATATTTAAGGTGCCCCCCTTCCATGGGACCATGCCCTAAGAGTTTCCTCCTACTGTTTAGGCTGTTTTGTTTCCATGTGGTATCAAAAATGCATTTTGACCACTAATTTTTGGTCATTTTTGGAGGGAAAATTGCAATGGGTTCCTAAAATAATGGGTTCCAAAAATATCTTAAGCAAAATTATAGAGGAAAATGGTAAAAACATGGGACCTTAAATTGGCTAAAATGTCTCTAAATTTTTTCAGCAAGACAGCTACTAAATATTTATGGAGCCTCCACTCCATGGGACCATGTTCTTATTGTGGTTATATAATTGATTATGTATAAAATCTTTAGTGATAAAGATAAACGATTGTGTTGAGGTGAAATGATGGGATGGTGACATGGACACTCGACCTAGTGGTCCCATGGGCCGCCTCTCCTAAAATAATTCAACCTGCAGAGTAATTGCTTTGAGAAAATGTAGGGTTATTTTAGTACATGTATGATCCTATGGTATTCCTAAATTGTCTCAATATTACTCGTTGTTGTTTCAGACCACCGTAATTGAATGGTCCCATTGATATTTTAAAATTCTTATTCAATTGACTACAATAACCTATAAAAATTCATTGCAGACCAATATTCTACAATTTTTCAAAATTTATTGAACATTTATAAAAACTTTAGCCAAAAGATTATATCTCAAAGAGATCTTGAATTGTTAAAATTTCTCAAAACATTAACATCTAGTATAAAAATTTCTCACATAGCCCTGACACATGGAAAATTTAATGGATTGATGAAAATTTTAATTATAAAAATTGCTCCCATAGCTTTGGTATGGAAATTTTAATGAATTGATGAAAATTTCTTATTTTAACTTTGCCTAAATTCTGTATGATGGAATTTTAGGAGTGCTTTGTGTTCTCGACTCTACTAGGGTTTCTTGCTTGTATGTCATACTACGGCCTCTTTGGGCTCTGCGGGATAGTACTTTACTTGTTAAGTTCTAGGGTTTCTCGCCCTCTGGGCTCGCCTATATGATTCCCCCTCCACTTCAATCCCAACTATTGATGTTGTGGTTGGAGCTTCCGAGCTACTGAACAATGGCACTACCACGCAAAACATCTCTGGAAATTTGTTCTGAAGGTCATTCACGAGGTAATGTTTCTCCTCTTGATGTATTACCTATTTTCAAGTTAAGACTACGTGCCAATGGCTTGAACGCTTTGCCTTATCGATTAATTTGTGGGTTGTATCCCCTTTGAAAGCATGCTTAAGTTTTGGGTTACCTTAGCTTGGGCCGTTCATGGCATCCACTTGAAAGTGTGCAAAACATGACTAAAGGATTTTGCTTTTTCCGGTTCTTTGACCCCTTGCATGCCCCAACCATCTTGAATCATTCGGCTACTCGTAACTTTGTTTTGGTTTTTCCCCTTAGACTAAAGACTTTGTGGTGTTCGAGTTTGCCATTCTTAATGTCCTAGGGTGGAGTTCCTTGGTTTTCCGCTTCCGTGCATGCATTTTATTCACCAAATCAACTCCTTTATTGGGTGAATTTTTGCATGGAACCACAATGCTTTTACAATGTCGGTCCATAGAAATGGGTTTGCGTTGAAGTAGACCTCTCCCAAGAACTGAAGGAATTCAAGGAGATCAAAATGAACGATACTCACTATTCTCACCAAGTTCTTTACATCAACCTACCTAACACATGTTTTCGATGTCAGACCTCTAATCACAAGATTAAGGATTGCCCACTTTGTGTTGTGTAATTTCCCAGTGCCTAAGGCGGGTATTGAATCCGTTAAGCCCCCATAAGACGAATGGTGGAAAATTGTTGGAGGACGGAAGAACAAGAACAAAACAACTCAAGCCAAGGCATCCAACAACAATGGTGTGAAAGATCTAGGTGTTAAGGAACATACTCCGATTCGCGTCGCTCCTTGGAGCCGGTTTCTATAAACTCTCTAGCCCCCTTGCCTAAATTTTTAGAACACCCAAAATGATTCCAGTTCTCATGGACCCATCAAACTCCATCTGACTTCCTCAACACCTTCGACTTCACAGTTGCTTTTGAAAACCGGTTCATAGGGCCCATCCAAAAGGGCCGAAGTCCCTCTCGACACTCCATGGCAAGTTGCGACCATAGCCTTCCACGTAGTGTGGAGTTGATAAAGGAGTATAATATTGAGTATGTCGGATGAGGGATTGTTTGAAGTAAAATAATGCTCAATTCCTACAAAACCAGTTTGATGGCTTGGATGCGGATGGTATGTCCCTTGACCAATTTTCTCATAAATTGTATGTCATGGAATGTGTGAGGGTCTTACAGACTCCAATCGCAAGTATATTGTTTGTGATGCTTGCCAAAAAATTGCCAACTTAGATTTTTGTGTTTTCAGGAAGTTAAAAGTTATAGGTTTTCAATTGTCAATGGTTTGTAAATCCATTTGGCCTAACAACCTAACATTTACTAGTAATCATGATGGAGGGTGTGGGGTTTAATTTCCTTTTTGTTCCTAAATGGTGGCCCTTCTTTATAGATCATGGTGTCAACCCCACCAATCCGCCATTTGGGCCCTATTTAATATTGAAAGTTGCCATTTTGACTTTATCAACATTTATGCCTCTAATTATGCGGCTGAAAGGGTTGATCTTTGGCAATGGATAGCTAATGAAATCCCCGATGCTTATTGGGTCATTTGCATTGACTTTAATATGGTTGAATTACCCATAGATAAATATGGACACTTGCCTATGTGATGGACATCTGGTGAAAGGGGTCGTGGTTTTATATGTGTAATAAATTTGGATTTTATGATCTAAACCCTTCACGTAGGCCCACTTTTGAAACATGGTTCACTTGGTCCAATCTTTGAGGTGGATCAGATTGGGTTCTTAAACGGCTCGACAGGGCCATGTTGTCCACTCATGATTTTTTTGAGTTTAACATTTATTCCTTCCCTGTGAAAGTGATGTCATATTTCATCCTTTTTGACCACTTTCCTATTCAATTTCGTATCACTTGGTAAGCTAAGAGGCCTTTTAGTCATAAAGGCCATTTTTTTTCTCAATATGGCCTTGATGGAACACAAACCCACACTCAATCATATCAAACAAGTGTGAAATTTAACACCCCAACCACTTCATCTGCATAACTATCATCCACCTCTTCGATCTAGCTGGACTCAATGGTGGGAGGATGCAATGACTAGGACAACTAGATTCCTTAGAATCTATGGTCGACAGGTGGCCAACATTCAACACCACTCCTATTTCGCTACCTCCTCTTGCTTTTAGCCGGCGATGGTGGCACTTGAGAGAAATCCTTTCTTTGAAACCTTGTAACTCTGTGCAAAGCTTAGACAGAAAATCCAAATTGCGGACAACTATTATGCTCGAGGCACTTGAATTCGTGTTCACCTCAATTGGCTTGAAGGTTGAGGATCATGTTTCAAAGGAATTCTCTCTCACTCAAAGATGAGCCATTTGTGATGGTGGAACTCAACTCACGGATTCCCAACTCATGTTACAGGACTTTGTTAATCACTACAAGCTAGTTTTCCAAGCTCAAGCTCCTTTGGCGGAGCAATAAGTTGCCTTGGATCAATGCTTACTTGCCGTGCCATGTAAGCTCTCTCGAGCACATAAAATTTCTTGTGATCATGCTCTCCTCGATGACTTAGAGGAACCAAATATCATGCAAATGGCCAATGACAAGGGTCCTAGATGCGATTGATTCCCCGAATTTTACAAATCACTATGGGATACAATTGGCCTCGACCTTTTCAGCTCTACCTAGAAAAATTTCGAGCGACTCTTGGCTCTCATATTAAAAAGGGAATTGTTATCCATTTTTGCCCCCCGGGCAAAAAGGACAATGAGGTGTGACTAGATCCAAACACAATATAGTGCACCTAAGGGTGGATAAGGTTGCATGCAACATTCGGTGATTTCGGGAGCACATTTAGCGTTGTTGAGGGTGTTGGGATAACAAGAGGATTTTTCCTCTTTTGGGATTTGACCCTAAGGTTCAACTTAAAATGAAAAGTGTGGGCCTCATGGCCCCACATTTGACCAAAATAGGCGAAAAGGCAAAAATGAAAAAATGGCCTCGGGGTACTTTATTACCTTCCCCAAGCCTCTTGGTTGTAAGAAATTTCATTTAAAAAACCAAAAGGGTGTTAAAATATGTAAAGGGGGCTCATGGAGGCCACTGAGCCAAAAATGGCTCATTGAGTAGCTCACCAAGAAACTCGGTGAGCCGACACGCTTATTATGAGGTGTCTCGACAGGTGGGTCATGGATGAATGAAACGAGCTCAATATTGAGCTATGGCGGTTGCATCTGGACCGGGAAAAGAGTGAGCTCATTTAGCTCGGGGTGAACTATTTGAACATCGGCATCGAGTTGTTTGAAGTTAGGATCGAATTGTGAAAAGGGAGCTCGCTGGGTAGCTCGGTGAGCCAAGTTGGTGAGCAAAATGGTGGGCTTGGTGAGTTAACTTGTCGAGCCGAGTGAGTTAGTTCTCAAGTGTAAAAAGGAGCCCGTTGTGTGAGGAATCGACATGGAGGAGTGGTCATGGCGAGCTAGGGCCGAGCTCTCGAGCTTGACCAGACATGAGGCATTGAGGGGTGATGCAACGAGTGGAGGCTTGCAAATGCAAAGGTCCTCGGTGAGTTAAATCCAATGAAGAGCTTGTGAGGTGAGCTAGGTGGAAGGGTGTGTTATCCACAATTCACCCCTCAAGGTAATTTTGATAACATACAAGAAGTTATATTGATTAAGGGCGAAAAGTCATGTTTCTAGGGTCCCCTCATATTTGTCTAACTCCCCTGTCCAAGAGGAAGAAAGTAAGTTCTGAGAAAATGCAAAAAAAGGGTTGCAGAAGGACAAATAGGTTGATCTAGAAAAAATCGTGAAAATTGGCTAAGTCCTGCTCAAGGTCGCCTCTGGGACGTTTGGGACAGAAAAGCGCGAACCGGCCGAACCGGCGAAATCAGCACAAACAATCCGAAACGCAGCAGGGACAAATGGGACAAAAGTACGCGCGGGCGCGAAATGCCGGTTCGACAGAGAGAGAAAAAAATCGACTAATCTTTGAGAGGGAGTGCAGGGCGTTTGGGTCAAAAATACCCGAACCGGCCGGTTCGGCCGAAATCAGTCAAGGCAGTCCAAAACAAAGTGGGCCAAGTGGAACAAATGGACCCGAACCGGCCGGTTCGGCCGAAATGGGAACAAATGGTCCGCAAATGGGACATTTGGGACAAAAATGTGGAACCGGCCGGGCGGCGAAAAGAGTCGAGGCAGCCCGAAGGGCAAGCGGGCCAAGTGGAACAAAAATGCGCGAACCGGCCGAACCGGCCGAAATGAGCACAAGCAGCAAAAGAGGCATTTGGGACGACTGGGACAAATGGGCCCGAACCAGCCGGATCGGCCGAAATCAGTCAAGACAGCACTAATCAAATGGGACATCCGGGACAAATGGAGCCGAAGGAGCCGAGGACCAATCAAATCATGACACGTGTCACAGGAGGAAAAGTCAACGTTTGGTCCGGAAACTTCAAACGGCCATAACTTTTGACTCCGAGCTCCGATTTTGATAAAATTGGACTTTCTGGAACGAGCACGACGTCCTCTACGCCACAAAAACTGGATTTCTTATTTTTAATGAGGGTAGATATATTTAAATGAAGGAAACGTGTTCGGCTCCAGTCAGTAAATGCTCTTTCCCGTCAAATGACAGAAAACGCCTGCCAGGCCCAAAAGAGCTGCCCGCACTCAGAAGGCCATAACTTTTGCATTTCTCATAGAAATCGCACAAAATTGGTACCGTTGGAATCGTGGTTCCGAGCCCAATGCACAGCAATCAAGAAATTCTGGAGATTTGATCAGAAATTGATTGAGTTTTTTAAGGAAACGTGGCCGGGTTCAGAACAGTGTTTTATTTGGTAGCTGGGAGTGCAATTAAGAGGCATGGTCATCATTCCTTCTCTGCTGCAGCACATGGGACGGTATGGGGAGCCTTTTGCAAGTAATGTATACCCATTCCACTCAATTTAATGCCTCTTACAGGTGGTTGAAGGACAGATTTCGGGATTTCCATTTTCCCTTCTCTTCTCCTTCTCATTTTTCTATAAATTGGAGTGTTGGGCTCATTGTAAAGGAGAGAGTTTTGGGTAAAAAAGCTCTGCCAAAATTGCTTTGTGAAGCCAGTGTGTTGCAGGCCCTTGTAGTGGACTCCTTGCATGGTGATCCAGGCCCTTATCTTGTAATAGACTGAACTGTGCATACCAGGAAGCAATAAAATACAAGTTTGTGGATGTATCTTCCCCTGCTGTGTTTTCTTGCATTCTTCTTGCCCTTTTATCTTTCTACAAGAATATTGTGTCTTTTATTATGTTCCTGCAGGGATTCATTAACATTGTGTATGCTTGGAATATTGTTGTGAATGCATTTTGCTAGATTATGGTGAACTGTCATCACCTCTTCTAGTGTGCATTTTGCCTCTGTATTTCACACATTTGGAGATTACTCTCCCACCCTCCTTTTCTGGTGTATCACCGCTTTAGTGTAGGCTTTCATTTTATGCATTCTCTTTCCTTGGTCCCTTGGAAATTTAGATTAGAACAGTTAGCTTATCCTGCATTAGAGTAGATTGTGGCAGGTAGTTTAGGAGCAAGAACCAGCTTTCTCTGGAGGTCTATCTCAAGTAGCAAGTCCTACAACTTGGGGATGGTACCCATGTTATCCAATCACACTGCTTGTGAGTTCGGGTATATGCACGGGGTGCCGTGATCCGGTGATAACGGGTGAGCGAGCTGAGACCATTGGCTAAGGTAGAGCTCGCGAAAATGGGGGTCGAGGTGATAGACGAAGGAGTCGGGGCCGTTGTGGAGCCAAGCGGATGAAGTCATATGAGACAATTCTGTGGTGAAGAGGTCGGGCTCGTGGGAGAAGTGGTGGCTAGGTCGACCTAGGGTTGAGCTGCAAGGAAGACGTAGAGGCCAAGTCGGCTTGAGAAGATGAGAGGCTCGGTAGGGTGAGTTAAGGCTGAACCAATGGAGGACGAGTTGTGGAAATGGGAGGATGAAGACTCGGGTAGTGCGTTCACCACATACAAAGCATAAGCAAATGGAATCACTGTTTAATATGGTGAGTTGAGCGATAGAGTTAGACGGAAAAATAAGGGGAGACGACTTGGTTTAAAGTGAACCTAATGCAAGTAAAAACAAGTTAAATCGCCATATTGAAAGGAGGATGGAGGAGTCGGTCAAGGCCCGAGCTGGGCAAGAATAGTGCAATGCGGAAAATGGAGTATGCAAGTCTTGTATTAAGCACCAAGTTTTGAGGAAGTAAAAGCATACCAAAACAACACATAAAGCGTGGCGAGTTGTGTGAGGCGAAGCGTTGAATGGAGGAGGCAATTCTTGCATGGGCGCCGTTTGACGAAGTAAAAGTAATGCAAAACACTACATTAGGAAGCGAGTTACAAAGAAAAGTAATTTGAGTTGGATGCAAAGAATGGTGAGTTGTTGCCATGTTAAGCAAGAAACAATGAGGTGAGGTCTTTACAAATAATGTTGCCTAACAAAGCATAAGAAAATGAAATCAACTCAATGAGCTGGTCGTTGGGTCAATAAGGTAAAGTGGCGAATTAGACAACTTCAACTCCTCGGATCGGTGAAGTAAACGTAACTTGGTTTACGAAGTCAAAACAAATGCGTCCACTACAAAACAAGTAATAGTGATTGTGTTTAGTGTAATAGGAAGGAGTTAGTCAAACCGAGTCATTTGGTGAATTGAAAGGTGAAGTCTTACATTTCGGTGGTCGATAAATGGGCATAAGTAACGTTGAATTCCACAAACTGTGAATGTAAGAATTGAGTAGATAAGTGAGTCAAGGGTTTAGCTCGGCCATCGAGATAAAAAACAAATGGGCCCAAACACCAAAGTGTAAGCCAATGCATGTTGAGTTGTTCAACGAGCCATGAGGCGAATTAAGAAGTGAGTTGAAAGGTGAGCTAACCCATTCCCAGGCAAATTAGTGCAACCCCAATTTCCCGCAAAGAAGGCATGTGCAAAAGAGAACTAAAGAGGGAAACTGAAACTACTTTACTTCTCTTAAAATAAGAGAAGTAAAGTAATGTAGAAAAGTCATGAATCGAGAAATGAAAATAGGAAAGTAAGTGGTGAATTGCAATTACTTTACTCACAAAATAAGTGAAGTAGTAGATGGATAATACCAATGGTAAAGGGGAATTAAATGGGGGTCGGATCATCGTAGGTAAGGAGAAGCAATAATAATGGCCCCTAGTTTTCCCACTAAACTGTAGAACTTCAAATGACCATAACTTTCAGCTCAGAGCTCCATTTTGTGCAATCTTGGACTTTCCGAAAGATATAAGATTCCTCTACACACCAGCATCATAAATTTTGATTGGATAAAGGAAATGGGGTCAAAAATGACATTTCTTCTCCTGCACTCAAGTCTTGTCAACCATCTATCACTATTAAAGGAACATGGAGACCAATTTCTTGTCTAACAAGCTACAATACAAAAGGGATGGGTTGTGCAGGTGTCCCATGATGTTTTAAATTAAATATTGCATTTTATAGGTGGGGGATGGATGTATTTGAGAACTTCATTTTATCTCTCCTCTCCAATTTCTTCTATAAAATGTAAGCCTCTTCATTTACAAAAGGGGGATTCTCAGCTTATCGAAACTCTGCCAAAATTTGTCTAGGAACAAGCTAATGTGTTGCAGGCCTTCATTCTAGACATCTTGCATGATGATCTTGGCCTTTCTCTTGTAATTAAGTAAACTGTGTATATCAATGAAGCAATGGATTTGAGTCTTGTGGATATTTTCTTCCCTTGCTTGTGTCTGTTGTTTCTACTTACCTCTTCATTTCAATTGCAGTTGTATTGTGCCAATTTTAATTGTCTTGCAGGTTTCATTATTGTTATGCTTTCATGGAGATGTTTTTGGTGTTGTTAATTGTGGTGATTGTTTCACCCTTTTTACATTTAATTTTCTACCATTTCCACACATTTAAGAGATTCCCTACATCCCCTTTTGGTGCATCACGTCCTGTAGTTAGATTTATTCATTTTCATGCTATTTCTATCTCCATGGTCTCTTGGAAGCCATAGATTAGAGGTAGTTAGATTTATTTCCATTAGAGTTTGTTGTTGCATTAGTTTAGGAAGAGGAACCAAACTTCTCTGGAGAATTGCTTCAACTGCAAGGTCCCACACCTTGAAGCAATTCCATGTTACTCAATCACACTGCTTGCCTTAACACACTCACATGCTAAGCAATCAGAGGGTGTCATGATTTGGTGATCTTAGGAATATTAAGTTCATCCTTAATCACAGGGACCCCGAGTTGATAAGCAATGACATCCTATAACCTTGCTTAACGTGTCTTACAAAGTTATTGTCAAAGCTCTTTTCATTCAGCTGTGTCACATTCTTCCTGCCATTATCTAGCGAGCAAATGGGTTTCATCCAAGGGCATTATATCATTGAAAACATCATTGTGGTCTGGGAAGATATGGAATGGGCATGTAGATCCAACCAACCAACCCTTTTCATCAAAATCAACTTAGATAAAGTTTATGATATGATAGAGTGGTCTTTCATTCATGTTATGCTTTAAGCCATGTGGTTTGGTCCCAATTTCATTCAATCCATCAAGATGCTTTTTGCGTATGCCTCTACCTAAATCACCATTAATGAGCACAACTCGACTCCATTTGGAATTTTCGAGATCCATTCGACAAGGTTTCCCATTGGTGCTTGCTCTTTATGTCCTTACGGCTGAAGGGTTTGGCTATCTACTCACCAAAGTGAAATCTCAGGGGCTTGTCAGGGGAATTGCCTTACCTTCCTCCAATAGCTCCCAATTGCTCAATGGCCATTTTACGATGATTCCTTCCTTACGCTCATTGAAGATGAAAGTAACATTAGCAATATTATGCAGTGCCTTGAAACTTTTGTTTAGCTTCAGGATCTTCCATTCAATGACATAAAACACAATCCTATAAACAATCCTTCCCCCTTATCCCCCTATATGGCTATGCATGGTTGGAAGATGCTTGACCATGGTGAAATGTTTATATTTCTTGGTATTCCTTTTGCCTTTAAAGCTTCACCTACCGAATTTGGCAGTATGGCTCGAAAGTTGGAATAATGGATAACTAAGTTGCTTTCTTTACCGGGAAAATATAATATCTATTCAAAAGTGCTTGAAGCCACACGTGTATTATTCTTCCTATTGGGTCCCATCCAAAAAATCTATGCAAAAGCTGGAAAAATTGCTATAAGATTTTCTCTTGACCAATAATTCCTTTGGCAAAGGATTTCATAGAGTTGCATGGGAGACTTGGTGTCTTCCCAAAGAATTAGGAGGGTTAGGTCTCATTGAAATTTTTCATCAAGGACAAGCGCTCTGCGCCAAATGGATAATTCACAGCATAGAAGGGGAAGAAGCTTGGAAAGTGCTTTTGCGACATGGCATCGCTGATGGCTCCCTTATGGCCGCTCGGCTTGGAAAGGCATTGGCTTTGCCAATCTTCTCATTGCCCCGTCCCAATCAAAGTGGTCGACACTTTTGTGCTCAAAAGTATTTGGAAAGCTTGGGAGCAGGTCAAACCATGGCTTCTATGGAATGGAAATGACTTATGTAATTGTCTTTCATTTAACCACCACTCCTTGTGGTGATCTCCTATCATTCATATCGAAGACCGTTGTATTACCAAGGTTCTTTGGATTCCTGCATTTTGCCTTTTCAAGCGAGGAATTCATACTATCCAAGACCCCTTTTTCAAAAGCACTTAGCCTCTTAGGCATCCCTAGAATGAGATTAAGTGTCAATTCAAATTAGCTCTACATGATCATGCCATCATCAATGATATCATCTCCTTTATTACTGATCACATGATCCATAAAATCTTTGTACTTCCCTCTTGTCCTTGGTGGACGGATTGAAGTGGTATGTGGACACCCTTTACCGGAATTACTATGTTGAAAAAGGCTATCCTTGGCTTTCGCCTCATTTTCCCATGGTAGGAAAGCTTAACACTTGGTGGGGATTGCATTTTTCTCCATCCAGATTAGAGAAGGAAATTCATATTGTCTAGTCCACTTTGTATGGAACCAAAAATGCTCATTTTCTTTGGTGTATTCTTCACCAATGCCTTCCGATTGGTGCACGTCTGGTTCATCTTGGTGTTTTTTCCCTAAATTCCCCTTGTGTTGCCACTTGGAAACCTTGTCTCACCTCTTCTAGTATTGTTGTAAAGCCCAAAAGGCTTGGAACTAGATTCATTCATTCTTCCTCCCTTCAGACTAGAATGTTTTACTTAGCAACACATTCTTTTAGGAGATAATCCTAGAATGCCTCACAAGTTTTCCCAGATTTAACATGCTTTCAGAGGGGAAATTATCTTTTTTCTATGGAAAGAGCAAAATTCTTGTTTATTTACTAATGTTGAAGCTGACCAACAATTCTCTATTTATAATAAGTTTGTGGTTATCACAAATGTATTACTGCAGATCCAAGTGCAAGTAAACAAGGTATTACTGCAAATCAAAGTGCAAGTAAATAAGGTGGCACTCGAGGTGGAGTATTTCCAAACTCTTCTTCAGCACTGGGGCGATGCCCCTTGCAATGTTGCTCATGAGTTTTGTCCCCCTCACCGCTCCCGCTCCCCGCTCCATGGTGGTGCCAATAGGCATCCTAGAGCTGGCGGTCATCAAAGCCGCTCACAACATCTTTTAGCCGGCCCCCGGTCCCTACCCAATCAACCTCTCTGGAGGAGCTTCTCCTCTCGCCTTCAACTAGCCATAGGGGTTGGGATGCCCCTCTACCGCCCAACCAACTTGGCCGGGCTCGCCGATCGCCCCTGAGTCGTGCATTCATGACAGTTGGAGCCTCCCATATCTGCTTGACAAATTTCTAAGGTTATCTCTTACCATCTTTCCCAATCGAGGCACTATTGATGATATCGAAGAAGGAAGCCATCCTGACTCTGGTTGGGACGTGCTAGATAATGGTAAGGATTTGCCTTGTTACTCGGCTGGCCGATCATGATCTCGTCCCTCTGCAAAGACAACAATTCACAATGACAACTTAATTTTTCTCGCTTCTATGCTTTTTGATGTTTTGTAATAGTTGATTTTCCTATCTCTGCCTAGTCTTAACTCGTGACTTTGGGGCGTGCTTCCATACTTGCTCATTTTTTTGTGAATTATCTCGTGTCATTTTACTTGTTAATATACTATCAACATCATCCATAGGTGCTTATGGATAGCCGATAGGCAATGACAATTTAGTGTTGTTCTACTTCTTGGTATAATTTGTGAATTTGATTCATTGTTATTTTCTCTTATTGCTTCCATTTTGAAGATTTCTTGTGTGCCAAATTGGAAAATTGGAATCAATGAATGAAAAACAACAATCAAATAATTGATTACACTTATTCATTAGATGTATGTTAGTTGTCATTTGTGGGAGAGAGATAAATGGTTGAATTAGGGAAATCATTGTTGGATATACACAATATAGGATTGATGTAAAAGCCTTGATGATTTTTGATATATTTTTTAGGAAGATGTAATGCTAATATAACTAATCTTTTCCATCTTCCTCATATAAAAGTATCAAAATGTTCTCCTAGATACACCATATATTGTAAATCATAAAATATGCAAAGTTGTCTTTTTTAAGGTGCTCTAGTATTCACTTCCCTAATGAATAATGAAAAGCTCTACAAGAAGTGTATAAATGCATTAATGTTGAATAATTCAAGCATGGAGGACAAGGTGGAAGCTAATAATTTTGAAAGTGAGGAAGTTTCAAATAAGATTTATGCATTCATTACACCCAATTACCATTTCCTTTGCCATTTTTAAATTTTTTTAGTTCTTGAATCTTTAAACCCACTTTGATCGTAAGATTGAGTATAGAAAATAGTATTAAATATAGAATTATTTACCTTGAAGTCATTTCTACAATGTTAAACCATATTGACTGATATATTGAAGCTAAAAATGCTTTGCCAATCAAACAAAATACTAATTTTGTTTTGAATTAAACTTATTCTTTATATCAAATCTCATGTACCACATGGTTGAAACAATCTACATTGCAAAGAAATATGAATGAACTCTTTTGACAGAATTCAAATACCTCTTTTTTGCCTCCAAGAGCCCGTTGAGAAAAGAATCACACAAATAATCTACATGCATAAGAAATACTTCTAATGTTGTTGTTTCTTCTCTTTCTAGTTTACATAAAATAATTCTATTTTTTGTTACATTAGCTAGATATTTGTATTTCATTTTGTAAAAACAATGCTATTATTTTCAAGATTTCATTGATTACAAGGAAAGGAAAACCCTTCTGTCTTTGTTTATGGAACTGAATTGCTAACATTAAAAATTATTTATTAAAAATTCTATTATTATGCCATAGAAATATCCATTATTATTTTATCTTTAAAACCATATTTCATTATTCCCCATTAATTTTCTTATGTGGAAATTATTAAATGAATCATAGAAATAAAAATACATAAAGAAATGTCAAAAAGTACAAAATAAAATAATAATTTGGATGAAAATGATGCCATTATCAAGGGAATCCACTCTATAAAGGTCCGTTGACCAATTATTTATTATAAATTTATATTTATGTACTTAACATATGCACCATGAATGCTATGATTAAATGTACTCGATAATGTAAAGCACTTGACATGTCTTAACATATCGATATTAGAAAAATTGGTTTTTTAGTAGTTGTTTCAAAACTTGTTTGATAAACCATGTTGTTGTAAAAATCCTTATTTATTGAAAAGCAAACCTAATATTTGATGCCCATGTAGGGAATATTTCTTGTCTGGGGTTGTATTACAATTATGCTGAGAGACATCTACACTTGTACATATGGAGTGAAAGAGTGTGATGTTCTTCCCGTGAAAAATTTTGTGCCCGTGAAATAAAAACTAGGGCCCACTCACCTTTTGAAAATAAAATAAAATACAAATGTAATTTTACTTGTTGCACTTAAATAATTACAAAAAAAAATACAAATGTAATATTTTTCCATTAAATAAAACATCTCAAAAATAAATATCAAATGTAATTTTATTCAAAATATAACCTTACAAAAAAATATGATCCTGCTATTTTGTTTATTATAATAACATTTCAAAATGTATAAAACATTATTTTATTCAAAATATAACCTTTAAAAATATGAAAAGATCATTTAATATTTACATCTATAAAAATATATACCATAGCAAGAAATTGTTTATACAATTTTTTTGTCCATGAGGAGAAATTTTAACACATTTACCTTGTTCTAATGCATGGCATTTTAGCTTTTTTTTTTGTAGGGAGGTGGAACCATGTAGCACTGGAAGCTAATGATATGTTCACCTATATATTCCAATAGTTTAGCTAGATTTAACCTCCATATCACCTATAAGAGATTTTCATAAAAAATAAATCCATTGGGTAGATTTTATCCTGTCACTCTAAATTAAAATTTTATGAGGATTTTTTTTTAACATTCATATTCTTTAAACATATACAAAGAAGAGTTTGTTGGATTTTACTTAAAAATGGTCATAACAAACTAATTGCACGGTTATGTTATGTAACGAAAATCCCCCCTTGACAAAGTTTAGGCTTGACCACATGTTGGCAAAACGATTTAGTGTACAACTGGTAATAGGGACCCCCTTCTATGGGGTGTCCCAAATCTCCTATAATCATGTCAAAACATTCCCTTCTGCTCTCTAGCTCGCACTACCCTCAATTCCCTATTAATTATATATATGCTTGCATATTTTGTGAAAATTTATGTTTCTTGGAGAGTTTATATGTTAAAGCAGTTATTCGTTCTTTCAATCTACTTTGACGTCAACACTTCACATTCACTACATTCTCGAGAGTGAGTGTTAACAAACTTACATGTCTCACTTGCATTTGTATTCGATTATTACACAACTAACTATTATTTAACATCCCTTCCAATGTACTTTGCAACATTTGTTTTGACTTTAATAGAAAATCAAAATTGTCAATCACATATCAACATCAACTACAAAAGTAATAACTATCCCTCTAAATCAAATAACATATACCGTTTGTCGTTTACATTGCATTGTACACATGGGATTGCTAGTTATATTACTATTGTCTATACTACAACTACTAATAATAATGAAGATGAAGCCGCCATTGATGAGGGGGCCAAGCTTACCTGGCGTCATTGATCACCGATCAAGTCGGGAGCTGGAGAACACCTTTGTGTTAGCAACAATGAAGTGAGGAAGTGATTGAAACCGACTTGTTTAAAGCGAAACACCAGCGGAGATCATCGTCAACGTCTTTTTCGTACAAGCATGAACGTCACCTTCCTTTACCGAACGAACGCAGCGGTCAGTAGCAATTTTCAGGTCAATGACCCAATTCAGAGTTGTTTCTTTGCACAGTATTCTTCCCCTGCAAATTATAGGAAGCAATTAGATCTAAAATTCTGTACCAAATTTGCATAGGATGCAGAAACATTATGGTAAAATTCTAATTTTGAATAAAACTCCACTTCTCCGCTTGTTTTTTTTTTATTACATGTTAATCCAATCACTACTTTCCTAAATCTCCATATGTATTTACGCAAAATCTAATAGCCTTAAATTGTTACCTATCTTAACTCTCACACACTCTGTAAACTTTATATTCTTTGAACAAAATATTTGTATTTCTGATTTTTATGAATTGGATAGGCCAACTATTTTGTACTTTAAAAATATTCTGACCTCTAGCAAGCGAAGCTTCAGCATTATGTTAAAGATGATGTATTACAAAAAGTTAAGTTCATAAACGGAACCATGGCGACTGTTAAAAGGTGTGAAAGAAATGAGCCTAAGGTTGCCTCTAACCCTGCCTAGTAGAATAGGGGATGGTAGTCTGTCTTTTAGCAAAATAGGGGAGTCTCCTAGCTTTGAACCGCTCATAAGCTTCCTACTTTTTTAATCCGCTTCTTAAAACCCCTGTTCCCTTTGGTCATCTTCTTGGGTTTCTGATGGTGAGGTGTAGAGAACTC
Source organism: Taxus wallichiana var. yunnanensis (assembly GCA_018340775.1). Taxonomy (NCBI): domain Eukaryota; kingdom Viridiplantae; phylum Streptophyta; class Pinopsida; order Cupressales; family Taxaceae; genus Taxus; species Taxus wallichiana. Next base: position 95,007,194 of record CM031233.1, on the reverse strand, counting down.
ATTCAATTTATAAATACACTCCTTTGAGCAAGTTGGAAGTTCAATTTTATATTCCTCTTCAGAATACAACGAACTATCTACTGGAATATGGATCTTTTGAACAAGTCTCTTAAAAGTCTAGAAAAAAACAAATAAATCATTCGATGCGTATATAATAATTCAAAGACATCCACATTTCTAACGTATATTATTTGATCTAAAGCCAGAAGTTCATTGTTACAGCTGTAAATATAATGTAAAACATTGACAAAACATGTTGAACTAAACTATTAATTGCTGATTTTATGTCCATTATTGTGAAAAATCATTCTAAACACTTTTGCTCTCTATTTCTGGCCAACACCTTCTCTGGAAATTATATTGGAGTATCGATATTTAAAACCAACACCTCATCTCTACAACAATATAAACACATCGTTAGTAATTAAACTAAACGTGATATAAGAAATTAGTGAAAGGGAATAAAAACTGTAATTTTCAGACTTACACCTTGAACAAACAACATCCATTAAGATTTCTTGAGCTACTGTTGCAATTGGATCAACTTCCATTTTGTTGGTATGTAAATTGTTTGAATTGTCAACAACTTCAATTTCATTGGATTCATGTTCCACTATTTTTAACACCATATTATGTAATATGCAAAGTGCACAAGTATCCCACAATTTTTTATCGCATAATAAATCTTATTATAATATCTTAATCCAATAATCAAGACGGCTATCTTTGATTAAGAATTAGAGCACCCTTGATCAAAGGATATAACACAACTTATAATAGATTCTGGACCTATGACAAGAAAAAAAGACTCAAGATTTGCGATGTAGTGATCGAACCACGAACTCCCATATATATATATAGGAGACTATAAGCTTTTCACCGCATGTCCCAAAAAAATTAGAACCGGAAATAGGTAAACTCGGGTAATCAAGGATTCCCACCACAAGATAGTGGAGGACAAATGAGTAGATGTCACTCATCTTAATACCTTTAGAAAGTGGGGAGGTCCACCATGCTTTCATGTGACAATGCACCTATCAATTCTAGTTTTATTGGATTCTTGAAATGACTACAAAAGTGATGACAATAAGCTTGTCATCTTAGCTTTATAAGATTCTCTAAGGTTTATAATGGACCCGAGAACTATTGTGTGAGATTCGATGAAGAGGATGTTGAAGCATAACTCTCGGCAACATATGGGTCTTTATTTTTTTCCCATCACCATCGTGATGTGTTGGATCCCATGGTTGTATCCACTCAAGTCTCGTGGTTGGATAGAGATACATGCTTGGGATAGTCAACATCCTTCCTAGAGTAGGAGAAATATTTGCAGAATGGAAAATATATGTTCTCTTCCATATTTGAAGTTCGGGATTTTGTTGATGATACGATGCACCGCCTTGTTGTATTGTGAAATATGATTCTTTCACATACCAGGGAGTTTTACTGATTAATCATGATATTTCTAACAATATAAGGATGCATCTATTACAATGGATCATCAAATAATTTCGTAGGCAAATACTTTGCAAGAAAGTATTTGAAATAGTCCGAAGACAATCTGTGCTCTTGCCTTAATAGGCTAGTTCCATACATCATTTTGCAGAGGATGTTCTTCAGGCCACATTTTTGATAGTTCAAATCTCCACATGGTATTGGGTATAAGAATTAATTGTAAGAGCTTAATTCCCATAATCATGGTTCGGACATTTAGGTTCAATAAACTTATGATGTTGCCATGGCCAAATAAGAGTACATACCATTAAGGGGTCTTGTATAATATGATATGGAACATAAATATCTTTTGGATATGTAAATATTATGAATTGTTTAGGCATGACATATGGTGTTAAGAAGACGATTCTTCTATCCATAAGTGTATGTTGTGCTTCATAAGACATCCTTCTGTCATTCCCTTAAGGACTTGTATAGCTCTTTCCTTATTAGCTTATCTCCATATTGTTATAAAAAACTCAGAGACACTGAGTATAATTGACGGTCTTGGGTTGATTTAATTCTATGTTAGCAAAATTAACAAGAGATATATATTTTCCTTTCATTTATTCAATTTCAAAACTATAATTATCACACAACATTCCCCACCTTTGCAATTTTTTGAAAGATGTTTTGTCAGAGGGATCACCATTATTAAGCCTAGCTTTGAAGTCCTTGAGATTTGATCTCAAGATAAAATGTTTTGAGTGTAGGAGGAACATGAAGGATTTTATGGCTTTATTTCTACCAATATCTCCTTGTGAAATGAATGATATTTCATTTCGGATCCTTGAAAAGATCTTGATGTATACCTACAAATATTTTCTTTACCATCTTCATTTATTTCCTTTAGAACAATGCCCCAAAATTCTTCACCAACATATGTTTCTATAATCCTATTACTTTTCTTGACAGAGACATGCCAAGGAGGTTCTGAACTTGATTCTTACCTCTTTTGACTACTCAAGTCATTTCAGACATCTAAGAAGAATAATTGTTTCTTAACCTTTTGTTAAGAAGCATCCTAAATCTGCATCAATACCTTTATAAAATCTTGCAATATAATTGATACATCCAAGGAATCTCTGCAACTGGGCTTGTTAATGATTTGGTCATAACAATCTTGGATTTTAGAAACAATATGAGATTGCATCTCAATAGATCCATCTTGTAGACACTAAATCACGCATTTTGGGTATATTTCTAGTCCTGATCACATACCACTATTCATATGATTCCTAAAAAGAAAAATATTAATTGACTATTGTCTTTGGCCATCTTTGCTTTCTTTCTATTTTCTCTCTTGGTCTCACACTCCTTCTTTCCCAACCTGTCTTTTCATGCTTTCGCATTTCTCATTCTAGACACCAACGTCTAGCCAGACGCCAGCCTTGTGTGCTCCCCATCCCCTCTGTGCGTGCCTAAACTCTTTGTACTTTTCTCACATCTTTTGGGTCCTTTTCTATCCGTTTGGGTATCTTTCTTTTACTAGTTGACCTTTTAGTGGTTAATTACAAAATTCAAAAAAGGGAATCATATAAATACAAAGTTATGTGATCATAATAAAGTACCAAACAATAAGTATTAGCTATCACCACCTAAGGTTGCATCTAAGAGAATTCTAAGAGCATTCAAGCATCCATCTAGATCCACACAAGGGACTGCCATTTTTGCATACACGCATAGGAGGGAAGCTCATTCTTTCATGCACACATCTATCTACATAGTTTACATCTAACTATTTTCTCATTATTACGTGTGAATCACATAAGAGCCACCTAGGGAATGATTTTGACACACACAGAGAACTACATGGGGTCTGCAATGTAGTGCAATGCTCAGTCATAAATTTACTTTATTGGCAGTTGGGGACAATCGTACCTCCCATTTTACATCTTTCTTTTTAGGATTTGATGTAGTTTGGGGGTTTTGCAGTGCTTCTTTCTTATTGTAGGTTTTAGGCAAACAATAGAAAAATACAACGAAGTACATGTGATCAAAAATGAAAAACAACAAACATCTTGCGACCCTACAAAATTGAGTTTCATAGCTTCTGAGCAATCATAGGTGCCCAAAATAGGTCTCTGGCACCCCAGGTGCCCTTGACCTTGTATATGCGCCCTAGTCTTGACATTCTCGACACTCTTAAAAATTTCTTGGTCTGATTGTGGCACTTTGGGTTCATGTTCCAACAATTTTCCAGCTCGATATACTTCAGGATTATTTCAAATCAGCTAAGTCCTTTTATCTATCCATTTTGCAACTAGGGTTTCAAATTTAAATTGCTTGGATCAAATTTATACTTAATTGTTCATATCATTACACTATTACATATTTAGAGTTAGGCATCTATTTATTCAACATTTGCTTAATCATTTGGTGAACCCACCGATTTAAACCCTTTCTTCTGAGTATGCCTTCATCTTATCGAGTCATGGATCAATCTTCTTATCCTTATTTCGCTCCAAATAAGATTTCTGGCATGGTTACTACTGTTGCTAATTGCATGCAAGTTCGGACTCAACATCCTCATCGCTTTATTATGCCTATGACTGATCCTACTATCAATGTAGTAACTACTCGCCGCACTCGTCCTCCTACGGATCCACTTGTTTCTATCCCACCGCTTATCACTTATGCGGCTCCACCTACTACTTCTAAGGGTTATGATATCATTGAGCAACTTAAGAATACACTAGCCAAAATATCTCTCTATGACTTATTGCACAATGTGCTTGATTGTCGTCATACATTAGAGGTTGCCCTTCGTTCTATTCACATTGAAAGTGATAATTCTTTAGTGGCATTCACACACCTCATTCAGTCTCTCAAAAATCTGCCACGTGTTATATCTTTTACTGATGAGGACATATCACCATCTACTATTAAAAATCCATGTGCGCCTTTTCTTATCACTACTATCATTGGCACCATTTATATCAAGCGCATACTCATTGAAAATGGATCTGAAATTAGAAGATGTAAAGTTGTATTTGAAATCAATAAAGGATTGCAATACCTTTCTTCATTTGCATTGTTGTATTGAAATATGATTTTTAAATGTAATGAAAGTTCTGTTTGAAAGAAAGGAATACATATGAAGGAATTGTATTATTTTTGCCTTCTTTGGAAATGTGTTAAATTGGAAATCAGACTTTGCATTTTAGCTATTAAATGGTTTGATTAAAAACAACTAAATGCATTAGACTAGAATAGAAATTAATTTCCACACTTGAATGATGAAAAATTTAAATGGACCCCTTTTAATTTGATCTCTGTTGTAAATTTAAAACTGACAAATTATTTATTTAAAATGCACAGTTCAAACTGCAAACAATAATCAACATTGAAACATTAAAATTTAGCATGCTATGATATCAATGAACTCAATTTGACAAAAACACTTAAGGAAATAATTTAAAACATTTCAAAATTTGAACCCAAACCTTTCACAGTTATTTTGCAGTCCTTTGTTTTTGTCAAATGTTGGAAAATTTGAATTGGAATCAATCAAGAAAATCACCTTCCAAATACCTCCTAAATCCTTCTTAGAACAATCCTCCATGTCTATTTGGCATGTTGAGTGAAGGAGAAGATCAAATTGAACCAAATTTTAAGTTTAAAAAAATTACCAGTTTGCTTTTAAAAATCCTGCAGAAAATTTTCATAAAATTGACCCCTTAAACTTTATCAAAATCTAAAATTTATGATTCTTGTGCAAAGAGGGTGTTGAGAGCTTTCCAGAAAGTCCTCGTTTGCCCAAAATTGAGCTTTCTATCAAAAGTTATGGCCCTCTGAAGTTTGTCTTCCTTGGCGGGAAAATTTTCCCTAGCGGGCCCATGGCTCGAAATTTTCCCTAAAACCCTTAGAATTTTTTTTTGGAAAATTTTTAACATTTCCCTGCCACCCCACAGGCTCGCAGCCAATTAGAGGCTGCCACGTGGCAGCATGGGGGTGACAACAGAGGGGGGGGAACCCACGCAACTTTGTCCTTTTTGAAAATTTTGTTATTTGGTAAATTTTTGAAAAACCCCGCGGCCCCACACTCCCACCCTCACCTTGGTGAAATCCTCTTCGCGGACGTGCGGGCCCGCACGTGCTTTTTACCCCTTTCCCCTTCTTGGCAAATTCTCCTGAAATCTCCTAGAAATCCCCCTAATTCTCTCCAATTTCTTGGGCGCCATATCTCCGGACCCACGGGGTGCGACCCCCAAAAATTTGCAAACATCTCCCCACGAAAAAAAATAGATTTTCTCCCCTGCTCGACATGTGTCCTTTTGGGAAAATTTTGCATCCATGGGCCCGCAGGCCCGCCCTTAGGGGAAAATTTTCACCCCAAGGCTTGCCAGCCCATAACTGGAGTTTTACAAGGAGTTAGGAGGACTTCTTTATATCATCGGAAAGGTGAAAAATTTCCTATCAATGAAAATGATTTAGGGAAATTTTGAATGCATTAAGTGCGAGAAAAATCAAGTTGAAACTCTAAGCCTTGTTAGAGAGTGGGTATGGGGATAATTTACCCCCGAACCTAACTGAAACTTCTAGCCCTAAATTTTGGACCTTGTGACCTCTTATAATGGTTAATAAAAGAAAAATATGTTCTAGTAGATTAAATTATTTTGGAACTTGCTAGTGACAGTTGTTGCCTTGCAACTTGGCTGTTGACACTTTTTATCAAAAAAAAATTATTCCATAATTTTCCCAACTAACCCTAGGTTGTTTTTTGGGTCTCAAGTGGGTTGTTTTAGCGGCATCACACATAATACTTTGTTTAAAAAATAATAAAACATTGATGTGACCGCTAACACACGGATCCCACCAATGCAGACACATACATGTGTATGATCTGTTTTTATAGATCACTCATGAACATATGGTGTATTTTGTGTAGAGAATAGCTTTCAGCATCCCAACCTCCCTATCGGCATCGGCATTTCCATTTCCCCGCTAGGGTCGGATTGCTAATAAAGTAGTGGTACGACTCAACAAAGACTTATTTGTGTAAGTTAGTAGAGGTGTTTATTTAGTGGCCACTTAGCAGGTCACATAGACAGATACATGGTTTTGCGGCCAGGACCAAAAAAATAGTACAAAATTTTGAAAAGGGGTGGAACAATTCTGCACCATTCCATATAACCGCTGAGCGTAAAAATGGTAAAGTGTTGACTCGCCCGATGTTCAACAACCATTCACACCGTCGACGCACGGGCAAGATAGGCTTTTCCGCATTAAGTTTGACGTACATAGAATTGAATCGTGTCTGGGTTGTAAGAAAATATGTGGATGGAATTCCTCCCTGTTGGAACTTGGGATAACTCTGTGCTTCAAATCGACAGATATTGAACACATCATACTCAGTGCTCATCTATTCGGTGTAGAGGAATCATTGTAGTTTGGGTTTTAGAAATTTATTTTCACGTCATGGGCAACATCTGCTGCAAATGTTTTTCTTCCTCTTCTCAGCCTCCTGCTGATGATCACCCCTCTGCAGTTTCGCCGCCGCCTTCCATACCCACCGTTTCTTCGCCGATTCCTTCCATACCCACCGTTTCACTGCCACCTGCCCCGATCGTTTCGATCAAGCTTATTCAGCAAGTTGATCTAACTCAGCAAATCGATCTGCTCATCGCCTTTATTGAACAGAGGATCAAGGTCAGCTTCACCAAAATCATACAATGCTCTCCGATATTTATTGAATGTTTTAACTGATCAGATCATGTTTGTTGTCTATTGCAGCCATCCTCAGAAGCATCGACTTCCTCCTCTTCAGCACAGATCATTGATTCCGTAGCCTCCAGCACAGATCTCGCGGCTAAATTCATAAACACCATTTCAAGTGAAGCAGACAGGTTCAAGGGCACGGTAATGCATTTATTAACCTGCAAATGAAATGAATACAGAGTCAGTTGAGTTGATATCATTTGAAAATCGTAATAGACAATGTTTATCTTTGCTTTCGTCAGGATGTCGCCAAGGAAATGGGAAACATAGCGCTGAGTGCTGTAAAAGCAGTGGGAGAGTCGCACTGGGTATTTTTAGGATTGTCTGTGGTGGCATATTCGCTACAGAGAGTTGTTGAGGTGAGATCCATTGACAGCAAGTGTAGAGAGGTGTTGGAGAAGCTTGTTGATGTTGCAAAAGATGTGAAGAAACTGAGGGAAGCTATTCCCCACGAAACAGAAAAGCTCTCCAAGGCTGTTCATATCCTCGTCGAAGGAGCGGTCATCTCTTGCGACTACATCGAAGCAGGAATTGTTTCCAGGTCAGCACGTTCGACTTCTTTATCTTTCTAATTCTTTATCAAGTAAAAATTATCTATTTTTTTACGACAGTACCACAAAGGCTTTTGAGTGGGACCACCTTTACTACTTGGTTTCTGCGGGTGTGATAAAATTACTGAAGATTTCTAATTAGCTCAAGAAGTGGGGGTCGAATTTGTCTCACTAGGGAGAGGACCCTATAACCATGCACCTAACTTTAGGGGCACGTAGATATATGTAGGTATGTCGGTAGCGTAAAAAAATTATATCATTGTGTAGCGTATGATGTGCTTTATTGACATTTTCGTTTTCGCGTGTTAATTTGGAGGGAAAAATAGTTTTTGAATTGATTTAATATGAAGAAAATCAATATAAAGCATTTGAAAGAGGGACCAATGACCGAGCGCCCTATGTGTCACATTCTCATTAACTCTTAAAAAGTGTAATTAACCAAAAAGTGAATAACTATTGGTGCTTTTGTCAACAACCTATGGTGAAAAGAGATGTACATGTTTTGGTACCCGCTCGGTTATAGGGTCCTCTCCCTATTTAACATTTATAATTGTTTTAGAAAATAAATTATTAATCTGCACATTAGAATATTGCTCTACAAGTTGTTCCATATAATTAAATATTAATGGGAACTTTGACATAAGTTTAGGGACACCCAGAGTTAATATTAAAATATTTAAAATTGATTATTTGGTTGTTTCAAAATAAGTATTAAGAGAAAAATCGTCAAACAATTTGAGACGATTTTTTAAAAGTAAATCTTAAATTTTTAATACAAATACAATGAATTAATTAAGTTATTTTTTAAAATGTAAATAAGTTCATATATTTTAAATATATGTGTATGTGTGTGCCATGGTTGTGCTTATATAGGTTATGTTTGAAGTCTCACTTCAACCTCATTACAAGACTAACATTAGTGAGTTATAAGTGAATGTTCTAAACTAATGTCATAGGAACTTACTTTATTATAAACTTGTAACGATATTTTGTTATGTACGATTTAAAATTTCTTGTTAATATCAAACAAAATCCTCTTGTGTTCTCATAAATGGTTAGAGCCATAGATTTTAGTAAATATTGAAACTTGTGTTCGGGCCGAATTAATGGTTATGAGCGCCTAAGCAATACTAATGCTAACGCTTTTTATAAATAAATAAAATATATAGTAGAAAAAATGATTAATTGTTACCAAATACCGTATTACTTGATATGTTATGCCTCTACCATATGAGAAAAACTTCTTAATATATATATATTTTTAGTTACTACTACCTAAAATTTCTTGTTAATTCTCAGTCTATCATAATCCTCCTTTGCTCGTATATTTCCAAACTATTTTTTACCACGTTCTTTACATATTCACTTTTCTTGATCGCCCCTCCAAAAAAACTTTCAAGACTTCAAAACAATACAAAGTATGAAAAATACATGAATTTAAGAATCCTGCAACAAAGGCACTTGCATAAATATTTGAGTCCTCCTATATATCATATTCTTAATACAATTATGTAATTTTAATTCTATTTTTGAATGAAGTGAATTGAATTGGTATGTGAGGTTGGACACTAACTGCTACTAGCATATATGGAATTAATAAATTAATCTACTTTTCACAAAAACCATAGTAAAATAAAATAAATTAGCGCCCCCTAATTGTTAGCGCCCTTGGTAGTTGCCTAGTTTTCCTAGGCCTTAATCCCCCTCTTCTTGTGTTTGTCTCATTTAAAATTATGGAGTAGAGTTAAGGTTGTCACAATTTCAATTGAGATTGTGAAGCAGTAACAATGTAATTTGCATGATAGTAAGACATGTGTTGAAATCATCTAAGGCGGTGAGGACGCAAATGAAATTTTAAGGAAATCATAAGCCACACCAAAAGAACCGCAAAGGGAAAAGAGCACTAAATCGATGGTCACATATAACTCTCCACTATCATGAATCAATAATGAGTTCTTCATTTGTATCTTTATCAAGTCGTTCTAAGGTTCAAACCTTACATTCATATATGATTCAACAAGCAAATCATATTTATGCCACTAGTTCATTGATTTTTCTTTAGTTGATAAATACAATTTGTATCCTTAAAAAGGTTTGAAGGTTTTTTTTTAGAAGTATTAAGCAATTAAAGGGAATTTAATGGTTAAAGGAGAAGGGATCACACCTTCAATTTTTACCATTTGTTGATAAGTATGATGAAGGGAGATGGTTAAAGAGTGGCTACCTTAACATTCACTTCTCCTAGACAAATATCATTTCGCACCCTCACTTCAACTATGACATCGCCCGAGATACTTTTACACTCTCTTTTCCATCCTTATTGATGCCAAACACTAAAACTTGAAAAATTAGATGTTGACTAGTTTACATGAGTTTTAACTTCTAATGGACTATGTTTTTCCTCCCAAACTTCACCAAACAAATTCTTGGTGAGAATGTGAATCATGATTTTTATGGCTTGAATTTAAGGATACTGAGTTGTTACTCATCGGTATGTATGCTACAATTTTAGGTTGAAGATATGTTTCTAAATTACTTAATTCTATTATTAATATTTCTAATTTCCCCATTGGAATTTGTTATCCTATATGTTCAAAAATGTTTTAGAGTTTGCAAGACACATTGAACATGCATAATTTTACATTGGTTACCCATTACTTTATATATATATATATATATATATATATATATATAAGTCTTTAAACATTTCTTCTCAATATTCTACTGATGTCTTAGTAACCTCAACTCATTTGCCATATAATGTGTTGGTACCCAAATTGATTTTCCCTCAAAGTCCGAGTATCATCACAGTGTCGACAGAAGCTTAGAGATAAGTAGATCATGTTGTATGTCATTTTGTAGCCGGGGAAGAGATGCAACTTTCTCTTAGTCACTCAAATGTCGAGAACTGGGTAGCACCCTCAAGAGGATTTGATATATCCTCACTACTTTATGGTTGTGCCTTTCAACTAGGGTGAGAGGACCCTTTTGTAGCCTGCTATTTGTGGAGGAGATGGAGATATCCTTCCTAGTGAAGTTATTAAGGAGACCTTGAAGAAAATATGATCAATGCAACAAAACCCAACTCTAACGAGTTGTCACTCTGGATAATGGAGATATTTCCTAGGCAAGGTTTATGCTACTAAAGACATTTGGAATCTTGATTGTTTCGCATGTTTTAGTAATAGAAATTATGTGTTTGTACACACACAGGACAAACAGGGGTAGTACAGGTAGGATTAGTTGTTTTTAAATGAATTTGTTGGTGGGAGGTGAGGCAGGATGGACTTGATTTTCCAGATCTTTGAGAGATTTTACAAAATGGAAGGCTAAACCAACAGAATGCTATAGAATAGCTAAAATGTTCCTTCAACCAGAAGGTGTGCATCAATGGAGGCCAAGATTTGCACTTTTTCACACAATCTATGAGATTCTAGCATGAAGGCTCGAGTTAGAGAACCCAATAAAGCATCAAGATCTAAGCCCAATCACGCCTAAGGTACACCCAGAGGCTTACAAACAATCTCTGTCAACAGATGAAAGAAAAGTGATTTTAAATCGTTTATTTCATTCGCAGATGAAAGCTCTTCTGAAAAATGAAATTACAGATGCCACTAAACTGTCACAAGGATTGACACTTGTGTGATTGAGAAGATTTTAATATACGATTGCAATAGGAACAAGAAAAACTTTTTGCAGACATTCAGAAATGAAACAGACATAGTTTTTCTCGAGATCAACACAAAATAACTCAAGTTTGATTAAATTTATCAGCAGGGGAAAGTTTCTAGAACAATCTCATAGCTTTCCAATGGTTGTACACTTACAACCACCTTGACACGATCAAATTTAATACAAAAGAGATAAATAGGTTTCTCGAAAAGACGGGCTCTATCAAGCTTTTTCTATTTGAAAATCAGTCCCGACCTCTAGCACTCCAACCATTTGCACGATAAATTCATGAAATTTATAACATTTTACAACAGATTTTTCCCCAAAAATCCAAACATTGAGTGCACCAAGTGTTTGTGATGATCTCGATCGCAATTCCCAGAATCGAGATCTATAAAAGTTTTCCGGTGCTCGGGGGAAAATATCTTCGAATACCTCTCGCATTCAACTCCTTCTTTTGGTAGATCAGTCTTCCTTCTATTCACCAACCACCTCCACCCTAATCTGTCAAATCTGGTTCTTTGCGTGCCCAGGGGAAGAAAAATAGAAAATCAGATCAAGCCCAAGGGTCAAATCATTTTAATGGTGAAAGACGTCTCCAGATCTTCCCCACCAAATTTAGATATCAAAATTAACTCTCCTCTCTATTTGGCGTGTAGGAAATATCAAGAAATCATGAAGACTCACACTTCCAGGAGCTTTATAGTAAAAATGGGGGGAAAATCAGATTCAGACACACAACTGTCGTTGATTTCCACTTCGAATTTGGGCCATCCACGTGGAAGATTCAATTTAAAACGGGTCCGGGGGTTTCCTTTTGACCTTTTACAACCTTTTGAAAGAATGGAAAAAATTCCTATTTTCTCCGCCCCTTCGCCTTCGAAAACTGGGTTTGACAAGTGTTCAAATGTGGGTCCTAATGAAACGCACTCTCTTTTTCAACAAAAGGAAAATTTTCCAAATTTCCCCCGAAATTCCACCTCCGTCATTGACTTAAAGCAAACTTTGACTGATCCTTTATTGGGCTTGCAGGTCATTTTGATGTTTTAATCCTTTTGATGACAAGAGGTGAAAAATCCAAGTTGCCCCTGATGGTCCGCTTCCCGCCCCTTTGACTTTTCAAAGCCAACCTTGACCTCCCTTTTGTTGGGCTTGCGGGCCAATTTGATATTTTAATCCTTAAGAGGCAAAAAATCCAAGTTACCCCCATGGTCCGCTTCATCGCCTTTGAATTTTCAAACTGCCACGCGTCACAATGGCGCGCCTTGAGATGGTCCCCAAAAGTATAGACCCTAAATGAGCATGGGCTTGCCATGTGTCTCAGGCCTTTTAGGAAGTTACTGAAAAGAATAAGGAAAGAAGACCCGGCGGAAACCTCCACGTGTCTTTATGGCGTAACTTCAAGAACCTCATAAGGCTTCAATATGATTTGGCAGGGCATGCTTCCATTTTAAAATTTTTACTCCATTTTTCCAAAAGGGAAAAATATTCCAACTTGCTTCCGAAGGCCCGCATCTCCACCTTTAACTTTACCATGTGTCCTTATGCGGGGTCAAAGTAAGACTTTTTCCTTGCCACTTAAAATTTTGCTTTAATCAAAGCATGGCGGGGCCGCGGGGACGGGTTCAAAATTTTTGCGAAAGTAGCCAAAAAGAACAAGTTCAAACAAATAAACCCACTACGCTCCATCTAATTAGAAGAAGCCACGGAAGTACCAAAAGAACCAATCAAAATTGAGCAGAGCTACATGACCAAATTTTCCTTTTTGCCAAAAAAGTAAAAAGTGACAAGTTAAAACATTTGCCCACCGTCCCGTGTCCAACCAAAAGAGGCCACATTTCCTGTTGATGCAAGGATGTAAATTTGACCAGAGAAATGCCCGTCAAACCGTAAAATGCAAAAAAATGACCATTTGAGCCCGGAGATGAAATTTTCTCTAAGGACAGAGAATTTAGAAATGTTACAAGGCTCAAATACATTCCTCCGAGCTACATCCATTCATTTTTCATCAAGTATTTAGGGAAAAAAAAGACAAGGGAAGCAATTCCTGACTATGGAAAATGGAAAGGACGGGACAACCCGAGCTTTTACACCCAAATACAGACTTTTTCAGATGAACAGAGAAACGAGGAATCAATTTTGGATCTTTAAGTGTTCCCTGACCCAAGGAAGGATTGATTACGGCAATAAAAGGAAGGTGGAGACTTTTCGGCACAATACAGGAAAATAAAATGTTATAGAGACCGTAAATGGATAGATTTCAATGGCAAAATGGGGCGAGACTATTTTGAGCACCAACATCGGCTTCGACTTGGGGATGGGCACTCCCTGTGAGTGCCACAAGAACAAAAGTAGATCAAGTTCCACAATATCCATTGGGTAAAGGAGTTAACTTGCAGAGCAGAGAAATAGAGCCATCTCCCAAAAATGAACAGAGAAACCAACAAAAACAGGTCACCAAGGACTAGAACGAGAAAAAACACAAAAGACAGGAAACAAACATCAAGCTATACACTGTACAAAATATGTTTACCTTGATTTATGGGGAATCAATCCAAGAAATGCTTCAAATGCTTGCCATTAATGGGAAATTCAAGCAATTCACCATATAAGTCCTTCAAGAAAAATGTATGTTCACAATTCTAATATCAATGGAGTAAAGGCCCATCCATAATGCATCAAATTTTCCATGCTTGCCCTTATCTTCATGCTTGCTATCCCATAGCAGTACGAGATGTCCAACATTGAAAGCTATGGGAGTGACCTTCTTGTCAAATAACTTCTTCAATTTTTCTTTGAACTTTACATGCCTTTGGTGGGATGCCCTCCTTTCTTCATGAAGTTCAAAATCTGGTTAATGCGAGCATCTTATGGACTAACTTCTTGATCTTCCAACTATTGAATAAAATAATATGAGGATAATTGCATATGCAAGGGCAACGCAGGGCTTGAGTTCCATACACCAACTCAAATGAACTTTTTCTAGTAACTCTCTTGACAAAGTGATTCTATTAGCCCAAACAACAAACATCAACTGTTCACCCCATTTCCTTTTGTTCACTCCAAGGTTCTTTTAATAATTTTTAGCAAGTTTTTATTACTAGACTCAGCTTGTCCATTTCCTTGTGGTTTTAATTAGAGGCATATGTCAGGTTGATCCCATACTCTTTACATATTGCCACCCGAGGTTTAGCTCAAACTCATGGCATTTTCACCTACAATTTTAACTTGCACTCCAAACTGCGCAGATGATACGGTTCAACACAAAATCCATGACAATTTGGTGTGTTACCTTCTTGGTGGGGATTGCCTCCACCCACTTAGTAAAGTAATCAGTGGCTACAAGAATCCACTTATGGCCAGCACTTGAAGGGTTTGAAATCTCTCCAATGAAATCCATTCCCCATTGCTTGAATGGAGCTTCAATTTATACAGGATGCAAAGGCAGGGAGCCTGAAGCTTTCAGTCTTCTAGAGAAATGTTGGCAACTCTCACATCTTCTAACCAACAAGGTTGTATCCTTAAAGAGAGTTGGCCACCAATAACCAACCCTCAGGATCTTGTGTGTTGTGACTCTTACAACAAAATGCCCCCCACAAACTCCTCCATGGAGATCAACAATTATCTTGGGGGCTTCATTTTTAGTAATGCATCTTAAGAGGACTCCCTCAGGGTTCTTCCATGCTAACCCATAATCAGTAATGACATATTTCTGGGAGGCCAACTTAAGAGCCCTTTTCTAGTTCTTACTTAAATACTCAGGGCAGTATAAGTGTCTGAGATAAAAAATCACATCCTTGTACCACTCAGAACTCATCAACTTTTCAAAAACACCTGCCCTTTCCTCTTCCACCTCATTTACCTCAATAGTTTGCAAGTTTCTCTTAGCCATAAGCTTAGCCAAGCCCAAAACTCTTACCGAATTTGTGGTTTGGGTATCCATGTCATATTCTTGCAACTTGTTCACCCATCTGCATCTTTTGCTTGAGATTTCCATCTCTGATAGGATGTCCTTCACCATGGTTTGGGGAACATAGGAAACAAATTTAGAGGTTAGAATGTAAGGCCTAAAACCTTTGTTGCTTTTACCAAGGCAAATGTGTGCTTCTCCATAATAGTGTATTTCAGCTCAGCCCCCTACAATGCCTTACTGAAAAAGGCAATTGGCCTCTCAGCCCCTTCATCATCCTTTTGTAGCAAAACATAAGCAATAGTGTTCTCTGAAGCAAAGGAAAACAATTGGAAAGGATTCTTATAGTCTGGAGCTGCTAAAACAGGGGCATGCTTTAATGCCTCTTTGATCCCATTGAAATCTTGGATGACAGTCTCCTCCCATTTGATGACCTGGTCCTTCTTTAAAATGGAAGTATTTGGAATGGTCAACTCAACAAAGTTTGATATGAATCTTCTCGATAAAATTTATTTTTCCAAAGGACTTAATTCATTTCTTAGTTCTTAGAATTGGGAATTTGCTGATGGCCTTTACCCTTTCTGGATCAATCATCACCCCCTCTTGTGACGCAATATGACCAAGCAACTTTACCTTTTGCACTCCAAAATGGTACTTCTTTGGATTGAGTGAAATGTCATATTCTCTACATCTTATCAGCTTTTTTTCCAAGTACAACAAGTGATCACCTCGCTTTCTAGAAAACACAGTCACATCATCCTGGTAAATAACAATAAAATCATTGATGTAACTGGTAAAAGCAACATCCATTGCTCTTTGAAAGGTGGCTCCAACATTCATCAAACCAAAGGGCATCCTAACATATACATAAGTTCCACAAGGAGTAGTAAAGGTTGTCTTGATCCTTTCCGATTCTTTCACCACAACTCGTTATAACCAGAGAAACCATCCAAGGTAGAAAGAAGCTCAGAACCAGTCACTAATTACAACATGTTTTCCATGTTTGGAAAAGGATAATTATCCTTCATTGATGCTCTATTCAGATTTGTGAAATCCACACACAACCTGATGTCACCATTCTTCTTTCTAACTGGTATTGGATTTGCAGCCCAAGAAGAATACCTTGTGGGCTGAATAATTCCTCAATCTCTCAGTTTCTTCAAATCTTCTTGCATTTTAAGAGATAGGAGTGGATTGATTTGCCTCTGTTTCTTCCTGAATGGCTTTGCATTGGACTCCAGGGGAATCTCATGTTGAAATAGATCCTCTCTGTATGCTTTTAGTTCAGAATAGGTCCAAGCCATGCAATCTTGGTATTTTTTCAACAATTGGATGTATGACTGCTTCTCCTCCTTGCTGAGATTACTGCCTAACCAAATCTTCCTTGGTTTCTCCTTTGTGCCAAGATCATGCTCCTCAACATCCCTTGAGGCTTCTATATGCCTATTAATAATGCAATCAACATTATCAAAGTTTGATTCAAGAGCAATTAGCCCTCTAGGGAATGGTATTAGTTTTTAGTTGGATGATGTCCTTGCCAAACAAGGTTTCTTTTCCCTCTGCTACACACACCATTGGCTCATAATCAATGTATTGATCAGTAAACTCTCCTTTGTTCTACAGAAATCTTCTGACCTGAGTATCATCATAAAAAACTTTCCAGGTGTTTAACATTGTCAAGGGACATAGGTTCTTTCAATACTTCACCATCATATTCACAATATGGGGACATTACAC
This sequence comes from Taxus wallichiana var. yunnanensis, assembly GCA_018340775.1. Taxonomy (NCBI): domain Eukaryota; kingdom Viridiplantae; phylum Streptophyta; class Pinopsida; order Cupressales; family Taxaceae; genus Taxus; species Taxus wallichiana. The sequence goes on along the minus strand of CM031233.1, from coordinate 94,990,109 downwards.
AATTATCAAACCAAGATCCCAACACATCAAGCATGTCTCGCCATAAAATTGAACTTCCTATCATGGTGCACAATGTTGAATGAATCAAACATCTCAATCAAGTCCCAGATCGCATTCTTGTATCGTTTCATTCACTGATTTTTGTGACATAAAGTTTTCTGACTTGCTTTACAATTAATTCTGAGTCTCCTTTGACAATGATGTCTTTATCGTCATATTTCCAAGCAATCCTCAGACCTAAAAAGAGTGCCTCATACTCAACAATGTTGTTAGTGCACTCAAAGTTGAGTTTAAAAGAAAAGACAAACTCTTCCTGGCCTAGAGAGATCAGAACAACACCAACACCATTTCCAAACTTGGAGCAATCTCCATCAAACAACAGAGTCCAAGGAGAGCCTTCCTATTCAAGACATCTGCATTCTTCAATCTTGTGCTCCTTTCCATCAACAAATCCTACAAAATTATCAAAGCATCAACACTTGTGTACAATACTTCATAGGATGCGTTGTTGGGATCTTTAATAAGGTACAACATCTTCTTTTCTCCATGCAACTGACACAAGGTTTCCCGAATTGGGATGGTAGCATAGGAAATGTCCATTTGAACACTCCCACCAACACTTGCAACCCATTTTCTAGACAGCAACATACCCCACTTGGCTGGGTAATCAAAAATGACTACATCAAGCTTCAGGTTCTTACAGTAAGCTGCAAGCTGCACCACCAAACCCTTCACACATCCCACTACTGGCACTTCTTTGGAGTCCATAATAGTACACTTCCCATATGTTGTTGTTACTTTGATATCCAACTCATTCATGACTTCCAAAGGCATGACATTGCATGATGCCCCTGAGTCAAACATACAATTATGTAACAATCTATCCTTTATGATCAAAGTGGTGAAGAATGGATCCAAATTTAGCTGAGAGTCCACTAAGGATGTCCCCAAATAGACCTCAGGTGGTTCACCTAGTTCCTCCAATGCTGGTGGTGTTTCTAATTCTTTAATGATTAGAGGATTTTCCACAATGTTTACATTTCTGCCTAGGGAAATATTCTCTTCTTTCAACCCCAAGTATTCAAATGCTCTCTTTTTGTACTCAGGAATCCTAAGCAACTCAAAAATTGGAAAAAGACTTTGATTTGACTTACAACTTGGGCAATGTCATATGGGACATTCTTTGGCAAGGCAGCATTAGAAGGAGATTAGCAAACTCATCAGATGACATAGGTTTCTTGATAGTTTGGGCATGAGGAGAAACATGATTTTTGTTTGGGACAACAGGGATTTTGGCAGATGCATCTTTCTTAGGAGCCTCTTTAGGAATATTTGAAACCAATGGAGTTTTTGGCTTGGCCTGAGGCCATGTCCCTTTGAAAACCCTACTTCTTGTGTTGTATTCCTTTTCTTGAGTCACAACTGCATTCATCAATAACTGCCTGTCTTCCTCAGAAGGGACTCCTCCATCATACTTCTTTATCATCAGAGCTCTTAAATACTCAAAGTCATTATTATGTATCTCAAAAGCTTGTACATTATCTACTTCTAAAGTTTGAGCGGGAGGAAGAAGCGGTACCCTATGAATGTAGTCTCAAAAAGTTACAAGATGAGTCCGAGAACTTATTACTTCATTGAAGTTGCCCTTTGTTATGAGATAGTAGAAAAACCCATCATGCAAACATCATCATCATTGTCATTATCAACTTCCTCTTGTTCTCGTTGATATTATTCACATGGAGCATGGGAATGAAGCACTTGTCACACCAATCAATGACCTTTGTTTCTTCCACAACAACAACTCGACAACCAAAGGATCGGGCACCATTCTATTTTCCCTGCATTGGGGCTGCTTATTTCCAAATCCAACATGTCCCTTGCCTTTTTCATCAGTTCTGAAATGATTTGTAAATCTGTCTTGGCCTTGTTGTTTGTGTTGACCTTGTGAACTCTGCCCAATTCCTTTCTCAGCCCAGGCTAGTTTGTAGAAAATTTCTTTGATATCCCCTGCCAAAGTTTTCATAACTTCCTCCAGATCAGCAGCCTTACTAGTTTAGGGATTTTTTGGGTTAACCAACTTCACACCTTCCCTTTTAGGAGGTTTTCCAATTTCCTTGATATTGTTCTCAATTTGTAGAGCCATAGTGAAGGCCTACCTCAAATTGGTAGGGTTCTTGACCCTTAAATAGTATGCAACCTTTTTGTCAAATGCATTTGAATATTTGATCAAACATGACTCATCACATGGTCTCAAGTTAACAGGTAATCTCCTCGAGGTCTTGTTGAACCTTGTGTTGAAATCATGTACATACTCATTAGGAATTTTTTGATATTTTCAAACTCTAATCGAAGAAACCTAGGGTCTGTTGTATCACCATATTGAAATCTAAAGGCATTGTTCATATCAAGACAAGAATCAATAAATTTATTTGGCAAAACTTTATACTACTCCCTTGCATCCTCTTCCAAATTGTGAATAAACAATTTGATGTATACATCTTGAGGAACTGCATTTGGATAACCAACCATTCCCACAAAATTTATAGGTCCAAAGGTATTTACAACAAATGGAGGTCTGGGTGGGGGATGAGCCATGTTGATTTGAGGAGGTGACCTTGGGAGAGAAACAAACTGATAAGGGATAGGGGGTCCTTGAAACACATGAGTATAGCTTTCAAAATGAATATCCTCTAAAGGTCTTGTTTCTTGGAAATCCCTATCAACCTTTAGAAACATAGGGGGAATGAGAAGAAAACCTTTCAAATTCAAAAGAAGGCCCCTCTCTAAATGGAGAATTCAATTCCACAAAGAGACTACCTGATTCAGAAGCACTTGAATGGCAATCTTCGATGATAGGCTGATCACTTTCACTAATTGGGATCTCTTTTCTTGACTACTGATCTCCCACAACTCTCCGGGATCTTCTTCCTTATGACTTTTAAAGATCCTTAGAGAAGAAAGATCTTCTTCCTTCTAGCTTTGCAAAGATTAGTAACAAAACTCACTTGACAGAGGTTAAGACACTGGTATTTATCAAAAATCATATCAACAGGGAGTCACCACTAAGGATTTCCACCTTAGTTGTGCAAATGCACTAAAATATGATCTTTCAAATGTCTGATTAGCACTAGAAACTGGAAATGAAAGATTTGACCTTCCTTTTACCAAGATTTATCTGTGAATACTAGTGCAAAAACTATAGAGACTGGAAAAATTACATACAACACATGTAACTTGAAACTTCTTACAGGCCCAAAGACAGGATGATGTTGAAACAAGAATCTAGAACTTATAGCATATAAGAAATGCTTACTAGGGTCTGAATATGAACTGTAATCATAATTTCCCTAGATACGGTGCCAATCGGGCATTGTTGATGGGCTAAATAGATACGAACTGACAACAAATCAACAAATTGGTCTCAGTAATGCAAATCAATTCCCAATAACTTAAAACAGTCCCTGACAATGGTGGCACTTGGGTGTTGGTACCCAAATTGATTCTCCCTCAAAGTTTGAGTAGCATCACAGGTCTGACAGGAAGCTTAGAGACAAGCAGATCATGTTGTATGTCATTTTGTAGCCGGGGAAGAGATGTAGCTTTCTCTTGGTCACTTAGATGTAGAGAACTGGGTAGCACCCTCAAGAGGATTTGATTTATCCTCACTACTTTATGGTTGTGCCTTTCAACCAGGGTATGAGGACCCTTTTGTAGCCTGTTATTTGTGGAGATGGAAATATCCTTCCTAGTGAAGTTATTAAGGAGACCTTGAAGGAAATATGATCAATGCAACAAAACCCAACTCTCACGAGTTGTCACTCTGGATAATAGAGATATTTCCTAGACAAGGTTCAGGCTACTAAAGACATTTGGAATCCTGATTGTTTCTGCATGTTTTAGTAATAGAAATTATGCGTTTGTACACACACAGGAAAAATAGGGGTAGTACAGGTAGGATTATTTGTTTTTAAATAAATTTGTTTGTGGGAGGTGAGGTAGGATGGACTTGATTTTCTAGATCTTTGAGAGCTTTTACAAAATGGAAGGCTAAACCAACATAATGCTATAGAATAGCTAAAATTTTCCTTCAACCAGAAGGTGTGCATCAATGGAGGCCAAGATTTGCAATTTTTCACACAATCTATGAGATTCTAGCATGAAGGATCGAGTTAGAGAACCCAACAAAGCATCAAGATCTAAGCCCAATCACGCCTGAGGTACACCCAAAGGCTTACAAACAATCTCTGTCAACACATGAAAGAAAAGTGATTTTAAATCATTTATTTCATTCATAGATGAAAGCTCTTCTGAAAAATGAAATTACAGATGCCACTAAACTATCACAAGGATTGAGACCTATGTGATTGAGAAGGATTTTAATATATGATTGCAATAGGAACCGAGAATTGTTTTTTTCGGACATTCGAAATGAAACAAACACAGTTTTGCTCAAGATCAACACAAAATAACTCGAGTTTGATTAAATTTATCAGCAAGGGAAAGTATCTAGAACAATATAAGAGCTTTCCAATGGCTATACACTCGCAACCACCTCGACATGATCAAATTTAATACAAAAGAGATAAATAGGTTTCTTCGACGGTTTCTCAAAGAAGACAGGCTCTATCAAGCTTTTTTTATTAGAAAATCAGTCCCGACCTCTAGCACTCCAACCATTTGCATGATGAATTCATGCAATTTATAACATTTTACAACAAATATTTTTCCCCCCAAAAATCCAAACATTGAGTGCACCAGTGTTCGCGATGATCTTGATCCCAATTCCAAGAATCATATCTGTAAAAGTTGTCAGGTGCTCAAGGGGAAAATTTCTTCAATTCCTCCCACATTCAACTCCTTCTGGTAGATCACTCTTCCTTTTATTCGCCAACTACCTCCACCCCTAATCAGTCAAATCTGGTTCTTTTCGTGCCTGGGGAAGAAAAATAGAAAATCAGATCGAGCCCAAGGGTCAGATCATTTTAATGGCGAAAGACCTCTCCAGATCTCCCCACTAAATTTAGATATCAAAATTAACTCTCCTCTCTGTTTGGCATGTAGGAAATATCAAGGAATCATGAAGAGTTGCACTTCTAGGAGCTTTATAGTAAAAATGGGGGAAAATCAAATTCAGACACACAACTGCCATTGATTTTCACTTTGAACTTGGGTCGTGTTGGTTGGATATTTTGTCATGTCAAACTATGAGGTTCAACCACAGTGCATGGGATCAAATCCCCCCTCAAAGACAAGTGAGGCTGCCTGTTTATTACTAATCTAAAACACAACAGAAATAATATGTACATTATTGACATTAATCTAACCATTGGGGTTGGGATAGAATCCCAAAATCCAGATCCACACTAGATAAAGATGTTACTATTTCCTGAAATAGAATGGATCAGAAAGGAATACACAATGGAAAGGAAATGATGGGAACGTATTTTCTTTCGAGAAAACACATATCACAAAATAATCATACGAGTTCTAGATAACAAATGTAATGTAACCTTTGAAACAATTAAAATGATTGAGAATGCTAAACAAGGAATAACTTAAGATCCTGAACATAAGAACAATATCTTAAGAGAGATGAATCTTATAACACAAAGTTTGCAAAAATAACATCGACTTCTATTCCTCAAATGATAAAAAGAAAACACAGTTTTTCTTCTTCATAATAGTTCTCAATATTCCAAAAAGCTCAACCCTTTGGAATGCATAAGCATCCTTTATTTATAATAAAAGGAGTTGAGAGAAAATAGGATAAATCCTAGAAAATAGTCTTTTAAAAGAGAGTCCTATTTTGCTTGACTATCACGTAGAAGACCAAGTCAAAATTTGCTTCATATGTGACGAAACAAAAATGAAAAAGACATGTCGATTTCAAGATTGAAATGACATGTTGCATTGTGCTTATTCTGTATCATCATCTTTATCTTCCTCCAACAAAGCCTGCTTGTTCCGAAATTCTTGGAATTTTTGGATTATACCCTACATCTCGTTCTCATCAGGCACGGTGGAATGATCACTCAGAACTTCACATGTTCCCTGAGTATCACTAGCATTGTCAGGAAGCTTTTTCAATCATTGTTGAGTTTCCTCGGGGTATCCAAAGAATGTTCAATTTTCACAAACCATCAATGATTTCCATGCCGAATTCATAAGTTGGTTCATGCTTTGAATCGATTCTTGGATCTATTTGTAAAGATCATCAACAAGTAAGATACCCGAGCCTTCACTTAACACCTTAGCATGATTTTGACTAGCTCTTCTTCTAAGTTGTTCTTACCATCGACCAATTGATCTCTTGATTCTCTCAATTTTATGCAAGCTTCATTGAGGATCTTTATTCTGAATCTAATGGCTTTAGTCAGCTGAAAATGTTTATCCCCATGCGGAATGATGACGTCTTCGACCAAGATGCGAGATGAAATCTGTTTCAGCATTTGGAGAGCTTCAAAAGTCAACTCTAGGTTCTCGATTTATGCTGAAAAATCATCATCCATTTTCTCTCCATATTTCTTTATATCCTCTAAAGATTGGTAGACTTCCACAGTATCTTTGATGACTTCTTTTCCTTGCAGGAGCAGCCTTTGGGTCCATTCATCGACCGTTCTCCCCTTTTCATTAATCTTCTCGATCATGGGTACCGATGAGAAATCGAACCCGATAGGAGTAGAGGATGATGGTGTTGACTCAGGAGGCTTTGAGAGCTTGAGTAGCACTTCTGTTAGCTACTGTACTTTATATTTTAACTCATCTCTGTTTGCCTTAGTTTCCCTCAGCTTCTGGCACAACACATTCATGGTGTCTTGTGTGTCCTGCTGTGCTCGCTTTGTTGTTACTTTTCCTAGAGCCACCCTTGTGATTTGATAATCTATGACCATTATGTCATCCTTAGTTTTATCAGCTGCAGGAGTAACAATCTCTGTAAATTTATGCCCTGAGGCATCCACTGAAATCCTTGAGACTATTTTGGGTTTCTTGGCCGACTTAGTGGGAGTGACCTTGAGGGAACTGAAATCAAAGGCTGGTAATGGGACAACTACCTTCCTCTTCCTCGAAGTCTGATCTACCAACCATTGAGGCGTATTGGAAGAAGTTGCTTCCATTGCAGGTGTTATGGTCACATCTTCAGTGGGGAGGATTAGCTTGTGGAGTGGTAACCATCGTAAGTGTAGCACTTATGGTAGTAGTGGATTCAGGGAATAAAGGCGCAGCAGGAGGAGGCATGTCCACGGTTAACTGGGGTCCAGTGGGAAGAGGTGAGAGGCTAGAGAAGATACTAGCCATGGCTGAGGAACTTGGTGAAGAAACCTGAGGCAAGGAAGGTTGAATGGGAGGAGGCAAGGATTCCGGAATTAGAGCTTGAGAAGTGGGAGGGAGACTTACCTCTGATGAACTGTCTACCAAAGGAGGAATGGAAGGCTGAATGATCTCTTCTCTTGAAGGAAGACTCCCTTGTTCTGGTTGTGGAGGTGAATCAAGAACCTCAATTGTTTGTGGGAGAGTGGCCACTGGTGTAGTTACTTGATCTTCTCCCTTTCTTACAAACTTAACCTTCATTGGCCTTTTGGAAGGGTTCTTATCCTTTTCCTTTTTTCCTTTTGAGGGTCCCTCTTCCAAAGCGTCTAGCTTTGCAAAACTCCCTTCTTTATAACTCATTCCCCAAGAAATGAGCCACGCCTTAGTACGGGAAAGAATTTGAGTAGCTCTTCCCGTGATAGAAGCTTTCTCAGCAATGGACCAATCAATGGCTGGAATACATATTGATCTTCATTTAACCTATCATACGAGGCATCAAGGACACTCTTGTTGTCTTTAGTGCCTTTTGGGATGTCAGATAAATCCAACATCTGGATTTCTTCAATTGTCAACTTGCTGTTATCTTTTCTTCGGATGGCAACTTCATCCTGAAGATCAACCCAAATATCTTCTATGTTGGGAACATGTAGATATAAAGTCCCGTATGACTTAAGGACTTCTCGGAAATCAAATCCATCTCTGTGCTTCATGTGCTTCTTTAAATTGTCCTAAAGCTCATGCACTACATTCTTAGCTTTGACCACCATCGAGCACGTGTATATTCCAATGGAAATGGGGAAGGACATGACAACTTTGTGTTTGCTTTGTTGGAGTTTGTGGAAATCTAACAACTGTCTTACCAATTCCATTAGGATTAGCTTATCACCTGGGAATCTGGGTAATCTGAAAGGATCACTTGGATACATGACCACCCGAAGGTATGTGAAATTATTGAACTATAAGAAGATGCATCCCCATTTTGATACTTCGGCCCATGCTTCATCAGAGACTCTTCTTTTCCTTAGATCAGGGTTCATCCTGCAGATATTTTCATAAAAGAAAGCATCGTTCACTCTTCTAAACTGATCTTGGAACCTTTCATTGGCAGCTGAGGGAGGTACTGATATATGTGTTCTGTAGCCCTATCTCCTTCTGCATCCAATCCTAGATAATTTATCACACCAATTCTTTGAAATAAGTGACATACAATGACATATAGAATTTTCCCGTAGTCAAGACTACCTTCATCCGGGAATCAATGTCATCACTTATGAGACTCGCTCCATTGATCCCTTGTTCGTTCTTCTTCATAATCACCATGAATTGATACATCCATGCTTGGAAGTACCTTGACTCAGGGATTCCAAATACTCGACTCAGCAAGGTGATGATGTTGCTGATTTCAAGGATGAAATCACTCCTGGGGACAAACTTGGGAAACCTTGAGACAATGGGCTTGGCCTTGATCAAGAATTTCCTATTCACATGCCTGATGCAGTCGTCTTGATCCTTGTCCCAGGATTTTGTGCTGACTTGATATCTACGTCAACATATTCCTGAATTTTGGGTAATCTTAAGAAGTCATCAAAATAACCCTCGTCCAACTTCACTATGACTTCTCCTGCTTGATTTTTCACTGAGCGAGAGTTCTAGTCATAATGGGAAGCACATGCCAAAATGAACTCAGGGCATTGAGCAGACATTGGGAATCCTGCTATAAGAGGGAGGCCACTTTGTTGGTTATTGCCTTCATCTAGGGACTCTGAGAAGAATCCTTGGTTCTGTTCCAAAAATCCTCCATGTCAATGTTACCGAGTTCCGTATCTCGGATGTCGTAATTGTAATCTATATAGGAGGGGGATTCCATCTTCCGATACTTGTATTTCATCTTCCCTGACCTATCTGACTTGTCTTTAGATGATCCAGGATCCGACATGAGAAATCCTGAAGAAAGAATGCCTAGACAACTCTTATCTGAGCAATCGGACTTGGAAGCTTGCTGAGCAACCCCACAGACCCACCACACTATCTGGATTTTAGGACTTGTAAAGCACCTGATGAAACCCGACACACTGGAGAGAAAGAGTTGGAACTTAGGTCTTGTCGGACACTTCGCAAAACCCGACACACTGGAGAGAATGTGTCGAAATTAGTATATGTCCAACACTCTGCAAAACCCGACACACTGCAGAATCGGAAGATGTTGAGCACCTCGCAAGACCCGACACACTGGAAATCGGATGTCGGAGGATGTTGGATGTCCGACACTTAGAAAGTCCCGAAACAATGCAGAACTTGGAGATTGTAAAACACCCTACAAAACCCAAAATAAGGGATTGGGTTTTGAGATGTCAAGACATGCAATCTTTCCACCATTTCAACAGTTAGGACTCTGTATTCTTCTCCTTTTCTTTAAAACACAAAAAGGTATATTCCAAGGTATAAAATAGGCAAACACCCTAAGGGTGAACTCTTAATCAATAATTTCTATTGGAATACAACCCAAAAAGAAGAAGAAAACCTAAAACCCTAAACCTAGAAGAAAAACAGGAAAGGAAGGAGAAGAGATGTAAAGAACATCACAAAAACATTTTCAACAAAACTCACAAGCAGAGGGCAGAGAAAATACCTTCAGAAAATTTGAAAAATAATCAAAATGTATCACGCAATCGAGCACGAGATCAAATCAGGTTCGAAGGTTGAGGTAGCATGTATGAGAAAATCCACTCAACCAAAAGCACAATAGATAAAAATGACGTGTAAATCCAACTATTTATAAAACCCCTGCATTTATTACACTTCACATGACACGTGTGCTAACTACCCGACAACTCGAGTTAATGCCATGTCATCATGCTTGGAGTGCTCGAAACCCGATACAAAGGATTAGCTATCAATTTGGGTTTCGGGTTTTGGGAAATAGATGACATGAAACATGAGATGCTTAGGTGTTCCAAGATTCAAAAACCCAACACAAAGGGACATATCGGGTTTCGGGTTTCGGAAGTCAATTGACATGTAACATGCTTTCACAAGTCATGTTCCGATGCTCATGAATTCTAAAAACTCGAAACACTGGCTAGTCAGGTTTTGGGTTTTGGGAAACAATTTGCATATAGCATGTAAAAAACATGTTTTCATGTTGTTGAAACCCTGAAAACCCGAAAATCTCCTCAAAGGGCAATTTTAGGAGATTTTTTCAAAAAAATTTCTATGGTTATCTTAATTTTAGCTGGAATCACTAAAATGAGATAACAATAGCTCTAGTTGGGGACTTTCTTGGTGACATCAAAGGAAGAGAACTCGAAATATCTCTGGTTTTATCCATTGGGCTACGGAGTCTAAGAAAGAAGAAAACCAAAAACAAAGAAATAAAGAAAGAAAGAAAAAAAAAGCAAACACATGACAGAAAATAAATTATGTACAATGCAAGAGAGCATCTTGCATTACTGATGGAACAACTTCAGATGTTGACCACTGAAAGGTAGAGGGAGAAACTCTCCATCAAGGTATGATAGACAAAAGCTATTTTCACCATTCAGCTGATGTATTTTGAAAGGTCCTTTCCATAAAGAATCAAAATTTCCATGCATCCCTTTCTACTCTCTTCTCTTATCCCAGAGGAGTACTAGATCTCCAACCTGGAAATCACATTGCTTTGATTTCTTGTCAAATATTATTTGAATTTGATCTGATGGTCAGTGATGCGATCCACCACCTTGCTCCGTTCTTCTTCTAGCACTGGCTAGGTACATTATCCTTTTCTCGATAGAACTTTGAAAAGTTTCATCCTCAATTGCTTTAGCCAACTGTAAGGCTGGTAATTCCACGGAGATAGGTATCTCAACGTTAATCCCATACAACACCTAGAATGGAGACATCCCAATAGCTTGTTTAGGAGTAATCCGATCAGCCCACAATGCATCATACAATGCTTTGTGCCATGTCCTTTGATTCTCATTAACCAACTTTTTGATTATGGTCACCAGGTTTTTGTTGCTCGATTCAGCTTGGCCATTGCCTTAAGGGTAGTAATCAAATGAATGAGCCAATGTGATCCCAAATCCGTAACAAAATTCTTCAACTCGTGGGATGAAAAATTGGAGGCATTTTCGGCAACAATCTTGTGAGGCATGCCAAATCTGACAATTATATTTTCTTTGAGGAAGTTGTAGACAGCTTCAGAGGTTGCCTGCTTGATGGGTACAACTTCCACCCACTTGGTGAAATAGTCTATGGCAGTGAGCACATAGTTGTGTCCCACACTAGAGGCAGGATTCAATACTCCAATGAAATCAATTCCCCATTGGCGAAAAAGTTCTTCAATGACCACAGGCTTTAGGGGAAGAGCTGCTAACTTAGGGCGACCAACAAAATGTTGACAAGCTTCACATTTAGATACCCATTCTGTTGAGTCTTGAAAGAGAGTAGGCCAATAGTACCTAGTCCAGTAGGATCTTATAAGTTGTCACGAGAGGAGGAGAAATGTCCTCCGCATGCTAGATTATGGAAGGACTCTAGCAACCTCACCTGTTGTGACTTATCAACACAACGCAAGAATACACCATCAATACCTTTCTTGTACATTCCATTATCCCACAGAATGTATCTTGCGGATCTTAACTTAACTGTCCTCTTCTCCTTTTGGATCAAATGCGGGGAAATTCACCATAAGTCAAAAAGAAAGCAATATCTAGTGTACCATTCGTTGGTTGTGCTCACAAAAAGCACCATGGGCAATTCCGAAGAGGTATCTTCGGTTTTTTCACATTCTGTCTCAACATTATTTTCTGCAATCAATTGGCATAGGCCCCTTCCTTGTACCAACTTGGTAGGTCTGATGTCCAAGTCATACTCTTGGAATTTAGCTATCTAATTACCCCATTGACTACCTAGCTCTTGTTGAGTCAAAATGGATTTAACTGCAGTATCAGGAACGAGAACGAGGGTATGAGAACTCAACACGTAATACCTGAAATGTTTCACTGCTCTCACCACCACATAAGCATGCTTTTCAATTTGTGACATTTTCAATTCGTGTTCTTTCAATGGAAAACTCATGAAAGTGATGGGAGCTTTAATTCCTTCTTCATTTTCATGCATCAAGATGGATGATACTGTATGAGTGCGGAAGCATAGCTGTACATGATGAAATCTTTTTGAAGTCTGGACATACTAGAACGGGGGCATGTGTAATTACCTTTTTGACCTCTTCAAAAGCAAGCTTCCCTTCAGTGCTCCATCGAAATGGAGTTTTCCCTTTCATCATCCCAAGGATATCCTTGGTTTTATCAACAAAATCAGGTACAAATATTCTTAGGAAATTAACCTTCCCGAAAAAGGAGTGCACCCCAGTTTTGCTTGTGGGTAGGGTAAGGCTTTGAATGGCCTTCACCCTCTCTGGGTCGATCTTGGTTCCTTCTCTAGTCACAATATGACCCAACAACTTTCCCTCTTGTCACTCCAAACATGGAATTCTTAGGATTTAATGAAATCCCATGACGCCTGCACCTTAAGAGTACCTGTTCCAGGTGATCATAATGATCACTTCATTTTTTAGAGAAGACCGTCAAGTCATCCAAATACACAACTATGACCTTTCCCATTAAATCCCTGAAAGCTAAGTCCATAGCTCTCTGAAATGTGGCCCCGGCATTGATCAAACCGAAAGGCATCCTTCTGTAAGCAAAGGTTCCCCATGGAGTGGTGAACGTTGTTTTATGTTGATCTTCAGCAACTACCTCAACCTGATTATATCCTCGAAAATCCGTCAAGCATGGATAACATTTCTACCCCAGTGACCATCTGTAATACTGGTCCATGATGGGCAATGGATAATTGTCCTTTAATGAAGACTGGTTGAGATTCCAGAAGTCAACACAAATATGGATTTCACCGTTCTTCTTTCTCACAAGGACAATGTTCGTAACCTAGGTGGAATGATGGATCGGAAAGATAATCCTTGCATCTAACATTTTCTAAATTTTTGCAAGAATAGTCCCTGAGATCTTGGGGTTGTAATGTCTCTACTTTTTCTTGTGGGGTTTAACTTCAGGCTTCAGGGAATGCTATGTTGCACATCCTTGGGCTTGAAAGACTTTAGATCCATGTATGACCACGCTAGGACGTCCATATATCTCTTCAAGAGTGAAGAGAATATTTATTTTTCCTCCGGTGAATAACATTTACCGATGTTTACCATTCGTGGTTGATCAACGGAACCTAGGTTAACTTGATCTACTTCTGACGAGGAAGCACCTTCAGCTTGCCTTTTATCCTAAATAAACCGGTCATGCTTGTCGAACAAACCTTCCAGAGAAACCAATCCCTTGGGAATCTTGTTGCCTTTTAGCTGAATGAACTCACCATCAATCTCTTGATATGAACTTGAAACAGATTCGTGGAAAGCTGATTCTGATCCTTCAAAATATAGTTCACTAAAATTGTTGGCTTTTTCAAGGAAAGACAATACCTGTTGATCATCATTGAATACTTGCCAATGTGCTGAATTATCTGGAACACTGGGATGGTACACAATCTCGATGGTGTATGTGTCTTGTTTGAACTATGGATGAGGAAGGAGAAGAGATGCAGACACGGCCAACGAATCAGCTTTGTCGTTATAATCCCTCAAAACTACCTTGATAGAAAAAGCATCAAAGCATTCTATGTTGTCCCATACTTTGTTCCTGTAATGCTTTAGGCGATCATTTTTGACTTGATAAACTCCTTTCACTTGATTTACAATGAGCTCAACGTCTCCCTGAACTTTGAGGTTTGGATCCCTTTTGTCTTGCCATTTCTAATCCTAATAACAAAGCTTCATATTCAGTTGTGTTATTAGTATTATCAAACTGCAACTTGAAAGAAAAGGGAAAGATCTCAAAATCTGGAGATATAAGAACTATGTCGGCACCTGATCTAGTAGTTGAACAACTCCCATCAAACTCGAGGGTCCAAATACCATTAGGATCCTCTTCCTTAACATCCATAGTTGGTATCTCTGATGTCATGAAATAATTCCCTAAGCCAGCATCTTCGAAAAGAATTTGAGCCTTGGGGTCATCCGATTTAGTGACTAAATACTTTGCTTGAGGCTCTAGATGGAGAATACGAGGAACTCCATTAACTGGAATTTTAGCCTTGGTCCAGTCCATATTGATCTCCCCTCCGACATCTTTACAAAAACCTCTTCCTAAGAGAATACCGTAAGTAGCTGGGATATCAACAACCAGAATGGTCATTTTTACTCTCTTCTCTGGGAAGGCGACAAATGCAAATTGTGCATCTTTGATTTGACCAATCAAAGGAACTTGCTTGGTTTCCATGGAGTAACACCGTCCGTATGATTTAGTCAAAGTAAGTCCAAGGGCATGAGCTACTTTTGTGGGCATCACGTTATCGAAGCTCCTGAGTCAATTATGCAATTGCTGAGTTTGAACCCGTTTATGAGTAAAGACAAATAAAATGGTTCGATCTTTCCTAAAGAAGAAACAGAGGTCATATTGGTCTAAGGTGAAGGTTGAGTAGGACTTGAAAAAATGCCTTTTGAAGATGAAGGAACAACAACCTTGCTTCTAATGAATTTGGCAAGCTTTTCAAATTGCTCAGGATTTGACTGAAGATATTCTGCTTCTGACATTTGGATCTTAGTTCTTTTTGCATGGTCAATAATGTCAAAAGTAGTATATGAAGGAATGATGGTAGGCTCAGTTTTGGTTATATTGGTTTGAGCTGAGGTACTTGGTCTTGAGAGTAGGAGAAGGAGAATAAGAAGAAGTTGTTACCTTTTTAGTTGTCTCCCTTTCAGTTTGTGCTGAGATAGGAGAGCCTCTCTTGGCCATGACCATGGGAGCTTCTTTATTCTTCTCCTTAGAGCCTTCAACTGGTTTTCTAGGATTTTGAGATTGGGATCGAGTAAAGACTGCAAATGACTGACCATCATGTTCACATCCGTCTTCCTCATATTCCAAATACCCAATCTGGAGTTGTTAGCTAATCGTCATAGGACTCATCAGCGTATCCCGAAGCTTCAAAAGCTTCGTGAGAATCTTGTTCTTCTGGTTCTTCATCTTCTTCGACTATCTCTACTGTAGCATTAACAAGAGGAGCTTGAATAGCCAGTCTCAGTTGAGCAGTAGTCAACTGCAGTCTATCTCTTGTGGGAGCGCCATTAGTATTATTGAAATTCCGTCTAGGAATATCCCGATACGGAACGTTGCTCACCTGTTGAGACATTTTCTTTTCAAAGCGATCAAGTCATTAGCCATCTTCTGAATCATTGGATTAGTAGTACTTTGAGAAGAACTTTGATTTTTAGGATTGGATGATTCTTTTCTAATTTTTTCATCCAGAATAAGATCATCTTCTATTTTGGTGGCCGTAGCTTGAGCGGTGGCCAAATCGAGGGATAATAGATCTTCTTAACAAGAAGCTCACATCCGGAGGTTGAGCGTTGATGAAGAAACATTTCTAATTCTCAAGAGTAGGAACAACGTGATCTGGAATCTTGTGAATCAGCTTGTTGAATTTGGCTATGAAGTCCCGCATGGGTTCGTAAGACTCCTTCTTCATGTGGGTAAGTTGTGCTAACAAGGCATGAGAATCTTCAGCTGGTTTAAACCTTGCTTCAAATATAGATATCATGGTAGCCCAGTTGGTAATGCATGTATTTGGGAGATGATAGAACCATTCTGCTGCTACGCCATGCAATGTTTCAACGAAGATTCGAATAGAGACATCTTCATGAGTAACCCCAAGAACACCACATGCAACAAAAAATGAGGCAATGTGTTCGTCAGGATGTTATATCCCATTACCGTTGAACTTAGGAATATTCTTCTGTGATCCATGAGGTAGGTCATGCAATGGTGGAGTAACGGAAAGAGGACCAATAACTGCGCCCCAAGGCACATGGTGTGATGCCATTATTCTAAATGAAGTGTGAACATGAATTTGAATATCCGGCAAGAATAATGCATGATAAGTTGTAGAGACTTCTTGTTCTTGAGGAATCCGATTCCTTTGGATGGGCGAAGAACTTCTTGCCCGGCTAGATGCAACACTATTGGGTGAAAGCCTGAAATTATGTTGTTGAAGCAGATCAAAGAATGGATCAGTTTCACCTTGGCTCGGCTTAACCGAGTGAAAATATTCTGGCCAGCTTGAACTGGAAAATGGATCTTCTTGAAAACAAGGCACATACGGAGTCACCAGACACCAAAAGGATAAGCTTAGTCTTATCAATTTGTATATCCCAGTAGTCACCAAAAAATGTTGGTTGGATATTTTGTCACATCAAAATATGAGGTTCAACCATAGTGCATGGGATTAAATCCCTCCTCAAAGATAGGTGAGGCTGCCTATTTATTACTAATCTAAAACACATCAAAAATAATATGTACAATATTCACATTAATCTAACCATTGGGGTTGGGATAGAATCCCAAAATCCAGATCCACACTAGATAAAGATGTTGCTATTTCTCGAAATAGAATGGATCAAAAAGGAATACACAATGGAAAGGAAATGACGGGAACATATTTTCTTTCGAGCAAACATAGATCACGAAATAATCATATGAGTTCTAGATAACAAATGTAATGTAACGTTTGAAACAATTAAAATGATTGAGAATGCTAAACAAAGAATAACTTAAGATCTTGAACATAAGAACAATATCTTAAGAGAGATGAATCTCACAACACAAAGTTTGCAAAAATAGCATCGACTTCTATTCCTCAAATGATTAAAAGAAAACACAAAGTTTTTCTTCTTCACAATAGTTCTCAATATTCCAAAAATCTCAACCCTTTGGAATGCATAAGCATCCCTTATTTATAATAAAAGGAGTTGAGAGAAAATAGGATAAATCCTAGAAAATAGTCTTTTAAAAGAGAGTCCTATTTTGCTTGACTCTCACGCAGGAGACCAAGTCAAAATTTGCTTCCTATGTGACAAAACAAAAATGAAAAAGACATGTCGATTTCAAGATTGAAATGACATGTTGCATTGTGCTTATTCTGTATCATCATCTTTATCTTCCTCCAACAAAGCCTGCTTGTTCCAAAATTCTTGGAATTTTTAGATTATACCTTGCATCTCATTCTCATCAGGCACGGTGGAATGATCACTCAAAACTTCACATGTTTCCTGAGTATCACTAGCGTTGCCAGGAAGCTTTTTCAATCTCTTGTTGAGTTTCCTCAGGGTCTCCAAAGAATGTTCAATTTTCACAAACCTGTCAATGATTTCCATGCCGAATCCATAAGTTGGTTCATGCTGAATTGATTCTTGGATCTATTTGTAAAGATCATCAACAGGTAAGATACCCGAGCCTTCACTCAACACTTTAGCATAGATTTTGACTAGCTCTTCTTCTAAGTCGTTCTTACCATCGACCAATTGATCTCTTGATTCTCTCAATTTTCTGCAAGCTTCATTGAGAATCTTTATTCTGAATCTGATGGCTTTAGTCAGCTGAAAATGTTTATCCCCATGTGGAATGATGCCGTCTTCAACCAAGATGCGAGATGGAATCTGTTTCAGATTTGGAGAGCTTCGAAAGTCAACTCTAGGTTCCTGATTTCTGCTGAAAACTCATCATCCATTTTCTCTCCATATTTCTTTATATCCTCTAAAGATTGGTAGACTTCCATAATATCTTTGACGACTTCTTTTCCTTGTAGGAGTAGCCTTTGGGTCCATTCATCGACCGTTCTCCCCTTTTCATTAATCTTCTTGATCATGGGTACCGATGAGAAATCGAACTGATAGGAGTAGAGGATGATGGTGTTGACTCAGGAGGCTTTGAGAGCTTGAGTAGCACTTCTGTTAGCTACTGTACTTTCTCTTTTAACTCATCTTTGTTTGCCTTAGTTTCCCTCAACTTCTGGCACAACACATTCATGGCATCTTGTGCGTCCTGTTGTGCTCCCTCTGTTGTTACTTTCCCTAGAGCCACCCTTGTGATTTGATAATCTGTGACCATTATGTCATCCTTAGTTTTATCAGCCGCAGGAGTAGAAATCTCTGCAAATTTATGCCCTGAGGCATCCACTAAAATCCTTGAGACTGTTTTGGGTTTCTTGGCTGACTTAGTGGGAGTGACCTTGAGGGAACTGAAATCAAAGGCTGGTAATGGGACAACTACCTTCCTCTTCCTCGGAGTCTGATCTACCAACCATTGAGGCATATTGGAAGAAGTTACTTCCATTACAGGTGTTATGGTCACATCTTCAGGTGGGGGAGGATTAGCTTATGGAGTGGTAACCACCATAAGTGTAGCGCCCGTGGTAGTGGATTCAGGGAATAAAGGCGCAGCAGGAGGAGGCATGTCCATGGTTAACTGGGGTCCAGTGGGAAGAGGTGAGAGGCCAGAGAAGATACTAGCCATGGCTGAGGAACTTTGTGAAGAAACCTTAGGAAAGGAAGGTTGAATGGGAGGAGGCAAGGATTCCGGAATTAAAGCTTGAGAAGCGGGAGGGAGACTTACCTCTGATGAACTATCTACCAAAGGAGGAATGGAAGGCTGAATGATCTCTTCCCTTGAAGGAAAACTCCCTTGTTCTAGTTATGGAGGTGAATCAAGAACCTCAACTATTTGTGGGAGAGTGGCCCTTGGTGTAGTTACTTGATCTTCTCCCTTTCTTACAAAATGTAACCTTCATTGGCCTTTTGGAAGGGTTCTTATGCTTTTCCTTTTTTCCTTTTGAGGGTCCCTCTTCCAAAGCGTCTATCTTTGCAAAACTCCCTTCTTTATAACTCATTCCCCAAGAAATGAGCCATGCCTTAGTACGGGCAAGAATTTGAGTAGCTCTTCCCATGATAGAAGCTTTCTCAGCAATGGACCAATCAATGGCCGGAATACATATTGATCTTCATTTAACCCGTCATACGAGGCATCAAGGACACTCTCGTTGTCTTTAGTGCCTTTTGGGATGTCAGATAAATCCAACATCTAGATTTCTTCAATTTTCAACCTGCTATTATCTTTTCTTTGGATGGCAACTTCATCCCAAAGATCAACCCAAATATCTTCTATGTTGGGAACATGTAGATATAAAGTCCCGTATGACTTAAGGACTCCTTGGAAATCAAATCCATCTTTGTGCTTCATGTGCTTCTTCAATTTGTCCTGAAGCTCATGCACTACATTCTTAGCTTTGACCACCATTGAGCACGTGTATCTTCCAATGGAAATGGGGAAGGATACGGCAGCCTTGTGTTTGCTTTGTTGGAATTTGTGGAAATCCAACAACTGTCTTACCAATTCCATTAGGATCAGCTTATCACCAGGAATCTGGGCAATCTAAAAGGATCACCTGGATACATGACCACCCAAAGGTATGTGAACTTCTTGAACTGCAAGAAGATGCATCCCCATTTTGATACTTTGGCCCATGCTTCATCAGAGACTCTTCTTTTCCTTAGATCAGGGTTCATCCTACAGATATTTTCATAAAAGAAAGCATCATTCACTCTTCTAGAACTGATCTTCGGAACCTTTCATTGTCAGCTGAGGGAGGTACCGATATATGTGTTCTGTAGCCCTATCTCCTTTTGCATCCAATCCTGGATAATTTCTCATGCCAGCTGCTGCATAGGTGACATACGATGACATATAGAATTTTCCCGTAGTCAAGACTGTCTTCATCTGGGAATCAATCTCATCACTTATGAGACTACTCCAATCGATCCCTTGTTCGTTCTTCTTCATAATCACCATGAATTGATACATCCATCCTTGGAAGTCCCTTGACTCAGGGAGTCCAAATACTCGACTCAGCAAGGTGATGATGTCGCTGATTTCAAGGATGAAATCACTCCTGGGGACAAACTTGGGAAACCTTGAGACAATTGGCTTGGCCTTGATCAAGAATTTCCTATTCACATGCCTGATGTAGTCGTCTTGATCCTTGTCCCAGGCTTTCTTTGTTGACTTGATATCTACGTCAACATATTCCTGAAATTTGGGTAATCTTAAGAGGTCATCAAAATAACCCCCTCGCAACTTCAATATGACTTCTCCCATTTGATTTTTCACCGAGCGAGAGTTCTAGTCATAATGGGAAGCACATGCCAAAATGAACTCGGGGCATTGAGCCGACATTAGGGAATCTTCTTTGCTATAGAGGGAGGCCATTGTTGGTTATTGCCTTAATCTAGGGACTCTGAGAAGAATCCTTGGTTCTATTCCAGAAATTCTCCATGTCAATGTTACCGAGTTCCGTATCTCAGATGTCATAATTGTAATCAATATAGGAGGGGGATTCCATCTTCCGATACTTGCATTTCATCATCCCTGACCTGTCTGACTTGTCTTTAGATGATCCAGGATCTGACATGAGAAATTCTGAAGAAAGAATTCCTAGACAACTCTTATGTGAGAAATCAGACTTGGAAGCTTGCTCAGCAACCCCACAGACCCGCCACACTATCTGGATTTTAGGACTTGTAAAGCACCTGATGAACCCTGACACACTAGAGAGAAAGATTTGGAACTTAGGTCTTGTCAGACACTTCGCAAAACCCGACACACTGGAGAGAATGTGTCGAAATTAGTATATGTCCAACACTCTACAAAACCCGACACAATGTGAGAATCGGAAGATGTTGAGCACCTCACAAGACCCGACACACTGGAAATTGGATGTCGGAGGATGTTGGATGTCCGACACTTAGAAGTCCTGAAACAATGCAGAATTGGGAGATTGTAAAACACCTTGCGAAACCCAAAATAAGGGATTGGGTTGTAGAGATGTCAACACATGCAATCTTTCCGCCATTTCAACAGTTAGGACCCTATATTCTTATCCTTTTCTTTAAAACACAAAAAGGTATATTCCAAGGTATAAAATAGGCAAACACCCTAAGGGTGAACTCTTAATCAATAATTTCTATTGGAATACAACCCAAAAAGAAGAAGAAAACCTAAAACCCTAAACCTAGAAGAAAAATAGGAAAGGAAGGAGAAGAGATGTAAATAACATCACAAAAACATTTTCAACAAAACTTCACAAGCAGACGACAGAGAAAATACCTTTAGAAAATTCGAAAAATAATAAAAAATGAATCATGTAATCGAGCACGAGATCAAATCGGGTTCGAAGGTTGAGGGAGCATGTTTAAGAAAATCCACGTAACCAAAAGCACAATAGATAAAAATGACGTGTAAATCCAACTATTTATAAAAACCCTACATTTATTACACTTCACATGACACGTGTACCAACTACCCGACAACTCGGAGTTAATGCCATGTCATCATGCTTGGAGTGCCCAAAACTCGATACAAAGGATTAGCTATCAATTTGGGTTTTGGGTTTCGGGAAACAGATGTCATGAAACATGAGATGCTTAGGTGTTCCAAGATTTCAAAACCCAACACAAAGGGGCATATCGGGTTTCAGGTTCCAGAAGTCAATCGACATGTGACATGCTTTTTGCAAGTCATGTTCGATTCTCATGAATTCTGAAAACTTGAAACAATGGCTAGTCGGGTTTTGGGTATTGGGAAACAATTTGCATATAGCATGTAAAAAACATGTTTTCATGTTGTTGAAACCCGAAAACCCGAAAATCTCCTCAAAGGGCAATTTTAGGAGATTTTTTCAATTTTTTTATGGTTATCTTAATTTTATCTAGAATCACTAAAATGTGATAATAGGTCATCCACGTGGAAGATTCAATTTAAAATGGGCCCAAGGATTTCCTTTTGACCTTTTACACCTTTTGAAAGAATGGAAAAAATTCCCATTTTGCTCCTCCCCTTCGCCTTTGAAATCGGGCTGACAGTGTCCAAATGTGGTCCTAATCTGAAACACGCTCTCTTTTTATACTTTAGCTCCTTTTTCCACAAAAGGAAAATTTTCCAAATTTCCCCCAAAAGTCCGCGCCTCCATCATTAACTTGAAACAAACTTTGACTGATCCTTTGTCAAGCTCAAAGGCCATTTTGATGTTTTAATCCTTTTGATAACAAGAGGAAAAAAATCCAAGTTGCCCCTGATGGTTCGCTTTCCTGCCCCTTTGACTTTTCAAAGCCAACCTTGACCTTCCTTTTGTCAGGCTTATGGGCCATTTTGATATTTTAATCCTTAAGAGGCAAAAAATCCAAGTTACGCCCGATGGTGTGCTTCATTGCCTTTGACTTTTCAAACTGCCATGCGTCACAATGGTGCACCTTGAGATGGTCCCCAAAAGTACAGACCCTAAATGAGCGCGGGCTCGCCACATGTCTCAAGCCTTTTAGGAAGTTGCTGAAAAAACTAAGGAAAGAAGACCTGGTGGAAACCTTCATGTGTCTTTATAAGCGAAACTTCAAGAACCTGATAAGGCTTTAATATGATTAGGTGGGGGCGCGCTTCCATTTTAGAATTTTACTCCATTTTTCCAAAAGGGAAAAATATTTGAACACTCGCTTCCAAAGGCTCGCATCTCCACCTTTAACTTTTCTACGTGTTCTTATGCGGGGTCAAAGTAAGACTTTTTCCCTACCGCTTAAAATTTTCTTTTAATCAAAGCATGGTAGGGCCATGGGCGGGTTCAAAATTTTTTGCCAAAGTAGCAAAAATAACAAAAAAATCAAACCTGCCGCACCCCATCCAATTAGAAGAAGCCACGTAAGTACCAAAAGAACCAATCAGAATGCCCATAACTCAAGATACTCGAGGTCTTGGCTTTAGTAAAAAGACAATGACGCAATGAATGAAGTTGTCCATGACAACTTTGAAGATAGAGATAGAGTGGCAAGTGTCTGGTTGCTACACATGAGGCAGATATGAAGGAATTCTAGACCAAGAACAAAGGCAATAGGGTGGAATGCAACAAGTTCATGTCGGAGGTTGAGAAGAAATCTAAGGCAATTAGGACTTTAAGGACCTATATAAATACTAAAGTAAAGGAGGTATAACCCCATGTTACACACAAGATGGACATGCTAACCAACCTTATCAAGAAAATGAAGAATATTGTTGATACAATGAAGGATAATGGTGAAGATATGACATTTGATGAGGTCAACGCGCTGATAAGGGATTTATTTAAATAAGCATAGGATGAGGTGGATGCTTGGAATGAAATTTAGGCATCCTTAAATAATACTTTCCCAATCCTTGTACAATAGTAGCATTAATTATTTTGTTCTTTGGCGTAAGCTAGATTCATTTTATTCTTTCCTTCCATTCTTTATTCTTTGTTTAGGATCATATTGTTTCTAAGGATGGAAAACACGTTTAGTGTGGGGTAATGTTGAGCCTAGAAAAGTGACTAAGTCCTAGAGTAGAGGATCAATGCGTGCATAAGACACTCGTAATAAGAAGGCACGTGACAAAATGCGACGGGAAAAATGAGCACACGCAAGTAGTTTAAACAATTTGGTTTTGGAATGAAGGGTTGGTGTTGGACATAAAGTGCACGAGAGGTTGGCGTGTGGAAGAAAAAAGGATTTTCGACAACCACATTTTGGGTTAATGATGGTGTGCTCGTGAATATGCGGTTAGACGTGAAGAGTGGATAAGGTTGATTACATGGATACTTGGAGATCAAGAAAACAATATTCCTAAGAATCATTATGGTAACAGTTGTAAAGTGGAGGTTGTTATGAATAGCTAGCATCTCGCATGTCTTGGGCACTCCAAAGATAACAGGGGTATGATGACATTTGGCATATGGTTTTATTCTAGAATGATGAATAGGTGAGCCCCCATTCTATTTAAGAAGGCATGTTAGGTCTAGAATATAGGATGGCGAAAGGATGCGAGATGGAGAAAGGATGCAATGAATGTGAGAGACAAAGACAAGCAATATTTTAGGTGCATAGGACAAAACATTGTTATAACTCTTTGAGTAGAGTCATTTTGTAGGATTAAGATGTTATTTCATGATGTATTCAGTCTGATATGACCCTTTTGATGTGATCTAGCTACTGTAAACAATTGTGAATCAATATAACTAATGGGTTATTCTGAATATCTATGTTTATGGGTTCAAACCCTAGTGTTCTTCATGTTGCTTATGGTTCAGATCTGATCCCCATGTGTTGTTATGATGTTTTCGTTAATACTATGGTGTATTTGTGCTTAGATCTAGTTTCTTTATCTCTGTTATAGTATAAATGCATGTATTTATGTTTTTGTAAACATTCATCCATTAATGGTGAAGCATTCTTGCAAATCTCACATAAAGGAGGGGCTTGATGCTTGCGTGTGCCTTGGGTGACCATCCAGATTCAGACCGGGTGATATGTCGGCGTGCTTGAGAGTAAAATGGTTAAGAAAAGTGACTATAGGCATGAACGACCTATATGGGCCATATGTGAATATTTTTATGAATATTTTGGAATATTGTAAAGTTTTATTATTCAAACCAAATGACCTAAACCTACCTAGAGTGTTTGAATGAAGAGAAGAGTATAAAAGTGAAGTTGAAGTTCAAATTTAAACTAGTTTCTTGAGAAGGAAAACGTGCAACCCAAGTGTGAGTGAGTAAAAGGTATAAGGGAATGATTTGAGAGCTAAGAGAGTGTGTGATAGGTTGGATATTTTTTTGGAGAGTTTGTGTAAGTGCTTGAGGCTAAGATAAGTAAAGAAGGAAAGAAAAAGAGAGAGTAACATGTGTGAGGGTTTGGAGTTAATGAGCTTATTTGTGATATCCATAAGATGTTTCGAAACAAGACATTAGAGATCTTCATGATAGGTGGTTGAGTGGGTGCTTGATCATATTAGGGGGTTGTAGCCTCTTGTGGAGTTAGTGCTTCATTAAACTATGGGTTTGCGCTCCTTATAGGGTTGGTGCTCTACTAAACCGGGGGTTGGTGCTTCAATAAATACTTTTGATTTGAATAATATAATCATAAGTTTATGTGGGTTTTCTTCCCCTTGAGGGTTTCTCATATATCTTGTCTTGTGGCGTTCTCTCTCTTGTTTATGTTTATTTGATTATATGATTTATGTTGTGCACTAATTAATGAATGGTAAATTAATTTATGGTTTGAGAAAGAAAATATGAAATTGACTAAATTTTTTAAGAATTGCTTCACCCTCGCAGCTATTTTTTTCCCAACAATTAGTATCATAGTAGGTCCTTTTGGAGAAGTTTGATCACTAAAAAAGATATCCTTAAAGCACAAAAATGGTGATTCAGTAGAGTGGCACTTCTACCTGTTAGGAATTATCATGTATATTTGTTTAGTGTGTACATATAATATCATCATATCAGTTGTAACAATCTACACAATCTTGGTTTTATTCATTTTAGGATGGTTAAGTTTGTTACCAACCTCCTTCGTATAACAAGATCTTGACATCCTATATATTTTCAACTCTACATAATGAATAATCACTCTATGCAAATATTGTGATCCAACTTCATTTTGCATCAGAGCGAATTTATTTATTTCTTATTATTTTCTATAATATTTTGATTATTATGAGGGGCATCTTCATTGTTTAATTACCCAGGTCATTGAGACAACAAAGATTAAAAACTTTCTATAGAGAGTCTATGGAGAGGAGTCACTGAAAGATTTAGGCAATGCCAGTGGCCTTACCAACCATACATATTATTCAAAGCAATCTGTGAGAGATCTATATCTGTGCGGAATCACTTTTCTGTTTGCAAATCGTCCTAATTCTTGGCTTTGCAAAACCATCAGAACTTGGGTTTCTTGCATCGATGTTTGCACCCTCTCGATCTGCGTTCTTGTTTGAAAAGTTGTTACATTTAATTCAATAGTATTCTGGTTCTGCAATGAATTTTCCTTCATCAGATTCATGTCTTGCATTATTCAACGTTTTTGCATTGGAATAAAATAATTGTATTGGAACGATCAGTATTGGTCATCGATGTATTCACATTAATCAAGGTAGAAGGTGTTAGGTTCTATCTTAGCTTCACGTCTCTGCAGCTCATAATACTTAGACGCCCACGTCTTTTGAATTTGTTCTTAAGTGTAGATCTTCCAAAAAAAAATACATATCCATCTCTACAAAGTTCATCTTTTGAGGCTAGATCATGTGCTCCAGGCGCATTTGAAACTCAATATTTGATCTACACTCCCGTGTTTCATACATTGAATTCTGATCTATCCATTGGGTGATTCAGATCTGCTAAATAATGGTAAGGAATTATGGCTTTGCCATTTAATTCCCAGGACATATTTCACCTTCTTTATGCCCATACCATGGTAAAGTTGTCCAACGAAGAGTGCTAAAGAAATTAAGGTGAAGACATGGAAGTGGAATAGGTCTTGTATTGCATGGTCGAATAATACATTGCATTGGACTCAAAACGTATGTGTCATAATTCTTTGGGTATTCAATTACTGTAATTGTCACTTGACCCCGGAGCTCCAAACCGAAAGTCTACTCTTTTGCATAATTGTGGTCATTGCATCAAAAGGTTCGTAATATTTTTTAAAAAGTGAGTCATTGAAGTTTGTCTTTATCTCAAAAAAAAAAGTGTATTTAGGGTCTTAGTTGTCTCGAAGATATTTGATAAGCGTTCTTTTACACATTCATTACTATCATAATGTAGTCCTACTTAATAATCAAGTCCTCTATTTGTGTCAATGTATATTACATATGTCATTTTAAAAGTTTATAGTTTCATTGTTTGGTTTGTAATTTCTCTTGGTCTCGAGTCAAATAGATTTGTAATTAGTTTTGCAAATCTTAGTTTATTTGATCTCAAATTGAAGTCAAAAAAATTATTCTAGAGTCAAGTCTATTAAAAGAGTCAAGGTCTTATAAGTATCAAAATAAAGTCACCTATTAAAATTATTAATGTTTCATTGTGAATCAAATTTGAAGTCAAAAATTAAAAACATATTCCCTTACGGATGCATTTTCAGGGAATGTGACGTCCGATTAAGATATGTAAAGATGAGCTTTGTGGTCAAATCAAGTGAGCTAGCAAAGCATGAAACTAGATAATCGAGGCACAAGAGGCTAGAGGTCAATCAATGACCTCTCATTAGTCGCAAAAACGATGAGGCCACATATCACTTATAGTAGCATTTTTATGGTGTGAGTATTTTCTTTTAGTTTTTATAGTGTGTTTCTTTTCAGAGTTCCTATTTTATGTGGTTCGGATGTTGGAAAAACATTTGTGTTGGAGCGCAGATGACTATCAGTGATCCTTTGGTAGACGTGATCCTCTGAATTCCATATTTCGTTAGAAGATGGTCCACTTATGAATACATTAATTTGCAATGGTGACCACGTGCAACAAGATCTAACTAGAAAGATCCAGGGACCAATAGTATGCAATTTGATATGATTTTCTTTTTAGTGTTCTTGGTTTGATGAATAATGGAAATTTCACATTTTGGAGGGGGAACATAACACCAATGTTTTATTTCCATTATGCGCCAAAATGACTAAATTCAAAGGAAGCTTCTAGTGGCAGTGGTAGTTGTCTATGTTGTTTGAGATCGAGTGGCAACAATCAACAACAAGTGGATGCAATTAAGAACATTGAAATTCTTATAGGAGGTAATGTGAAATATCTTTCCAGTATGTGTTCTATTGTGCAATTTTACAATAAGAGAGTTGTGATTTCTATATAAGTCCCCGATGTATAAGAATGGTGGTGAACAAAAGAACCAAAGTAAGTCAATTCATGGATCTTGAAAGGGTTTGTGGGAGGATCCAAAAATCACACAAGGTGGATATAGTTGATGGGGCGTATTCACATCAAGTTTTGTGGTAAGCCTATTTCAAACCATAGAAGGAGAGATCCTTTATTTTGATCAAGATCATGAGTCACATTTTAGGACATGTTTCATAGGGGTGATCATAATGCGCTTAAGTGTGCGAGATGTTTTTCTACCATGTTCACACTAAGGGGGTGAATGTTAGGGATTTTCATGTATGTTTATTTAGCACGTACATATAATATTGATGTTTCTGTTGTAACAATCTACATAATCTTCGTTTGCATCATTTTAGTATGTTGAGTTTGTTACTAACCTCCTTCATGTAATAGAATCTTGACACCCTATATATTTGTAACTCTACGTAATGAATAATCACTTTGTGTAAATATTATGATCCAACTTCACTACCAACAAGGCACCATTGTTGATGGAGTAAACTATGCATTTTGGAGTTTGAGGATGAGGATTCATATTATGTCCTTAGGGTTTTATATTTGGGAAGTCAGGAAGATGGTTATAGTGTTTCGTAACTCCACCAACTATTAATGCAGACAAGAAGGCTTGTAATGACAATTCAAAGGCTATAAATTCTATCATGTGTGGTCTAGGAGAATATGAGATGGTATAGGTGATGCATTGCAAATATACCAAGGATATGTGGGATAAACTTTAGGTCATGTATGAAGGTGACTCCAAGGTAAGAATGTATAAGCTTCAAACCTTCATAAATCAATTTGAAACTCTTAAGATGAGTGATGATGAGTCTATTGTAGCATACTTACTTAGGGTTGAAAATGTTGTCAATACCATGAAAGGGGGTAGGTAAAGATTTTAAGAAGTTTTTGTTCAAAAGGTTTTGAGATCTCTAACTCCAAAGTTTGATTCCTTAGTGTATGCTATTGAAGAATCCAATGAATTGACTACTTTACAAATGGATGAGTTGCATGGTAATTTGGATGCCTATGAAAAGAGGATTGTTGATGTCAAACAACCCAAGAAATATATTTCTTTCAAATCTGGAATGAATACCAAATGCAAGAAGACCAAAGATAATGATGATGCTTCAAATTGATGATGAAGAACACTTTGCAATGGTGTCTAGGATATTGAATGTTGGATCTGGTAAGTACAAAGGTAAAATTCCATTTAAGTGTTTCAATTGTGGAGAAGAAGGTCACTTTTCTGCTAAGTGTCATCATAGGTCCGGATAGGAAGGTGTTGAAGACCATAAGGATGATCATAACAAGAAGAATGATAACTTCAAGAAAGGTAAGAATAAGGGCAAAAGAATTTTTATACAAAGGAAGAGGATTTCTTGTCTGATGCTAGTAGTGGTGTTTTAGATTCTGAGTCTGAATCTGATCATGAAGATGTTGGAAATGAGGTGTTGTTCATGAATAAAGATTCCATGAGATCTTCTAGTGATGGTTCTTCATTATTAGGTGATTTCATATCAGGTTACTATAGTTATTTTAAGGAAGATGAAGAGGATGTTAAAGATGATCTAGAGTGTATCCAAAATGAGTTAAGGAACATTGAAAAGAAGAACAAGAAGCTGAGTTCTCATGTCAAAGAGTATGAAAATAAGATTCATGATCTAGAAGAAAAGCACAGGTCTAAAAAAACAAGCTCAATGGATCAATAATTTTGCTAAAAGAAAAGGTAAATTTTCTAGTCACAAGTTTTCAAGATAAAGAGAGCATGTGCACCAAGTTTGAAGAGGATGTAGAATTCCTAAGGGAGAAACTATTAAAGTTTAGTAAGAAAAATATGTCCTTTCAGAAATTTGAGAAAGGTGACTAGGATCTTGATGATCTTCTTAGAAAACAGAGATCAACAGGTGATAGAGCAGGTTTAGGACATAGTAATGACCTCAAAGGGAAAGAGAATATGCAAGAAGAAAGTTTTCAAGGCAATAAGGATGGAGAAATAAGTGTCAACGATGGAAAGAAGGAGATCTTCACAAAAGAAAATGTAAAGGAAAAATGAGTAAGGCCGCCAAATGCTTCAAGGTATGAGAGATCATTTAATGGTTATTATTTCACTTATAATGCTTTTGGTCACGGTCTAAGGAGTGTAGAACGTTTTGTAGAAATGATCATCCTTCAGGGATAATAGGAGTGAGAAAGATAAAAATGTGGTATGCTATAATTATAATGTGAAAGGTCATACTACTTGATATTGTCTATATGAGTCTTCAAGTCAGAGTTGGGGTAATAGAGGCTACAAGGGAAGAAGTAAGGTAATATGTTTCAGTTGCAATATGTATGAACATGTTGCTAGGGATTATTATGGGACTACAATATAAGAAATAATCTTTTAAAGGTCTAATATCTAGGCTAGAAGGAAAAATAAGTCATGGGAGCTTGGAAGGAATGATGGGGTCTCATCAAGAGAAGTCATAAATGACAAGTAAGGAGCTAACCAAGGTACAAATTAGAAAAAATAAAATGGAAGTGAACTACAAGTGTCTAAGAGTGCACAGGCCTCCTTAGGTTACTCTTCTAGATTGATCATGTAAATAAATTCTTATTTGTACTAGGCTTCCTAGAGACTTGCTCATCCATGTAAAGCTTTGAAGAAAGGGAGAACTATCTAAGTTGATGTATGTCTTCTCCATGGGGTAAAGATATGTTATCATAAGGCTTTAAGTATGTTATGAGGTCTTTCTTGATTTTTCAAAGTAGTTGTTATCCGTTTTTATCCTCGGGCAAAAATGGACAACCTAGGAGGAAATTGGACTTGGGCAACTGATCGGGAATTTAATGGAAAATCTGGAGATGTTAGGTGAATTCCCATGTTCTTTAACAATTGAAGTTGATTTGGGACGATGTAGTCAATTTTTATACCCCTTAATAAATAAGGACAACCCCATGCATGTCGGCCTATCACCCAGCTGAAAGTGGGTGCTCACCCGAGGTATGCGTGGGTGCCGAGCCCCTCTTTTATGGGAGTTGTGCAAGAATGTAGCATAGATGCGTAATATAAGGACAAAAGAAATTCCTTATTTAACTGAGAACTTCGAGTAAACATTACACTAATGTATTCATTCAGACAAGAAGCATATTGACAAAAGATAGATCTGAACCATGAGGAAAAGAGGATGCATAATGATTATACTCATTTATATGAAACACACACGAACACAACAAAAAGATATATGTATGAGATGCGAAACACATATATTCATAGTTGATCATGTCCACTAATCACATTACATCTATCAGGGTCATTACAGACCAAAATGATAGTGTAGATTAGAACTATGTAGCAGGAATAGAATTACATCCCTTACAATTCAAAAGAAAAATATGTACCCATCCCTAGATACATCACTCTTCCTACAGATCTCCTAGCCTAACCCATAAAGCTCTCCATGTATTTCCTCAGAGCTTCACCTCTTATCTACCCTTGCTAATCTCTCCTCTTGTTTCTCTCCTCTCCTTTCTCTCCTCTTGTCTCTCTTTTCCTTTACCGGGCGCTTGTATTTATAGCATTTCTCAACACCTTCAAGCCTTTGTGGGAGTTACAGATCCGTTGCCAAGTGTCCAAGGTGGTCCTCCATGGGAGCATGCTTCTTCAAAGTCGAGCCCTCCACTCTTTGCAATGATGGCCTTCTAGAAACTTCCATCGCAAGGTATATTCCTTCCTAGGCCACCTTGTTGCCAGGATGGCACCTTATCAACTCCGCATGTGCAGTTGGGTCACACTTTTCTCGTGTTACATCGATACAAAAAATATGGCTAAGTCCCAAAACCTTTTCCCCCTACCTAGCACGCATGCCACTTGTTCTACTAAACCTTCCTAGAACCTTGTCTCGTGTTTTCTCCTTGCACACCCTTCTTTAAGTAGGTCTTGCGCGCCCACACGCTTCTCAGTACTTAGCCAATAAATTAGGGGCCCAACATCACCCCATAATACGCTTGTTCTCCGTCCTGGAACATCTTCTAAAAGAATAAAGAATGACTGTCCTTGAATAGTTTGGAGAAAGAATAGAGGAATGAAGAATTTTGGGGAAGAATGAAAGAATGGGAACTATGATTATTTCTGCAATAGGAGAGGGAAATCTTTCATCAAGTCTACCTCCAACTTATTCTAGGTATCGACTTCACTTTGTGCCTATTGAAAGAGGTCACCAACTAAGGTGCTCACCTCTTCAAAACTTAGCCCTTCTCCTTAGGTACTCAACATTTTCATGATCTCCTCCAATTGTTTTCCCAAATCCTCAAGCATGTCCATCCTTCAAGTGATATGGGGATATAACTCTTTCAGCCAGTTTTTATTGAGCCCCATAGGGTCTCAATAGCCTCTAATTTGTTTTCAACCTCAGCTAGAATTTTGTCTCTTTTAGCCCTATTCCCCTTGTTATTTTCTTGAAATTCCTTGAGCTCCACCTCATGGGTGGCGACCAATATACTCGACACTCTATCTCTATCGATGCAGTTGTCATAGGTGACCTTAGTGATTTGGGCGGCGGCTTTCACATCTACAAGGAATTTCTTGTACTGGGCCATAATGACCACAACCTTCATCTTGTCCTCAGTTTCTCGCACACCGATGCCTCCTCTACAAACTCTAAGGCCAGTGGTTGTCTTTCCATTGTGAGGACACGTGTCAAGTCCTCTAGCACTCTAGGGTGGATCCACACTTCGTGCTTAGTGGTGTTAGATTTGGATGCTTCAAGAAAATGGCATATGTGATCATCTCTGCTTTCTTGTAGACCTCGTGCACCCTTGTCTTCTCTTCTTTCAACTCACGCCTTAGTTGAGCGCTGATTAGTTCCTCATTTTTTAACTCCTTAGTTATTTTCTCTGGCTCCTCTTCCTTCTTCTCCAGCTCTGTCTCTAGAGACTTCACTCTGTCGTTACTCCAGAAGAGTCTAGCCTCTACTTCCACCAAAACTTTATTCAGTGCATTGTAGATTTGTTCGTTAGATAACTACTAAGAGTTTACCAAGAGGTTGACACCTTTTGACTCTAGTACCTTCATTATCACCCCTTGGCTCACTTCGAATTCTGGTTTGTTGATGTGGGACTCAAATGCCCAAGAAATCATTTTCCTTGTCCGAGGGTATGCACCTTCCTCATCAAATGATGCCATAGCCAAGAGTTGCTCCCTTAGAATGGTGCTTTGAAAGTGCGTGTACAACACCTTGTTTGAGTCATCAATATAGCCCATCCTTTGAACCTGTGATGCTTCTGTGATTTTTCTCCCTGTGCGCGCAGCCTTAGGAAAGCTTACAGCCAAACTGGGATCCCCTCCCATGCTACTATATTATTTTTCCACGCTTTCCTCCTCTGCTTCCTTCATCACTAGGTCTGCGTTGCATTCCATCTCTTGCTCCACTAGGTCATCAATGATCTTGGCCACTTCCTTCTCCGTGGCCGCGTTGATCTATTCCTTAGTGTGGCTTGGGGTCCTTTGT
Organism: Taxus wallichiana var. yunnanensis; assembly: GCA_018340775.1. NCBI lineage: Eukaryota > Viridiplantae > Streptophyta > Pinopsida > Cupressales > Taxaceae > Taxus > Taxus wallichiana. Next base: position 94,956,717 of record CM031233.1, on the reverse strand, counting down.
TCTTTTGTGACTTCCTCACCTATCCCCTTTTTGAGTATATTCTTCTTCCTTGTTAAACTCCCTCTTGGCAAAGACGTATTTATTTTCTTCTTCCTCTCCTTCCTCCTCCGAGTCATGAACCTCATAGATAGGATGGTCCTCACCTCTTGGTTCATCTTCATCATCATCATCTCTCTCACCTCTATAGGCCTCCAAGCTCTTTGTATCCTCCGAATCATTTTCTTCTATCACCTTCGCTTCGTTTTGGCAAGACATTCTGCTTCCTTCTCCTCCTCCTCTGGTGACCTCTCCTAGATGATGGGTTCCTCATGCTATGACACTTCTTCCTCTAGAGTCTTTTCTTTCACCGGGAATTCTTTCTCTGGGCGTAAGTATTGGGCTTAGTGCTTGTCTCCACCGTGCTTACCACTTGCGTATCTTGAACACTTGGTGATTTCTGCCCCTCTTCCCTTTCCCTCTTCTTTGGTGTGGGATTCTTTCTACTTGTGGGCTCATTAGGGATGAATACATAATTTTCCAAGTATGTGCCCTTTTTTAAAATTTTAGCCTGATGCAAAGGTATATTCTTGCTGCTGCTGACCCTTTAAGCGATTGGCAAAGTCATTGGTTTTATCATCTGTATTTCGTGGGAGACATATCTCTCCACATATGCATGCTTCTTGGGGTAAGCTAACTTTCTGAGAAGCTCTATGTGGTCTTGATCTACCTCACTAAGGTCAAACCTTAGTTTCTTGGCTTCCATGAACCTGGTCACCCCTACTTGAAAGTATTGTGTGGTGAAGGAGAAGGGGAGCTTGCATCAAGGACCCATGCTTTCATATGTTAACCTAAATTTGCTAATGAAAAAGTGTTGATATACTATGAATTTTTCCTCTCCTTCCACGAGCATGAGTAACTAATATGGAATTATCCATTCTACTCGAACGTGTCCCTCATACACTTAAACCATTTTTCTAAGCGCACCTTGTGAGTGGTCACATCAGGTCTCACAAGTATAATTTTCGAACCACTTTGGGGCGAGGGATCCTCTTCTCGTACTCCCGCACAAACCTTTCCGGCCCATCGAGCACTCCGATTTATGAGAAAATGATAGTGAGGAGGACATTTCTAAATAGTATTTTGTCACCTTCTTGGCGCTGATAATGATTTCATCTGCGATGAAAGTGGAAAAATTGTAGATGGTCCCCTCAGCTATAAAGTGGAAAAAGTTATAGATGGTCCCCTCAGCTATTTTATGGCATACATTAATCCATGCCTTGTTCACCTACGTCCATCTCTCCTAATCATCAAGATTTGTAACTAGGCGTGCGCTCATCCTTATAATGGGGTGCGATGTTAAAGTATCGCGACCCTTTCTTGTAGGCGTACGCATCTACTATCTCTTTGATGGCCTCTTTTTCACTCAAGTCATCTTCTAGAATCTCTCCCTCACAGGTAAGGCCTGTGAACTTTGAAATTAACTGGGGAGTTATGCGCATCTTACATCCTGCGAAATAGAAATGATCCTCGTGTATGCGAGACATCAACCATTGGTAGAGGTGCTCAGGATTTCCAAAGTATGGTAGTTCATAAAGTTGTAGCAGCCCTACCTTTTCCATCTTAACCTTTACCTTTTCAATGTAAATGGGCATGCCTTCTGCCATTCTCTTGTTGGTTGGGCGCACAAGCTCCAAGGCCATCCCCTTCTCTATTGTAGTTATGCGATGGTTATAATTGTTCACTGTCATCTTCCTTAGGTACAATTCCCATTCTTTTCCTAGCAACACCTCATCTGGGTACTGCATCTATGTGTACCATTCTTCATTTGTTCTCTCGACTACTATTGTTGTTTTCCCTTGCCCCTTTGTTTTTTCTTCTTTGGTGAGATGGTTGGTTTTCTGGGTGCCATCTTTCTGACTAGTTTTAGCACTTAGAACTTCTCCCTCTTGTTCTACATTACCACTCTATCCAGCCCCAAGCTTGATCTTCGTGGAAAAATCCTTCTCACTCCGTGCCCTAGTCACCAAACCCTAACTGGAAAAAACCCTTCCACAAGATGGTGCTTGCTTACTTAACTTCTCCACACCCGTGTACTCCTTTCCTACTAGTTTGTGAATTTACCCTAGCTATGCACTTTAGGTCTCTTAAATGTTTCCTTCCTCGAAAAGATCTTGCTTTGGATGCCCTAGTTTGCAAGAGATTTCTTCCCTTTGTGATCGAAATGTAAATAATAAAGTGCTTGACCTCTTATTTATAGGTTTTCCCTTTTTCTAGCATTAAATTATCTCTCACCTACTACCATACTTTGACCTTAAATTCAGATTTTTCCACTTATTCGGTCTTAAGAGCCTTTTACCACGTGCCACATCTTGTGTGAAAACCCCTTTATAACCTTAACGCACGCAAAAATCAACCCAATTGAGACTCTTATGCACGTGTTCATAGCGCCGAAGGCACTTCTTGTTTCCTTTTCCCTATTTTTTCCCTCACCTACCTCATGTTGTTCCCGTGCTCTTATTTTTTCCTATACTTGGTTTCTTCAAGGATTTCTTGACATTAACCATTCACATCCATCTCTTCTCTACGCACCTATTAACCTTACGTGCCTTTAGTCCTTTAACCGACCATTCACCACAACTTCTACTGCCAATGCACACTTGTACTATAGGAATATACTTCTTTTCACTCCATCCCACACGAAATTGATGTGTGGTCCTCTGTGCATACACAACCTTCCAAACGTAATGTGGTTACTGGCGCACACGGTGTAAAACAAAACAATAGAAAGGAACGAACAACGAGAAAGGGAAACACAAGAAAAGAAAATGCACTAAGGGAAAGTCTATTCTAACTGGCAACACTGCCTTATTTAGAAACACCAAGAAGACTTATTTATAGTAGGGCTTCAACCTACTCCTATTAAAGTGTCATGGTAATCTTGTCCCATCCAAAGACTTGCAGTAATCGCACGCGCTGAATCAAGGATGTACGATATGATGTAAGGGTCCAACCAATGAACTTTTAGCTTACCTGGATGGCACAGAAACTTGGAATCATATAGCAAACCATCTGCCCAACCTCAAACTTCTTGTTCTTGATGTGACGATCATGTCATGCCTTTTCTTTTTCTTTTTTAGTCTTCTGGCTCTACCTGACGAGTGACCATCATTCGTCCAACTGCATTAATTTGTCAATCCTTTCTTACAATGCTTGCTCATTGGATAATCCTCTTGTGCGTGCTATACACAACAAAGGTAACATGAATTCAACTAGTAGGACATCCTCTCGTGCCACACCAATTAAAATAGTGTGGCCTTATTTAACCTCTTGTAGGTCATCCTCTATGATGTTACACCCTTAATTATATATCTTACTTGGGATGGATATAGCCGACTTGCATGCTATCATAACTTCTTATCATGATGCATCTCTTTCATATATGATCTATTATCATTAGTTGGTCGGCCTTGCTGATGGTCATATCATAGAAATAGTATAAATAGGGGTTATAGGTAGTGGATGATCATTATGTGGAGTATTTGAGTCTTATTGTATGTTTTGGAGGTTGCCCCCTTGAAGTGGCCAAGCTATTATACTTTCATATTGAGAGAATTGATATACAATATTGTGTTATTTGGGGTTCTATTGCTGGTGATAATCATAATTAATCAAGTAGTTTCATTACAAGTGGTATCAGAGCTTGATCTCGGCCAGAACGATGTCAAACCCTATTTTTGAAGGTTCAACTATATCTCAATATTGGTAGCGAATTTTTCTCGCAATGTTTTTGGTGGTGTACGAAATCACAAGTAAACTTCTCTCTAAATTTCAAGAATTGTTGATTGTTTTGCAAAATTTATTACGGTTCTATATTTATCCATAATTTGGCTCCCTAGGGCATAACTTTTGGAAATTTTTCAAATTTCTTATATTTTCCGAAACCTCTCCAAAAAATAACTAGGGTTTGTTTTTTATGAATTCCTATATTTGGCCAAAAAAATTACGAAACCCTAAACCCTAAAAATTTTCCTTATTAAGTCTACCCCTAGGCCCAAACCCTTCATCATGGCTAGTAGATCTACCCGAGGCCAAGGAAAAGGAAAAGAAACGACATCAATGACCCCAAATAAGGAAGATATTGCTTTAGATTCTGCTGGTTTGGGAGTATCTGAGGTGGTCATCCAACTTTAGGAAAGGGTAAACAATATGGTGAGTAAGGATGACCTTAATGTTGAGCTTCATCAACTGAAAGGTAGCCTTAGGAGTGAGATTCAAAAGGATTTTCATGCAATGTAGCAGGAGTTATTACATGTTACTTCAAATACAAATTCCAATTCCAGTCATATGGGTTCCACTAGGAATGGTCACACAGATCCAAATCACTCCAATCAGGGAGGATCCTTTAATCATTCAATTGGATCTACTCACCAATGGAGGGGCATGATCCCAAAATTTGAAATGCGTAAATTTGATGGAAAGGATCCACTCAATTGGATTACCCAAATGGAAAATTTCTTTGATCTCCATCAGATCCCAGGAGGACAAAAGGTAACTGTGGCATCCTTATACCTAGAACCTGATCAGTTTTTTTGGTATCGTTGGTTATGTGCTCAAAGGTAGAAGAATGACCTAAATTTCACCTGGAAAATTTTCACTGAAGAGATTCAATTACACTATAACTCTAGTGTTTCTGAGAATTACTCCATCCAATTAGTAAAGTTACGCCAAACTAGTTCAGTTAAGGAGTATGTCCATCAATCTGAAACTTTGTCCTTACGCATGGAGGATATTACAGAAGAGTATTTGAATGACCTATTTCTTGGGAGTCTTAAGGACCACATTGAGCATGAGGTATGCATGTTTAACCCACTCAAGGTTGCTGATTCTATTATCATTGCACGTTGAGAAGAGGAAAAAATTCTTTGCAGTAGAAGGTAGTCCTTTTCTAGCATAAAAGATCGTAACACCTGGTCTCCTTCTTACCCTCAGCCAATTCAGTTGACACCTCAACAAATTGAAGAAAAAATAGCCAAAGGGTTATGATTTAACTGTGATAGCAAATATGGACCAAATCATAAATGTTCTAAGAAAAAAATGTTCTACATTAAAGGATCTAGTGATGAGGAAGAATATGAGGCAACATCAATAGAGGAAGTGGAAAAATTAGAGGAAGAATCTGGAGATCCTTAGCCCACTATTTCATGTCATTCTTTATTAGGTATTAGTACTCCATAAACTCTTCAAGTTGTGGTAACAATATTGATTGATTCAGGGAGCACACATAATTTCATCAATCATAAGCTGACAACAAGACTAAATTGTTTCATCTACCCAACGCCTGAATTTCAAGTAATGATTGTAGATAGTGGCACAGTCCAATGTTTAGGTAAATGCCATAAAGTCAAAATCATGATTGGTGATTACACATTGGAATCTACAATGTTTTATATTCCCATGGGCGGAGCTAATATTGTCTTAGGTGTTCAGTGGCTCACTACTTTGGGCACCATAGAGATAAATTTCCAAGAATTATTCTTGCGATTTCATTCTGAGGGTAAAAAATTTGAACTTCGAGATCTATAAGCTAAAGATCCTCAAGTGACGAGTTCTCACCAAATGCAGAAGATTCTTAAAAATGGGTTTGAAGGTTTCGTAGCACGATTATTCTCTATGGAAGTCCAACCACAAATGAAGGTATTTCATCCTGATCTTCAAAAGGTTATTAATCAACATGCAGTTGTCTTCAAGGAACCAAGAGGATTACTGCCTGAAAGAGAGCATGATCATGTCATTCAGTTGATTCTAGGAAGCCAAACCCCCAACATTAGACCTTATAGATATCCATATGTGCAGAAGAGTGAGATTGAGAAGATGGTGGAGGAAATGTTGGAAATGGGTTTTATTCATCATAGTCAGAGTGCCTATTCTGCTCCAGTGGTGATGGTGTGTCGCAAGGATGGAAGATGGCGCATGTGTCCAGATTATAGAGAGCTTAACAAGTTCACTATAAAAGATAAGTTTCCTATTCCCGTCATTTATGATTTATTAGATGAGTTGCATGGTGCCATTTATTTTACAAAACTAGATCTGTGTTCTGGGTATCACCAAATTAGAGTCAAGTAAGAATATATTCATAAGACAACTTTTAGAACTCATCAAGGCCATTATGAATTCCTAGTGATGCCATTTGGTCTTACTAATTCTCCCTCCACATTCTAAAGCTTGATGAATTCAATATTTAGACCATTCCTAAGAAATTTTGTCTTGGTATTTTTCGATGATATACTCATCTACAACAAATCATGAGAGAACCACTTACATCACGTCAATACTGTCTTAGAAGTCTTAGAGAAACATCAAATTTATGCCAAGAATTCAAAGTGTTCTTTTGGGGTACAGGAAGTGGAATACTTGGGTCATATTGTTTCTCATGAAGGTGTTAAGGTGGACCCCCACAAGATCCAGGCCATCGTGGAATGGGAAACCCCAAAGATCCTCACAGGGTATTATCATAGATTGGTAAAAAACTATGGCAGTATAACAACACTACTCAAAAAATTATTGAAGGAATCCTTTCAGTGGAATGAGGAAGCATCTAGGGAATATGAAAAATCAAAGGCGGCTATGTGCACTACTCCATTATTGGTAACTCGGATTTCTCCAAAAATTTCGTAGTTGAGTGCGATGCTTTAGGAAATGGAATCGTAGCAAGATACTAATGCAAGAAGGACATCCCATTTATTTTGAAAGCCGACAATTAAAAGGAAAGAATTTGTTAAAGCCCACCTATGAGAAGGAAATGATGGCAATACTACATGCAATCAAACAATGGAGACCATACTTGATGGGTAGACATTTTAAGGTAAAAACTAATCATGATAGTTTGAAATATTTCTTAGAGCAATGTCTATCTTTAGAAGAAAAAAATGCGGGTCACTAAGATGTTGGGATATGAATTTGAGATTGTTTATAAGAAAGGAAAGGAAAATTTGGTCATGATGCTCTATCTAGGAGGGATGAGTCCGTAGAAGCATTGTTATGGGCCATCTCTATACTAAATGCAGATTGGGTAGATGAAGCACATGAAGAATGGAAGAATGATGTAACCACACATACTCTCATTCAAAATATCCAGGAATATTCTTCCATATCAACTCAATTTATATGGAAGGGGGATACATTATGGTACAAAGATCAGTTATATCTATGTAAGAACTCTACACTTAAACGCCATGTTCTTTCCAAGCTACATTCTTCTCCAATAGGTGGACATGCTAGGGTCCTAAAAACATATCATAGAGTTAAGAAGGATTTATTTTCGGATGGGTTGAAAGGATATGTTCAAATATTTGTGGCAGAATGTTTGGTTTACCAAAAAAATAAGGGCGAGACCATTAAGACACTTGGTTTTCTCCAACCTCTATCTATTCCTAGTGAGAGATGGGAAGAGGTATCAATGGATTTCATCATAGGATTACCTAAATCAGAAAGGAAAAGTGTCATCATGGTCGTGTTAGACAGACTTACCAAATATGCTCATTTTTGTGCCATGTCTCATCCTTTCACAACTAGTATAGTTTCCATCTCTTTTCGGATACAAACTCAAAAGCTCCATGGCACACCAAAAATTATAGTAAGTGATCATGATTCAATATTTACAATAACTTTTGGATTGATTTGTTTTGTTGTCTAGGTACCTAACTAGCCCAGAGTTCCTCTTATCGTCCCTAATTAGATGGGCAAACTGAGGTGGTAAATAAATGTTTAGAGGGATATCTTTGATGTTTTACTTTAGATAAACAAGAACGTTGGGTGCAATGGTTTCCATTGGCATAATGGTGGTACAATACTTCATTTCATACCTCCTCCAAAATGTATCCATTTCTAACACTTTATGGGTACCATCCTCCATCACTCATATCTAGCTTGAAGGTCAAACCAAAGGTGAGAGCAATCGAAGATCACATTCAACATCAACATGAGGTACTCTCTAGTCTTAGAGAAAATTTGGCATGAGCACAAAACCATATGAAGCAACAGGATGATCAACATAGGAGTGAGTGACACTTTGAAGAGGGAGAATTTGTTTTTGTAAGGTTACAACCATATAAGTAGTTATCCTTAAAACAACAACGAAGGATAATAAGCTTGCTCCTAAATACTATGGTCCTTACCGAGTTTTGCATAAAATTGGTAGTGTGGCATATAAGCTAGAGCTCCCTCCAGGAAGTAGAATACATCCAGTCTTCCATGTTTCTTTCTTAAAGAAAGTTATTGGGCAGCACATTTCCGCCCAGTCAGTGCTTCAAGAAATGGACAAGGAAGGAATGATCATATTGGAACCTGAAGGCATTCTTTAGACATGCACCAAAAGGCTGAGGACCAGAGTCATTACCGAGTACCTGATCAAGTGGAAGAATATGAATATTGAGGATGCATCATGGGAAGATGAAGCATTCATGCAACAACATCTAGGGCTTCCCAACATTGGGTACATATCATAGGAATAGTATAAATAGGGGTTATAGGTAGTGGATGATGATTATGTGGAGTATTTGAGTCTTATTGTATGTTTTGGAGGTTTCCCCCTCGAAGTGGCTAAGCTATTATTTTTTCATATTGAGAGAATTGATCTGAAATATTATGTTATTTGGTGTTTTATTGCTAGTGATAATCATAATTAATCAAGTAATTTCATTACATATGCCCAAAGAATGACCGATACTTTATCATCCCAATCTTGTCTACCAACATCATAGATTTTAGTCAACGTGTGACTAAGTATTTTGTTAAATGCCTCAGCAGTTCCATTTGCTTGAGGGTGATAGGGGGTAGTCTTGTGATGGGCCACCATGAATTCTGATAACAGAATCCTGACCGTTCCATTGAGAAAGTGCGTACCTCTATCACTTGTCAAACTCAATGGGCATGCATACATGCTGATTATATTTTCCCCTAAAAATCTAGCAGTTGTAGCCACTGTATAATCTTTTGTAGGTGCTGCCTTTGCCCACCGTGTCAAATAATTGGTGCAAGTGATGATATACCGCAAACCAGTCCTTCACGTTCTTTGGCGAGATTTGTCCTCCAAAGTTGATAGCACATTTTTCAAATGGTTCCGCATTGGCTATTGGTTGTAAGGGAATTTCATCCCTTTTTATAGGTTTGCCAAGGTACTGCAATGGTCACAAGCCTTGGAAAACTCAATACAATCTTGGTAAATGGTTTCCCACCAAAGCCATGCGAGTAGAATCTTCCGTGCGGTTGCATTTCCCGCATAGTGTCCTCCTGTAATCCCACCATGTGCTTCTTTCATAATTGCAATGCACTCATGTTCTAGCACGCATCGGCGCAGAACCTCATCATGACCCAATTTTTATAGATCTCCACTAATCAACATGTAAGACATGGTGCATATGGCCAATTGTTTCCTCTCCAAGGCCTTCATTCCTTCATTTTCCATACCGCCTTAAGAAATACCGTAATGTCCTCCAAATCGAGGGCGCCCACCATGACCTAAACAATTGTGTGTCTGACATAGTCTCCTCAATGCTTTATGCGTCCTCCCCTGAGTTAATCCTAGATAAATGATCTGGTCTAGAATTCCTCTTTCTTGGCTTCACAACTACGGTGAACTCAAATTTTTGAAATAAGCGGGACCCACCAAAATATGCACCCTTGAAGAACATGCTTATTGACTAAGTATTTTAATGTCATTTGGTTTGTGTAGAATATAAAGGGTGTTTCCAATATATACTGCCTAAACTTATGTAGTGTGTAGATAATGGATAATGCTTCACACTCAGTAGTTGTGTAATTTTTCTCTGCTAGTGTTATTAGCTTTATGTTGGAAAAACACAAAGGATGATCAACAATCCCTTCACCAGGTTGTGCCAATACTGCTCCAATGGTTGTTCCCGAGGCATCAACATGAACATGGAAAGGATTATCCCAAGAAGGGAATCGTAGTATGGGCGTAATGACAAGCTTATCCTTTAAAGTATTAAATGCCTTCTGCTGCACCTCTCCCTAAAGGAAGGCACTCTTGTGTTTAAGAAACTCTTCTAAGGGCGCGACTATCCTAGCATATCCCTTGATGAACTTCCTATAATACCCTGTATGCCCAAGGAATCCACGCACTGTGCTTTGGCTAGTAGGCTCCCCCAACCCCACAATGACAACAACTTTGGCGGGATCTACTAGTAAACCCTCCGTACATATGATGTGCCCCAATAATGTTCCAAATGGGTTGGCAAAGACACATTTCTTAATGTTGAGGCCATCCTCAACTACTGACATCTCTCAAACATTAATCTTAAGTTATCACAGTGGTCCTTCACTAGCCCATACACTGTCCAATCATCCAGATAGACTTGAAGAAATTTGTGGATAAAGTCCTAAAATGATTGTACCAAAATGTGCGAGAACACAACAAGCACATTCTTCAACCCAAAGGGCATGAATGTATAGGAAAAAAATTCCTAGTTAGTGGTGAAAGTTGTTTTTCTCTGGTCTTCCTTTGCAATCCACACCTAGTGGTACCTTGAGAATCCATCCGTAAATGAATAGACTTCGCATCCGGCCACTCCTTCCAAAATTTCTTTAATGAAGTAGGTTGAAAAGGATCGATGAAAAAAGCGCATTCAACTCCCTATAGTCTATGTAGATCCTTATCCTTCCATTGTTTCTGATATTAGTGACCATTGGACTTACCCAATTTGACTCTTCAACAGCTTCAATGATGCCTGACGCTATCATCTTATCTATTTCTTCCTTGACCTTCACTCGTATGTTAGGATTCATCCGGTATGGCATCTTCAGACTAGGCACACACCTTCCTTCAGTTTAATCTTCATTTCCCCTAAGGAATGGTGGATGCCTTTGAGTTCATGATACCCACGAGGGAACAAATCCTGGAACTCATGTAAAAATCATGATCTTAGAGACCTCCTTCTCTAACCATAAATCCCCATGATGGCCTCTTTAGGTTCCTCTTCTGTGCCAATGTTAACCCTTTTTTGTCTTTGATGGTTAATGGTAGGCGCGTGCTTGCTCATCAGCTTTATCTATCACTTCTCATGTCCTACAAAATGGTTAACATCCAAGCTTTCCACTTCCTCCCCATCAATTACATACACCATATTCCCTTTTTCATTTTCCATGCATGCACACTCAAGTTGCATCTCTTCTGATTCTTCTTCCTCAAAGCGCACCTCCAAGTCAGGTTCTCCTAGCAACTTTTGTATTCTATCCTCTGCCATAGCACTATCTGCTATTGTAAGGTGGTTGAAAAACTATAATGCCTTATCCACTGATGGTTTTGTACTTCGATACTCAAACGTTTGAATGAGACCAGCCATCAATTCTTACCAATTACTAGTTTTACGACGCATCTCTGAGTGTATATACCATGCGCACGCACAACCTTGTAGGTGGAATATAACTTGTGAACCCATAATGAAGGTGGTAATGCTTCTGCGCTTCCCATCTAGGCCATCTCACATGCCTGGATATGGAATGAAATAGTCTCTTTACCATGGTAGTCTTGAATGACCGTGGGCGCTTTGCCTCTGGAAAACCTTATAGAGAACGTGATTCTTACCTCGCACCACTCTAAGAGGCTATCTCGATGTGTATCCCACCAGCGTGTTGTAGTCTTGAGTAGGATATAACTGAGCATCCCTCTTCTTTCATCCTCATATTTCCACTGAGTTTCCATGTCCCATAATAAAATCTCGTGCTATGCCCTTCCAGAATAACTTGTTAACTTCTTTCTTCCTAGGCACTTGAGTGAGCGTGCCTTGGTCACTTTTGTTATAGACCCCCTCAACTATCACCCAATTAACTCATAGGTCTCGTATGCCCAATTGTCACACGCCATGCTTGTGGTATCACTCACAGATTGGGCATCCTCAAATTGGATATCTCCTTCTGTAGGGTGAATTATCTTCGAGTCTTTGATGGAGCACATAAAATTCTATCAAGGACCTCTTCTCCCAAAGGTTTAGTGTAAGGTTTCGACTTCCCATCCGTCAGGGGATGATGACCCGTTCTTCTTTGTTCTCGAAATTGATATACAATTTTTTAAATCTCAAGTCAACGTTGTTCTTATAGCACCATGTGCACCCAAGAAATGATGGAAAATTATTTGCCTCGACGAGCGCCAAGACCTTGAAGTCTCCAGTAAACTTGGCCCCCTGAATGGTAATCACTGCATCCTTTAATTCTCCAATGGGCATTGCCTTAGTTTTGTTTTCCATAGACAACACATTCGAAGATGGATGCAATGCTGGTCCTTCCCATTTGATGTCAGGCATCCAATCTAAGAACATTGACTTCTGCTCCCATGTCAATCAATATATTTCTTAGAATCCAACCATCCACAACTACGTTCAACGTGATCTCCTTGTCATAGGCAAGGCTATGGGGAGGGAGGTTTGCATGCAACACCTACCTTTTGCACTCTACTCCCATGCGTGGCATCTTCTCCCATAGCCATTCTCCTAGAAAGGGAATAATATTCTCTTGCCTTAACATTTTGCACACTTCCTTGACCTCATCTAGGTCCTTCTGCGGAGCCTCGACATTACTTCTTTGCTCCTGCTATCTAGACTACTCCCTTAGACACTGGCTTTCCCCCTGCAAACTCTGAATGACATCCATTGTCTCTTGGTACAATTCCTTCTGGTCGGATGGGTCCGGATACTTCCCATTCATCGCTTCCTCTCTTGAGACTAGAGTCTTTTTCCTTGGTATTTCTTTGGTGTGTACAACTTCTGATCATGTTATCACCGAAATGTTTCTAACCCTGACTCATGCACCACTCTAGGCATCCACTATGTGTCGGCATTCTTTATACTCACCATCCTAGTGCCCTTTTCCTTCCGGTCTATTGGATCATGTGATCAAACAACTTAGGGCACTCCTCATACTTATGCTTCTTCCCGCACCATGAGAACTGCAATAACTATGGACACTCACATTTGTAGTGTTCTGTAGATCTGCAATTGAAACAGGTTGCTCATGGGAACTTGCTTGTTCCTCCTCCGCAGTTATTGCAACCAAGGAATCCTCCACGAGAACCTCTCCCACGTGCCCATTGATCCACACGCCCTTCATAAAAACGATCATTTTCATTGGAACTATTGGCAAGGCTGGTCTGGCACACACCATGATCAATGGCTTTATGGATTTGGTCAATAAGTATATAATCCTTAGTATCATGGGTTGTAGAGGTGCAGATATTATAGTAGCAAGAAAAATTCTTCTGAATCCCGTGCTGTAACAAGGGACATCTACTTGCATCATGGTCCCTGTGGCATATTTCGTAATCTACCACTTTGACGCTTACATATTTTTTGGGGGCAGCTATCCTTGGCATGCCCCTCTACTTCACAATCTATGCACCAAAGACCACTACAAGTTTGATGGGCAGAGTTTGCAGATATCTTTTCTAACTATTTAGCCATGGCAGCGATTTGAGCCTCCAGAAAAGGGCTCACACCAGTATCAACACTCTCAACTTCTTCAGCGTGTAAGGAAGTCTCTATGGCCTCATGTGGGTCAGTAAATGTTATATGGAACAATGCCCTCCTAAAAGGAGTGATCAACCCTCCAACAAACCACTAAGCATGTTGTGAAGGGTGAATGTCATATGACAGATTTGAAAAGAGATTTTTAAACTGTGCGTCATACTCTCGCAAACTTTCTACGATTCCCTGTTGGATTTATTTCAAAGCGCTAATGCTCTTCTTCTCGAACTCTAGTATATGGAACTCTGCTAGGAAGTCATTTTTCAATACAGTGTAGTCTACCACCATCTGATGGGGGTCATACTTCCTATACTAGCTATACACGTGCCCTTACAACATCGTTGCAAACTGATTGGCCTTCCATTCTAGAGTTGTGATCCCCTTCGTGCACCATAGTAACTCACACTTGTGAACATGCTCTGCAACATCCTCTATGCCTTGGTAGTCTGGAAAGTGTAAAGACATTTCAAAAATTACTTGAGGAGGGGTTGAGGCCCTTGTCCTCCTGATCCAGATCCTTAGTTTCCTCCAGTGTTTCCTTTTCCACTGGACCCATTGGATCCACTAGGTCCTGTGCCCCCAGATCCACCAGTTCCACCTCCAGATCCTCATGTAGCCAGTAATGGGATTGAAGTGGTCATGCCTAGTGTCCCCAATGTTCCATTAAACTGTGCACTGATGGTCTATGAGATCGTTCTACTACTAGATGTATGTCCCGTGCCACTCCTTGACACATTTCCCAAACCTTGTGTATTTTCCCCGTGCTCAAAAATTCCTCCGAACACTGGAATGGTATGTGTAGCCATAGAAGTTCCAAACGAGAAATTATATCTCATGGGCATAGATCGGCCACTTCCACTAATATAAACTAGGTTAAAAATACTTCTCCCTTGATCTAGAAAATCAACGCCAAGTTCCGGTCACTAGGTGGGTTCAGATGCGCGCCAATGACTCTTCTTTCTCCATGCGACGAAATCTCATCAGAATTCGAAAGGGTCTTTCTCCCGTTCTTGCCAAGATGGGGTAGCGAAGCCTTCTCAAGTTTCACGTCCTCTGCTTGAACCTCAACTCCTTCCTGCAATGTCTGCCTCCATAGATCCATCACACTTGTAACCTCACATTGTCTAGTAATATCCCTTTCACGTGCTTCACTATACTTGAGTCGTCTCTCCTTCCTTTCTTTCTCAGCCGCAATGTCTGCCATCTTCCTCCACCCTAGCTTCCTCGCCCAACACTCAAAAGGGTTTAGCTGGCCATTGGAAATTCCTCTAAAGTTAAGGTAACGATCAAAATCTTTATCACCGAAGGAATAACACATAGAAATGATCCTCTGGGCTCCCTCGAAACTCGAACTCAAAAACTTCGGGAAGATTATGTAGAAATGGTGTATTCCAGAGTGTAGCTAGCCAACACTCTCTTCCACCAATGGTCCAACACGAGTCAACATCGATCTGCATCTTGCAGCCTTTGGTAATCATCTTAGGTCCATACATGTGCTCTATAGTACCAACTTGATCTAGACGCATATGTTGAGAGCCATTCATACAACTCTACTTGGGAAGCAACAGAAGAAATTTTCATACAACTCATGGTAGAGGTTCTCTTATACCCATCTACGTGCATCAAACTCAGGTCCAATGTTGAATCTCTAAGAAAATTCATCCTCCGTGCTCTTGAACCATGTTTCAAAAATTTCAAAGGTTAAACACTTTGTCATCACATAGTACAGATACAAAAATGCATGTGATTTCTTACAACAACTTCAAAAAGAGGTCCTATAATCGGAACCAAGATGTAGTCAATTTTTATACCCCTTAACAAATAAGGACAACCCCATGCGTGCCGACCTATCACCCAGCGGGTGTTGGGCACTCACCCAGGCACGTGTGGGTGTCGAGCCCCTCTTTTATGTGATTTGTGCAAGAATGTAGCATATATGTGTAGTATAAGGACAAAAGAAACTCCTTATTCAACTGAGAACTTTGAGTAAATGCTACACTAATGTATTCATTTTGACAAGAAGAATATTGACAAAAGATAGATATGAACCATGAGGAAAAGAGGACGCATAATGATTATACTCATTCATATGAAACACACTGAACATAACAAAAAGAGATATGTATGAGACGCGAACCACATATATTCATAGTTGAACATGTCTAGCAATCATATTACATCTATCAGGGTCATTATAGACCAAAATGATAGTGCAAATTAGAACCATGTAACAGACTAGACTTACGTCCCTTACAATTCAAAAGAAAAATATGTACCCATCCCTAGATACATCACTCTTCCTATAGATCTCCTAGCCTAACCCATAAGTCTCTCAATGTATTTCCTTAGAGCTTCTTTTCTTGTCTACCCTTGGTAATCTCTCCTCTCTCTCGTCTCGTCTCTCTTTTCCTTTATCAGATGCTTGTATTTATAGCCTTTCTCAACACCTTTAAGCCTTTTTGGGAATTGCATATGCATTTCCAAGTGTCCAAGGTGGTCCTCCATGGGAGCATGCTTCTTCAAACTCGAGCCCTCCACTCTTTCCAATGATGGCCTTCTAGAAACTTCCATCGCAAGGTATATTCCTTCCTAGGCCATCGTGTTGCTAGGATGGTACCTTATCCACTCCACATGCGCAGTTGGGTCACACTTTTATCATGTTTTGTTTGATACGCCAAATATGGCTAAGTCCCAAAACCTTTTATCTGCCTGGCACGCGCACCACTTGTTATACTAAACCTTCTTAGAACCCTGTCCTATGTGCTTTATCCTTTCCTGCCCTTCTTTAAGTAGGTCCTATGCGCCCATGTGCTTCTCATTACTTAACCAATAAATTAGGGTCCCAACAGAGCACTTGGGGTCATTAGTGTATTTCCCTCCTTCTAGAGGGAAAGTGATTCAATTCTTAGCCAAATTTGAACAAAAATGGGTAAAATTAAGAAACTTTGTCTTTAGGGAACTCTACTTCATTTTTCTAACTCCCCAAATCAAGAGTAATCCAAAAAGTTAGAGAAAAATCGAAGAAAAATGCAAAAAGCGGATAAAGCTGCATAAAAATTCTCTGAAAATGCACGGAAGCCATAGAAAAAGTTTGTGGAACAAAGTGTCGGAGAAAAAGTCTTTGGAAGCCACATAAAAAGTCCATAGAATAAAGTGCCATAGAAATCCGTAGAAAAAATTGCGGAACAAAGTGCTACAGAAATCCATAGAAAAAGTTCGTAGAACAAAGTGCCACATAAATCTGTGGAAGCCGCAAAAAAAAGTATGCGGAGAAAAGTGCCTCAAAAATCCGCGGAAGCCACATAAAAGAAAAGACGTTCATGGGATAAAGTGCCACAGAAATCCACAGAAGCCACAAAAAAGTCCATGGAACAAAGTGCCATAGAAATTTGCGGATGCCGCAGAAAAGAAGTCTGCAGAAAACAAGAAAATCCGCAGAATAAAGGAAAATGACAATTTTTCATGTGAAACTTCAAATGGCCATAAGGTTTGATCCAAAGGTTTCGAAATTTGACAAAATTTATATCATTCGAAAGGTCTCAACTTCCTCTATGTAATGGGAAATATATTTCTTGATTTTATTTATGTTAGATGTGTGAAAAATTAGAAAATGTATCCAACACAAAAATTCACAGTTCCAGGCCTAACCACCGCAATTAATGAAGTATGACACCCCATTTCTTCTTCCATAAGCTAGATTACATAGGGAAAGTGAATTGTAAGGATGTAAATTCTCTTTTAAAATAATTTAATGGAAGTTTGGTGGGTGGGAGAAGAAATATGAGTTCCACTTTTTTCCTCTTCTCTCTTCCATTTCTATATATTGTAAACTCTTCTCATTTTGAGGGAGAGATATTTTGGGACTTCAGAAACTCTTTCATTTTTGCTTCACAATTCCATTGAATTGTAAGCCTTCACATGGGTCTCGTATAATATATTTTTCCTCTATTTTGCAGAGATAATGGAAAACGCAACCATTTGAAGCAATAAAATTTGTGTTTGTGGTGTTCTCTCAACCCTTGCATTTATTTTCTTGTCTTTCGTTGCCTCTCTCGTTATTTTTTTCTATTATGTGCATGTTTCTATTATTTTCAGGTTATTTTGTTGTGAATTTTGGATATTTAGTGGTAAATACATATTTGGGACCATGTCAAGGTTATCCTGGCCTTTCCCAGTGGCATTTCTCTTCAATTTTCTCCTTCAGCATTGTATCTCACTCCCTTTTGTTGGTGCTATCACCTCCTTAGTGTACATTTTCTTTATTTTCATGTTCATTCCTCTTTCCCTAGTTCATTGGAATCATAGATTAGGATTAGATAATAGATTTCCCTTCATTAGAGGTAGTTGTCACATTATTTTAGGAAGAGCAACCAACCTTCTCTAGAGAATTGTCACAACTATAAGGTCCCAAACCTTGAGACGATTCCATGTTAACTAGTTACACTGATTACCCATTAAATTCACATGCTAGAAAATCATAGGGTTTTGTAATTTGGTGATAACAGTTCTGGCATGCCCGGTGGGACCGAGAAGTCTTCTTTTTATTGCAACAAGATTGGTGTGCTCTTTAAGAGGCTCTATACCAACACATCTAGTGACTCCAAAGGGAAGAATTTGGTGGTTTTAGCAACCCAAGTCTATCAAGTTCATGAGAAGAATTCAAACCCGGTCAAGAACAAGAGAGAAAGGTATTTTTGATTATTTGCAACTATCTCCAAGTAGAGAAAGAAGGGGAAGAAGGTTTCAGAGATCTCTATCTCCGCCAAACAGAACCTTGTCAACACCTCCACCTGGTAGGACATTTATTCAATCAATTAGATTTCTTAGGCCAATCAGAATGGCTCATCAAAAACCACCACCACCACAATTTTTTTTTTGTCAATTTTATAGGTAGCATCTCACTTGCTCTCAATGCCCAAAACCAAATCCTATTTGCAGCATTGAAGAATATCCCATACTTCACTGGGGAAAATCACACAACTCTGATTGATCACATTCAAGACATTGTAAATTTCTGTGATATACATGAGGTCAATGACATGGATATGGTAGTTAAATTATTGGCCTCTTATTTCAAAGGTAAGGCTTTACAGTGGTTCAGAGCCTAGGAGCAGGATCAATTAATAATTGGGATCAATTGCACACTCTCTTTGTGGTCGGGCTTGGAGAAAAATTAGATAACTTGTTTCATGTAGAGCAATTAACCACAATCAAGAGAGCGCCAAATGAGCAAATGGATGATTTCAAATTTATATTTCAAAGGACATGGGATAGGATTCCAATTTTTGTGAGACCGGAAGCTGAAGGTGCTTTTCTCTACTTCCTAAAAGCTTTAAATTCGAATATATCCATGATGATATAATCTATGAGAGGAATAAACTTGTATTCAACCTATAACATCTCTATTAGAGCTGAAAATTGTTTGAATCAAGAAAAAAAAATTACACCTAGGTCACATATGCCTCTCTATCCAGAAATGGGGAATCTAAGTTCTAGCCAAACACCTACATTAGCTCCCATTCCTGCCCCAAAAAATCAGAATTCTAATGAAGATTCTAATTTTTATCCTAACACCTCAAATGAGTTCCAGGAAGTCATGAAACAATTGTAAAACTTATGCAATGATTTGGTGACAATTAAAAGACAATAAACACAAAATTTCAGATCATATCAGCCCCAAGCCTAACCCAATAGACCTCCATATAGCCAAATAGACAACCTTCCCTAGCTACTAAACAAAACAAAGGACAACCTCTTGCCAATAGGTAGCTTCAGCCTTATAATCCTAATACTGCCTCTACATCCATAATCTTAGTTCTAACTCAAAATAACATGGCATAGGAAGATTAATGGTACCTCCCATGTAATCAACCTCATAATCACCAACATGTTTCAATGGTTCTTTGAATCAAGCATTGATGGTGCAAAAGGTTGGTGTGTATCAAGAAACAAATCAAGAAGAAAGTTAGCATAGATAGCTAGCCAAGAAGCGCCTCCAAATGAAACTACGCTTGTGAATTGACAAGCTGAGGATTTTTGTGGCATAAATCAAGTTCCTTCTTAAGGTGTGGTAGTTAACACAAGGTCTAAAAAGAGGAATTTAGAGGAAGGGTAGTCATCTAATCCAGTTGGTACTCAATCCACTATCACTCTATAAAGAGTTAGCAATTCAAGTGTAGCTCCAAATGTGCATAATCAACCCAAGGTGCCTTCTAGACCAACTCTTATACCAGCTTTAATAGCTCATGTGCAAGATAAGGTTGTGCAAAGAAAAGGATAATAGAAATATATATCTTCTCCTTTTAATATCATAGAACAAATAAAGAAAACAAATGTCAACATCTCAATGTGGGAGTCATTAATGATCCCCGACCAAACAGATGTATTGTAAGCAGCCATGGAAAATTGGTCTGTATCAAATAGACACCCAAGAATCAAGAAAAGGTGCTCACTAATGTAGCTCCACAAGATGGAAATAAAGGAGGTCAACGGTAAAAATATGAAGCCTCCGCCATTCTATATTTATCTAATTATTAGGAGCAATCTTATACATAATTGCATGATTGATTCAGGAGCAAGCAATTCTATAATGCCCAAGAAAATAGTTGATCAGTTGGGCCTTTAATATGAATTTATTTCTATATGTGTTGTGCAATTAGACGGAACAACAATGACAACTATTTGTGTGATCAAAGGTTTAAGCCTTACACTGCATGCATGCCCAAATGTCACAATATTGCAAGATGTGTCAGTTATTGACTTGCCACCACTCTTTGCTCTATGCTTGTCTCGAGACTTCACCGCTAAAATTAGAGGCTACTTGTTTGTTGATTGGTCACATATGCTATTCAAAATGAGGTATGGATCTAAGGCTACAACTGGTTTGAACCTATTGCAAACTTCCATATTGATCCTCATGTACCAAGCCCAATCAATGCAAATTGCTCAACTTTTGACCAAGAAGATTTCCCAAGCACTTTGGAGACAAATACCAAAGTTGGAGGAATTCCAGACTTAACTCTTAATGAGTGGGAAAAAAAAAAGGCATGCATTTGATCCTTACAAGGAAATTGAGGAAGTTGAGTTGGGAATTTATTACTTTCACAAAGAAAATCTACCTCTCCTAGCATCACCAAACTAGATGGTAAAGATGACAAAAAAGAATGGCAATTTTTCTTTGATGGCTTAAGGGGTAGACAAAATGATAGAGGAGGAGCAATTCTTGTGTCACCTCAAAGTATAAAATACTACTTAACTTCTATTTTCAGTTTACTTGTTCAAATAAAACAGCTTTGAGTATGAAGCATTGATCCAAGGATTTCATTGGGTAAGAAAGAGAGGTATCAAGAACTTGCAAGTCTTTAGAGATAGCGAGTTGATTGTAAACCAAGTAAGAGGGTTGAATGTTTCTAAAAATTATCTACTAAAGTGCTACAAGAATATGGTATGGGATCTCATCGAAGACTTTGAAACATTCACCATTGAGGCTATATCTTGAGAAAGAAGAATGAGGTTGTGGATAGACTTGCATTAGTTGGGGCAGTATTTGATGTGGTTGAAAGAATCAAGAGAGATCAAACTCATCCTCATATCGGGTTGATTATAAGGCCAACTTTCCCATACAATGATGCAAGTTGGGAAGTGTTTGAAAATGATGAGCAGATCATCAATTTCTTACAAGAAGAAGCTTAATTCTCCGTTAGAAATCAAGAAAAAATAGAGAAGTAGTGTGGTGACCAAGTGGTGCAGCTGAGAACAAAAAAATCACCAAAGGGTTTAGTGAATCTGGAGTCGATCTTCAATCCTAACGACCAGTTTCGAAAAGAGAAAGAAAATATCCAAGTCAAGGGTGAAGACTCAGAGTATAATTCAATAGGTGAAGGTAAGATGTTACAAATTGGCAAGGTGAATACTCAACAAGAAAAATATGATTTTATCCAACTTTGCCAAGAATTTTCGGATGTCTTTACATGGAATTATAAATATTTGAAAGGATTTAATCCAAAATTGGCACAACATACTATTGAATTATATCCAGAAGCTAATCCCATTAGGCAAAATCAAAGGCCAGTGAATCCTCACATTGAACCACTGATGAGAAAAGAACTGAATAAGATGAGAGAAGCTGATATCATTTTTCCAATCAAGCACTTAATTTGGGTTGTAAATTTGGTGCCAATTAGAAAGAGGAACGGAGAAATCAGATTATGTGTGGAATTCCGCAATTTGAATAGAGCTTCACTCAAGGACCACTACCATTTTCCCTCTATGGAAAAAATCTTGCAAGTAGTAGCTAGTCTGGAGAGATTCTCATTGTTAGACAACTATCCAAACTATAATTAGATCATGGTGAAATAAGATGATCAATTGAAAACAACCTTCACTACAAAATGGGGACATATGCTTATAGGAAAACACCTTTTAAACTCACAAATGTTGGAGCTACATTCCGTAGATCTGTGGATTGTTAGTGTAGGCTATTATTTATCCTTTTATTTATTTATTAGGATAATTATTATACTTTTGTTAGCCCTACACTTTTTGGGATAGCTTGCTTACATGTACTAGTTGTGTGGAATTAGCTCACTAGTTGTGTTGAGTTAGCTTCTCGGTTATGTGGAGTTAGCTTACTAGTCTTCCGGAGTTAACTTAACTACCAAGATCGGTTAGTGGGAGTTCTTCACTACTTATTTAGGTAGTAGTTGCAATTCCCCCTCCTACATGTATATCGTTTTTATTGAATAGTTCAAGTCATTGTATTATAATGTATTAAGCATTATGGATTATGATGGATTTCCATATATGGTATTTTAGCTCTTATATTTTACAAATCTAATGTGGTGTGCTATTATCATATGATATCATGGCTTGGAACAATCTTATTATTGTTCCTTTCATGGTATTAGAGCGATATATGATGTAGACATCCATCTATAAGTTTTTCTTTGCAAGGAAGGGTTTATTACTTTCAAGTATTCTAAATTTGTTAGCACTTTTTTACAACATGCATTTTTATGCAAAATGGAGTGCGCCATTAGATTTGGAAGGTACCAAATCCCTAGAATCAATTGTAAATTCAACCGTGTTTTGAGATAGTCAAATATGGACCCTCTAATTGCAATGTTTTATCTACTGGATGCAGATTTGTATGTTCTGGGTGCATTCTTTTATCCATTGGATATAAGCGTGTAACTTCTGAATGCATTCTTTTACCCTATGGATATTTATATTTTAGATGCATTATTTTATCCATTGGACACAAATCTGTACCCTCTCGGCACATTCTTTTATCCATTGGATATAAGTGTGTGCCTTCCAAATGCATTTTTACCCTCTGGATATATCTTTTTGGATGCGATCTTTTATCTACTAAACACGAGATCTGTACCCTCTCGGTGCATTCTTTTATCCATTGGATATAAGTGTGTAACTTTTGGATACATTCTTTTACCCTCTGGATATTTCTATTTTGAATGCAATCTTTTATCCACTAGATGTAGATTTGTACCCTTTAGGTGCATTCTTTTATCCATTGGATATAGACATGTACCCTCTAGATGCAATGATTTACCCTCTAGACATTTAGGTTTTAGGCGCTGAATTTTATCCTTTAGTCGTAAGCCTATATCATGTGGATGCAGTATTTTACCCTTTGGACATTTGGGTGTCACGCGTACATTTTAAAAAACATCAGCATTAAAATATTATTTTAATAACATAACCTTCTAGAGCTCATAACTTTTGATCCATGGCTCAGATTAAGGTGATCTTTTTTTTTTTTTGAAAGTGTGTATTGTTTTGAGATCTATGCATTGGTGAATTTTTATACATGTATTTTAAATGTAAAGGTACTTTCACTCATTTTAATATTTACATGCATTCAATTATATAGTGCAAAATTTGGGAGGGTGTTGTAATCACTTATAGACGTAATTTCGGTTGAGCCGTCCTAAACTTTTGGTTGTTACATTTTTGTATTTATGGTTTTATACATTTATATCTCTCATATTTGTTGAGATATTTTGAATCTGTATTTTCGACACTTTTTTTTGGTGTGTTGACATCTCTCTTGTGGGGGAGCTATTGTGGTGAAGCCATGTGTTATTTTTTTGGTGTTTGAGTAGTTGATTTTGGCAACTCATACAGATATGTGGTGTCACTCTACCCATTTAGAAGAATGGGAGGGTATGGTGTTGATATTGATTCTTTAGGTTTTGTGTCCTTTCCTTGTTGCGTTTTGATACTACTTCTTCGGGTTTCGTGTCCTTGCTTTGTTACCTTGGATTTTCTTGGAGCATAACACTCCTATTTATTTAGATCTCGTGTCCTTTCCTTGTTGCTTTGATTATTGGTTTTGGATTGTGACACACCTATTTGTAGTAGTTGATATTTCTTCTTTGGATTTTGTTCTTGCCTTGTTACCTTTGCTTTTCTCGTCGTGCACTCCTATTTTTTTGGATCTCGTGTCCTTGCCTTGTTGCCTTGGTTGTTCTTAGATGGTGGCACACCTATTTGTGATTGATCAAATTATGTTTGGTGTTTTTTTACACTTTTGACATCAATTCATTGACAGTCTCCTTGCATGGAGCTATTCTAGTGAATCCCAGTGTAAGTTTTTTTTGAGTTCTATGATTGAGAAGTGGATTCAGACCACAATGCACACCAAACTTCTTCAACATTGCATGCATTTTTGGAGCCGAGATTCTTAGGATATCTTGTAATGATATTTTGCTATCTCTTCTTTGTTATTACTGGTTTTGGGTACCTTGTGGTGTCTAATTTTCTCAGTTATTGTATGTGGGTACCTCATCAGGTCTTGTTGTTGGGACCCACCTTATTTTTCACCGACCTAAGCTATGCTTATGGGAGGGTGTTATTCTAAGTTATTATTTATCCTTTTATTTATTTATCAGGATAATTCTTACACTTGTGTTAGCCTTACACTTGTTGGGTTAACTTGTTTAAGTGTACTAGTGTGGAGTTAGCTTCTCAGTTATGTGGAGTTAGCTTACTAGTCTTATGGAGTTAACTTAACTACCAATATCAGTTAGTGGAAGTTCTTCACCACTGATTTAGGTAGTAGTTGCACTTCCCTCCTATATTTATATCTTTCTTATTGAATAATTCAAGTCATTGTATTGTAATGTATTAAACATTACGGATTATGATGGATTTCCATATATGGTATTTTAGCTCTTCTATTTTACAAATCTAATGTGGTGTGCTATTAGCATCTGAGATCATGGCTTGGAAAAATATTCTTATCATTCCTTTCATGGATATAACATTTAAATGTTTGATTAACAAGATAGTGCTTGTCTATCTTGATGATATCATTGTGTTCTAAAAAATGTAGCAGAACACCTTTTCTACCTTAGGCAAGTTTTCCAAATATGTAGAAGATTCAAAGTGTCCTTGAATTGAAAAAGTGTGTATTTTTGGCTCATGAAGGAAATATATTGGGCCACATTGTTTCAAAGGAAGGGCTAACCATTGATCTCAAAAGAGTTAAAGCCATCTGGCATTTCCTTTGCCAAGCCATAAGAAATCTCTCCAAATTTTCCGGGGAGAATAAATTTTGTTCACATATTTTTACCTAATTTTACAACCCTTGTTATGCTACTAACAATGATTTTGAAGAGGAAATTTTCATTCAAATGGATAAAAAACGGAAAGGAGAGTTCTGAGGCCATTAAACATGCAATATCTGAAGCTCCAACTCTTATTAATCCAATTTTTTCAAAGAAATTCATCTTATATGCCTTCGGTGTTTAAGATATAATCTCATCCATCTTGGTACAACTAAATAAAGAGGGATCGAGAATCTTGTAGCATTAGTCAGCCAGAGCTTGGAAGAGTATGAGATGAGGTACTCTTTCGTTGAAAAATATGTCTTAGCTTTCATTAGGAGCCTAAAGAAATTTAGACACTTAGTTTCCAACAACAAGAATCATCTACTAGTGTCTCATGTTGGGGTCAAATATTTTCTCTTGAAAAGGATTTGAATGAGAGAAGGGTAGGTTAGATCAGCCACGTCATGAAGTATGCTATAGATATCAAGGTAACCAAATTGGTCTACTGACAAGGGTTTGTGTGAGCAACTATATTTTAATGACATGTTGAGTTAAAAGATGAAGGATGAGTTGTCCTAATGCTCCAAGATAACAAAGAACTTCCCGCGGATGGTATGGCCACACCTTGTTGGACTCAAGATATTGTGCATTATCTTCAAATAGGTCTATACCCCCAAGAATTGAGTAAATAAAAAAGAAGGTATTTCAAGATCCAATCCATCCCATATGTGCTTGTGGATGACATCTTGTTCAAGAAAGATATGAATGGAGTTCTCTTAAGGTGCATTGAAAAAATTAGATTGAGAAGGTGCTACATGAATTCCACGATGGAGAAGCGGGAGGCCATTTTGCTCCACGAGTAAGAATGTTGAATATCATGAATGCTGGTTATTATTGGCCCACACTTTTTAGTGACTACTATGCATGGATTAAAAAGTGTAATAAATGTGCATTCTTCACCGGAAAGAAAATCTAGCAGCACTACCCCTTCATCGAATCTCAGTGGATCAACCTTTTATACAATAGGGATTAGACTTCATTGGTGTAATTAATCTGAATTCAAGCTTAGGCCACAAATGGATTCTAATAGCTAAAAAATATTTCACCAAGTGGACTAAAGCAATGACAGTCAAAGAGGTAAATGAATCTAGTATTTTGGACTTCTATGAGGGGATAGTGACTAGATTTGGTTTCCCAACTACTATCATATCATACAATGCCCTGACATTTCTTGGCACAAAGATCACTGAATGTGATGTTTGAAATTGAGTATAGCTTGTCACTTCATCTAATTATTACCCCCAGGGAAATGGGAAAGTTGAGTCCACGAACAAAAACTTGCTTTGAGAATCATAAGGAATCTTGATGAAAACCAGAGGACCTAGCACACAAGGCTCAAATCATCCATGTGGGCTGATAGAATTTCACCCAAAATTTCTACAAGAAGCTCTCCATACAAGATAGTATACACAAGAGAAGCAAGGTTGCCTATATCTTTCGAATTACCAACATTAGAGCTTCTCAAGCTAATGGAGTTAGTTGAGTTTGAACCCATGGAAGCTAGGTATGCGAACTCATGGAGATGGAAGAAACAAGAGAGCATGCAGTGTAAACCACATAGAAGGATCAATCATTGATCAAGAGGATCTTTGACAAGAAGGCCAAAGCAAGAACCTTCTAAGAAGGAGATTTGGTGCTAAAGTGGGATGTTGACAGGGAAAAATCGGAAATCATTCCAAGTTTGATGCAATATGGAGTGGTCCCTACATGATCACATAATGCAAGAGTAGAAACACTTTTTGACTGGCCATGTTGGTTGGTGAAGAATTACATATTCCATTCAATGGAATCTATCTTAAATATTTTTACTGAAGTAAATTCTCACCCTTGTACATTTTAGTTTAAGATTTCTATTCCTCTAAGTGCTTTTGAAACAATGTTTTGTTGGTAGGAGTAGGTTTCTTTTAGTAGAAGAAGTGCTTGTGCATACTTTGCATGTTCCACTTGGGGCATGTATGATCTTCCTCTTTTGTACATAGTTTTGGTGCTTCGTGGTTGCTTTTACACAGTTCAACTCATTGGAAATGGCAACGTTGAAGATAGGAACCAATTTTAATAGAAGTTATAAGTGCTTTCTAAATCAACAGGTGCTTTAGTTTCAACAGTGTTTAAGCGTCTTAGGGACAAGATTTCAAAGTTTAAGATCAAGATTTGTGTTTATCAAGTTAACTTTATGCCCAATGGATGCTTCAAGGCCACTGATCAATTCATCTAATAGACAGATGTCCCCATGAGTTGTCAAATTGTTATCCATTTTTACCCTCGGGAAAAAATGGACAACTTGGGATGAAATTGGACTTGGGCAATATATCGAAACTTTAATGGAGATTTTGGAGATTTCAGGTAAATTGTCATGTTCTTTGACACTTATAGTTAATTTGGGAGCACTTGGGGTCATTGGTGCACTTCCGTCCTTTTAGAGGGAAAGGAATTTGATTCTTAGCCAAATTTGAGCAAAAATGAGTAAAATTGAGAAAAATTGGCTTTGGAGCACTCTACTTCATTTTTTCTAACTCCCCAAATCAAGAGAAATAAAACAATTTAGAGAAAAACTGGAGAAAAATACAAAAACTAGATAAAGTCAGAAAAAGTCCGTAGAAAAAAATACCATAGAAATCAGAGAAGTCGCAAAAAAATTCCGTAGAAATCTGCAGAAGCTACAAAAAAATCTGCGAGAACAAAGTGCCACAAAAATCCCCAAAAGCCGCAGAAAAAGTTTGCAGAACAAAGTGCCACAGAAATCCGCGGAAGCCACATAAAAATTCCGTGGAACAAAGCTCCATAGAAATCTGCAAAAGTTACGAGAAAAATACCACGTAACAAAGTCTTTGTAGAAATTCGCGAAAGCCGCATGAAAAAGTCTCCAAAACAAAGTGCCACAGAAATCCGTGAAAGCCATAGAAAAGAAGTCCACGAAACAAAGTGCCACAAAAATCCACGGAAGCCGTAGAAAAAGTTTGTAGAACAAATTTCCATAGAAATCTACGAAATCCATAGAAAAGAAATCCGTGGAAAACTGAAAAGTCACTGAAAACAGGAAAATCCACGGAACAAAAGAAAACAATAGTTTTTCACACAAAACTTAAAATTGCCATAACTTTTGATCCAATGCTCAAAATTTGAGAAAATCTATGTCATTGGAAATTTTTCAACGTCTTCTATGCTATGGGAATCATAATTTTTGATTTTATTAAGTGTATATGTTTGAAAAACTAGAAAACATTTCAAGCATGAAAATGCACAGCTTTTAGGCTTAACCACATAATTAATAAAGTATGGTACCCCATTTCTTCTTCTAGAAGCTAGAGTACATGGTGAAAGTGATTTATAAGGATTCCCATACTCTTTTTAGAGCATTCAATGGAAGTTATTTGTGGGTAGGATCAGAAATTTGAGTTCCACTTTTTCCGTCTTCTCTTCTATTTCTATATATTGTAAACTCTTCTCATTTTGAGGGAAAAATATTTTGGGACTTAGGAAACACTCGCATTTTTGTTTCTCAATTCCATTGAGTTATAAGCCTTCACATGGGCCTGTAGAATGTATTTTTGCCTCTACTTTACAAAGATAATGGACTATGCAACCTTTTGAAGCAATAAAATTTGTGTTTGTGTTCTCTCAACCCTTGCATTTATTTTCTTGTCTTTGCTTGCCTCTCTGTTATTTATTTTGTATTTTGTGCATGTTTCTATTACTGCAAGGTTATTTTGTTGTGCTTCTTGGATATTTTGTGATAAATACATATTTAGGACTATGTCAAGGTTATCCTGGCCTCTCTCATTTATATTTCTCTTCAATTTTCTCCCTCAACAATGTATCTCACTCCCTTTTGTTGTTGCTATCACCTCCTTAGTGTAGGTTTTCTTTATTTTCATGTCCATTCCTCTCTCCTTGGTCCCTTAGAATCATATATTAGGATTAGCTAATAGATTTCACTTGATAAGAGGTAGTTATTGCATTAGTTTAGGAAGAGGAACCAACCTTCTCTGGGGAATTGTCTCAACTGCAAGGTCTCATACCTTGAGACAATTCCATGTTACCCAATTACACTGATTACCCAGTAAATTCACATGCTAACAAATTAGAGGGTGTTATAACTTGGTGATAACAGTAGTAAGAATGGTGTGATCTTTGTTAGAAGTCTTTGAGTTTACTATAGTATATGTGTGCCATAACATTGTTTCATAATATCTATCTATGAGAATGTAATCATGGATCTGTTAGGGTTCTTGAAGTTTATAGGTGGAACCATTTATAGGTATATCTACTGCTAAGGTGGTAGTATGTGTGAATGATTATTCCTTAACATGAAAAGGCAATTATGGGTCTATGTTAGTCAAGATAAGAAGGTTGAGTCTAGTCTAATGTTGTAAAATATGAGTATACTCTTGTATGTGGTCCAAAATGAAGGATGATTATATGGGAGTTAATAAATGAAATAAAAATATTGCATATAAGTTTTTGAGTCATATCATGAAGTATTGTCAAGTAGTATAAGAGTTTAGGTCTGTATGAGAGTCAAAAGAGATTTTTCTTTGTTTGGTGTAATTATCATTAATTCATGCTTAAACAGAATAGAGGATGTTTATGCTTCATAAAGGTGATAATAAGGATAAATGAGTCATCAAATATGATGACTTGATCAAACAATAATATTAAGGAGGTCATTGGTAGATTTATTGAAGGATGATGAAGAAAAACTAAAAATGATTCAAGAAAGTAAGTGGTGTGTGTCATTCTTAACCAAAATAAGAGTGCTCATGATCTTAGAATACATTGATACAATGTATTTGACAAAGCTTGTGAATTCGAAACCAAAAATTTATGGATCTTGAGTTGTTTTTACTTGAACTGGGCTCTAGGAGACCATAAGAAGTGGTATGAAGGAAAATATATGTTTGAAGGTGTAAATGGTTAAGTTGAAAGCCAAATTTTGGTGCAATTCATCTAAACAAGGTGTTATTAAAGATTTAATTTGTTTTATTCCAAGAAGAAGTTATAGTTCTTTAGAATCCATGATCGTTCTTAGAATTTATTGTTAAGAATTCTAGGAGACCTAATTAACAAGGGTGACTTGCAAATTGGGAAGAAAATTTTCAAAGTCGTACAACAAGGTTGATGGATATTACAAAATAGCCAAATATGTGGTCAAAACAGGTAAGTTTTCCTTGTGAAAGTGGATGGATCCAAATTTAAGTGTGAATTCCTCTTAAGGAAGGACTAGTAGCCTATATGAGCAAGATAGAGAAGAGAAAGTGGGTTAGAGGTTCTCTCTGAGCAATTTGATCCTCAAAGGATGGTTTTGAGCTATTGAGTGGATATTGATAAAGTTGATAAAGTAAAATAATGAGGTACATTGGTGTGTTAAGAAAGCTAAGTTTTTGCATATGTGATTTAGGCTAATGAGATTGTATGTGACATGTTATAGTGACTTTAAAGGTAGTAATAATGTTTTATAGGTATGCAGAGGTCTCTTAAGGATACATGAGGCTAAATTGAATGTATGTCGGGGATATAATGCATGAAAAGTGTCAAAAAGTGGATAAGAATCATAGAAGTTGCATGTAAATTGTATGATTAAAGGAACTATGAGCTCAAAGGGATTATATATGTAGCTACATGTGAAAGATAAGTTAGCATCACCTAAGACGGATTTCAGTTCTTAAAAATAGTAAGATAGAGTTTGAGTTGATCATGAGAAATATTTAGGTGCCTCTAAGTGTTTACAAGTGCAAGAGATATTGGCAATGACCAATGCAAGGAAAAGAGGTGAATGAGACATATAGTGGCAAGGTATAAAATTATAAAAGAGGCAATCTTGCATCAAAATATGATGTCTCAGGTCCTACATTTCCTAACTAAGCACAAGGGTTGCTATGTATCTCTTCAAGGTGATCAAAGAGGTCAACAAGGTAATTTTGATAGATGACAATTGTTTGTAGAGTTTGTATGATGGATTTC
Organism: Taxus wallichiana var. yunnanensis; assembly: GCA_018340775.1. NCBI lineage: Eukaryota > Viridiplantae > Streptophyta > Pinopsida > Cupressales > Taxaceae > Taxus > Taxus wallichiana. The sequence continues at coordinate 94,925,612 of CM031233.1, read as the reverse complement.
CTATCGTGTCAAGGATGCATGATATCAAATATATCAAAATAACATTCTAAAGGTCTGTAGGTGTTGTACAAGTTAGGAGGATTCATACTTGGGGTGTTACCAAGTATTATTGTTTCTATGAAGGGAGTATGAGTAATTAGGTACTAGAGTAGGTCTGTCAGTCCTTGGATGGGATTAAATAATGTGACAAGAGGTTCAATAATTCTATGATTGTGCTACATGAGTGAGAAATAATCTGACATAGGGGGAGTCTATGCTGACTCTCAACCAAAGATGAACAGGTGATATATGTGATATAGAAGGAACAACATAAAAAATTAAGAATGGTAACAACCATAACCTCTTGAGGTATAGGCAATCTCATCAAAATAAGAGTGAAATTGCATGAAGTAAACTGAAAAAGATTGAGTAAGTGTTTTAGGGAAATGCCAAAGTGTTTGTCATCTCTCCAAGGAAAGTAATCAAGGTAAGTAGGAATTTTTTTTATGTTTTCCCCTAGAGAAGGGAGTCATAAGTATAGGTTGAGTTGTGATAATCCATGTAATTTTGTGTGTGGGAAAGAAGGATGGAGAACCAAGCATCAAGGATGGAAATAAGAAGATCATGGGGTATTAAAGGGAAAACAAGTCATGGGAGCTTATATGGAATGATGGGGTATCAACTAGAGCAATCATGAATGAAAATCGAGGAGATAACGAAGGTACATATTAGTAACAAGCAAATGGAAGTGAACTATAGGTGTCTGAGAGTGCATGGTACCTATTTAAGTCACTCATCTAGATTGATCATGAAAAGAAGTTCTTATCTCTACTAGGCTTCTTGGATACTTTCTCATCCATATGAAGCTTTGAAGAAAGGGGGAGGTGTCTAAGTTGATATATGTCTTCTCTATGGTTTAAAGGTATGTTGTCATAAGGATCTAAGTTTTTTATGAGTTATTTCTTGATTGTTCAAAGTAGTAAGAATGGTGTGATATTTATCGAAAGTCTTTAAGTTTGTTCAAGTTTGTGTGTGTCATGACATTGTATCATATTGTGTGTCGATGAGAGTGTGATCATGGCTCTGTCAAGGGTCTTGAATATTATAGATGGAACCATTTATAGGTATATCTACCGGTAAGGTGATAATATGTGTGAATGATTGATCTTTAACATGAAAATACAATTTTGGGTCTATGTTGGTGTAGACAAGAAGGTTGATGATTAAATAAAATTAACTAACTAAATGTAGTAAATGATAGTTAATCTAATCTAGGAGGACATATAAATGCAGCAAATAAATGTATTAAGACAACATGTATATGAGATAATTGATAAAAATAATGAAAATAAAAACTCTAATGTGCTTTAGAGGGAAGAAGAAAGAACTCAAATTTGAATAATAGATGCTTATCGAACTATTTCACGAGAGGTGATTGTAAAAACCAGAAGCGGGAATGACTAATCATGATTCTGAAAAGGAACGAGTTAGATGATCTCGCTAGAGACTGGAGTACTGAGTAGGGCCCGGGGCACCCATGGATGCTCTGGTTTGTAATCTGGGTGTCCCGGTGCAGGCAAGAGATCTGAAACTTGTTTTCATAAGGCCGAAAGATGCTCCAAAACCCTCACTATCACTCACATCAACATCATTGTCCCATATTGTATGTCACCAATAAACCAAGATGGAAAAAAGACTTGTAAGACCCCGAAACAAACATCAAACCCTAAAAAAGGAAAATGCATATAAAGGGGTCAGACTGACCTCAATTGCCACAATGATGGAATTACTAACTGATCACTACACTACATCTCAGACCCAATGTAGTTCTATGTGTAAGTTGTGTGAGCATGCCCTAGGTTTATCTTGTTCCATTCACACTTTGTAAAATAACAAGCAATAACTTTGTGTATAAAATGTAATAGAATGTGTGCATGGAATAGAATATAATCCCTCCTATTAAGTGTTTTGCAGATGTCATAGCATTGTGCCTTGATGATGGAGCTATGTGGATGCAAGAGATATCTAATGCAATAGATGGATGCAACTCTAGATGGAGCAATAGTAGTTAGTGATGATAGGTCCCTCATTATGGTCTCATAAATTTTTATTTATAGGGTTCTCTTGGTATACTTTCGTAATTAACCCCAAAAATTCTGACCACAAGAAAGATAAAGATGTGAAATGGCTAAAAAGAATGCGGTGAAAGCTCTAGAAGGATCATGGCACCCACGGGCACTCCAGTACTAATCTGAGTGCCCTAGTCGAGGCTAAAATGATGTGGGATGATAGAATCTGACTAGGCATATGGGTGCAAGAGTTTCATAAAATAAAATAAAGTGGCCAAAAGACAGTGGTTAATTAGTACTTTCTTCCCTCAAGAACCTTCTAAATAGTAGTATGAGATTGGGATAGATAAATGTCTAAAGTGCATGATTTTGTGACTACATTTCTCCCCCACTTTATGTTGTTGAGTGGAAAGCTCGGTAACATAAAGTAGATAGATATGCGTACTTGATATTGATGTAGAGTGATGAAAAAGGTGTGCCAAAGGACTAGGCAAAGTGTGGAATGAAAAAAAAAGATGGAGGAGCGTGGAAACTAAAGATGAAAAAAATGTAAAGAAAAAGTGATGAGCATGAACCTAGGGTGAAACGCGTGTGTAGCTACTCCGGTGTGTAGTGCACATGCATGGTTAGTAAAAAATGTGTGATGTCGTAGGGTGTTGTTGTTGAAGCTTTTGTTTTTTTTTCCCTCATTTGAATGCTTGTTTCTCATACTTTGGACCTGTAAGGAGAATATGATCAAGTAGTCAAATATGTATGAAAGAATGTAAATGCAAAATAGGAAAAATGTAAATGCAGTGGTAAATGGAACATGTGCAGTTGATCCATGTCGAGAGAGAGAGTATAGAAGGATATCCTATATTGTGAGTTTTGGGGTGATCTCATGGCATCCAAGCTCTAACTCGCTTCCTTGAATGTGTGTAGAGATCTCTGTATCATCCTAGTTTTTGGGTGATCTGATGCCACTGGCTGAAGTAGTGTAGAGAGGCACACCCACTGTAACCTCTAAGCCTGTAACAGCTTCCCAGAATGCTAAGGACAACATGTCCTATAAAATCTGCTATGTATGGGCTTCATAGATTGGTCTGAACCCACTTGCTGAATGTAACTTACAATGTCAAGGATGCAAAGTGCACTAAACTGAACTGGTGTAAATGCATTATGTTAGAATGTAATCCCAAATGATGCCCCCCTCTTTGGGGGCGCATACAACATAGCCGATAGGAGAATGCAGCCCCAAAATAGGGTCAACCGCATTTATGCTATAATGTTGAAAAGTACTTGGTAAAAATCAAACCACACACAAACAAGAAGGCTAGCAAGACAAGTGTAAACACACATGTATATAGGAAACAATGTAAGCTATGTAACAAGTGTGTAAGCTACTAATAAAAGTAATTTAATCACACAAGAAGACAAGTAATCCGCACAAATTGGGCTATAAACATGGGACATCACTCACGATGTCGCAAGACATGGAAGGCCATCATGGTTGCTAACAATAGATAAGTGTGAACACCAAACTAAGGGAAAGATACACATATAATAATAAATAATAGCAGAAAAATAATAAGTATGGACAACAAATCCTGCATAATAAATGTTGCACATGAAGCATCCATTAGTATGTTATAAAGATAACCAATATGTCAAAAGCATGTATAAGCTAGTAATGTAAAGTTCTAAGTTCAAAATGAAACAATAACACCTGAAAGAGATGAATGTGATGCCCCAACGACCGAGTGTAGGAAGGGTAGAAGGTGAGCATCCATGTCATGTGTAGGAGACCTATATATGTGACCACAACTAGAAAAAGGTGTGAATGTGCATGTGTGGATGGTATAGATAAATGACATATAAGTAAGCTAACTAGCATGCGTAATAAGTGATAATGTAAAAATAAGAGTAAGCAAGAATAAAAGAAACCATATATGCGAGAATTCTATGGATGGGTGGAATGGAATGAAAAATGGAGTGGTAGGAGCTGCATGCCCCTCGATTGAATGAATATGTATGTAGTGAGTTTCATTTGGTTTACCCCCTCAGCAGTCAAGAATGAACCATAAATGAGAGTGCTTCATCAGAAAATGGTTGAGTCTTTGTGTGTTTTTCTAACGCGTTGTGAGAAATGTGTAAGTGTAGTGATGAGATGTGACATATCAAAAATGTGTGTGTGAACCTTATATCTCGAAGCATATATCACAACTAAGTTAATGTAAGAGTGATGATAAATCCTAAGCATATATTACAATAAGATGAATGGATGAGTGATGATTTAGCACTAAGTGTATATCACCGCAAAATGTAAGGAGGGTTTGGTGATGAAACCTAAGATCTAGACCACTAGAAAATGATAGAATAGGTGATGATTTATCCTAAAGTGTATGTCACTACTAAATGAATAGTATGGAGTGGTGATGTAGCCTAAGGTGTATACCACTAAAAAAAGATGGAATAGGTGACGATTTAGCCTAAAGTGCATGTCACTAGCCTAGGAATGTCACATGATGAAAGGTAGAATGTGTGATGAGTGAAAGGTCCATTTGAGTTGTAAAACCTTGATAGTCGAGTATGGATTGAGGAACTAAAGTGCGTCATCGGGCGGTGAATTTAACGCATAGAAGACAATGTATTATGGACAACCATAGGAGAAGTGAAAATGTGTGAAATGTAGTGTAGAGTATGTAATGTATTACGTGTAGGTGTGCTTGTAATATTAGTAATGTAATATGCATGTGTGATGAATAGTATGTGTGAATATGTGGTGAGTAAAATGAAAATGAAAGATGTGTAGAATGTGCCAATGTGTGGTGTAAATAATGTAATGGAAGATGTGGAAATATGAAAAATAGTATGTAGGATGGATAATGGAAGATGCTAGACTCTAATGATAGGAGTGTGTGGTAAATAATGACAAATGCATATCCAATGTAGGGGTGCATAGCATATGTGATTATTATTGGTAATCATGTGATAAATGTGGTATGTAAATACGTATAGTGAAAGACAAGGTGTGTACACATGCCAAATACAAAATGTATATGCAACGAAAGTATGGTGTGGAAAAAATACAAGGTGTATAGATGTGGTATGTAAGATGTAGTATAAAAGTCATGTGGTCAACCTGAAAGTGCAAGATGCATGTGATAGGTAGATGTAACATATGATATGTGTAGATGATGAGTACATGAAATGTGTAATGTATAAGATGAAAAGTACATAGGCGATCCAAGTAAAAATGTATATATGACGCAAACCAAGTGTGAGATAAGTACATGGAAACGCAGAGTATATGGTGTATAACACACAATGTGTGATGGAATGCAATGTGTAATTCCTATAATGTAGTGCGTGGGGTTCAATGTAGTAAGCCCTAGATAGTATAGTGTGAACTGAAGCACCAGAGTATGTCATTGGGTAATGACGTTATAATGTATTATGGATATGCCTAATATGAGGATATGAATGTATTAAAATATAAAAGATGTTGATTGTGACTATGCTAAGATGAGGTGGGGGAAGGTGGAGAACCATTCCCCCAAGTATGTGTGAATGAATGAACTATCCAATTATGGTGAAAGATGAAGGTTGTTCTTATGATGTAGGAGATGAAGCGTGTGACCATGCTATAATAGGGGAGGTATGGTAGACAAACATTTTAGTGGTGAATGAAGTTTATGCGCATGCAAGGGATGAATATATGAATAAGGTCATGGCATTATAAAATGCATTGGTGATGGATATCTACATGAAATAGAGTGTGAAGGTGAAGAATATCTACGTGTAATAAAATGAGGTGGTGATATATGACGTTATGCAGTAATTGTATGAGGAATAGGCCAATACCGATGTATAGGGATAGTGGAATGATGTGGTCATGCAATTGATATGTGACTAGGAAAATTAGGAGTAGATTGTGCTTTGAGAATCATAGAATGTGATGCGGTAGATGAAGTAGGGGATGTGCTAGATGTTGTGCGAGGAGATGGTGACCCCAGAGTAGATGGAGGGACACTATAAATAGAAATGACTTGATTATTGAAAATGAATTTAAGTTTCAAATGATTCATAGAAATGATAGATTGTGAGAGACGAATCCAATTGAGACTAAGAAGCATGTCACATCCTTCAACTTTATTTCCAATGATGAAGGGTACAAGCATAGTAAGAGGGCCAACTATAACGTGTAACTTAAAAACCCCATAGGGTTTTATAAAAGAGTATTTGATTTGGGATAGAGGATACCCGATAACCTTAAGGAGTGAGACATAACATGCACTAATGGGCCATGATGGGTCAACCTTAGTGTTGTTGACGGAGGTTGAGTCAATAGATGCATGGATGTGTAAATTATTAGATGTAAACTTAGCATGATAATTGATGTTGGAAAATGAAATGAATGGTGGCGCAGCTTAAGTGTTGGAAATTAATAAATCTAGATCTCCTAATCTGGGAGGTGAAACCGTGTGATACACATGATTATCATAAGAATATGTTGTCTTATTGTCATGTTGTTTAGAGTCATTGTTAAAACTCTTGATTTTACCCTTGTCATTGGTTGGTGCAAAGATAGAAGACTTTGGAACTCAAGTTTGTTTTTATTGATGAATTCTTGGATGATTTTTCGAGTTTTAGGAATCTATTTGTAGAATGTCCTACGCATCGATGATAAGGTTACGTGTTCAATTCACATTGGGTTCACCAAAATGATTAACTAAATAAATGTAGTAAAGGATAGTTAATCTAATCTAGGAGGACATATACACACAACAAATAAATATACAAAGAAAACATTTAGATGAGATAAGTAATAAGAATAATGAAAATAAAAACCCTGATGTGAAAGAGTGAAGAGGAAAGAACTTAGCTAAATAATGTATGCCTACCAGACTGTGTTGAAGAGGTGACTCTAAAAATCAGAAGCAGGAACGACTATGCAAGAGTCCTAAAAAGGAAGGAACTAGAGGATTTAGCTAGACTAGAGCGCTTAGAGTAGGAGTGGGGTGCTCGATGGCGCTTTGGTCTACAATCTGGGTGCCCTGGTCTCTGTAAGATCTCTAAAACTAGTATTCCATGGCCAAAAGGTGATCTGAAACCCTTGCTATCTATCACATCAAATGTTTTGTCCCATGTTGTATATCTCCATTAACTCAAGATGAAAGTGTGTATATGGATTAGTTAAAAATGAAAGTAAAATTGAAAATAACACATAATAGATTCAATAAAATTCTAAGCAAATCGATATACCATCATGCTTAGAGCTTAAACAAGACTAATCTACCAACATCTTTGCATTAGAACATGAATAAACATCCAAAATAATATGCTAAGCCATTAATCTCTATCTCTATTAATGTTAATCAATGAAATGGACCTATTTATAATCCTTAGCAATCAAAGGGTTGATTATATGTTTGAATCTCAAGGTTTTAAGAATGGAGTCTTGTCAATCCATGGCTACAAGAACACTTGACATATCTCCATATGAATTCAAACTTGGATGGATGAATGCAAGAAATAAAGATACCTAGCTCCTCTAATGGAATAATTCTCTAAGATGATAAAATGGCTATACTTTAGGATTTATGCTCATTTAGGTGTAAGAAGAAAGTTAGGAGGAGGGCTCCTATATAGCCCAATGGATAAAATAAGCTTTACATCCCTTTACATGTGAGATAATATCAAGGTTGAGTTAGTTGTGGATAAGGATGGTTGAAATGGGGTTTAGTCAACATCAGGAGAGTTTAGTTTGTCCTTTAGTGACTCATGGGGTTTGAGGGGATTCATTAATTAACCAAAGTGATTAACTAATAGGTGAGAAAGCTTATAAAAGCTATTTAGAAGAATAATTAGTATGATCTAGGGGATAAGAAGGATTTAATCAAACAAATGATGACTTATTGATCTAGTAGAAGATAGAACTTAATTTATTAATTCAGGTAGAAAGGGATTTAATTAATGGAAGGTCGTTAATTGTTGTCTTTGCTAGATAGAAGGGTCAATTAACTAGCATAATGTATTTAATTATCAATAATATAAGATAAAATGTGTGATATTGATGATATGTCATCAATTTATAGGAAAAAATATAATTAGTGCAATTTAAGTATTTAAATTGCATGATCCAAATTATAGGTGTTTACAGAGAAAGACTTGCAGACCACTGAAACAAGCATCAAACCCTAAAAAAGGAAATGCATATAAAGGGGTCAGAATGACCTCATCTACAACAATGGTGGACTTACTAACTAAGAATTGCAATACATCTCATACCCAATGTAGTTCTATGTGCAAGTGTGTGTGATCATGCCCTAGTTTTCTCTTGTATCAGTCACACTTTGTGAAATAACAAACAATAACCATGTGTAGAAAATGTAATATAATGTGTGCATGGAATAGAAGATTCCCTCCCCTATGAAGTGTGATGCAAATATCCTACTCTTGTGCCTTGATGATGGAGTTATGTGGATGCAAGTGATTTACTGATGCATTAGATGAATGCAACTCTAGATGGAGCGATAATAGTAAGTGATGCTTATACTCACATCATATGTTGCAAAATATGATATACTCTTTTATGTGGTCCAAAATGAAAGATAAGTCCATGGGTCAAGAAATTAAATAAAAATATTGATTATTATTTTGTTGAGTCATATCATGAAGTATTGTCAAGTGGTGGAAGAGTCTAGGTCTATATGAGAGTCAAAAGAGTTGCTTCTCTATCTTGAGTGGGTTAAGGACTCCATATTGGTGTAATTATCATTATTGCATGCTTAAAATGGAACAAAGGATGTTCATGCTTCATAAATGTGATAATAATGAAAAATGATTCATCAAATATGATGGCTTGATCAAACCATCATCTCAAGGAGGTCTGTGGTCGAGTTCTTGAAGGATGATGAAGACAAACTAAGAAGGATTCAAGCAAGTAAGCGGTGTGTATGATTTTTAATCAAAACAAGAGTGATAAGGATATTAGAGGATGTTGATACAATGTATTTTAATTTTTTTGTGAATTTGAAACCAAAACATTGTGCATCTTGAGTTGTTTCTACTTGATCCAGCTCTAGGAGATCATAAAAAGTAGTATGAAGGAAAATATATGTTTGAATGTGTAAATGGTTAATTTGAAAGCCAAAATTTGGTGCAAATCATCTTAATAAGGTGTTCTTGAAGATTTAAGTTGTTTTATTCCAAGAAGAAATTATACTTCTTTGGAATCTAGGATAGTTCTCGAAATTGATGTGAAGAATGCTAAGAGACCTACCTAATTAACAAGGGTGACTTACAGACCGGGAAAATATATTTTAAAGTCATGTAATAAGGTTGATGAAGAAGACAAAATTGCTAAATGGGTGGTCAAAATAGGAAAGTTTTCCTTTTGAAATTGGATGGATCCAAATTTAAGAGTGAATTTTTCTTAAGGCAAGGCTAATAGCCTATATGAGCAGGATAGAGAAGAGAAAGTGGGGTAGAGGTTATCTACAAGAAATGTGATCCTCAAAGTAGGGTTTTGAGCTATTGAGTGCATATTGATAAAGTTAATAAAGTCAAATAGTGAGGTACATCAGTTTGTCAAGAAATCTAAGTCTGTTTATATGTGATAAAGGCTATTGAGCTTGTATGTGACAGGTTATAGTGACTTTGAAGGGATAAATAGTGTTTTATAGTTATGAAGATGTATCTTAAGGATATAAGAGGTTAAATTGAATGTATGTAAGATATATATTGCATGAAAAGTGTCAAAAGTGGACAGGCCTCATAGAAGTTTCCCATAGATTGTATGAATATAAGAACTATGAGCTCAAAGGGATGATCTATGTATCTATAGATACGAAAGGTAAGTTAGCACCACCTCAAATGGATTTGAGTTATTAAGCATGGTAAGATATACTTTGAGTTAATAATGAGAAATATTTAGGTGTCTCCAAGTGTTTACAAGTGCAAGAGAGAGTGAAAATGAATAATGCAATGACAAGAGGTGAATTAGACTTATAGTGGCAAGGTACATAATTATGTAGGAGGTAAGCTTAAATCAAAATATGATGTCTCGGGTCCTACATTACTTAACTAAGCAAGGAAATATTTCTATGTATCTCTTCAAGCTGATCTAAGGGGTCAAGAAGGTAAGTTTGATAGATGACATTTGTTTGTAGAGTATGCATGATGGATTTCATATCTGTGTCAAGTAATCATGATATCAATTATATAAAAATATCATGCTATAGGTTTGTAGGTGGTGTCTAAGTCTTGAGGAGTCATTTTTGGGGTGTTACTGTTGTGGAAAAATCATAACACCCCTCGAATGGCTTGGTTTGAGATGGGGAATTCGGTGTGATTGTACAACATGGAGCTATCATGAGTGAGGAACATTATGAAACGGGATAGCTCTCTAGAAAATGTCATTTCTGATCCTTACCTACTTACCACTAACTACTCCTAATGCAGGTAAAACCACTGACTAACCCTAATATACAACTTCCAAGGGGACATGGAAAGAAGGATTATATGAAAGAAACCTACACTACAAGCGGTGATACACCAAGAAAGGACTAGTAATCACTCTTCCCAACCCTACAAAATGGACAAAGGGTGAATCTTGGGAGGTTGGACAAATGCAACACAAACCCAAGTTACACCAATTCATTAAGGGAGGTTAGGCAACTACAACACATACCCGAAATGCAAACAATATTTATTCCTGATAAGCATAAAACACCCATATCTTGTAATAACTATGAAATATGCACATAACACCCTATTGGAATGAGAGGCAAGAGAGACAAAAAAATCATGAAAAGGTTAAAATAAATTTCACAAACAACAATTGCTTTTTCTTGTGAAGTATACATAGTACATTGCATGTGGGAGAGACACATAAAGCCATTATAGATCTTGAGAGGAAGACTTGAAGCCCTAAGAAGAAATGGGGTGCATGGGAGGAGAAAATGACCAACCCTTTGCACAATGCCACCCCATACAATTTATATAGAAAATTTAGAGGAGAGAGATGAATTTTTAATTAAAGGGTAGTTGAGACATTTATTTAGCTTAATTCATCTACATGGGTCCTCTGAGGTTGCCCATAATTTTACACTTACCTCCATTGCTGGCCATTAATTACACCTCACCTACCCATGGCATTGCTTTATGTTCCCAAAATTTAGAATTCCAAAAATTCTAAAAATCCTTAATTTGATGCTATCAAGCTGTAGGGCTCGTTCCAAGCTTTCCAACAATTGGTTGTTTGTGAGAAATGGGCTCCCAGGGTGAAAGTTATGCAATTTCAGAGTAGTCTGAGTCTGTAAATTTCAGGTTTTAGAAACCTCCAAAAATCCCATTTTTTTCCTTTCATGATGTTGCCCTCTGAAACACCTTTCCAAAAACTATATTTTTGTGGGAATTCAACAATTAAGGCCAAAGATATGACCATTTTTGTGAAAGGGGTTTTTTCCTTCATTTGGATTTGACATTGTAGAGTTGTTTTGACGAGTAGCCTGCTGAGCAGCTCACTGAGCTGCTCAGTGAGATCTGCATTTGTTTTCTGCAAATAGCCCTCACATTATATCCTATCAAACACCATTATGATTGGGTGATCTTCCTTTTTGATCCATGCGATCCCCTTTCACACTATTCTTGCTTATCGCTATATTGATGGACTTTTTATGTTCTCAGAATTTGTGAATTCCTCCCTCACCTCATTGGCAAATTTATTTGTGGTTTGTGAGCCCCAGAAAATCCTACTTTGACCTCCCATTTATGATTTATAGGCCCTTGACTAGCCACCAAGTTTCTTGGTCCACGTTGTATTGGATGAATCTAGCTATATCTTATGCTTCATTTACCACATTGACTCTTTGGAGACTTTGGACCTCGGCCATCTCCGTGAACTTTTCACTACCCTGTGGAGACTTTGGAACATACCTCGATGCCTAAGGTCATCCTCTATGTGAGTCAAAATACCTCGGCTCTTATCTTCTTCCTGACCGTCTTTGTCTTCTCAAAACTCATGAGCTCAGATTTCATGGCATTTTCACATGCTTCAAGGCCACATGGCTCAACTTTAATGTCTGCTCATTGTAAGATTTGTATGTCCTTGAATGTTGGCCTCACTTGACTATGAGCTCGCTTCACAATTTTACCAATTCATGCAGGTTTTCCTTTTTCCTCGTGGCGTTGAATTGATGAGCTTGGCCATAGCTCGATGAAGGCCGGACATATTTGAATGCTGAGCTTGATGATTTCAAGCCCTTCTACGATCCAATCCAAATTCCCTGAGTCACCTCCCTCTATGCCTCCATGAATTAATTGGTCCAGGCCCTGTAAGGATCCTTTCGATCTCAAGCCACTTGCACCCTTAACTCGGCTCAATTGACCTTGTTGATTTGACACAGGCTAACCATGTTTTTCCCTGAGCCACTTCACCTTACTCCCAGGAGTTCTATCTCGATTCCTTTAGCTTACCCACACATCGAACCTTGATCGAGCTCAATCTTTGAGCCTACACTTTACATTGACCTATCTCGATGCCGAAAAGTCTTCTCAAGCCGATTACTTGCTCAACCCTACCGAGCCAACCATGACTCACTTTGGTGAGCCCATCCCAATCTCCATGTCATTGTTCAAGTGCCGAACCGATTTCACGGTCCCAATAGTCTTAGGATGATCTCTACTGACCTCTGTGCTACCACATTATCCCATGAGTTTGTCGACCCCTGAAAAGAGATTTCCACCCTTACATTATCCATATCTTTCCTACAAGTCGCTTGGTTATAGACCAAGCTTACGAGTTATCTCAAACACCATGGCCTTACTTGTGATGTTCGAGCTCGCCGAGCTACTCGTTGAGCTATAATTTAGCTCGAATCGCTTTAGCCCTATTTGGGCATTCTCAACTTAATCTTTCATTCTTTTGGGGAATTTTTCAACTTTTCTCATGTGAGATAGGGGCAATGGGCTCCTAAAAATGGGAATATCATGCCTTCCCTAAGATGGTCATTTTTTGTTTTTTTGAGCTCGAACTGGGCATGTAGGGCCAAATTTCTTCATTTCTTTAAATTGATCCTTAAATATCAAGACCAAGAAGACGAAAAATCCTCTTATGATCTCAACATTCTTGAAATTACTGAAATTATTCTCGAACCCCCTGGAAACTGCCTATAGCTCAAGTTCATGTTAGAGTTCCATTTAGGTGCTTGTCCAATTTGGCCAGAGAGGTGAATTGGATAACAATTTGGTGAATTGTGGGGACATCTACCTGCTAGATGTTCAGTACCAGTAGCCTTGATATGTCCATTGGGCATGGAGTCACTATAGGCCTGTAACCTGATATGTACCTTGTTGTCATTGAAACCTAGAGACAACCTGCACCTAGTTGAACCTAGACCTGTCCCGCTACTTGTACTCTTAAATTTTACAAGACAATCACAAAATAAGTTTTGTGAGAGTGGAAAATTGTCTTAACTCAGAATTTTCACCCGTTCCTCTCTGCAACCTTATCTGTGAGACTGAAATGGAATTTCTCGTAACCTGATTTTCCTAGGTATGAAGCACATAAAATGATGATTGCTTGACATGTGTTGTACACTGCAGATTTTTAAATAAGACAATTATCGAGTTTTGACATCATGGAAGTCTTTTAAAGCTGATCTCTTCCTTTTCTTCTAAAAGCTCCACTTGGCGACATGTTCTTTGGAGGATACTTCCTGAATTGGCGGAGGAAACATAGAAGTTCACTTATGATTGATCTCAAAGGACTTGAAGAATGAGAACTCATAAAAAATTGTCTGTTACCTGGTGTTAGTTTCTCTGTATTTGTTTTCTTTGGAAATCTAAAATTATTTTCCACAAGTATGAACTTCTTTCATGTATGCGGGAGGTCTAATGAAACACCATATACTATGTTGGAGCAACATGAACAAAAACTATATACAAAATACAAAATCATACATGTCCAACTAGACACACTGAGTGTGCATAGCACTTGTGATGTTGGAAATAAAACCTACTCCTACCCTACACTAATCAGAGACAGAAGGTTTTAAACAAATCCTGACACTAGTTGTGTAAAGTAACTTCCTTTTCTTAAGACCTAAAGCCATGTAGATGATTTGACAATGGACATGACTATGAATATGAGTGAAAAATTGACACAATTTAGCAAATTCCCACCCACATCATCAAGGTATCAACTAAACACACAACAAACACCTCAAAATTATGGACAACAAGGTCTTCAAGACCTTCCCCTATAATGGATTCATTTTTCAAGCCATCCTCAATAAAACATGAAGGAAGAGGGAAATCAAAAATTTTAATACCACAAGAGAGCAAGAAAATCCCTATGATTTCATCCTCTTGTAGAGCCTCCACAATTGGCTCATTTCCTTCCATGGTGTTTTCTAAATTTTCATTTGGCTCACCATGAGGCTCTCTATCCTCCAACATAAAATTTGATAGCTCAAATTTATTCTCACGAACTAGAATGCGGAGGGTGAAATGGGGCAAGAAATTGGAGTTTCTTGCATGAATTTCCCGTGATTGAATCCTCACGGGCCTATGTGATCTTCATCCACGACATGATGTTCCTCTTCTTTTGGATTTAGAGTTGCTCCATCTTCTTCCCCAACCGATTCTATAACATGTGATTGATCAACAATTTCTGAGAACAAAGTGCCCTCATAGACACTACATTCCAAGCATTCCGATTGTTGATCCTCTTACAATTGTTCTTACTTTGCTTCCACCGCTGACCTAAACTTGGAACACATGTTATTTTACAACCTTAGCCTCCTCTTGAGGCTTAACCAGATAGAGATTTTTATATTCGAGCTTAGTAGCCCAACTCTTCAAAAATTGAATCATTTCTTCCCGACATGGGTCCAGGATTATGAGAGGAGTGGTGGGTGGGGAGGAGGTATAACTTCTTTATCTTTTGGAGGAGATGGATTTTGGAAGGGAAAAGGGAAGAGAAACTAAGATGAGGTGGGAGAGTAAAAGATGAAGAAGGGAATTATTTACTAGGTGCGGTAATGGGAAACTTGGAAATTGATTTTGTGGTTGAAATGACATTGATTTGGGACTAGGGGAAGGATAATGAGATGACAATGCTGAGTTTTCCCATTGACCTACATAATATTCAATTTCCTTAGTTCACGCCTCTAGTTGGGGTAACATCTCAACAATGAAAGCAAGTTTCTCTCACGTATTGAGATGACATAGAAAGGGGCCTTCCCATGGAAAATGGGCCCTAAATCCAATTTTGAATGCCTTCATCTGAGCTGACACCCTAGAATGCACCATACTTGCCATCATCCTAAGGATATTCATTTGTAACTCCACATATCCTGGTGAAGAATATCTTCTGAGATCCACATACCCCTGCTCTCCAACGACAGGATAGTCGACATGTAGCCAAACTAATTTGTCTCTTGTCCACTGGGATATGCACACTACTGATTTCCATCATAATATGGATCTAAATATGGTTATTAATACACTGTAAATGAATTTTGCAACTCTTAAGGAGGGTTGTATTGATATGGCTCTTGCCTTATATGTAAATCCTATGATGCGAATGAATCCATGATTGCAAGGCTTCATGAATGGAATAAATTGAAAGAGATGGAAGTAATAAAAATGAATGGAAATTGATGGTGAAGAAATGGAAAGTATACTACCTAGAGATATGGGTTTTTTTATCCGGATGGAGTCGCTAGTTGTGCTTGCTCATGCCTTCAAAGGCATTGATCCCACCAAGTGCACAAAAAACTTGATGAAATGATGAGTACCAGATGCACACCTTAAAGATCTCAAAAAAATAGGCGTGGGGGTTGAATCGATAACCTGCAACAATCCACGAATCCCAAAATTTGGAACCTTACATTGCTTAAAACCTCTGAAATCCCGAAATTCAAAGTAAGAAACCTCTAAAATAAAAAATTCCAGATGCTCGAAATATTAAAACCTCGAAAAATCTAAAATTATGAATGTCAAAAGTTTCAAGATTCCAAAATCGTTAAATTGAAAAAATCCTGAAATTTTGAAAATGAGAATTCAAAAATTCAAAAAATCTATCATCTGTGAAAGTTTGAGCCCATTTTACACATGTTAAGCCCTCTAAAAGTGATTTCGAACATCGACCTGCATCAATCTAAAATTTGTAACTTCCGAACTCAAATACAAGGAAACATCCAAAATTGAAGTGCTTGAACTTGGATTCGTGGTAACAAGATATTCAATGGAAAAAATCTAAAAAGTGATGAAACTTTGACTTCATATGTTGTCCCACAGGTGTAAAAGCCAAAACTATTGTGGCAAACTCATAGCACCCCTCGAATGGCATGGTTTTATATGGGGCATTCAGTGTGATTGCAAAACATGGAACTATATTGAGCGTGGGGCATTGTGAAATGGGATAGCTCTCCAGAGAAGGTCGGTTCCTTCTCCTAACCTACCTACAAGTAAATAATCCTAATGCGGGAAAAACCACTTACTAACCCTAATCTACACTTCCAGGGGACATGGAAAAAAGCGATTGCATGAAAGAAACATACGGTACAAGTGGTGATGCACCAAGAAAAGAGTGTTAATAACTCTTCCTAGGCCTGCAAAAATGGATAAAGAGTAAATCCTAGGGAGGTTAGACAAATGCAACACAAACCCAAGTTCCAAAAATGTATTAAGGGGAGGTTGGGCAACTGCAACACAAACTTGAAATTCAAACAATATTCATTCTTGATAAGCACAAAAACCCATATCCTGCAATAGCTATGAAATATGCACACAACACCCTATTGTAATGAGAGGTAAGAGAGAAAAAACTCATGCGAAAGGTTTAAAAAAACTAACACAACAAAATTTTATCACTCTTGAAGTATACAAAATACATTACATGTGGGAGAGAGGGATCAAGCCATTACATATCTTAAGAGGAAGGCTTGAAGTGCCAAGAAGAAATGGGGTGCATGGGAGGAGAAAATGACCAAACCTTTACATAGTGCCACCCCCTATAATTTATAGAATAAATTTGGAGGAGAGAGATAAAGATTTTTTTATAGAAGGGTAGTTGAGACATTTATTCATCTTGAATTGTCCACATGTGTCCTCTGAGGTTGCCCATACTTTTACACGTACCTCCATTGTTGGCCATTAACTGCACCTCACCTTCCTAGGGTATTGCTTACTATGCCTGAAGTTTTGAATTCCAGGACCTCTAAAATCCCTAATTTGATGTTATCAAGTTATAGGGATCATTCCAAGCTTTTGACCAACTGGCTGTTTGTGAGAAATGTGCTCCCAAGGTGAAAGTTATACAATTGTGGAATTATCTGGGTCTGTAAATTTTAGGTTTTGGAAACATCCGACAATCCCATTTTTCTTTCTTTAATGATGTTTCTCTCTGAAACACCTTTATGTCAAATGTATTTTTGTAGGAATCCATCAATCCGGGCCAAATATATGGCCATTTTCATGACAGGGGTTTTTTCCTTTATTTGGATCTGGCATTGCGAGTTGTTTTAATGAGTAGCCCGCCGAGTAACTCACTAAGCTACTTGGCGAGCTTTAAATTTTGTTTTCCAAAAATAGCCCCCGCATTATATCCCATCAAACACCATTGTGACTAGGAGATCTTCCTTTTTGCTCCATGCGATCCCCTTTCGCACTATTCTCACTTATCGCTACATTGACATACGCCTTATGTTCTTAGGCTCCCAGAATTCCTCCCTCGCCTCATTCGATAATTTCTTTGTGGTTTATGATTCCCACAAACTCCTACTTCTAACTCCCATTTATGATTTCTAGGCCCTTGATGGCCACTAAGTTGCTTGGTCCGCGTTGTATTGGATGAATCTACCTATATCTCATGCTTCACTTGCCACATTGACTCTTTTCCAACTACCTCCAAACATTGTGCTCAACACCCATTACATTTCCCTTATCCGGTGAGATCTCGCATCAAAGCCAACTCTCTTAATTTGCATTGGTTGAAACCATGTGTCTCTCGCTTAGCTCACCACTTGGTCATCTCTGCATTACTTCCACCTACCCTCATTGCACAACTTACGAGATCATGCCTAAGTTATTTTCAGACCTTCGGAGTTCCCTTATTTAAAGAATTTGGACATTTATCCTTTAGATTCGTAGCACTTCGCTTCATCTGATTCTATCCCTTGATTTTCCCGAGACTCCAAATGTCTGAAGTTTGAAATTTGGACTACGGTCATTCGCCACTTCGGGATTTTCCATCCACCATTTCCACCGAGTTTTCAAAAAATCTGGTGTCAATTTCTCCAAAACCGTCAACTCCATGTTGCCTCACATGCCATAGCTAAGTGGCTTGGCCTTTACTTATGCATTCATCTTGAGATCTGAGTTTCTCTCCACATCGTGTCTCAACCTTACGCAGTTCCCCAAACCCATATCAGGCCTCCCATTTGTATGTTGAGCCTCATCATACCAATCACGTTGGACGAGTTTCCTTCCTTCCTACACTTACAACTTGGATCGACAATTTTGAGTTCGAGCCCTTTTCCCTGGATCAACCTAGACTCCTTCAAAATTCATTGCTCACTTCTTGGGCTCTGTCTATTTTGCACGAGCTGAATGGTTTGCAAGCTTTGTGTTTGATCCTTGGGGACCTTGAATTTCTCCATATTACTTATGCCCCAACATACTCCTCCATGTCCATCACTTGATGACTTGAACCTTGTCACAACGAGATCCCGCATTGCGTAGATCCTTGCCTTACGCCTCTCATCAAGTCGACCGACCAGCTTTGACCATTCTATTGTTTCATGATCTATTTTAACCAAGTTGTCTAGCTTTCCTCCATAGCTGAACTATGGCACTTTCGAGTCTCTGTTGATCACTTGATTCACTTAGCTCAATCTCCTTAAAGACATTCATCCTCATTTGACCGACACAAGTTGTGAATTTCCTTCACAAGCCCTTCCTTGTAACAAGTTCTGACGAGTTACCCGGCATTTCCCCTATGCTTAGTTTCGGCTCGAGCTTGGCCATCTTCACGAACTCTGCCTTTGGCTTGTGGAGGCTTTGGACTATCCCCCATGTCCAAGTTCATTATTTACATGATTCGAAATGCCTCGGCCCTTATCTTCTTGTTGTCTGTCTAGTCTCCTCAAATATCATGAGCTCAGATTTCATGGCATTTTCATGTGATTTTTGGCCACATGGCTCAGGTTTCATGTCTTCTCCTAATATTTTTATGTCCTTGAACATTGGCTCTTCTTGACCGTGAGCTCGCTTTGTAATTTCACCAATGCATGTTGGTTATCCTTTTACCTCGCGGCGTTGAATTAATGAGCTTGCCCAAATCTCAACAAAGGCCTCACATATTTGAAAACCAATCTTGATGAGTTTTACCCCTTCAACGAGGAAATCCCAATTCCTCGAGTCATCTCCTTCTATGCCTTCACAAATTACTGGGTGCAGGTCTTACAACCACCTTTCAAGCTCAAACCACTTACAGACATAACTTGGCTCAACCGACCTTGTTGATTTGACACATGCTGACCATGTTTCTCCCTAAGTAGCTTCACCTTACTCCCCACAAGTTCTAGCTTGATTCCTTTGGCTTTCCCACATCAAACCCTAGTCGAGCTCAATATTTGAGCCTACACTTTCCATTGACATATCTCAACACTGACAATTCATATCACGCCGAGTACTTGGATCAACCCTACCAAGCTAATCATGGCTCACTTTGGTGAGTCCGTGCCGAGCTCCATGTCATCGTTCAAGTGCCGACCCGCTTCAAAATCCTCGATACTCTCGGGATGAGCTCGACTAACCTTTGCACCTGCCCAAATTATTCCATGAGTTTGTTAACCCCTAAAAAAATCTTTCCATCCTTACATTATCCATAGCTCATTTGTGAGCCACTTAGTTCTTGACCAAGCTTACCGGATCTCTCAAACACCCTATCTTTACTTGTGATGTTCAAGCTTGTTGAGCTACTTTGGGCGAGCTAGAATTTAGCTCGAGCCTCTTTATCCCTATTTGGGTATTCTCAACTTAATCTTTCATTCTTTTGGGGATTTTTGACTTTTCTCATCTAAGAGAGGGTAATGGACTCCTGAAAATGGGAATATCATGCCTTCCCTAAGACGATCATTTTTTCCTGTTTTGAGCTTGAACTGGGGCCATGGGGCTGGATTTCATCATTTATTTAAGTTGATTTTTAAATATCAAGACCAAGAAGAGGAAAAATCCTCTTATGATCTCAACATTCTTGAAATTACTGAAATTGTTCCCGAACACCTTGGAAACTTCATGTAGCTCAAGTTCATGTTAGAGGTTCATTTAGGTGCTTGTTGTCCAAGTTTACCCGAGGGGCAAATTGGATAAAAACTACTAGGTGTTCTTGTTTCTATGAAGGGTGCATAAGAAAATAGGTTATAGAATAGGTCTATCAGTCCTTGGATGGGCTTAAATAATGTGACAAGAGGTTCAATAAGTTTGTGATTATGGTAAAGGACTAAGAAATCATTTGACACTAGGGAGTCTATGTTGATTCTCAAACAAAGATGAAAAAGTTATACATGTGATATAGAAGTAAAGGCATAGAAAATTAAGAATGGTCATAACCATAAACTTTTGAGGTATATGGAATCTCATAAAAAGAAGATTGAAATAGCATTAAGGAAATGAAAAGACCGAGCAAGTACTTTAGGGCAATGATGAATTGTTTGTCATCTGTCCAAGGCAAGTAATCTAGCTAAGTAATAATTTTTTTATGTATTCCTTTAGAGAAGGGAGTCATAAGTTTAGGGGGAGATAAGAGAATCTATGTCATTATATGTGTGTTCTTCTAGAGCTTGTCAAAGATAGTTCAATTTTCACTTGAGTTAGGACATGGATCTTAGTTCATGAGAAGGTATGAGGTAAAAATTTAGTGGAGACAAGTCAAGCTTGAGCCTTGAAAAGTTTAGATAGGAAAAAAAAGAGGTGAGTTTGAATTTATTAACCTTTAAGTCATTATTGTTGGCATAATTATGAGATGTGTACATTCTTTCAAGGATTGCTACATTGTTTTAAAGCCATGAAACGATAAAAAACATGGTATAAGGTGATGGAAACATGTTCTTGGGCCCTAATGAGGATGTTGTGTGATTCTTGTACTCAAGAGAGAGGTAAGAAAGATGTTAGATTTATATTATCATTGTTGACATGGATAAGTGTTATGTATGCTCTTACCCAGCCAGAGTACAGTCATAAATCCTAAAAAGAGGCCGAAACCAGATTTTTGTGAGAAATTACTAGTATGTGAGCTAGTATGAAGACTTTGGTTGATGTTTCCAATGAAGAGATGATCCTATGAATTCGAGAAAGATGAAAAAATACAATTACAAGTATGTGTTTTCATTAATGTAAAAGGGGAAGAAGTTTAGGAGGTTTTCCATCAATGATAAAGGGGGAGATTATTGACATTTTATGTTATAGGTGTTGTCATTGATGTAAAAGACCATTAATGAAAAATAGGATTATGGAGTAGAGTCGAGAGGATTCTCTGTATGTGGATAAAATGAAGTTTCATAAGGTTTCACAAAGTGACACAAGTTTATTTAGTGAGATTGGCTTGGTCTAGTAAGCCTAGTTAGGTGACCTAGCTAGCATAGGTGATGAAACATGGTGGTTTGAGTTGATTGGTGGCTTAAGGATATTGGTAGTAGTATGGTGATAATGTTTTGGGAGTTTTTTAGGCACTCACATGAGTTTTAGGATGCAATTATAGGTTTAAGAGCAAGATTCGGGGGCTCATCCAGGACCAAGTCTAGGTCCTTGGAGGTATGAGGTTGAGTTATAGAGTCATGTGAGTTCATGTAAGCATGAAGGGGTGTCATACATGTTATTATAGGTATGTTAGGACCTTTTGTAGATGTTTTGTGTTGATTTATGGTGTTGGTTCAATTAAACTTAAACTAAACCATGTGAAACCCCAAGATCTATTCATACAAATGAGATGGGTTGAGAAGTTGGATAACTATTTGAGTTATGATTATAATTTGAGATGATGCACATGGGTGTCATAGAGTTTTAAGAAAAATTTGAGTCATCCTGAAAAATATTTTTCAAGATAAGTTATTTATAGTAAATAATGGTCAAGAAGAAGGTGATTTCTAGCTCAAATTGCACCTTCTGATGCTCACCCTAAATTGTGTTCTTTGCATGGGGCATTGTTGATTTTAGGGATCTTTCTACATTGAGTCCATAAGGTTAAAAAAACAAGTTCATTTAATCGTCACATTTTTATGAACGAATGTTGAGAATGTAAACAACGTTTTGTTAGTTCAAACCGTAGCTTGAAAGAGGTACGATATATTTTCTTCCTAAGTTCCTATAATTGATTTGTTATGCTATTATGATGATTGTATGATGTGGAGGTATCCTCCAGGTTTCCATAAAGGTATGGTAGAGAATGTGGTGATGAGTGGACCCCACTCAAACAAGCATGTTTCTAAGGAAGTTTAGTTTGGGAAAAGGTTGTCGAAAGGAGGTGCAAAATAAATGGACATTATTTTCATCATGGTACTTGTAATTGATGTCCATTATGGTTTTAGATCATGGTTGATATTATATATGGGAAAGTGTGCCCTAATTGTGAAGACTAACCGAAAGGAAGTTTTGGGGCGCTTATGAAGTAGTTTTAGAGATTGGCTTGGTCGAAGGACTTCCACATGGAGTTGGATGGAGTTATAATATTTTAAGGAAATATGATTTATATTGATTTATAGTTATATAATTTTTGTCTCATGATTATGAGATTTGATGAGTCATCCAGTCATTTGGTAGAGAAGAAGGTTTGTTGTTTCTCAAGACAGATTTGCTTTATCTAAAATAATGAAGTAAATGAGGCATGATATGAATGAGTTAATGCTTGATATAAGCTGGAGAGTGAAGAGGGATGTCGTTTATTCCAAGTTAAGGCATTTAGAGGTCTTGTAAGTGACATAATGGGTGAAAACTAATATAGTTTATAAAACAACTTTCTTGACAACTTGATTTGGTGAAGAGGAATGTTAGTGTGGTTTGGAAACATGGATGTTTCATGAGCCATAACATACATGAATGTTTTATAAAGTTACCTAGGATTCCAATAAGTGGTTACATTCCATAAGTGAGTTATTTTTGGGTGGTCTTGAAATAGTTGTTTTGAGAAGGATATGAGCCTTTTTGAGTAAGTTATGAATAATTTGATTGGTTAAATATTGTGTATAACCATGGATGATGTTAAATTGTTATATTACACATATATGGGGAATTTTAAATATTAAAAAATCATGGTTATGAGGTTTTTGGATTTAGCTCATCCAGGTGATGGGGTTTTGAGCTTGTTTTGTGCAAGTTTGATGGTTTTGGATATTTCTAACTTATATCGGTTATATGTGAATGTTTTTATGAATATTTTAAATTATTATTGGTAAAAAATGAGTGAAACCTATGTAGAGTGTGTTTGAATGAAGAGAAGGGTATAAAAGTGAAGTTCAAGTTCAAATTTTAAAATTTTGCTTTGAAAAGGAAAAAGTGAAACCCATGTGTGAGTGAGTAAAAGGTATAAAGGCATAATTTGAGAGATGAGAGAGTGTGTGATAGGTTTAATAATATATGGGAGAGTATGTGCAAGTGTTTGTGCTACGCCCTTAATCAATATATCTTACATTTTATGTATATAGCCGACTTGTGGCTATCATAACTTCTTATCCTTATTTATCTCTTTCATATATGTTATATTATCATTGGTGCGTTGGCCTTTGGGATGGCCATCGCATAGGAAAAATATAAATAAGGGTTAGTAGGTAGTAGTTGATTATCATATTGAGCATTTGAGTCTTATTATATGGTTGGGAGGTTGCCCCCTCGAAGTGGCTAAACTATTCTAATTTCATAATGAGATAATTTATCTGTAATATTGTGTTCTTTGGTGTTATATTTATGCTAATAATCACATTTATACAATTAATTGCATTACAAGTGGTATTAGAGCTGCGATCTAGGACAAAATCAGGGTGAAAAACCTAATTTTGTGTTCCACTATATCATGCAAACCAGATTTAATTTATCGATATATGTTTTTACCAGAGTTGTGAATAATCAGTAAGTAAGGTTCCTTGAAAATTTCAGACTTTTTTTCATTATTTTGTAAATGTTATTACAAATTTAAGGTTTTTCATAAAATCACTCCCTAGGCTAAAAATTGTGGAATTTTTCCCAGTTATTTTCATTTTTGGAAAGAGGATAAAAAATTAGTAGGATTTTGTTCTTCAAGTTTGTTTATATTTGACTGAAATCTTATCTAACTTTCAAACCCTAAAATTTGACCCTCATCCCTAAATCCTACTATTTTGGGGCATCATGGTGGGGAATTCCACAAGAGGAAAAAAGAATCCCATCACTCGGTAAAACTCCAAAAAGGATGAGATAATAGTTGAGGAGTTAGAGTCAAAAGGGGTAACTACAAATTCCTTGAGATTAGGGTTTACTTCGACGGACCATAAGGTAAGCCAACTTGAGTTTGACATGTGACCTTGAGTCTAGGGTGACCAACAAATATGTGGAAATGATTGGACAACGATTGGATGATTTCATGTAGAAATTTAGTACACATATAATGGGTAATCATACTTCTATCAACCAAGGTGGATCTTTAGGTTAAAGTAATATACAAATGATCCAAGGTGGATCTTCGAGCATGCCCAATCCAAATACAAACACTCTGTAGGCCCGTAACATCTTTCTAAAAGTGGAGATCTGTAAGTTTTATGGAACGGATCCACTCAATTGGATTAACTAGATGGAGAATTTCTTTGATCTACATTAGATTCCCTCAGGAAAAAAGGTGACCATGACATTTTTGTATCTCGAACCTAACCAATTCGTTTGGTATCGATGGTTATGTGCTCAAAGGAAAAATATGGTCTCAATGTTATATGGACAATATTCACCGAAGAGTTACAATTACACTATAGTTCTAGTGTGTCGAGAATTTTAGACCAATTAGCAAAGTTGAGACAGAAGGATTTGTTAAGGATTACATTCATCAATTCCAAAACCTTTTTCTCATGCGGGTGGAAAATATTACTGAAGAGAATCTAAATGACCTATTTCTTGGGGGTCTTAAGGATCACATTAAGCATGAGGTGTGTATGTTTAATCCTCATAAGGTTTTCGATTCTATGATTATGGCACGAAGGGAAGATGAAAAATTTGTTTCAAGAAGGAGACAAATTTAGCTAATATCAGAGATTGCAACAACTTGCCTCTAGCACTCCCTTGTCCAGTTAGATTGACACCTCAACAAATTGAAGAAAAGAGAGTAAAAGGTTTATGTTTTAACTGTGATAGTAAATATGGGCTATGGCATAATGTGCTGAAAATAATTTGTTCTATATTGATGAGCCTAATGAAGATGAAGAGAAGGATGAAGATGAAGAGTCAGAGGTCATGGTTGAGCCAGAGGAGGAATCAAGAGATCCCCAGCTAATGATCTCATGCCATGCAAGTTTAGGCATTAGAACCCCCTAAATCCTCAAGGTGTTTGGATTCTTACAAAAAGATAGGGTCACATCATTGCTTGACTCAGAAATACTCACAACTTCATCAATCATAAATTAGTAGTGTCCCTAATTTATCCGGCTCCTAAATGTCAAGTAATGATTGTTGATGGAGGCAATCATTACTTGTTCTAGAAAATTCCATAACATTAAGCTTGTCATGAGAGATTACATAATGAATAGTGCCATGTATGCGATTTCTATAGTAGAAGAATACATTGTGTTAGGAGTTCAATGGCTTACCAGCTTGGGAACTATTGAGATGAAATTCCAAGAATTGTTCATGCACTTTCAGTCTGAAGGAAGGAATTTTGAGCTAAGAGGCTTAAGATTAGAGTCTCCACAACTAGTGAGCTCTCATCAAATGCACAAAATGCTAAAAAAAGGTGCAGAGGGATTTATGGCACAACTATTTTCATTGGAGACACATCAGTCTAAGGACATTATACCATCAGATATGCAAGTAGTGTTGGATACTCACTCTGTTGTATTTGAGAATATGCCAAAGAGTTTACCTCCAAAGAGAGATCATGATCATGTTATTCAGTTAGTATCGGGAGCCAACCACCCAACATTAGACCTTATAGGTACCCATATGTATAAAACAGTGAGATTGAGAATATTGTACAAGAGATGTTGGAAATAGGAATAATTTGTTATATTCATAGTGCTTATTCTTCTCCAGTAGTGATGGTGCATAATAAATATGACATGTAGTGCATGTGTCCTGATTATATGGGACTTAATAAGTACACAGTCAAAGATAAGTTTCCTATTCTTGTAATTGATGATTTACTTGATGAGTTACATGGTGTTGTTTACTTTACAAATCTTGATCTTCGTTCGAGATACCACAAAATCAGAATCAAGGAAGAGGATGTTAAAAAAAATACCTTTCAAACACATAAAGGCCATTATAAATTCTTGGTAATGCCTTTTGGACTCACAAATGCACCTTATACATTTCAAAGTTTGATGAATTATTTTTTTAAGACATTTCTGTGGAAGTTATTTTTAGTGTTCTTTGATGATATATTAATTTATAGAAAAACATGGGAGGAACACTTTCATCATGTAAATAAGGTTTTGGAAACCCTTGAGCAACATCAAATTTATGCAAATCCCTCTAAGTGTTCTTTTAAATTCAAGGAGGTTAAATATTTGGGTCACATTATCTCTCATGAAGGTGTTAAAGTGGATCCTAATAAGATCAAGGCCATGATGGAGTGGAAGGTTCCAAAAACCCTAAAGAATCTTTGAGGATTTTGGGGCTTACAGGCTATTATCATAGATTCGTAAGGCATTATGGAAGTATAACAACACCTCTCATATATTTATTAAATAAGGACTCTTTCCATTGGAATGAGGATGCTACCAAAGCATTTGAGAAGTTAAAAGAGGCCATGTGCACCACTCCAGTCTTGGCTACTCTAGATTTTTCCAAAACATTCATTGTTGAATGTGATGCATCAAGGTCTGGTATGGGGGTAGTTCTCATGTAAGAAGGCCATCCTATTTCCTTTTTGAGCCATCAATTCAAAGGTAAGAATTTTTCAAAGCCAACTTAGGAGAAGGAAATATTATCCATACTTCATGTAGTAAAGCAATGGAGACCATATCTCACAGGAAGAAACTTTAAAGTGAAGACAAATCATAATAGTCTGAAATACTTCTTAGAGAAATGTTTAAACTCTAAATAACAAAAAAAATGGGTCTCAAAGATGTTAGGATATGACTTTGAGATTATCTATAAGAAAGGGAAGGAGAATATAGTCGTGTATGCTCTATCCGGGAAAGATGAAGCAACTGCAGCATTGTTATGTGCCATATCCATTTTACAGGAAGATTGGGTAAAGGAGGAAAGGTCTGAATGGAGAAATGATCCATCTACAGAAAAACCTCATTCATAATATCCAGAATGATCCGAGAATGTTGGAAATTTTTTTATGGAAAGCGGATGTTTTATGGTATCAAGATAGATTATACCTATGTAATAACTCCACCCTTAAAATAGGGTTCTATCTGAGCTTCACATTTCTCCAAAGAGGGGGAACTCTAGATTTTGAATACTTATCATTGAATCAAACAAGATTTATTATGAGAAGGGCTAAAAGGGGATGCCAAAAAATTTGTGGCTGAATGCATAGTTTGTCATTAAAATGAGGGTGAAACAATTTGGTTGCTAGGTATTCTACAACCTCTATCTATACCTAGCCAACGGTGGGAAGAGGTTTCGATGGAATCCACCACAAGATTGCCTAAATTTGAAGGATAAAGTTTCATCATGGTTGTGGTGGATAGACTCACCAAATATGCTCATTTTTGTGCCTTGTCACACCCATTTGCTTTAAACACAATAGCAACAACCTTCATGTACATAGTTCAGAAGCTACATGGGACATCGAAGATTATAGTAAGTGATCGAGACCCTATATTTACTAGTAATTTTAATATTTATTTATTCTCATATTTGTGTACTCGGTTATCTCGTAGCACTTCTTATCATCCTCTGTTTGATGGGAAAACATAAGTTATAAATAAGTGTTTGGATGGATAACTCAGTTGCTTTACCTCATATAAACAAGTGAGATGGGTCTAATGCCTGACACTTATAGAATGGTGGTATACCACTTCCTTTCATACTTCATCCAAAATGTCTCCTTTTTAGCACTCTATGGGTACAATACACCATCCATCACATCATCATTGAGAGGAAAACTAAGGGTTAGAGCAGTATTAGCATACAAATTATAACTTCCACAGACAACCAAAATACATATAGTCTTTAATGTTTCTTTCCCAAATAAATTAATTGGACAGAGGGTATCATCCCAAAAATTGTTACTTGATCTCGATGAGGAGGGGAGAGTCATCTTGGAACTTGAATGCATTCTTCAAACATGCACTAAAATATTGAGGACACGAGTTATTATTAAGAACCTGATCAAGTGGAAGAATATGAACAATGAATATGTACCATGGGAGGATATGACATTCCTACAACAACACCCGGAGCTTCTCAACATTGGGGATAATGTTTCTTTGAAGGGGAAGGGCATGTTACACCCTTAATCATATATCTTAAATTTGATGTATATAGACGACTTGTGGCTATCATAACTTCTTATACTTATCTAACTATTTCACATATGTTATATTATCATTGGTGGGTCGACCTTGGGGATGGCCATAGCATAGGAATAACATAAATAGGGGTTAGTAGGTATGAGTTTATTATCCTATTAAGCATTTGAGTCTTATTTTATGGATGGGAGGTTTCCCCCTCAAAGTGGCTAAGCTATTCTACTTTCATATTGAGATCATTTATCTACAATATTGTGTTCTTTGGTGTTCTATTACTGCTAATAATAATATTTATACAAGTAATTGCATTACAATTTGAGGATAAGACAAGTGAAGGAGTAAAGAAAAAGAGCGAGCTAGGTGTGTGATGGTATGAACAAGGGTTTGAAGGTTATGAGTTGAATTTGTGATCTCCATTAGTTGTTTCAGAAATAAGACATCGAGATCTTCATCAAAGGTTCTTGAGTGGGTGTTTGATCATCTTAGGGGTTGTAGCCTCCTTTTGGAGTTCGCTCTTTACTAAACTAGGAGTTGTTTCTCCTTGTAAGGTTGGTACTCTACTAAACTAGGTGTTATTATTCCTTGTAAAGTTGGTGCTTCACTAAATAATTTTGATTTGAATTATATAATAAGAAGTTTCAGTTGGTTTTATTCCACTTGATGGTTTCCAAATTCTATCTTTTGTTGTGGTGGTATCCCTCTCTTTTTTTATAGTTATTTGATTGTATGATTTATGATGTTGTGCACACATTGATGAATTGTTAATGTGTTTATGGTTTGAGAAAGAAAATATGAAATTAACTAAAGTTTTTAAGGATTGATTCATCCCCTCTCTTAGTCCATTTCACTTCCAATAGTACTTCCCCTTAAACATGTTCAGGTTGGCTTCCACCTTCTTGTTATTCCTATTGACATCCTCAAAATTTATTTTTGTGTCTCACAATCTGCTCCATTATTTTAATTTTTGCACATGACCTTTGTAGCCATTTTTATTAGTGCATTATAAGCTTGCACATCTATCACTTAGTTGAATTAAAATATTTAGAGTTCTTTGTTGGATCCCTCTTCCCCTACAATTCATGGATGGAATTTGAATGTATTTCAATTTTTTTCTCATCCATGTGAGTCTCGCATTTTCATGTGCGAGATATGGGCTTGTGTTCTTTCAAGAATGTCCAAATAATATAATTCTTATGGATCCATGGAATGCTAGAACCTATCTCTAATGACCCTAGATAGGTCATGAGTATAGGACATGAATGGTTTATGAGGGGAGGATTATCCCGACCTTGTTATTTTTGATGTTCCATATCTCGGTCCTTCATGCACTTTGCTCATGTGGTGAATCTTGCGTAACATTTTCCTGTACATGACCGGTGTCCTCTTTATTTACTTGGTCACCCTCGTCATGTTTTTATCCTTTCTCTTCATCTTGTTGTCCTACCTCCACATTCATTTCTAAGGTTTTGATGGGTATATATTCTAAAGCACATTCCTCATGTTGTTAGGGTTCTTCTTCATCATTTTTTTCTAGAGATTCATGAAGATTCTCCTCTCCAATTTGGATTTTCATGTGCGCTCCATCAATTGAAATGGTTGGAGAGACTCAAGGAGAGGTGCGAGATAAACTTGATCCATCCATTATCTCCCTCTTCCATGCATTTTGGTCCAACTACTCATTTGTTTCAGCTTCTTCTTCCTCTTTCTTATACCTTTTCTTATTTTTTTCTTCTGGTTTCCCTTCTTGAAGGTGGTGGTGTAATGTTTGTGTTGCATACTTCCACTACTCTTCCGTATTGTAAAATTTGGCATATATATACAATTTTCAAGCCTCTTTTCCAACTACTAAAGTCATAATGAGATAGAGGTCCATCCCATATAACTCCAAAGTTTCTTCATATGGCTTCCTTGCCATGTATTAGTAGGTCTTGTGCAGAGTATGGTACTTTGTGTCCACCTTGTCTTCATTAAAATTTAACAACTACACATCCCTTATTCTGTTCACCAAGCTCCTGAAGTACCTAGCCATGAAGGAAAAAGGTACCTTGCACCAAGGACCCAACTCTCCACTTAAAAACAAAAAAATTTCAAGACAGAAGTGTTGCAGCACAAAAAAATTCGCTTGTTGATACAATAGGTAGCTCCCTGAGAATGTGCCATTCATTTTCATAGGAGTCACAAATCCATTTTTACCATAAGTC
This sequence comes from Taxus wallichiana var. yunnanensis, assembly GCA_018340775.1. Taxonomy (NCBI): domain Eukaryota; kingdom Viridiplantae; phylum Streptophyta; class Pinopsida; order Cupressales; family Taxaceae; genus Taxus; species Taxus wallichiana. Next base: position 94,894,709 of record CM031233.1, on the reverse strand, counting down.
CAAGCAAGCCTTATACACATTTTTTATTGCTCCATTGCAACTATATATTGTAACCATCCATGTTGAGACCAAAATTCCACATGGTGTTTCCATTCGTGCTCTAGTGGTCCATATGTGACTCTAATAGCTCAAAATAAAATAAGTAACAAAATAGATCCCCATGTTATCTTTTCTCCCTTGTCATGTTATATCTAGGATTCTTCTAAAATACTCTTTACAATGTACAAAGCAATATTTTACTTGGTTCCATTTTAGATTTTATGTGTGATATGAAAAAATTCTTGTTTACTTATGACCATCACTTTGAGGCTAAAATTTTGCAACTAACCAAGTGCGCAACCAATCTTGTCCCAAATTTTGATAATTTGGCAATATTAGTGTGGATACCACTCTAATAGTGTAATTTTGTGGATTTTACATCCACTTCCACTTCATCATGCATATCTATCTCGATCTCATCACCCTTGTCTCTCAATATAGTTACTTTGTTGATTGAATGGGCAATGATGCACAATATTGTTCCTAAAAATTAAAATCAGTCCTCATGGACCCTTGACACAAACCATTGAAATATTCACACATATGTTTTGAAGAAGGAAAAATTAAAGAGATATACCATGCCAACGCTTTCCAACTTCTTGCATACCTTTTATCGATCACAATTTGACCATCTTCAATGTATTGGCCTATCTCTACCAAGGTATCATTCCTTATGTACCCCTCATGCCCCAAAGCATGATGATTATACTCACTTATCTTGTACTTACATACCTTGGATTCCCATTATTTTCCAACAATAAATTCTTTTGGATATTGGATTTTTGATAACTAGTCATTATGGTATACCTCCCTTGTCCTCTTTCCCTTGGTTGTCTTCGCTATCATTGATAAAATTTATAACTTGAAAATTAAAATTAATCTTGCAACTCATGTGCCATGGGTATGACAACCCTTAATTTTCTCATAGTCTCAACTCCTTACAAATGAATTTGTTTCTACACTAAGACTGCACTCTTCACTTTCTCAATTGTTCTCTTCCCACCTAATTTTCCCTAGCTCTATAATTTGCTCCATGACCAGCCCTAAAACTCACCCACTTTTTACACCTCTCCAAATTCACACTTCATTCCTCCAAATCCTTCCTCATCTACCACTCTTTTATCTGAAACTTCAAACCCTCTAAGTGCAAGGAGGTCATGGTATCTGGTTTGGATTTACGGTTGCCCTAGGTCATCTATGCTTGACTTCACAAAATCACGCAAAAATCGCAATAGTTCTCAATTTAGAAGTGTGAAATAGAACCAATGATCATCCATTTATATAAATTTTATGATGTTTGAGTGCTTTTAATGATCCACTTTACACGAGATTTTTAAAGCTTTTATTTCGCTTCCCCACTTTTTCTACTAAGTCTAGGTATTATAAGTATCCTCTCTATGTGCGACATTCATAAGATTCCGGTGGGAAACTACTTTCCCAGACTTCATATCCCCTAGTTGGTACCTTCTCATGTTGTACCTTTCCTTCATTTTTCCCACATACTAAGTAGATTTATTTCCACACTACTTGTACCTCACAAACTATCTTTCCTGTTATATCTATAGATTCCACTTGTGTTCATCATTACCAATTTTCCTTTTACACCTAAAGAAAGAATAGTCCACCATTTTAGCATTTACACCATTTTTTCATTCACCACTAGACTAAAATTTACTTTACCTGATACCCCACACTAAAGGGATGCACGGTCCTCTTCACATCAAAATTCAACAATAGATTATCTCTTGCGCGGATGCACTTATTACAAAAAGCCAAAAAAATGAAACTTGAAATAGAAAATCTAAACTAAATGGAAATACTACCTTATTACAAAAATGAAATAAGATAATCTTATTTATGGTAGGGTGCCATCCAAATTCCATTATAATAAATAGGTAGCATCATTCCATCAAGTACTTGTGACTGACATGTGCCAGAATCTAAAATATTTGTTACTTTGAATGGTCCCAAACAATGTACCTTCAATTTTATCAAGCACGTGCAAAATTGGAGTCATAGAGAAGTAACGGTCCACCAATTAAAAAATAATTTATGGTAATTTTCCTATCGTTCTAAGCCTTTTTATGCCTTCTCTGTCTTTTAGATCCATCTTACAATGGCGTGTCACTCATCCTATTGAATCAACCCTTCATTGCATGCTTCCAATACATGTTCATCCATGGGTACTCCTAGGTGTACAATGTGCAAGGATGGTAACACAAATTTAAAAGGAAACACTACTTCAATGCTAAATACCAACTGAAATGGCGTGGAATTATTCAACTTCTTATAGCTAGTTTTGTACACCCAAAGTACAACTGAATTTTTATCATCCTAATCTTTTCTACCAACATAAAAAATAATTTTCAAAGTTGTGCTGAAGATTTTATTAAAAGATTCTATTGTTCCATTATCTTGTGGGTGATAAGAAGTTTTCTTGTGATGTTCCACCATGAATTATGCTAATAAATCATCAAAGAATTATGATCACTGGCTTTAAAAGTCTACTTGAAATGAAGCCAAAAGATTCATTCAAATTTAGTAAGGGTAATAAGAAAACCACCCACCTTATCAAACTCATACTCTAAGATATTGAAATCTCCAAAAAAAACCCAAGTGGAAAGGGGAAGTCGAATTAATCCATTAAGCCATTTCCACAAATTGGCTCTAAAAACATCTTCATAACGAACATAGATAACATGCAAATCCCAAAAACATTGTTACTAATTTGTAAACAAACCCAAGTAGTATGACCATTGTGGTCTTAACCAATATCCATAATGTTGGATTCCCATTTTTTATGAATTCAAATAACAATACCACCTCTACCAGGAGAGTGGGAAGAAAATAATTGCACAAAAATAGTAGAAATATGTTGCAATCCATTTGAAGGAAAAAAATAGAGATCTTGAGTTATTGAAGAAAAAGTAATTCAGGAAAACACTATTTCCACAAATAATATCACGAAATAAATTGTTTGGGGTTGTCCAAGATACCCTTTACATTCCAGGGGATAAAATTAATGATGAATGATGGGTTGATACTGATGTTGCTTCATCCATACTTTCTAGAGAACTGAATGGATTAACGTATTTATGATAAATTTTTTTGACAAAAGCTTCAAAAATACGATTTTGCATCAAATGTCCAATTTTTAGGCTCCTTATTGGATCGGGAGAGATTATGAGTGGCTTTATTTCTAGGGGTAGTATGATGAACATTACTAGTACCTCCATTAACAACCTTTGAGCTTTTGGTTGGGCCTTTTCAATTGAAAACCCGAGAAAGTGTTTTTAATGAGAAACTGTCTTCTAAGACTTATCTTGTGACCCATGAGAAACACTTTTATCATTGTCTTGGTATTATTTTTTTCAAATTTTTAAGGTTTTACAACTATATTCATCATGCTTTTTTAGATAGGACCTTCTAGCAGTTAAATGCATAGTGATTCGAAGTGTAACAGTAGTAACAAGAATTTGGTAACGTCAGATAAATGATTTTTTCTAAACTGAGAACCCTCTTACATTCATTTAAATAGAGTTAGGAATATCTCTACTCAGATCTAGCTCAACACAATCCCTCCTAGGAATTCTGGAAATAAAACCTTGCGAGGGATCTAAATTAAGAACCATTCAAATAGATCCTACAGTCTTTTTTAAACGTGGGTAAAAAATCATCAAAAGTCCTGGAGGTTCCACCCAAACTGGCATCAAAATTTTCGTGAATTTTTCATGGTTAAAATATTTCATCTCTTTGTTAAGAGTCAAATATGAGCGATGAACATTCCATGGGGATTTTTATAATACTTGTGTTGGTTTTATCTCATCGAACCAAACTAGTAGAGGAAAAACCCAGGTTGTTAAGTTCATCATGAAATGGTTTTGAATTCCCAAAAGTTCACAAAAATGTTTCATCCAGGTGATAAAATTGAAACTAGAGGAAATTTCCCAACAAAGTATTAGATGAAATACATTTTCTCAAACATATTGCATATTTCATTAAAAATATCATCAGGAAGTGTAAAAGAGGGTTTAAGATGCTCTTTTCTCTCAGAAGGGGTTTTTTTTGTTGGTTACCCTACAATACCATTTTGTGTTGAGGAAGAGGAAAAAATCTCCATGGGTTCCAAAGTCTTTCCATGAAGATAAAAAATTACGGTGTGACAAAATGGCTGAAAGGGGGGAGTTAATGGTAATATGTTTTCTCGCATTAGGGTTTAATCCTCTTGCATTCAAATTCCCATGTGGAGAATGATGTGAAGAAATTTTTCATGTATATGAGTTGGTTGTCTATGGAGGTTCATGATGATATCAATATGGTACCATCACATTCCATCAAATAAGCCTATCATAATGCTTTGGAGGTAGAAGAGAAGTTGATGTACAAAAAAGTACTAACAAGGGAAAATAAAAGGCCATGTAAGGTTGTGGAAAAATACGGGTAGATATAATTATGTGCAAGGTGTAATTGATTCATGTTTCACTGTGTAAAAATAAAGCACGTCTCTAGGAAATTTAAGTACATTTTGAGGATTTGGTAGAAGAGGTTGCTAGTTCATAGGTATGTGATACATGTGTGGGTAAACATGGAATAAAGTGTACGCATTCCCACACACCTAATATGCGGATGATTAAATTACACACATTATGCAAGGGGTAAATGGATTGAAAACTAAAAAAGGAATAACCAAATATGGGAGAAGCATCGATGCTAAAGTGCATATTGTTGAAATAAGAGAAGAAATAAATTCATCTAGAGTAGATAATTTTGTTTAAGATGGAAAGTAAGATAGGGAGAAGTCTACAAAGTAATAGCAGATAGTGGAAGCACTTTAATTTTCTATAAAAGGAAATAATGAATAAATTAAGGTTGGAAAGAGTTGAGCATCCTAATCCATATATAGTTTCATGGTTGGATAAGGTATATTATATGTTGTCGAAGGAACAATGTTATTTAAAATTCCATATTTGGATATATGAAGATAAAGTAATGTGCAACATCATACCCATGGAAACATTTCATTTGGAATTTCAACTAGAAGGCTCAATACGATGGCTATAAAAATAAATCCATACTAGAGTAGGATGGAGTGAAATTTACTATGAATCCATTATGGGAAAAAAATTAAGCATTTGAAAAGGTGTTGTTATTCTCGAGTAAGTAGTTCATGGAGAGAAGCGAAGCAAGATAATGCATGTTTCAATCTTATAGTATGGAATGCATAAAGAAAAATTGTGCCTGAAGTAGCCTAGGAATATGGAATAATTCCACCATAGGTAAAGGAATGTTGGATGAGTTTGTAGAATTTGTGTCTAGTGATTTACCTAAATGATTATTGTTATCCAAAATTCACCCCTCAAGGTAATTTTGGATAACCTACATCATTTCTCCAAGATTGAGTGAGTAAAATTGGTCAAAGGCCCAAAAATCAGGTTATGGAGGTCCCTTTGGCTTCTCTCTAACTTCCCCATCCAAGGAAAAAATCCAAGAAGTTAGAAAATTTTGAGAAAATCCAAAAATTTAACTTGTTCTAGTGTATATTGCGGAAAAGTCAGGTATTTTTTCCCCAGAAGGTCCATGAGACATTGGGACAGCCGGGACCTGAAAATCTAAAATGGCTGATTTGTGAAGGAATCAGAAAAATTGGGTCAAAATGTCCCAGGTCGCACACGGGACACTGGGACGCGAGGCACCCGCATGGCCGAAATCACCCATTTGTAAAGGGTGCAGATAAGTCGAAAAATATTGTCCCAGGCGGTTCATGGGATGTTGGGACAATGGGACGTGCATCACTGAAAAATTCGTAGGCAGTTCAAATTGGCAAAGTTGGATATTTTTGGCCCAGGTCGCACAGGTATGCGCGGGACATGAGTTCCCCAAAAAGCCGACTTGTCCGATTTGAAAAGTGGGTCAAGTGTGATGTAGGTGAAGTAGAGGTTTTCAGCCCAAGCCACACAAGGGACATCTAGGACACCAAGACCCGAAATAGCTGAAATAGCCGCATGCAAAGGGAAAAGTCAACTTTAGACCCCGAACTTCAAACGGTCATACTTTTGACCCCGAGCTTTGATTTTCATGAAATTTGAATTTCTAGAATGAGCATGAAACATCTTCAGCCCAAAATATTTAGATAGCTATGTGAAAATAAAGGAAACATCTTCATCCCTAGTCAATCAGATGTTCATTCCCGTTAAAAGACAGAAATGCCTGATGACCCAAAACAACTGTCTACACTCAAAAGGCCATAACTTTTGCAATTCTCAACGAAAACACAAAAAATTGGTACCGTTGGAATCATGGTTCCAAGACCAATGCACATAAATCAATAAATTTAGAATTTGATGAGAAATTGATGGTGATTTGTAGAAAACGTGGCTAGGTTTAGAACAGTTGTTTTATTTGGTAGCTGGGATGCATTAATGAAGCATGGGCTAACATATTTCACTGCTGCAAGTTATGGGACAATATGGGGAGCCTTTTTCAAGAAAAAAAACATAATTTCACTCCATTTAATACCTTTTTCAAGTGGTTGAATGACAGATTTCAGGACTCTCTCTCTCTCTCTCTCTCTCTCTCTCTCTCTCTCTCTCTCTCTCTCTCTCTCTCTCTCTCTCTCTCTCTCTCTCTCAGAGTTCTATAAATTAGAGTGTTGGGCTCATTGTAAATGGGGGTAGTTTTTGAGTAGAAAAACTGTGTCAAATTTGTTTTCATGTGAAGCCAATGTGTTGTAGGCCCTTGTAGTGGACTCCTTGCATGGTGATCTAGGCCCATATTTTGTAATAGATTGGATTGTACATATTAATGAAGCAATAGATACAAGTTTGTGGATACTTCTTCCCCTGCTATGTTTGTTTGCATTATTCTTGCCCTTTCAAAATTATTACAAATATATTGTGTCTACCTTATACTCTTACAGGATTCATTATCATTGTGCATGTATGGAATATTGTTGTAAATGCATTTTCTAGACTGTGGAGAACTGGTATCACCCCTTCTAGTATGCACTTTGCTTCTACTTTACACACATTAGAAGACTACTCTCACACTCTCCTTTTCTGGTGTATCACCATTTTATTGTAGGATTTTTTTTCATGCACTCTCTCTCTCCTTGGTCCCTCGGAAAGTTAGATTAGGAAAGATAGTTTTGCTTGCATTAGAGTAGATTGTGGTAGGTAGTTTAGAAGCAACAACCAACTTTCTTTGGAGGTCTATCTCAAGTAGAAAGTCCCACAACTTGGAGATAATACCCATGTTATCTAATCACAATGTGAGCTCAAGCATACACACTTGTGCAAACCATAGGGTGCTATGATTCAAAGATAACAATTACCACCTATAAGGGATATTAATCATTGCATATATTTAATTCCAAGATCAAATTCTCTAAACAAGGTAGCCCGTAGAATGAAACCACATGAAAATGAGGAGATATAGAGGAAAGTTCAAGAATTTTTGAATAAGGGAGTCATCATGGAGATTCTTATCACATATGTAATAGTAAAAATATTATCACCAAATAAGGTTGGTGAGTGACATATGTATACTTATTTGAAATCCATAAACAAGATCGCCATCGGTAAAAATTTTCATTTCCATGCATGGATGACTTCAGGGGTTACTTGATTGGAGACAATTATTTCAGTAGAGTTTATTTAAAGAGAAGATGTTATTTAATTCGAGATAAGATAATGGGATGAATGAAAAATAGTCAACAAACATTATGTGAGTACCTTATGAAGCCATTTGGATTGAGAAACACACATTTTTTTTTCATGAGAATGATGAATCAATTCATAAAACCATTTTTACATAAGTTTGTGATGGTGTAATTGGATGATATTATAATTTTCAACAACATGTGTGAAGAGAAACTACTACATATCCCGAAAGTGTCGCGTCGATTTTGGAAAGAGTCATGGAAGAAGAATTGGTAAATATAGGATTTGTGATTCTTTGAGAAGGATTGAAGATGGAACCTAATACGGTTCGTGTAATTTTGGATCAACCATTACTTAGGAGTGATTTTAAGGAATACATTTTTCTAGGTTGGATAGATTTTAGCATAATTTCATCAATTAAATTAGTAGTGTGTTGGTTGGAAATTTTTTCATTAGAAAAAATTAATAGTTCAAGGGACAACAATCCCTACTCTTTGAGGGGAGGTTTCCTTATTCACCAAAAACTTAGGAATCTAATAATTTAAAAATATACAAAATAAAATTCTAAAAGAGGATTTTGGTGTAAATAATGATTTTGTATTATTATACTCTCAATACAGAAGATGAAAAAGGAGAAGAGTTTCGAGGAAGAAATAATAACTTATATGAGTAAGATAAGTGAAATAGGGAAACAATTTAAATCTAATCTACTGTCAAGAACTCAAGTATTATCCCGAGTTATGCAATATTACTCACTATTGTAATGAAAAGAAGTGAAGAAGGAAGCACGTTCAGATATAGAGACTGCAGAGTTATATCCTACTAATGCATGCATGAGACAAATTAGTATATCTGAAAAATACAATAAATATAGATACAATCAGACACAAATTTCTTCACACTATAATCAATGGATTGAACACACAATTTCTAGATTCAAATATACTAAGATTCACATTCACAATTTCAAGAGAATAGAAACAGAAATAACACAAAAAAAGAGAAAAATATTCTTTTGTATTGATCTTAAAAGCTCTGTATCATTACATTCCAAAACACCAAAATCCAACCCCTTTACAATGAGAAAGAAGCCTTATATAGGTTGAGGGGTGGTTGTAACCAACTTTCTAACTAATTTTCTTTTAATTAAGTGCTAACACTTAATTAATTAATTACATGAGTTAGCTTTATTTATAATTTATAATTTTCAAAATGATAAAGCTAACTTTAAAATATAACAATTAGATAGAAAAGACTAAGAACTAGAAGCAGGAACATTTGGGAGTGGCACAACTAGAATCTTTACTTTGAGCACATGAAGTCTGAACTCGGCCACATCATTAGAAATCTCCACAACCTTAGGAATGATGGTATTGAAAATGGCAGCTACCTAGCTACCAAGAGAGAACTCCATTTATTTTGCAACCCCACCATTTTGTAGTAGGATTTTTGTGGCTTCTACAATTACATCGTTTAGCTTAGAAAGTTCCTCCATCTTGTCTTTTCTCATTGAGTTTTCTTTGCACAAATATTCTTTGATCACTAAATTGAATTTTGCCTTGATTTCATCTACTGGGTTTCTCTCTACAAACTTATATTTGAAAAATTAATAATGAAGGGCTTGAATATCAAGACAAATTTTTTATTTCAAAGACTCAACCTTTTGTACTAGACTCTTCAATTCTCCTGTAGCTTTCTCGAGAAATATAACTCTCCATTTGACACTAAAAACCCAATTTTAGGATAGGTTGCTTTTGAAATCATCAAAGATCTTATGAGACAGTAGAATATGCTCATCAATGGTGCTCGTGATTCTAAGATCTTGGATACTACCAATCAAAATTTTGAGTTCCTTCTCCACTCCCTTGAAAGCTGAATTGAATTGATCCTGAGCTGCAGAAATGTTATCATATTTTTTTTATGCCTCATTAATGAAATTTAGACCATATAATATCAATACTTTAACAATGCCTCAGTAGCCATACCATATGAAGCATGCTTATGAATTTCCTTGATGGCCTTAACATCTTCCTCGAAAGAATGGTTGGAGGAAGCATTGAGGAGAGAGGAGTTAAATCAAGAAATTATCACTTGAAATAAAATACTTAATAAAGTTGGAAAAAACTTGAATCTGTTCTTCCAACTACTTATTTTTTTGTTTGTATTTCTCAACTCTTTCAATTACCTAAAACAGTCTCCTTCAAATTCTGAACCTCCCCTTCAGGAGTAGATTCACCAAGTGGAATTCTGTTAGCTCTAGGTCTACAAGAGTGATATCTTTTTCATCTTTCTCTACCCTTGGTTTTGAAATTTTTAAATATTGTTGTTCCTTTGAATCATTAACCAATTGGGAGGTTGTCTTAGCCTTCTTTAGTGGAGGAGTTAGGGTTGTGCCAAACAAAGCATCCACATCATCAAAATAAGGAGCAACTAACTTATAACAATACTTTGTTTTCTTACTATCAATCATGGGTTGAACCCATGTGAAAGAATCACTTAAATATGGAAGAGGATGTGGTGATAATTCTAGGACACTAAGAGGAACAAGAGGCTAAGTAGTAGAAACTTCTAGAGTAGGTACTTAAACAACAAAGGAAGATGTTGTTTTGACTGGTAATTTAGGTCTTGATACACTTACTTTCCCAGTGTTGGGCTCTATGATTTGAAGTTATTCTTCATTACTATCATCCTCATCATCACCTTTCTCTTGATAATTCTTTTGTTCCTTGGGTCCTTCTCCCGATTCATTCATTTGTTGTTTTGCATTGAATTTTTTTGTATCATCTTTTCCCTTCTCATTTGCTTTCATTTCTTCTCCTAGTGGTTGTAACACTCTTTTAGGGGTAGGTGCAACTTCTTTAGTTAATTTTTAAATTTTCTCCTCTTCCACCTCTTTCTCAGGATTTTCTTCAACTTTCTCTATCTCCTTGGCCTTGTATTTCTTTGTATACACCTTGGTTACACAGTCCAAAGGTGAGGAGGAAGGGGTCGATTGGGATTGAAACTCTATAGGAGGAATGTAAACCTCCTTGTGTGATGAAGAAGCCACTTTTGAGGAGGATTGTTTCACATTTTGATTGTATGCCCTCATCTTCTTATTGAACCAATTTTTTGTTCTTACCAAAACTAGATTGATTATTTCAAAGGGATCATCCCTCTCCCTTTGGGACCAATCAATGGTAAGGAGGGGCATATGATAGATATTTTTTATGTACTAAATGGAGTAAAAATTCTCATTTTCATCCTCCAAATCCTCTGGGACTTGATATACCTTGAAGTCTTTGATTTGTTGTAAAGAGATTCTGCCAAAATATCTTCTTCTCAGTTCATATTCATCTAAAAAATATTCCCAATAATCTTCAAGAGTAGAACATGATAATAATACATTCTTAAATGATTGGAGATAAAAAAATTATATCAAAAGAATATCTTATGTGATATGAGTGAAATTTGAATTCAGAAATTGTTCTTTCTACATTTTGAGCATCTAAGGCAGTCTTGCAGGTATAATTTCCTAGGGAGATAGGAAATTGGATTCCTGTGATATTCTTATCTCTACATGTCCTATGTAACATGTCCAATTGTTTGCAGAATTCCAAAAGGAAAAACTTATCATTAAAATGCACGGGTAACTTTTTGAGTGTACTTTCAAAACCAACCAATAATATATAGGATTTTTTTGAATTGAATAAAGAGGTTATAATAAGTTGAAATTAACTGCTTTTTCTTCTCTACGGACACTCTTTCAGTTGTGTTTCCTTCAAAGAGCCTGACTATATACATTGTGAAAACATCATTAACCCTCATATGATGGATTTTTCTATTCTCAAAAGTGAGCTATGGATAATACTCATAGACTGGTTCATTTTTCTTGTCATCTTAAGGAGACAATCCTACCCACACTCTATAGGTTGCAATTGTATACATATGGTAGGAATTCATGTAAATGGTTTTGTTCTTCTAAACATTCACCAACTCGCTCACTTAAATTCTCACAAATTATTTCCCCAGTTCAGTTTTATTTTCCCGCAAAATGATGTTGATGTATACACACATCCAAAAATGGAATTCATTGGTGGAAGGTAGGCCCATCAATCTTGCTAATAAGGTGATCATATCAGACAATTCTTCCTTAAAATATGACTTATATATGACTTTTGGAAACTTTGAAGTTCCTCTCTTTTGGGTCTTAAGCCATGATTTAGCTATCCTTTCCTTGTATCTATATTTATCTTTCTCAAATAGGTTCTGAGCTTGGGCCTTGTTCAGGGTATTTGAATCTTTAGACACAAGAATTCTTAGGCATGCATTTATGTAACTAGCATCAAGCTTGGCTATGACTTGACCTTGAGGGTCTTTAATTTATTTAGTTTCAAGAACAAAACAAGAGGCATAGGCTAGGATGGTATCATTACATTAGAAAGAGAGAGGGAAGCCATCAACGTAAACATTTCCACTATTTTTAATACATTGGCCATGACAGTAGGTGTAACTTCAGAGATACGAGCCCAAAAGTCATCTAGATTTATTTTTCTAATGTCAATATCCCCTATGCTTGGTACAAATGTTTCCAAAGAAGAAATGGGTTCTTACCCCCATGTTGGAACTTCATGGTGGAAAGATGAGGGGAGAAACTTAGAATAATGGGGGCTTCAACAATGGATTCTAGGAAAGACTAAAAAGGAGGACACAAAACTTGATTTGACATGAAATAAAAATAGTAGGTTATAAAATGACTCACCTTGGAAATAGGAAGAACGATTCTTTGATAACAAATCCACTATAATTTGAATATTTGATAATGATTTGGAGATGAGAAAGATACGGTCAAAAACATCCTCATGGCACGAGAGAAAGAAAATAACAGTGCAAAGTGTATTTCATGACTTAGAATGGTGAAAATGAATTAATTTTACCCTATTTTTATAGCTTTCCATTTAACAACACTCAATAAAATGGCCAATTTGAGGGTTATAGTGGAATGCGGGGAACTGAGAAGCTAATAGAACGTTTTTATCACTTTCCCATTTACTACGGACATGTTGGGATTTTGGGGAAAGGGAGGCCTAAGGGAACAAGGGTCACAAGTGCCAAAAACTTCAAGTACACGAAATGTGAAAAAATTCCAATAGAATGCAGAAAGGGGAGGCCTGTGGAAGAACAAGGGTCGGGAGTACCTTAAATATCCAAAACCCCCGCAACATGAACAGACCAAGGTTAATGCAAAAATTAGGTTTGTGGGGAATACATAGTCCAAGAGAACAAGGGTCACGGGGTCTTGAAACATCTGATCATCTTGCAAGACAAAGGAACACACTATGAAAATAAGGAAAAGGTTTTTGGATGGGAGACAAGTACAAAGAACAAGGAGCTGCGGAGAACAGATGCCCGGGTGAAACAAGGGTCGGGATTTCTTAAAATTCCTGAAGTATCCACAATACAAAAGAATTAGAAAGATGTGGGGAAAGCGGATATGTGGGGAATAGTGGACCCAAAAGCAAAACTTCCATTTGTTCCCAAAACTTCCAAAAAGACAACAATATAAAGAATTTTCAAAAATAAAAGAGTTGTAGGAAACAAAGGACCCCAAGGAAAAGTTCCACGAAAGATAGAAATATCCACACAAAGTGAAATGAGAGTGATGCGATAAAGTGGGGATGAGGGGAATAGGGTACCTAGAGGAACTTGTTCCTCCTATTCCCCTAGAACCCAAAATTACCACAATACACACAAATGGGCCCCAAAATAAAAAAATGACTAATCTGTTTTTGAATAGTTTCATTCCTCAAGACTTTACAAAGGAAACAAAATTAGGAAAAGGGGTTACTTGACAAAAATATTCAAAAAAAATCAAAAATTACACATTTCTTGGGTAAGTGATAACATAATGTATGCATACTAAATACACAGGACATGAGGGAATGTAGGAAGAATTTCATTTAGATCATTAGTGTACAAAATAGCTTTTTAGAGTTGAAGAAAAGAATAACATGGTATTTAGTGTTGGAATTACATGATTTTGTAAAAATGTTTCAAGTCAATTGTGATGCTAGTGGAATATCCATTGACATAATATCAAGTGATGAGGATAGACTTGTTATATGTCTCAATGAAAATACCAATGATATAAGGTAGAATTCTATTTTTATGATCAAGATTTATACGAGAATCGTCCACACATTGAAAAAGTGGAGATACTACCTTTTTCCTAAAGAGTTATTGTTTTACACAAACCATCGAGCACTTCATTTGACTAACTTAGGAAAGTTAAATCATAAGCACATGAAGATGGTAGCGTACTTGTAAGGATATACATTTGTGTTGAATCATAAAAGAACGAAATCTAACAAGGTGGTCGGTACACTCATTTGGAATAGTTTTTTGTTAAAAAAGATGAAAATACAATTTGTGGGTTATAAATCCATTAAAGAAATACATGCACAAAATGAATATTTTAGAGAATCATGGAACATTTTTAGGTAGGAAATAATTTTGTTCATAGGATAATTATGTCCCAAAGGGGTCAATTTTGAAGAAATAGTAAAAGAGAAACATTATGGAGGATTGGATGGGAACTTTAGCTTGGATAAAACCTCGGTGCGATTAGGAGAAAGTTATTTTTTTCCATGGTTGAATGTGCATGTGTGTAATTTTTACATGAATTCCATGTTTGTTATCCGTCTAAAGGAATATCTTTGAATGCAAGGTTGTATCAACATTTTCCCATTTTAGATATTCCTTTAAGAGAATAAGTATGGATTTTGATTTCAATTTTTTCATAACATAAATGAGCATTGATTCCATTTTTAGTGATGGATATGTTCTCAAAGATAGAACATCATATTGCTTGTAAGAAGACCAATGATGCAATATATATATATATATATATATATATATATATATATCTATTCTTAAATGAAATGGTGGTATTTGCATGAATTACTTGCATAACATAATATGTGATAGGGATATGAATTTTGTTGACCATTTCTAGTGAGTATAGCTTAAGGAGTTGGATATGAAGCTACAATTTAGTTCGACTTGCATCATCCATAAATTGGTGGATAGAAAGATGATGTGAATAGAATTCTTGGAGGTTTTATTAAATGTTTTGTTTGAGATATGCTAAAAACTTGGGATTTTTCTAAAGCACATGATTGATTTTCTTATAACAATTCAACAAATAAGATTATTGGGGAAAAAACATTTCAAATTATATGTGGGAACAACCCAAGAGGAGTTGCATAATTTCAAGGCTTACCCCATAATGAATATAGGAATTTTGTAACAAGAGATATTATGGAACACATGAAATAATTTCATTACTAAGTGAATGATCGATTCAAAAAAGATGAATCCACAATACAAACAACATACATGAAAAAGAAAGGGAATTTTAACATCATATTAGAGATATGGTCTTAGTATATTTGTGAAAGAAATAATTTCTCAAAAGAACATGTATAATAAACTTAAGTGGCATATAATCCTTATGTGATTATGTTGCTTGAAGGTATTGGTATCTCTATATCTTTAATGTGGTGAATTTGTATCCATGTTATGCACTATAGGAAGGTGAAGATGAATATGAATAAGATGATGGAGAAATAGATTGGAGGGAATATAGTCCCGAGAAGGATTTTGATGAAATCAAGATATAATATACACCATGATCAAGAGGACATGCAAAAAGGAGTACATAGAGTATTTGGTCAAGTGGAAAGGAAAGAAGACTGGAGAAGTAACTTGGATAATTGTTGTGGATTTTATGTAATGTGGCATACCAGCTTCCTTGGGTAGGATCTTAAGTTTACAAAATTACTCAAGGTGTATGATGTAAGAGCATCCATGTTCAAATGCAATCTTTTATCAACTAAAAATAGTTGAATAGTTAGATTCAAGGGTGTTTTCATTTTGTGGATTATTGTGTGGGTCACACATAGAAGAATCATGTTACCGATGAGCTTTGGAATATAGTATCACATTATGTTGAGTACACAAGTCCATTACATGTTGAGTGCAAAATATATGTGGAGTGTGCCACTCCTCTAAACAATGTATGGCTTGTTGCACAATCATCCATTGCGTATGATTTTCCAAGCAATCATGTTTAAACCATGCATTTGGAATAATTGAATGTTATAGAGAAATTCGATTGGTTGTGTTTTGGTTTATTATTGGGTCCTTTGATCCTTCATTTGAATTTTTGTAGAATTAGGAGTCTTAGGAGGTGGCACACATGACTATATAAGTAGAGTCGATTACCTTAGGAAAATAATTCAAGTTTTGGGAGAACTCTAAGTGCTTAAAATTGGAGTATGGATGTGATCTTGATGCTCACCAAATCTTGATGATAGTAAACCATAGTAAGGAGTAAAAATAAATTCTTAAAAGTGATTGAATTATTTGAGTATTAGTACATGGAGAGTTTTCCATGTCCTAATGTTGTGTAAAAAATTGGATCTTTGGAAATTAATCTAATGTTTTCTATCTAAACAAGATATTCTCAAGTTGTGTCACTATTCCAAATATGTGTTCATTTGATCTTTATGTTGATGCATGTTTCTATCTTTGTAAGTTGTTCTATTGTATGTATTATGAGCATAACAAGGTGCGAGGTGGCTCCTTGTTGAACACCCCCATTTATATCGTAGACAAAGTCTTATCTCATTTCATCTCATCTCTATTTCCCATCTATTTTACTAATATCCATAATTAAAAATAGAGTACACATAAAAAAATGACATTGAGAAAGTTAAATAAACATCCAAGATTTTCCATACATTGTTATTGAGACAAATTATTATAGATATTATATTTAGATTATTTTCCTATTTTTTTCTATCATTTCATACTTATATTATATTGACGTGTAACATGAATGCATTGTTTTCCCTAAATTAGTGTGATTTTCTAAGGTATGCTCTAAAACAAAATACAACCTATAATATATTAAATACACAAATAAGCTTGATCTTTGTATGCTTTTGAAGGTGAGTTACAATTTATACAATACTAATATAAATATATTAAATATATCTATTTGAATAATGTTGGTGGATATTAATTTTGACACTTTTATTATTTTTTATTCATTTCTTAAAATTATTAAAAAAATTAAATGACAGTCAAATTTAATGAAGAGAATAAAAGATTGAACCATCACACCATTAAATCACAACTTATTTCCATTGCAACAAGATATTATTATTTTTTGATTGACTTCCCTTAGTGAAAAAAACTTTAAATTTAATACAATCAATAAATGTTGAGACAATCACATCATCCCTCACTATCATTGTAGAATAGCTTCCTCAAAATAAAGAAGTATTACGCCTTGTTTGAATGCTATTTTATATATTAGTTTTAATGGGAATCATCACATTTCATTAGAACTTGAAATTTAATCATTTTTGTGTGCTTTTAATATACATAACATTACCATGTGTAAGCTTAATGACTTGTAAGAAGATTCAATTGATTTTTGAATGACTTTGTACAGGTACTGGTCCACCTCAACTGTCGATGCGCTGCTTGAAAAGACGAGTAAGAGTATTCAAGATATTACAGACTCTCTCAAACTTGCCCTCGATGTGGATACCAATCTCCAAACCAAACAAATCCATAAACAATTTACACGGCGCCTTGATCAATCGCCTCTCCACCTCCTCGAATTCAAGCCAGGTGATACCAAACTTCGCTTCTTAAGTTTTGTTTGGCCGTGGAAGTGTTCATGTTTATAACATTTGTAATCTGTTTTTTTTTTTTTTCAAATTAATGCAGTTGGTATCGAGGAACAAGTAATAGAGGTGACGAAATTGTTGGATATGGAAGGCACCGAACCAGCGCTGGCCGTTGTATTGTGCGGCTTCGGAGGTGCGGGCAAAAGCACACTTGCAGCTTCTGTTATTCAGACTTTTAACTGGTCTTCTTCAGACTTTAAATTTTGCAGGGTTATAATAAACCAGGAAACTGCAGATAAAACATCCCACATTATCCAACTTCAAAAGGACATTATCCGCGACTTTAGTGGAGAGAAACTGGATTTGAGAGATCCTGAGGAAGGACGAAAGCGTCTCCAATCTGTCATGGAAAACAAATCGTGCTTTCTTTTTGTAGACAACGTCGTCGACAAAGATTATATCAAGCAGCTATTACCCAAAGATATGTCCATGAAAAATTTGGAGAAGCGAAAAAATATGTCCACGGAGAATTTAGAAAAGCAAAAAAATATGTCCACGGAGAATTTAGAAAAGCAAAAACGAAGTTAAGAATATTTGTCACGTCCAGGGAAAACAATCTGAGAGCAGAATTCAATATAATCTGCAAGGAACATGCTGTGCATGCTTTGTCTGATGACGCTGCCGAATGCCTCCTTAAAGAGACAATCCTGCAGCCTTCAGGCGAATTCAGTGGAATGTTCGATGAAAAAAATTTAATAAAAGATGTGGCCCGTGCATGCAAAGGTGTCCCGCTACTCTTGTCTGTCTTTGGAAAGCACTTAAGAGCTGAACGAGAGAGTGCAAGTTACATGGAAGCCCTTGAGGCGCTTCAGAAGGGAAATCTCGACACCTTCAAAGATGAAGATCTCAGTGAAAAGCTCTTATTTGTTTACCATAAAATGAGGGACGAAGAGGACAAAGAGGCATTTCTGGACATTTGCAAATATTTTTATGGATGGCAATGGAATCTTGTTGGTCATATTGTAGATTCTGGTAGACTGGAGGCTCTTCACAAGAGAATGCTGATAAATAAAAGCGAGTCAGGTGAAGTGATTGTTCATGATATCATTCGGGCGATGGGAATTAAAGAGTTCAAACAGACAAGGCTTTCAAATTATAAGGAGTTATCAGAAGTCCTCGAGGAAGATGATGAAGCAATTCTCAAAAGAGTAAAAGGCATCTCTCTTGTTAGTGAGAAGTCGCTAACAAAAGTTGAATCCAGACATTTAGATGCGATGCGGCAGTCGTTGAGAGTATTAATGATAGGAGATTGGGTAAAGATAGAGGGGTCTCCTTGCAGTAGAGCATTTAAGAATCTGAGATATCTGAGTGTGGGGGATGTGATTGATTTTCCATTTCAAGATGCTTCCAAACTACAGAAGCTCACAGTTTTCTGCAACAGATCAAAGCATGGCATGCATTTGGATCGGGTAAGCTAGCATCACCTTCTTTCAACTCTTCATTATATATAATTTGCAAACTAAGTGCTTTCTTCACATTTTGAAGGCTTCCGCACTAGATTTTGTGCTTCTTTTAGTTATTATCCATTGACCTATTGGATGACATTACCTTTTCTTTATGTATTTTGAATTATTCTTAAGGTGCTTGTTCGTGAAGTGTGTCTCCTTATCTTTTAAAAATAATAAAACTTAAAAACAATTATTATCATAACAATTACTTATAATATATATTTTTTGAATAATCGTTAACATACACAAATAAATATTCTATTAATAAAATTAATAATCTAATGATTTTATTTAATTTTAAAACAATCACAACCCATTGGTGTGTGAAAAATATAAGATTGACTTTTATGCATTTGGTAATTTTAGGTAAATTTTCTTCAAACTTGAGGCATTCAATATCTCTATAAATAAGTTGTTTTTCAAAATTAAACAATTAACTTATAGGTGAAAAAAAGAAATTCTGAAAATATGAGATATATAGTAGGTCTAATTTTAGGATCGATAGGAAACTCTTTAGAATAAGTTCTAAAAAACTATAAACACAAGTGTTTGGTTTATTAGTGGGGTTTAAATGTATTTTTACAAGGCAACGTAATAAAGAAATGAAGAAATGCGACAAATTTTTTGTAAAAGTTCTTATATGCAATATCTACTTCAATAAAATTTATTTCGTGTTTATTTTTTGAGTATGTATGTGTGTATGATGTGATTATCAATTTGCATGTGAGGATTGTCTTTAATTTGATTTTAGAACAATTGATCAATTTGGTATCATAGCTAATTTTATTAGCCAAGTTTTTCGAATCCAAATTTAGTAGTCAACCTAGTTAATGTATGGAAAATGTAAGCAACAACAACCTTACCTAGCAACAAATTCCAATTTTTAATGGGAAAAACTATGATTACTACAGTATCACGATGAAGAAACTCTTTTGCTTTGAATATGTGTGAAATTTGGTGGAGAATAGATTTACAACCTACGAATAAGGGGATAACCAATGTCTTGTCATAAGAAGAGAATAATTTGTTGAAAGATTGTAGGAAAAAGATGCAAAGGATTTGTTGATCATACAAAAACTTGTTAACCAAAATATTGTGTTCCAACCCATTGTTGTTAAACCTTGTACTCTTGAAGGACCAAAGATTTGAAAACTTCTCCCTTTTTTCTTATTCACGACACTTTTATTCATATCATGACTCAAAAGCATTGTCCATGTGTTGCAATGTTTTCAAATCTATTGCATTACATAACCACGTTATATTCCACGTCTCATGCATCATTGACAATCCTTGAACCATCCTTCCATGTTAACTCTTAAGTTTAATAATGTGATGAACCATTTTTCCTAATCATAGAGTGCTAACATGCCATCCTTGCATGTTTCTTCCTAATTCAATAGAATTAAAATTTATGTAAGGGAACTCTGCTAATCAGATAGATAAAACAATAAATAAGCAAGATGAAGTAAAGAAAATACAAGCAAGAGTAATAGATAGAGTTTGTAGAGTGAATCAACTTGTAAATGTAGGTCTGGACTAATTCTAGGCTAGTGATCAATGGTCTAGAACATCTAATCTTGGAATGTGTAAGTTCTGTGTCTAAAACTGACAAGACAACCATTTGGAATGGCACATGCCTACCTAGGTTCTAGTGTCTCTGCTTTTTGGGCGATGGAATGTGCGACGTAACTTGGGGTCCTGGATTTTTATGTGTCACTTAATGTCACTACTTATTTGTTCTAGGTCCCACCATATTCGTTGTGTCATACTAATGCTTGGAAAAGAAACCCTAGCTACCTGCAAAATACTTAAGTACACATTAGATGAATAAAAATATACATATACTTGAGTCAAACTGACCTTGGCAGTCGCCCCAATGTGATTTTCAATGACTTTTGTACAACATTTCAAACTCAGTGAAGTTCTAGTGTGTGCGTGTGTGATTGGAATAGTTTCCCTTAAGGTAGGTTTCCCTAGTTTCAGCTACACAAAGAGATAGCGAAATACAACAACTTTGTTCCAAATGTAAATGTGTGGTATGGAATTCATAATAGACCCCCTATGCAATGAAGTATGCATTCCAAAATGTAGTCCTTGATGTAGTAGATAGAAAATATTAAATCCTTGTTAATGTATGTGCCTTTTGAATGCTTTCCCCTAATGAGGTTAAATAAGGCTTGTATATATATGATTCCTTTTCTTAATTTCTTCATTAACAAGTGAAAGGATAAACAAGGGTCATAAAGGAAGACTATAAAAAAGTAACATACAAAATATAGGGAAAAGAGATAAAGAGTACAAAAGCACCCAGAGGGGACAATAGCACCCATATGCTCCTGTCCCTAATGGACGGTCTTGTATAGGGTGACAAAAAGATAAAACATCAACAACATCAAGCAATAAATACGAAAAGCAATGTCAAAGTAAATTAAATGGGTATTAATGAGTAATTCTCTTACTGAGGAATCATGCATATAAATGAAGTATTTACAGGCTAGTTGTCTATATTAAGTGTATGATTTAGTGGCTACATATTCCCCCACTTTATGTTGGTGAATATGGATTTACTAGCATAAAGTAGAAAATAAAAACGTACCTTGGGGGTCAAAAGAATATTGTGCCCATTAGCATACCAAATGGATTAGTGTAAAATGCATACCATGAAATTCTAAGGAGAAGGAATGAGATGGATCCTAGGGGTGACCTTTGTGTGCATGGAGTGATAATGATGTGTGCGTGTAGTTCCTTAGAATATCGTATTTCTTGGAGAGTACTTTGAGATTTACTTCATGGTTTCTCGTGTGTTTTTCCTTCATTGGGATACGATAGGACCTACAAAAGAAAACACATGTAGTCAATGCTTAGAGGTATATGAAATTGAAATTTAACTTGAAAAATATGTGAAATGGAAAATGTGTATTTGGAAAAAGCTAAACCAAGGGGTTAGAGTACATCTAGAATATTGAAAGATAAAGATATAGAATTTTTTTATTTCTTGTAGACTTGATGCTTAGGAGATGGTTGGAATAACACAATGGATTTGGGCATCTTGTCATCAAACTAGAGATTTGAGCATCCTGATACTAAACTTTAGATTTAGGAATCTTGTCGCCACTATGGAAAAGTCTATTGGGAGAGAGGTTCCTTTTTCCCACTAACCATTAACACTTCCCCATAGATAAGTGCCATTGCAGATGATCAAAACCTGATTTATAACTTTCCTCGGGTGACACATTGTTCTAGGCATATCATTGTCCTACATATTCTCTAGGTTTCATTCTCTTATTTAGTTCTTGAATTAGTATTTAGTTCCTATTAGTATTTAATTGCAATATGAAAATAGATGTGTAATCATGAAACCGGAGAAGACTGCGACTGTGTAATTGCTAAAACTTCTCTATAACAATTTTTGCCCCTAGGACTGGAGCACTTATGTGGGACAATAACATGCACCTAGGTGTTCCTGTTTATTATATGCATTTCTTTCTAGGTTGTGAATTTCGGCCAAGTCTTTTTTTGGTCATGTTCTTTAACTAATTAATGTTATGATCATGTTGTATATGTTTCTATAACTAGTGTATGTGACTACTAGGAGGGTGAAAAGGTTTACCCGATGGTTTCTGCCACTCGTTTGGGGTGCGTGAGATGAACAAATGCAAACAGAGTCCAAATGAGAACGGATAAAATTAATGTGCACACTTGGTATAGGAATGCCATAGGGGGAATAGGGATTACACATGGGAGTTATTATGGTGTAAGCAAAAAATTAGAAAATGTTAGTATGCAAGTGTTAGTGACAAATAAGCAATAGACACAAAAATAACAATTAGTAAAATCATATAGGAAAAAAAAACAAGGACTCAATGAGTAGCTAGTTGCAATATACATGGTACACTACTTAGGATGTCACAAGACAATCGGATATGTCAAGGCTTGTGCAAACAAGGTAACAAACAAACATAGGGCATAACTTATAAACAGTGAAAAACAAAGTATAAACAAATTAGACAACCATGATTAGAAGGAGTCCTGTAAGGTAAATACCACACATGAAACACTCTTTAGCATGTTGGGAGAGATAGATTGTATGTGACAATGCAATATCTAAATTTAGGAAGGATAATATGAAATATTGCAATGATAACACCTTATAGTAGGTGAGAAAAGGTAAATTCCCTCAGAATCCTCAACATGATTCTTAATGGATAGGACCAAACATCACACATCATGTATCAACCTGTAAGTGACCTGCATTCACCTCAAGATACCATGTGAACAAGCATGTGTGTATGAAAAATGATAAAGCATACTATGAACCATGGTAACAAGATAAGAAAATGTGTAACATATAGTGGTATAAGAAAGGAAGAATGTATCTAATCAAGGTATAAGATAATGTTTTTGGTTTTTTAACTACATGTATGTGAAAGAAAACAACTAGAAGGGACGCATATGGCTTCCCCACTGGTGTGTGTTTATGTAAAATGAGGTCCATATAAAGAAACCCTCAACTCGTCAAGTATGAAATAGGAACAAAAGTGTATCATTAGGTGGTGTGAGGTAATTAAGATTCCCCCAAAGGATAATGCCAAAATAATCTATGTAATAAAAAACAAGGAAAGGTCTCACGATCAAATTATATAGAAGAACATTGCATATGAATATGATATAAGACTCGATGGTGAGAGGAGAATGCAATAGGTCTAGACCGAGCATGGGGAGAGATAGAAAAATACGTCTTGATGGAACATATGAAGGATATGACCTATGCAAGGATCTACCCCCTTGAGGTGGCCTATGGGATCTATAGATGTGACAAGCCTTACGAGGAGCCACGTGTTAAGGAAACTGAGATAGATATAAAAAAGGTTCTAAAGGACGAGCAATGGATCCACATACCATATGATGTCTCAAGGAAAAGGATCCATGATGAATATGAGAAGATGCACTATAAGTAGGAGTAAGTGAATTTGGGATGGCTAGAGGAGTTAATGACAAAGGTTTCTGTGATATGTAAATGTCAAAGTATGAACACATGTGAACATGAGGAAATTACCTAGTGTCACGTGAAAGTTCATGTAGCATAGTATGTGGAGTCATGAATATGGAGAAAATAGAATACGTGTAACATGGAGAAGGAAAAGAGATACCGGAAATGATGATGACATAGTGAGGGGAAAAACCTATAGAGTCCAAGATCCCAACGACACGAGTAGGAAGTGTACAAACAATAAGAGTGTGTCAATTAGGATAGAATAGAATAGATGTAACTTTGGGCTCGTTGACAATAGTGAAAGGAGTAAGTGAAAGCATAAGGATAAATATGTGTAGTATATGTAATGTGAGGAGGATCATCAGTAGTAATAGCAAAAATAATTATAATTTGGGATGATTAGAAATAATAAAGAAGTATAAACAAGCCCCTATGCTCATATACAAAAATGTAGAAAGAGGGGAAAGAATGATGAAGGAAACACACTTATATTGAGAGGGGGGTGAATGAGTATAATTATAATTTTTATGTACTTATAATTTTAACATCCATAACAATGGAAATCATATAAGATCCAACAGATAAGAAACATAAAATTAATGTGGAAACCCTTTCGAGAGAAAACCACAGAGAAAAGGCTATTTGGATATACCTTCCAAATCTAGTCACAAAATTAATTACATTACAAATATTTGTAGGAACCAACCTATTGGAGGCCCCAATCCAAAACTCTATGCATCACGTGAGTCAATTCGTGAGAAACAACTTACTAGAGACACCAATCCCCAATGTCGAGCACCAACTCAGCCAATTTGTGAGGACCAAGTCACTGGAGGCACCAATCCCCAATTCCAAGCACCAACTCAGCTAATTCATGCAAACCAACTCACTGGAGACACCAATCACCAACAATATAAACTTCCACTTTGTGTAGTTGTTTCTTCAACATGATGAGTGGCCATTTTTTTCTTCCTTCTTATTCTTCATTGATGTTCTAGAATCTCTCTCACTATTATCTCACTCTCATTCATTCACTCTATTGGTGCTCAATTTGATCTCGCCCGTTTGTCCTTGAAATTCTTTAGTTTGCGGGCTCTGTCGTATTTTCTATCTCCCCATGTTGATGCGTGAAAGCTTATGTCCTTCATTTGGTTGCCATGATCAGTCCTTTCCTTTGGTCAAGGATCACTTTAAATTCTAGAATTTGTTTTCCATTCCTCTGTCCATGTGAAGAATTTGTAACTTGGGTGTAAATTCGGGTTTTTCCTTCCTTCCATTTTTCCACAGTCACATTTTGTTTTCCTTGTCAATTTTTGTCCCAATATCTATGGAAACGTGATTGGATGTAGCTCGGTGGATCACATTTGGGCCTTATATCATTTCCAAATTCTCTGTCCTTAAAAGAAATATTCATTTCTGGGTGCAAATGGTGATTTCCCTGCATTTTACGGTTTGACGGTGTGTTTTCCCTGTAAAATTTATATCTCAATATCTATGGAAACATGGCCCTTTCTGATTGGATGTGGCTCGACGAGAATTTTGAAACTCTAAGGCCCACTTCAACTCAAGTTTTGTCCACGTGGAGGGCTGCACTCATCTGAAAAGTCACCTCTTGGTTTGACCTTTGGAGTTGTGCCAGGAGACACGTGGAGGTTTTCGCTACCTTGCCCAGACTTAGACATTTTTTTCATGTGTCCGGTGTAGCTTTGTTAGACCATGGACATGTGGAGGGACGATGCTCATTTGAGGATTCGCCTCAGGGTCCCACCTTAGCAGTTGCACCAAGGGGACACATGGTGAGCCCGCGCTTGTTCAAGGTCTTCACTTTTGGGCACCATCTCAAAGTTATGCCGGGGAGACACCTGGATTATTTCATCGGATCCTCTCTATACTTAAGCTTTTCAAGCAATATTCTAAGGCACAGGACACGTGGAGGGCCCACGCCACTTTGGGAACGTGCCCCTAAATTTTATTTTTGAAGGAGCTCCATGGAGACACGTGGAAGCTTCTGCTCACTTTGCCCTTGCTTGGACTTTTCAATAGCCAAGGAAAACTGTCTCGAACCCTAAACACATAGTACCTTCCACTGATCCTTAAAAGTTTTCAACAACTCTGCCGGAATGAGACATGTGGTAAGCCTGCGCTTGTTTGGGGTCTCCGCTTTTGGGCACCATCTCAAAGTTGCTCCAGGGAGACATGTGGAGGCTTCCACGGGCTCCTTTAATACTGAGACTTTTCAAAGGCCAAAAGGCATTTTTCTTGGGCCTAGGGCATGTGGAAGGCCCGCGCTTGTTTGGAAACTTTCCCCTGTACTTCTCCTTTGCAGTTGCACCAAGGAAACACGTGGATGGCTCTAATCTAAAGTTGAGAAGGGGAAAAATCAACTAAGTCATCGTGCATTATTTTTTATTTTGCCACCATTTTTGTTCCAAGACTCCGAAGTTGCGAATACGCATTTTTTTCTTGCAGATTAGACTCACAAATGCGCATGTATGCGGAATAATCCGTGCACGGAAACTCATTATTCAGAGGCATGAATGCAAGCATCCATGCGGGGGCATTCATTTCTCATGGTGTTTCCTCGAGGGTGAAAAATATTTCCTGTCGATCGAGCTATATAGAGCAACCGAAAATGATTGAAGCGGGATTTCTCACACGACGAGTAAGAATGATTAGAGGGATGGTCAAAAAGTTGTGGCATGATATCCTAATCATCAGTCGAGGGTTGGAGAAACATGATTAGTTCCTGATTTATGCACTTGGGAACTGCGGGTGTAAATTTGTTAAACGTCACTTTCCGAGACAAATTGGAAAGAAGAAAAGGTTCCTCGAATATTCTTCTTTTTTGGGGGAAATTTGGGATGAGTGAGCAAGTGAAATTTATAAATGCAATGAGAATACTCTTGCAAAGTGTCGGGGTTGAATTCTTAAGATAAAATTTGAGAGAGCCCATCTTCCTTAGAGATCAATCTGAGAAACCTATTAATTTCCTGTGTTTTAGATTTCAATCACGTCAAGTTGGTTGCAAGTGTACAACCATTAACAATATCTAAGACTGTTCAAATAAAATTTCCCCTGTTGATGAATCTAATCAATTTCGAATTAATCTGTGTCAATATTGGACCAATTTGTGTCTGCTTTATTTCAGAATGTTTGCAAGTAGTTTTTCTTATTCCTATTGCAATCTTGTGTTAAAGTCCCTCCGAATTACACAGGATCTATTTCATGTGACAGTTTAGTGGCATTTGTAATTTCATTTCAAGAAGAGCCTTCATCCTACAATGAGATAAATAATTTAAAATCACTTTACCGTCATTTGTTGATAAAGATTGTTTGTAATCCTTTGAGTGTATCTTAAGTGTGAGGAACCAGGGGTCTTTGATGTTTAATTGAGTCTTCAGCTCGAGCTTTCATGTTAAATTCTTGGAGATTGTGTGAAACCATACAAATCTAGGCCTCCATTGATGCACACCTTCTGGTTGAAGGAATATTTTAGCTATTCTGAAGCTTTCTGTCATTTAGTATTCTAATTTTTATGAAGGTTCTCAAAGATTTGGCATAATCAATTTTATCCTGCTTAATCTCCCACCAAAAAATTATTCAAAACAATGAATCCTACCTGAACTACCCATGTTTGCCTTGTATGTCCACAAATGTATAAATTCTACTGCCAAAATATGCAGAAGCAGTCAGGATTCCATAATGTCTCTAGTAACCTTCAACCCTATTTAGGAAATATCACCATTCTTTAGAAGTGACAACTCGTGAGAGTTAAACTGTGGTGCATTGATCATATTTTCTCAGGGTATCCTTTCAAATTTGTGCAAAGAAGGATATCTTCATTCTCCTTTACCGATAGAGGTTACAAAATGGGTCTTCTCACCTTAGTTGAAAGGCACGGCCTAAAGCAATGAGGATAGATCAAATCCTTAATAAAGGTGCTATCCATTTCTCCGATGCCCAAGTGGCAAAGAGTCAAACAAATCCCCTCCCTAGCTACAAGATGACTCATAATATGATCTGTTTGTCTCTCAGTGTCTCACTAAATCATTGATGTTTCTCGGTTTCCAAGGGAGAATCAATTTGGATACCAACACTAGAATGGCATCATTTTCGGGGATCTAATTTACGTTGCCAGGGATTATTTGAGCTCTGGGATCTATTTGTGCGGCAACAACACTAGATTGGTGCCATTGTCGAGGATTATTTGAGCTCTAGGATCTATTTGTGCGGCAACTACACTAGAATCGCACCATTCTAGGGACATGAAGTTGTGTGCAAAGTTTGAACACCATCAAAAACGCATATAGACCTTGGTAAATGCTTCTTACAAATTTTAAAGTGTAAATACGTTGTTGAAACATCATCTTGTGTCCAGATTTGTAAGAATCAAGAAAAGTTACAAGTTCTGCGTGTAATATTTCCAATTTCGTGGTTTTTACACTAAGTTTACATCATCAATGTTAAATATGGGTAAAGGAAGGTTAGATCTATGAAGCTTTGCATGAATCCAGTGTTGACAGACATTTGACAGATCAATTTTAGTGTATTTACACAACTAAGGTAAAAATCCTTAGTGGCGACTCCATATTGAATGATTTTTTTATAAATGCCAGTGCCTTAACCTCTGTTAATTGCAATTTATCACTAATATTTGCAAAGATGGAAGGAAGAATATCTTTCTTCGCTAGAGACACTACCAGAAAGTTGTTTCTAGAATTAGGAAAGACAAATTCTGAAGGAAGAAGAATATGGAAAGTTGTTGGAGATCAGAAATCAAGAAAGGAGTTACCAATTGTGGAAACTGATCAGCTTGTCATTGAATATTTCCATACTTCCTCAAGTGCTTCTAAATGAGGAACTCTCTTTGTAAATCTGAATTCTCCAACTGGAGAGGGTTCTTCTTTTTTATTTGAAAATTTGCATCTCATCCTGTCCTTTTGTTTTCCAAAGTTGATAGGATCTTCCAAGAAATAGAGTTTTTAGAGAACATTCATTCTGAGAATTGCATTCCTATGCCCCATAGACCCCTCACTCCTCATCATTATGTTTCTCTTGTAAGATCACCTCCCTAAAACAATGGCCCATCCCCCACCCATACCTCCATTTTTGTGAATACTTTTGGTCCTATAGAGTTAAGAGGTATGGCTGGATATCCAAATACATGCCCCAAGATGTTAGAAATAGACTACCTAAATTTCAAGGAAATAATTCCATTACTGGGGATCAACACTTAAATCTTTTTGTCAATATGATGGAAGACTTTGAGATTGAATTTCAGGATGTGTACATAAAATTGTTTATTCATACTCTAGAGGAGGATGCACGGATCGGTATATAAATCTTTTCCAAACAACTCCATTGATTTATGGACGAAATGAAGAATGATTTTAGATTGTAGTATGGAGATAAAATGAACCTAGGTTTCTTTTATCAGAATTTGAAAATATAAAAAAGAATCCTAATGAATCTGTTCATGACTTCAATACAAGGTTCAATAAGACCCTAAATAGGCTACCTGTGATCCTATGTCCAAGTTATGTTTCTTGTTTGATAAAATACTCTTATGCTTTTGATAAGAAGGTTGTCGATTATTTGAGGGATAAGAACTGAACAACATTGAGGCAGGCCTTCACCATGGCTTTGCAGCTTGAAAATAACATCAAGGAAATTGGTAAACCTCCTATGAGAGAAGGCATCAAGCTAATCAATCCAGAGAAGCCTTGGTCAAGTAAGTTTGTGGATCTAGAAGAGGTTGTAAAAACATTGGCTAGTGTTGTTAAGGAAATATCCTATAAACTGGCCAGAGAGAGAAGGGGATTGGACAAGGTTCCCAAGGTCAGCATAAAGCACAAGGTCAAGAAAGATTTTCAAATCATCCTATGGGTGATCAAATATCTGATGACAGAGGCAAAGGACTCGTGGGATCGGGAATAAACAACCCCAACCCCGGAAAACAAATTGGTGCCTGATCCTTTAGCTTCCAGAGTTGTTGTTGTTGATGAAGCTCATGAAATTGAGTGGTGTGATAATTGTTTCTTGCCACATTCTCCATGTGTTGTTGAAAGGGGAGTTGAGGAAGAAACTAATGATGATGAGACAAATGATGATGCATGCATGATGGATTCCTCTACAAGTTCACAACAGGGATTAACCTCAACTGAGCTGATGAGTTCTAGAACTGTTAAAGATTTCTAGGATTTCATTCACTGGGTATTACCTCTTCCTCCCACTCATACTTCTGAAATTGATATGGTGCAAGATTTTGAATTACATAATAATGATTTTGAATACTTAAGGGAATTAATGATTAAGAAGTATGATGGAGGAATCCCTTCTGAGGAGGATAAGCAATTGTTAATGAATGTTGTGGTTGGCCATGAAAAATAATATAATACTAGGAGTAAGGTTGCCAAAGGGTAGGGCCTCAAGCGAAACCAAAAGTTCCAGTTCTTACCAGTATCCCTAAGGAAACCCCTAAAAAGATGCATCAGTAAAGGCTTGGTCACCCCAAATAAAACTTGTGTCCCTCCCCATGCTCAGATCAGTAAAACATCTTGTGCCATCAGATGAATTTGTAAACCTTCCTCCTAACACTGCATTACCCAAATATGTTCCTTGTGACATAGCCCAAATCTTGAGTCAGATCAAGATTTTTGTTCCTATTGTTGAATTTCTTAGAATCCCTGAGCATAGGAATAGAGCATTCAAATATTTGGGATTGAAAGAAGAAAATATTACCCAAGGTAGAAATGTAAACAATGTTGAGACTCCTACCATTGCAGAGTTGAAAAAACCCTAAGTAATGAAAGAACTAGGTGAGCCACCAAAAGTATATTTGGGAACATCCTTGGTTGAGTCACAGCTGAAGGTGGATCCATTTTTCACTACTTTGATTATTAAGGATAAGTTGTTACACAACTATATGTTTGAAAGCCATACATTGTGTTTTATGGATAAAAAGATACACACACTAGTGGGATCTAAAAGTCTAATAAAATGTGTTATAAGGTCAAGTAGAGCACCTCGATATGATCAAATTGGAGAAAATTTTTCCATATGTTCAAGATTTATATTAAAGTAAGTTTCAAAGATATTCATATAAGATGTATATTTTAATTTTATCATTGTGATTTCAAGCATTTGTTTTAACATTGGAAATGTTATTGATTTTTTTCATTTTCAATTCTCCACAGGTTCAAGATTTAAGTGTCATCGCTACTAATTTTCTCTTTTTACTTTTGGATACAGTTAAACATGAACTTTTTTTTGAAGGAGCACATGTGGATTTAATATCCTAAGGTGTGAAAGTTATGGAGGGACTAGTTTATCTATCCATAACTACACTCCATTACAGAGATATGAGGTCTAACTTATTTGTTGTCACAATAAGTATCGTATTCTATGGCAGAGTGAGACTTTCATAGACAATTGATGATTGTGAAACCATGGAAGAAATAAAAAATAAGGGATAATTTATCCCATGGGAAAGGAAACAAATTATTAAGCATGTAATTTCAAAAATTTTGCATGTGGGGGGTGATGGCATTCAAAACATCATGAGTAGTGACTTGGAGAAAACATTTGATGAGGACAAGGGTTTGGACTCTAATAGTGATAGCCATTCTTTCACAACTCCTAAAGACATGGATGAATTTGTTACAACCTACATGGTGCTAAAACATAAGTGTGCTTGAAAAGAAGGTGACATAATTGAAGGGTTTATATCCTGGTACAAGAAAAACATGTGATTTCGGGAGTAGTGTTGGGACCCACACAGTTTTGTGATTTTGTGGAGAATATTATAACTACATGAAATGATTGCTATCCAAGTCTACAACACAACAACTAAGTTTCCTGGCCAATCAAAAGTCTAGTGTATTTAGAAACAAGAACTGCACTTCATGTGAATGAAAATTCAAAACTTCAAGAAACAACCACTACATCAAACAATGACTTAAATTTTAAGTTCAATGGGGTTTCGTGAAGTTGATACATTTTTGTTAAAAAGAACACAAATTTGATGCAGAAGTAACAATTAAAAATGTCTATGAAGGAGACATGGTGCACTTTAAAAATTGGATGACAATACATTCGGGGTGTATATTGATAAATTAATCAGGCATTTTTGCAAGGGTTGCTCCATATCAGAAGTATCTCTCATCCAATGGCTTGCTAGCTAGTTGGCCCATCTAGATGGTTCCGTTATGGAAGTAAGGCTAAAAGAAATTCCAGAAGAGTTGTCGGTAAAAATGTGGAGTGCATTCGAAGAGCCATTGCCTCAACTGGTATACCCAAATTCATTTTAATTCTTCATATGTATTAGTAATGAAAACTTGATTAAAAAAACCTTACAATGCCTGCAAACACCAAAAGGTAAATACTACTCCATCTAGTACACCAAAGGCAAGGGAAAATGAGAAAAAAACAAGAGAACTTTTTTGTCTGAAGTTGAGAAAAACTTGCTTTGCTAAGGAAGGATGTCTCTCTAATCTATCTCTTAACACTTTCAATCATAGCTAGAATTTAACTCTAGGGATGAATTAACCTATCATCAAAAACTTTGTACTTAATGTATTCACCGCAAATGCTAGTAGTTAGGATGAAGGTCAAACTTCTGAGCATACTATAGATAAAATTAAAGTTATGTGGAAGGGATGCATGTCATAATGCATGGTGTAAATGTCATGGAATCCCAAAAAACACCTATTATGGATACAATCAATCTTGGAATAATGGCGAGAGGAGGGCAATAAATGGAAATACAGGAAAACAGAAAACAATTTCAAGTAGTGTTAGAACTTTTGCATTAATATCCAAAATGATGGAGAGGAATTATGATATATTGCCACACATGTCTAATTCAGTGGGACAAAATAACACAAAAGTAATAATGAGACTACTACCTGCATGTTATAATTATTCATACATCCTACAAAAGTGTAACGAGGGCCTTTCACTATTGAATCTTGCTCCATTATCAAAATCAAACCTCAACAAAATACGGAAAGAACATTTCTCCCATGTTTTAATCACCAAGAAACAAAATTTAAGAAAAAATGTCATCTCTTGTAAAAGAGATGACAAAACAATAGAGAGGAATTCAGGAATACATCACACACTGGGAAAAGAGTTCTACATATGGTGGAGAAAAAAATTTGGTTCCCAAAGATTAAATATTTGAAAAATGGTCTCATGTGCCCTAAAGAATCCCTTTATCAATTGTAGAATGATGAGGAGAGATTGTTTTTGGCCAAAAACAATTAAGGATAGTGCAATATATGATCAAATATTGGGTGTACCATGTCTTGACATGGATAAGTACTATAGTCAAAATTTCCTTTCAAATAAGGATATATATGTTGGGCCTATATGTGATAGAACTTGAGATGAATTCGATCCAGTAGTGGATGTGAATGATGAATAGATGATACTAGTAAAACTAGCCAATGATAACACACCTATATGGATGGGCATCGTAGAATGAATTCTTATACAGGATGTTTACATAAAGGATCAAAAGATAAGGGTATGCTGGTGGGATCCCACAGAAAAAGAAAATACAAAAAATGAATTGTACCAGGAATGCTTAAAGAAAAAGAAATGGTGGCGAAAATCAAGGTCCACACATCAGATATAGATATACACAACATCATATGGGCATGGAGACTAAGGAAAATATGGAAAGGAGATCAAATTAAAATATCAAATTGGGGACATGAAGCTATCCAAACATACCTTGCATAAATTCAAGAAAAATAATTAATGCATTGTAATTAAAATTGGTTGGACTAGATACCCTTGAGAGGGATCAATCCTTATGTAATTTTCAATATAATTATCCCGAAGGAATTGATTGCCTATGGAAATAAATTTTCAAATCCATTTTTTCAAAACAATGTGTTTAACGTAATTCTTAACTCTTTGTTGTTCTTTATGATTTATAGAATGGAAAAACATAAAAGTAGTTCACATTATTTGAATTTTCTTCTATTTTGAAATTATTTCCATTACAATGATTTCCATTTTACAAATTGATCAAATAAATGTTAAAAAGATGTATCCTAGTGGTTGTTAGGCTTATGTGTCTTAGTGGTCGTGAGGCTTATGTAACTTAGCGCCCGCTAGGCTTATGTATCTTAGCGGCCGCTAGACTTATGTAACTTTGTGGCGACTAGGCTTATGTAACTTAGCGGTTGCTAGGCTTATGTAGCTTAGTGGTGGGTAGGATTATGTAACTTGCTACCTCTAGGATGGTGTAACTTTGCAGCCGCTAGGATTATTTCACCTAGCAGAAGCTATTCTTATGTAAGTTAGCGACCGCTAGGCTTATGTAAGCCGGTGGCCATTAGGCTTATTTGGGGGATCTAAAAATAACAAAATAGTAATCCTGAAATAACAAAATTGAAATCCAAAAATCGGAATTTAGAAATTGGATTCCAATAATGAAGAAATTAGAATCCAATAATAATAATATTGGAATCCAATATTAGCAAAATTAGAATCTAATAATAGTGACATTAGAATATAATAATAGCGATATTAGAACCCAATAATAGTGAAATTTGAACTAGAATACATCCAATAATGACAATATTGGAATCCAATATTACAACTAATGGAATCCAAAGATAGACAAAAATAGAATCCAATATATGCAAAAACAGAGATAGATTTCTTCCAAAACTTGTAATTTTGGAGTCCAGATTCACTGGAATATGTCCAAATTTAATGAAATAAATGTTTTTCACAACAGGAATATGCACATCAATACACAATATAACTTCATCAGAGAGCTCAACAATGACGTTATATACTTAAGAGTTTTACAAATCTAAAAATTAATTTGTAGACGATTTTAAAAAGCCATTAACTAAAGAGACTTTATAAAACGTGAGAGAAAGTTTAAGCGTGATCAATATGGAAAGTCAGACTTAAAAAGAAGTGTTGGAATTATAGTCCTGACATTTAAATATTTAATATTTTTAGCTATCTTTTGTATATATTTGAGACATTCAATGCTTTATAAATTTTATTTTTATATAAAATAAAACAATTAGCTTGTAGGTGAATAAATAAAACCCTTGAAATGTGGGATGTGTACTTGGGTCTAATTTTATGGTTTTATTTTTTTATCTTTGACGGGAAACTTTTACAACAAATCAGCGGAAAAACTATAATTATAAGTGTTTGGTTTATTGGTGTAGTGAATGTAATTTTGAAGTGGTGAAAAAGAGACCAGAATCAAATTGCACTAGTCCTTATATACAGCAGCATCTATTTCAAATTTTAAAACATTTATTTATTTTCTGAGTATGTATGTGTGTATGATGTGCTTACCAATTTACATGTGAATATTATCTTCCAGTTGATTTTACAACGATTCTTCATGCCACAATGAAATAAATGCTATGAATTGTTTTTGAATGTGCAGCTTCCACAGAGTCTGAAGGTCATCTCTCAAGAAGTAGCAGATCCAGTTTGTCATTCGATTGAATCACTTCCTGTGCAAAACCTGACTTCTTTGCAAAGTTTTACAGTGAAATCAAGGAAATCAGTGAAGCTTCCAGGAAAATTGCAGCTTCCTCCATCTCTAGTTGACCTGCAGTTAAATAGGTGCAGCCAGTTACCAAAAGACTTCAACAATTTAACTTCTTTGGAATGTTTGATTTTGGATGAATGTGAGATGGAATCTTTGCCTCAAGGATTCGAAAGACTTAAGAAATTGAAGCATGTGAGCATGGAGCACTGTACAAAGTTGACTTCCCTGCCGGAAGAAGTTGGATTGCTATCTTCAATGACTTGTCTCAGGCTACGCGGATGCACTCTTTTGCAAAAGTTGCCCGACGACCTCGGAAAGTTGAGTGCACTTAAAGAGCTGAACATGGCAGAATGTGAGAATTTGAGGGAACTTCCTCAAAGCTTAAGCGGGTTATATTCTCTTACAAAGTTGGATTTAAGAGAATGCGTCAATTTGCAGAAATTGCCGGAAAGCTTCGGAGATCTTCAGATAGAGTCCCTCACTCTTCAATCACTGCTGAGTTTAGTGGAGCTTCCGCATGGGATTGGAAAATTACCATGTCTTACGTCTCTCGCATTAATATCCTGCAACTCATTAACGACTCTTCCCGATAGATTTGTGGAGTTAAAATGTTTAGAAACATTAAGAATATCTGAATGCATTAAGCTTGATACGCTGCCAAGAGACTTTGGGCAGTTGAGGTGTTTGAAGAAGATGACTGTGGATGAGTGCCCTGCTCTGAAGGTGTTGCCTCATGGATTTGAAGCACTGCCGGCCTTAGAAACCTTGGATTTGACGAGTTGCAGGAGCTTAGAGAATCTTCCCAACGGGTTCGGGGAGCTTATATCTCTGAAAAGCTTGGTATTACAAGGCTTGTTATTCTCGACTCTTCCAGATGGATTCGGGAAGCTAGAAAGATTAAAGGATTTAACTATACATGCCTGTTCCAAACTAGAAGCGTTGCCAGATGATTTCGAATACTTGGTGTCTTTGACTAGGTTAAAATTGCAGTCATGTCCCAAGTTGGACGGAACAGGGATGGAGATAATAG
Organism: Taxus wallichiana var. yunnanensis; assembly: GCA_018340775.1. NCBI lineage: Eukaryota > Viridiplantae > Streptophyta > Pinopsida > Cupressales > Taxaceae > Taxus > Taxus wallichiana. The sequence continues at coordinate 94,858,256 of CM031233.1, read as the reverse complement.
TGAAACTACAGCATTGTCATCATGTAGATATTTGGAGAAGCGAAAAATTGATTGAGAGGTGGAAACAAATGCGGGAGGACGAACAACATCCCATTGCTGTTCGGTTCCTCACTTTGGTAAATGAAGGCTCCCATCTTTACAGGCCTAAGTTGCTTCGCTTTCATTTTGAAATATTAGTATTTATTACTAGTTCTACTATTTTTTGTCAAATGTATTTATTGCATGTTCCGAGCAGGATGACGAAGAGTGGATGCGAGCGGCAAGAATAGCTCTGTGCGGCGGCAAGTGCATGGTGTTGGACAGCACTACACAGGAATTGACGGAGTGCTCTGCTTCCATGTTGTTTGAGGTGGACACAACTGTGGCAGTGATCTGCCTACCTGTCCACGTAGAGATGCATCTTCAGCTTATACAACGACTTGTTGGGGTTGCCATGGAAAAAGCGAGGACGACTTCTTCAGCGCAGCTGCGGATTATTATTGTCAGAAGAGTAAAAAGGAATGGCGAAAGAACAAAACAAGAAAAAGTAGAAGAAGAAGATTGCTTTCGGCAAATTCTAATGTCCATGCCAAAAGCATCGTCTGCCATTCCTTCCACTGACATCAGGCGTCACAATCTCTTGACGTACATTTTCTTTGACTGCAGGGGTTATAGAGCTGACAACAAACTTGCCTGTTGCATGGTGCACGTGCAGGTGGATGAAAGTGGCCGTAATTATTTTAAGTTGGGCAAAAGTTTCGGGGAAGATGACATTTTAGGTGAGGTTCGCCATGGTAGTTCTACAAGCGTGGAGGAAGAAACTAAGAATTCTTATTCCATTCGAAAATATATGGAATCCGTAACAGCTGGGCAATCTCAATCTCAATCTCCTCCCGAAGAAAGTATGTTGACAAAGTTGATACAAACATTAAAGGAAAGCAATGCGCATCACCTCATCGACGGCAATCTCAACAAGGCAATTTCGTAATATAATAAGCATACCTTCATAAATTGGAATGAAACTGTTGTGTGCGTATACATGTGAGTATATGCATCCATTATTGATGTGATTTCATGTTATGTTTGTTGCAGGTAGAATTGGAGCAACTACAGGGCAAAGCCGTGGGAATCTTTATGTGTGACATAGACACTCCCGAGTGTATAAAACTACAACAGATCTATCAAGACCTTAAATTGAAGGACTCAAATTTTGAAGGGATTTGGATTCCTCTGCTATCTAATGAACATTATGGCCTTGCAACATACACAAGATCTCTTCAGGAAATGTCTTGGGCAGCTCTTCCTGATCCTAATTTAGTCAACTTGAAAAATAAAAAACCTCAATGTGTTATATTCGATAAAGAAGGAAGGATTTCCAATCCAGATGCATTGACACTGATGATGTCATGGGGTGTCGAGGCCTATTCATTCACACAAAGCAGGATAAACAATTTCTTCTCCAATATGCACGTTGAATCCAGCTTGGAATTTCTCTCAAGTGATTTACATATTGTAAGCTATAAATTTAAAATGATTTTCCTTTACTGAAATCACAACTAATTTTTTTAATGAAGGATAATACTAATTCGCAACCTTACTGCTTCTATATGGTTGCAGGTGAAGAAAGAGCCAAGCAGAAGTAAATTAACATTTTTGTATGCTGAACCTCCCACTCGAAAGCTCAAGATGAAATCAGATTTAGAGAAATTAGCACAACTCCATGGTAATTTCGAAATTATATATGTGGGATATTTATTTGTGGAGAAATATGATGCAGCATCACTCAAACAAGTCTATGAAGACACAACACAACAAATGCATTGGCCTAAGCTCTCTTTTTCAGATATGGTTACATTTTGGTACCGTTGCAAGTGTTTGTCAGAGGAAGTGGGAGAAGAATTAAATATGATGATTGAAAACCTTAGAGAAGTTGCCAAGCTCCTATATATTGAGAAAAGATGGTTAATATTGATAGATGATGATGGGGTAGTGACGAGGAGTGGATATGATGTGGTAAAGATGATGTGTGAAATAAATGATGAGCCAACAGATGAAGTGGATGTTATGTTGAAGAAGGAATTGATAGAATGTTTAAAATCTGGAAAATGTAATAAAATTGTGGAGACGTTTTTCAAAGACGAAATCTTAAACCATCCGCAACATCCACAACATCATTTATCCTTGCCTAAAAGGATGGATATATTATTGTGACTCATGTTATTTAAATGAGGAAGTCACATGGAACAAACAACGAAGGTATAGGTGTCAGTCATGTGACTGGGATTTGTGTCCAAAATGTTGGGAATTGTTTGCTAAAGGACAAATATTGTCAAACCTGTGACTAACCAAAAACAATCCCGATTAAAATTTTCCGTTTCAAATAAAGATACAAAATTCATTGCTGGACATTTAAAATTTATTGCATATGTTCTTTTTAATAAGTGAGAACTATATAATATTGTGAATGTGGAGAGTTTATTTTATTTTATATTTATTTACATTTTTGTTATTCGCATAAATTTAAAATATAAATTAAACATTTTTTAAATATAAGGTATATAAATGTTATTATGCCAAAGGGTTTCTTCCTATGGGAAAGAGCTTTGTGGACGTTTCTACGATTGTGTTAAATTTGACGGTTTGACGGCCGTCTTGACGTTTGTGTTTTTCCTTCCTATTTTAGCTTTTCTCTACTATTTTTAATAATTTTGTTTTTAATAATTAACAATTTTAGCTAACAAAAAAAATTAGTGAGCTTTTTTTTAATAATTTTAAGCACGCACATGATCTAATTCTAAGAAGATAAGTGCAGTTAAAATCAGTGAGCTTTCTATTATGCTTTGATACATGTTTAATATTGAGACGGGATGCGTGACACTTTTCTAATTGCACATTATTCTATGAGGGCGATGATTTTGAAGCTCGTGTAAGAGATTTCGGTGTAAGTACTGTTCAACCTCCTTGCTATGAATTAGTTTCTTCTTCACGCCATCTTTCGATGAGGACTGTATTTTGCATATGGTTGTCTACCTTAGAATTGTAATCCACCTTGTGTAAGGTAAATATATTCAGTCCTAAAGGCCTCCTGTTCATGAATGTTTTTAAAAAGTCCTCTTCCGGATATCACCACGAACCTACATCATTGTTGTTTTCTCGGATATTGGCCATCGTGTTCCTCTTGGTGTCATTCTTCTTCAACTATCTTGTCAATTTTACCATGTCTAAAATTGCCCCTCCTTTAATTGTTGGTAACTTAGTTGCTTTAATTGTAGGAGAAAAATTACAAAGTTTTTACAGCAAATATCAATCTTAGTTGATCAAATGTTATTTATTAAAGAACTTGTCTTTCGGAAACAAATATGTTAGGCTTGTGACTGAAACTTCCAAACCCCTTTCCTCTGCATCTACTCGAACCCTGAAGCCAAAAAAACTACTCCAGATTTTCTACTCTGATTGCTATTTCTACCTGTAATTCCATTAGACCGATTTTATGTGACTTCCTGAAGAGTGAAATTTGGAATAGTACCTCCCTCATCCTTGCAATTGCGGTGCATGGAATTCCACCATCCAAATTGGACAGTTTTACTTTGCTTATTGAAAAATCATTGCTATCATACTACTGTTCGAGAAAGATTTAGCAAAACCAAAAAGAGTTCTATTAATTTCCAACTTACCAACAAGGCAACCTTCCATCCTCTTTCAAAGCAAGACATACCAACTTGAATACTTTATCCTCTACCATATTGAATTTTTCAGAGTGCTTAACCTTCCTTGGGTCAAAATCTATGCTCACTTCTATCTTTATATTCAGTTGGAACAAATCTCATACACCCCAAACCAACTATTATACTTTTGCAAATGCTAATGGTTTCCAAGTTCATTGTAGATATTTTGGGATGACATGATATCTTCTGATCTTTTAATCATGCTTAATGGTACAGAGGGTTCCGTTGGGATACCTACATATAACAAGACAAGATAACGACTCTTGGCTTCAATATTAATTAGTCCAAATCAATAATCAAACCCAATACACTTCTTTCTTCTAACCTAGCTTCGTGTCTACACCCCATGCATGAACCAAATTATTATGTAATATTTTTATACTGAAATTAACAAAAACCATCTTGCCTATGCATAATCCATCTTTTTGTAGAAGTCCATCATACTCCTTCAAAATACCTATCTACTGAGCTTGAATTGAAATAAACTTTGTATATAAGAAACCAGTAAAAGGCTACGAAGATTTGAAAGGGACAAGTGTCATGTTGTTTCAAGATATGATATGAATCATATGGCAGGTGTAAGATAAAGCATTAATACATTTGTCAAATGTATTTTGGTAGATGAGTTGTTCCTTATGGATTGTGTCTTGTGTATTGTAAATATAACAACTATTATTTGCAATTAAACCCTATCTACCATCAGGGATTTTCTTAATTATTTTAATAGATGTCATGGGATTTGATTATTCTAAGAATAAAAAGAACCCAAAATTTTGTAGCAGATGGAAAACTTTTGTCAAAATTGCGGTGTCCAAAAAGTGTAGACCATGAAGCTGACCTGTTTTGAACAAACTACTTTAAAATAAAATTTTCTATGAGGATTACATTTGCTTGTCTTTTTCCTTTTAGAAATGTTGTGCATTTTTCTGAAGCTTCTCTTTACATTTTCTTGTCTTTTTCCTGTTGTGTATTTTTCTAAAGCTTCTCTTTAAAATAAAATCCAGGCATTTATTAGTAATAATTGTCTTCACACTACTTGTTCTACTCAGAAAACACGAATCTCAATGAATTAATGAGGCTTGAAAAATCCTTCCAAATTTGCACTGAAATGAAAGCGTGAATCCTCTTTGTATGTTTGCAGATGAGCATAAACCTTGGGCAACATTTGTTGGTATATACCCTTAGCAGCTTCATAGATTCCTCTATGTACAAGAACATCAAACCCATGCATAGGAACAATCCAAATTCCAAAAGTTAGTTTGCAAATCAAAAGTAGAAGGACTAATATTGGACAGCCTTAAAAAACAATCATCAAGCAAACCCAAGAATATCACCAATAGCTTCTGTTACCACTGTTAGACAACCTTCAAAAACTTCAGAGTATATGCAAACATCAATTCCAGAATTAGGTCTACTCATAAGCCTCCACAATAATTGTTCTGATGCAGATCAAACACACACTCATCGGTGTAAACACAACTAATAGGCCTGAAGGGCAATTACTAAATAAAATGCAATGGTCTGTGATACAACATCTGGGTTCATGCACAATCTTGCATCAACAAAAATATGATAGGATAGAAAAGTAAGCACATAAGAAGTGGGATTAGCACAAAAAATGTTTGGTATTGAGAAACAATGTACATAGAATGAAAAATTCCAAATGATTTTCTACTCAGGCCATAAATTTTAACTTTCCAATGCAGTTTTCTTGAAACTTGAGTAAATAGGTGTTTTCTAATGTACTTACTTCAGTATTAATGGTGGAAACAAAAATGCCAAAAATGGAAAATAGAACCTAACTAGAATCACATGAAAAATCCTATACTAACATGCCACATGTAGGGAATGGGAATATTGTCTACTGTTCTATTGACTGAAATCTTTGGATGTATATAGTTCAGTTTGAAACTAGATGTACTATCTCTTAAAAAACCAAATTCTCTCTATGTTATTTTAACTTTTTTAAAGTTATGTTGATTAATTGTGTTGTCTTAATTTTCCATGAAGAAACCAATATAGATTTGTTATTGCAAGGCACTAGGTTATCCACTTTCCTTCATGGCTCTATTGCAAGGGACTAGGTATTTGAGTTATATATAAGTAATGTTATTGCAAGGCACTGGGATATGCACTTTCCTTCATGGCTCAACTGATTACCACATACATTCGGTTTTATTAATTTCATCTTTTGTTTTTTTGTAAGATATTTGTGATTGAAGGTAGCAAGCACTACATAATTAAATGGTTTTCTTATAGCCAACAAAAAGCCCTTTTTCTGGAGTGGTTTTATTTTTGTGTTTCTACCATTATTATATCTTGTATGCTTAGGTGTAATTATTTTACAAGAAAAAATCTCAAAAACTAAATGGGGAAATATTATTTTTGTAGAGAAACATTTGTGCAATTTCTTCTAAACCATAATAACAAAAATACAGTTTACTATCTTCTTATGTATGGCCTCTACTAATATACAGTTTTTAATAACTCTTTATAATCTTTTTGGTTTTTTTGTATTATAACTGAGAATGAAATTGAGAATATAGATTAATCTTAATGGAGGAGTCCCTCCTTTTGAATTTGTAGATACATTTAGTTTTATTAAATTCCTATTTCATTTTTTTGCAGGATATTTGTGATTCTCTTTCTCTGACAGTAAAGAAAAGAGTGTTGTCTCTAGACGAACTTTAGGTGGGTTTCAATACTTTGATTGAAGTATTTATTCAATTGTTTTGTTTATTGCATGTTATGGACTAATAAATTATTATAGATAGTTTTCATGTTATTTGGTTTGGATTGTTCCATTTATATTTGTAGTTGGCTCCAATCCTTTTTCCGAAGTGACATGTGGGGGCACGTGCCTTTGTCAATGACAGGATTCGTTATGTGCTGAGGGGCTCATTCCCCAATGAGGCCATTTTGAAGCGTCCCAAGTTGGACGTTAGACTGATCAATGACAAGGATTTTAAAGCTTCCCATCATACCTAAGAACATCTTGGTGGACTAACATACTTATTTTCCCTCTCCAGATTTAATATGATGCAGACTAGAAACACAATTCCCCTCCCCACAACGGGATTGACATTAACTACACCTCGCTTGCAGAGGGAGGAAGAGTTTAAGCGTATTCAATGTGTTGTTAATGTTTTGCATTGTAGGAAACCGAAACCACCTAAAACAATGATAGCCAAAATGATTAGAGATCGCCTCCACCTGATGCCAACATCCCCAAATTTTCTCTCCAAAATCCAAACGATTGGAGATCATTCACGAGGCTTCTTCTTGATTTATGATTCTAACGAAGATGCACTGAAATATGAACCACCACACAAATTGAGGAGAATGGGAATTCCAATCGAGGCATCTGCAACTGGACAAAAATACAAGAAACATGCAAAGAAAATTGCACAAGCAAAAAGCAAGAAATTTGATTTTAAAAATAGCTTGTAGTGGTTAGTTTATAAGTGTTTTTGAAATAAATTGTAACTCATTCCAAATAATTCCATGTATGTATTGTGGCAGTATATATATCCAACAGAGAATCAAACTTATCAAACACATGTTCATTTTTGTTATCCAACAACTATGCTTTCCTAATTTCTTTATCATTGTGTCTCCATACAAATACCTATAGTTTTCTCACTTCAAGTGTACATATTGTTCTTATTGTTTTCCATTCTATTTTCTTAACATAATAATCTATAATTCATTTCAAATAAATGCATGTATATATTGTGGCGGAACATATGGAGCACAAAATCTAACTTTTCAACAAACGCGTTGAATTTTTTCTTTATACAGTTGCTCGCTACTTTATGTAAACCAACAACAACACATTTTTAATGTGTTCTTCATTATATCTTTCCTTTATACAATTGCTCGCTTCTTTATGTAAACCAACGATGCATTTTTAATGTGTTATTCATAATATTTGCACACAAATACATATAGTTTTAAAATGCCGAGAAACAACCATACAAATTTTAGTTGTTTTCAACCAAAGTTTTGTACATTATATCACTTTTTTGCATATTGAATTGTTAAAGGGTTAGACTTCATGTTTGCGCTTTTTAGAAAATATATAATAATAAGGAAGCCAACTTTAAAGGTTCTCATTCTTTACAAATGCATGCTTTCCTGAACAAATCCTTCATTTCATGATTGAATACCCTACAAGTTTACATTTTCCACCATATATTTGTAGAATTCCCACAATCTCGAGCATCTTTTAGTTGCCATGGAAATAACTTTGACACACGAAGGCATTTCTCAATTGATTGAGGGCGGTTCCAATGTTGACCCCACATTTCAGATACTGCACTTGTGCTCTCTAAGGTCCATTCTCAACACGGGAGCCCAACATCGTGTTGACCTTTCGATGGTGTACATTTTCAGACAACACTTCTACCCTCCAAATTTGTAAGTCGTGTAACCGAAAATCAATACAAGAAGGCTCCATTGTGTGCTTACACAAATCCCTCGTTAGAATGATCCAAAGTGAACTGTAAGCTTCATCTCTTACTCAATTACCAATGTACATAAACTCCCTATATTAATTAAAATTTCTTTCTATTTTTTTTTCCATCCGTTGCTCAGTTCTAATTCTATCCCATTTTTCTTTTCCATTGCAGCACCGTTCTTATCATTGAAATGGATGTTATTGTCTAAACACATTTGGTAATCGGTGCTCCAATTTGACTACCAAAAATGCTCTCGAACACATTCAGTTTTCGCAAACAGATGCAAAGTGCAAACAAGGTTAACAAATATTTTGCGAGAACACCAACTAAAATAAGTGCTTTGAATACATCTATGCGCATGTGGTCCATAGAGGGTCGTGCCCTAGCAAAAACAACCCTTCACCAATATCACAATGCAAGGGGAAATGGTTTGTGTTTGGGTTTGATTTTGTTGATCAAGAAGGAGGGGAAATCCACATCACCTATTTCAATGAGGCCGCGAAGCATTCTATGAGCAGATTGAAAATGGGAAGCTATATACAATTTCCAATGGGAGGATTGCGAGGATTGCTGATGCAAAGCTATGTTACAACCATTTGAACAATGCTTTGGAGATTTTCCTGCAACCTTCCTCAACCATATCTCCACTCATAGAAAATGAGGATACAATACCTTCCCATCACTTTCACTTCACCAAAATCAAGGACTTACTCCAAGTTACAAGGTTCTACAGTTGATTTGATTGGCATTGTCCTTATGATGTCACCATGCTCAAAAATTCATCGGCATGACAAGTCTGAAACAAAGAGAAGAACACTGCAATTAAAGGACATGTCGGGATTCAATGTAAGTGTCACATTATGGGGACAACACTTAGATGAGATAAGCAACAAAATTGAAGACATGCTTTCTATACCACCTCTTCCAGTCCTTGCCTTGAAAGCTGCTCACGTCTCCAGTTTCAATGGGAACTCAATCGACACTGTTTCAAGTACCAAATGTTACGTCAACCCTCTAATTTCATAAACCAATACACTTCATAGCTGGGTAGATTCCGATGACTACTCCCTTCCGAACCCTCTATCACAAGCCAATTTATGGGCCCTCCAAAGAGCTTGACCTCTGTAACAACGATTTCGGAGGTACTACATATGGGGAACACAAGAGAAATGAATGGGCCATGGTTCATGCAGAAATCACAAATATCAACATGGACAACTTCTTTTACAAGGCATGTCCTCTTCAAAAAGGTGACAAACAATGCAGGAAAAAGGTGAGAGAGAATGGTAATGGTTCATGGTTATGTTCGAGTTGCAACAGACAAGTTCAAAACTATGATTATAGATATGCACTGAGGATCGATCTAAAGGACCCAATAGGAGAACTTCAATCAGTTACACTTTTGATGAGATAATTGAGTTAATCATGGGTGTTGCAGCTAGCGACCTCCATATATTGTCTATAGACGAAGATGCGACTAGTGAAATTATAAGTAATGTCATCGGAAATGAATACTGCTTCACACTTTCACTAAAAAAAGAGACATATTGCGAAACAATATATTGAAATGTGTCATCCTCAGTTCAAAGAAAGTGAAAAATAGTGCAACTCCTCCATAACCTTTACGCAAGGATTTCCAACCCACCCGTCCCTTCAAACATTACACCCTCACTCATCCCATTCTATACTTTGAACTATCACCGCTATGTTTCTTATTTCATATCTATGTTTCACTTTTTTCCCTGCTTCAAAAGAAAACTGTTGTATTCCCTTATACACTGACATACTATTGTCTCCTGCTATTATGTGGATTGTTAGTACTTTTAAGAAAATAAATATAAAATACATGCACTTTTGTTATGTATGTATTTACATCCTTGTGTACTATGTGAACACATTATATGTTTCTATATATCTAATACTCTTTTCCTTAATAAAAAATGCAGTTTCTCGATACTCAAATTGTTACCTCTTATGCATATTTCCCATTAGAACTCCACATGCATTACAATTGAATTTAGTTTTATATTTTGACTTATTTCTGCATTTGTATGTCATCAAACTATGTATCATTCCTTGCTAACCCGCATGATCTTTATCCAATAGGTGGTACTCCATAATCCTGTGACTTCGCAATCATGTCGACTCTTGCAAAACGAGCCCAACTAAGAGAGAACTATGCAAAAAATAAAGTACACATAACTGTTGAGCAATGACATCATAAATTAGAGCATAGAACAACGAAAATCTCTAATATCTTTCAACTTACAATGACCAACAACCTACGATCCCCTGACATTCCAATCTTGCCATCAAATACAACTACTGAAGAATTGCCAACCAACATTCCGCATGTAACTTCCATGGAAAAAACTTTCACGAGCACACCACTTCCTTCCATACGAACCCATCTTTTCTAACAACAGTCACTTTTCCCCAAATATCTAGGATGCCACATGAAACTGTCTCAAGTACCAACCTTTCTTCAATTCATCACACATATACAAATAGTTTCTCCTCTCCTTCTGAATGCTTTCCACCTTGCAATCCACAAACGACTCAAACAGAACACCCCACCCCTTCCAATACACAGATATTTCCCATATTCCCACCCTCGATGCTGACTATTGAAGCCCAACATCAGTTTCACAAAAGAATAGATTTGTTGGTGAACATCCAAACTTGCTCAATCTGCTTGGAAAATTACCCAGGAATTAAAACAATTTCCTTTGAAGGATTTCCCTCCTATAACAAATGCAAAAGTGAAAAACAAGGCCATCGCTTCTCTTCATGGAACAACATGGACCCTGAAAAACAACCTACCATTCTTGCGTCTTTAACCCAAATCGAGGAGATGCTTATCGCATGAGTTAATCCATTCATGCAAGTCACCCAAGTACGTGGCGGGCAATACAAATACTCAGGACACACCATAAGCTTCCCACAAAACATTACTTCAATAGAAAAGACCCTACCCCGCCACCTTGGAGATTTGGACATAGTTCTCATACAAAGGGAAGGATCTAATTTTAAAAATTATGATTTCTACGTCAGTAGATCTCGTGTTTGTGTAGCCTTGCAATATAAAATCCAACACGATCCCTATTACAAAGATGTCTTAATCGATGATGATGCCCTTTCCTCACTACCATCCGAGTCGTCAAATGTTTCCTCCTCTCTCAACACAACCACAATGGAACTGCCCCAAATGCAAACTTTCTCTACAACTCATGGTAGTGGTGTTCCCACCCACTTTGATGAAACATATGAACACTCATCGTCTTTCGTGCCAACACCTCACAATACAAGAATAGAAGAAGAGGAAATCGAATAGTTCTTTCAACCACGATGGTAACACTCCATTTACCATGCCATGGCAAGAGATTGGGATTTCTTTAATAAATGAATACAATACGGAAGGCCTGTTCTCAATGGATTTCCCAACTTTATTTCTAATAGGAAAAGCAATGTGGCAAAAACCCCACATTAAAGAAGTTCCAATGCATGAATACACTCTTCAATTGATGTGTTACCATGATGGGTGCTTTGGCTTCCCACCCAATATTTCATTACTTCTAAACCTCATAATGCGACACATAAGCCAGTCCACAACAACAGTTTTTATGAAACAGAACATCGAATCTGGAATCCCTCCAACAATTAGAGAGATGCGAAGATAACTACTGGAATTCCCCAAAGACAACCTCCCATACAACTTAATGCACTTTGGATCGAGCCTTCGAGGGACACGTTCATTCTGGGAAAAAAGTAGAAGTGAGATTTCAGATATGGTGGAACAATTGGGGACACCAACCTTATTCTTCACTCTAAGTGTTGCAGACACTAAATGGTCAGATCTCCACAATACTATGCATGGTGAATTCCCAAAAGATCCTCGAGCCCACAACATTGGAGAACACTTAACATTGTCTCTAACCCTCATCGAGTATCAACATACTTGCATCACATATTCACAATATTTCGGGAAGAAATATTGCAGAAGGAACTTGGAGCAATAGAATTTTGGTACAGGTAATCAAATCTACTTATTTCAAAGTTTTTTCCAAACTACATATCTAATATTTATGTTCCTCATCTCATAGGTATGAATGGAAACATAGAGGCTCCACACATGTCCACGGTTTATTGTGGCTCGAGAATGCGCCAAAAGTTGATGAAATGGACTGGGAGGATACAACAGTTATTGAGGCGACAAAAAATACTTTGATAAGTTTGTGTCTTCCTAGAACCCCGCCCGACTTGCAACCACTTGGATTTTGTTCGCAGGTCACTCCTAGACGACCCTTGCTTGCTAGATACAACAAAATTTATCCACCTCCCCGCATGCAGACCTTGAAGAACTACTTAATCAAGTTCAACGCCACACTAAATGTTCAGAGCAGACATGTCTACATAGAAAGCAATCACAACTACAGTGTAGGTACAATGCTCCCTGGGCCACGCAACCTACTTCTTCCTTGCACATTGAAAGTGATGGAAAAATTAAGTACCTCCCTTCCAGAAATGATGACAGATTGAACATCCACAATCAAACAATGATATACATATGGAGAGAAATGTTGATTTCCAATCGGTACTTTCCCGCCATGCCGTTCTTAAGTATATTGCAAAATATGCTTCGAAAGCCGAGCAACATTCAAAACATATCACCAAATGCTATCTAGATTTTCAAGAGACGTAGACACAGATTCTCCAGCACATATTGCGATCCGTAAAATGATCACAGAAAGCATTTTTGAACATGACATAAGCGCACAAGAAACATGCCACATGCTGCAAAAATTGCCACTTGTTATGTGCAGCCATCCATTTGTATCATTAAATGTTGGAAAAAATTTCGAGACGTGTCGTTGAAAGTGACGCTGATGCACAACAAAAAACCACTTTCTTGGATGTATATAAAGTTCATCCAACAACCATGGAACACCTACCACTTATTCAAGTTGCTCGATATTGAGCTACAACAAGAACCGTAAAGGTGATAAATGGAAAAAGTGACCGACACAAGCAATTGTTCGGGTCCACCCAAGATTTGTGGATGTCCCTGCTCAAGAATCAACATCATATGACCTTTTCTGTTGGTCATAACTCCTTTTATACAAGCCTTTTAGAAATATTGTGTCTAAATTTGGCTCAACCCCACATGACATCAACGACACTTGGGACATGTACAAGCACAACTATAGACCGTGGCATGTTCTACGCACTACCGCAGACACAGGACTTGCTACAGATGTTAGTTCTGACTCTGAGCCCGAATGCAGTATTCAACAAGAACCATTGCAAGAATGGCAGGTCTTCACACAACTTCACCCTAGAAACAACACGGGTCTAGATAGTCTTGAAATGTTGGGGAAACAAGATTTCGACATACACAATAATTGGACCATACATGACGTTCCCCATGATTTGTAGATAATGGTTCATCATTCATCGAGAGAGAGAAGGAAGACACAATTAACAACAACATACATGCCACACCACCATCTTCCACACTTCCTTTGTCTCCAGAACAACAAATAGCTCTTGATACCATACTACACCATTCAACAAACAAAACCCTTCTACCTCCACTAAGATTGATAATTCAAGGAACGAATGGCACAAGAAAATCATTTTTGATAAATAAAATCCAGAATTCATTCACAGCATCAACCACATCTCCCTCACCTCTACTTGTGCTCGCCCCTACCGGTGTTTCAACATTCAACATCTCCGCATCCACAATCCACGCAGCCATGCGTATTCCAATCAAAGAACTGAAACCCCTTGAAGGTAGTGCATTATCGTCTTTTCAAGAGTCGCTGAAACATATAGAATATGTTCTTATTGATGAAATGAGTTTCATCGGGCCAAATTGATAAGAAAAATTGACAAGAGGCTCCGCAAGCTTTCCCACACTCAAGAACATCTGAATTTGGGAACAGATCAGTCATCCTCCTCGGTGACCTCGGCCAATTACGCCGGTTTTGGACAATCCTCTTTACGCAAGTAATTCCTACGAGCAACCCTTTGGAAGGGATTTCAGTCTTCCATTACATTGCAAACAATATTTCATTCAAGGAACAACCAATGCACAAGTTTCATTCCAAAATTTACTACTCCACATGCGAGATTCAACCCATCTAATTAAGGATTGGGAACTCCTAATGTCTCGCACAGACACACACCTAACTCAACAGGAGCTCAACATTTTTAAAGATGCACCACATTTGTTTGCAAAAAATGATCTGGTGGACTCCCACAACCTACAAATGTTGAAGTCATTAAACGTTTCTGATCGCCCAATCCATTGTTGAAAGTAACAGGCAGACTGGACCAGGAAATTCTGATGATGATCAATTAGAACACAAAGTTCTGTTGTGCAAACAACAAAAAATCATGCTTATTACAAATCTATGGGTTGATTAAGGCCTCGTGAATGGTGCCATAAGAACAATCACCGACATTGTCTACGACGCATCAATGTAACCACCAACATTACCTTTATTTGTTGTTGTAAAATTTGATAGATACAATGGCCCATGTTGGGATCCCTCCAACCCATTACATATTCCCATACCCCCTATTTTGAGAGGGAATCGAAGACAGTGCCAATTAAAATGGCATGAGGATTAACTATCCACAAGTCACAAGGACTTATTTTACAGCAGCAACCGTCGACATTGGAACCACTGAAAGGCAGGGTCTGACATTCACAACTTTCTCTAGAGTTCCCTCGCTTGCAAATCTGCACATTTCACCTACTTTTTCATTCAAGATATACTCAAATATGGCACATGTACTAGCACTCGAAGAAAGAAGAAAGGAGGAAGCAAGACTACTATCACTCAACCCATCGTAAATACTACCCTCTGCTTTGATAACACCTCCACTACTACTATACTCAACACTTCTTCTATCCAAAGTAACACTGTCGTTTAAGGGGTATCAAATGTAATCATGTTTATTGAAACTAAAATTTCCCACTAAAGGCTACCATTCATGATATAAATACTGCAAATGTATACATGTCTCATTATGTGTATGTATATCTTCATTTATTTGATGTTTTCAAATATGAAAAGCAACTTTAAATGTACGAATCTGTAACATAATTAAATGTACACATACAACATTTCAATGTAATGTTTCAACTAAATTCCTACACTACAACTATCAATCACACACGTTATCAACTGGACAATAAATGTTTTCCCAACAAAACACCAACCGAACAACCGATGCACAACTAACACAATAAAGCCGAATTAAATACATACAACATCAACTAAAAAAAATTAACTATCGAAAACAATATCAAATGTATTCATGTACGAATTTATAACAACTTTGAAATGTATAAACAACCTTAAAATTAAGTGGTCCATCTATATTTCTACACTTATGAAAAAAATCACACCCCTAATCAACATCAACTACAAAAGTAATAACTATACCTCTAAATCAAATAACATATACCATTCGGCGTTCACATCTCATGAAACACATATGATTGCTAGTAATTACGTTGTTTTGATAATCGTACTCAATATATAATACTAAAATATTTAAATGCAATAAAAATTTATATAATTTAATTGTTTTAAAAACAATAGTTCTGAAAAAAAAACATTTAAGAAGTGTTTTAATTACTCTGTTATTTAATAGTTTCTAATTGTAATTTCTTTTATTAAAAAAATATTTTTCTCTAAGAGTTTAATATAAAGAGGGGTTTTATATTTAATATTTATGTTTTTATATTAACAATTTAATATGAGGAATTTTCATAACTCTTTTTAATATAATGTTTTAGATTATTATGGACTTATTTTTTAAATTAAGTTGTTTCTTTTGAATTTTGAAATTTAAAAAAATCTTAAAATTTTCACATAAATATAATTTTTGACTTCTCATATATATATATATACATCTTCATTGAGGAGCATATCAAACTCATTGCACATGTGATTTACATAATAAAGATACATTTTTCTCTTCTCAATTAAACAAGAATTTATGTTGAAATTGTCTTATCTAAATATTTACAACAATTCCTTAATATCTAACATTGTCTCACTTTACTAAATAATCTCAATATAACTTGGAAATGGAAAGGATCAAATCCTACTCTAAACAAGTCTTTGTAGGGCAAGCTAGAGTACCTGCCATAAGAGCAGGAGTAAGTAGCAGGGGCATTTTGCGAGAAAGAGCACTTGCAATGACATGTAACAAATCATTAGGCAGTCACTGATATCTTTTTTCAGATGCAGTGGTCTATTTCAGATAGTTGTAACTGGAAATTGAAGTCATACAAACAACAATATAGGTAGTTTCTGATATCACTTTTGTTGCAGACATTCTTTTGAACAGCTTATATTAAAATGCATGTGAAATGCACTGGTCTATTTCAGTCATTTGCAAGAGGAAACTGAAATAATACAAACAACAACAGGTACTGATAAAAATTACTATGCAGAATTAGGCGTAGGTAATTTGAAGATGCAACAAGGCCAATTACAAGCACTTAGAAATGTAGAAGTCTGTCATTCCATGCATATTAAGCAGAATGTGTTTACAATGTATATATAAAGGCCAATTACAAACACTTAGAAATGTAGAAGTCTGTCATTCCATGCATATTAAGCAGAATGTGTTTACAATGTATACATATAAACATATTGCTTATTGAGTTCTATTTTAAACTAATGTATGCTATTACAAATTTGATTTTCAGAAATGTTGTGGTGCAGGAAGTGGAGCTTCAGTTTGGATTTGCAAAACAGATATGAAATACTATTAGAAGTTGGCTTTCATTTGTATTGCAAATGAAATAGGTAAAACATATGTGTGCATGGGGTAACTGATTTACCTTAAAATGATGGCGCTGACAGTGTATGGCTTGAAGATGCATAGCTACTTTCTTGCGACTGGAATTGGGGTGGAATGCCTGCAAGACGTGAAAGTGAATATTAGTATGAGTAGAACATATAATATTTGCAATATTGGTGATAATTGAAAAGTAGGTGAAGACAACATACTTTCGTCTGGAGTTGTTGTCATGTGTCTGATGATATTTTTTTGTCTATTGTGAAGATGCCATGCAATGTAAAATGTGACAGTTGTTCTATAACAACTTCTTTGTCTTCTATGTATTGCGATATGCTATAGCAGTAAGAGAAGGTAGCAATTCAGTTAGAAGCTTGTTTTTAGCTATGCATTGGATGGTTGTTTGCATCGTGCTTTTAATGCTGCATAGAAGATGGTGGCAATATGCGTATGGGCATTCTTGTTCACAGTTACTGCAGTATGCTATGTCTGTATGCACTGGTGGTAGACGTTCAATAGTCAAGTTGCATTTTCCACAAATTGGTTCGAAGGGGCTGGAGTAGGCCTTTGCGACGGTCAATGTTCCTTCAACCTATGCAACAACAAAAAACAAATTTTGGTGTAAGTTTTTTTTGGAATTGATACACTTGTAATTTGAGTATGCATATATATTCAAATATTCCAACTTATACAACCATTGCCAAACTGTGCAAACAGAGAACAGACAAGAAATAACTGTCTTATAGCTTACATAAGTATGGCCTGTATATCTTATAAACTGTGAGATGCATTTCCAGATATGGGCAGATATTGACATATGACAAAGGCCTTAAATATTATGAAAGTGTTTTCAAAGGCTTCGAATTTAAAGTTTAATAAAATTTACATCAAACTTGTAGCTCTGCAATTTGGAAACCAGTCAAAAGGTATTTAGAAAGAAACAATTAGGCCGTTACTTAAAGAATGTCCTCTTAGAAAACTTGAAAATAGTTTACACTAGGTCATATCTAGGAAGCTGAAATGGGCAATACATGTCGTTAGCTATATCAAAGTATACCAGGTTTGCTCCATGCAACTACAATTTTAGTAATCTAAACCAACATGTGGATCTCCTGCTAATTAAAAGCTCTAAAATTTAAGATTAACACACTTCTAAGTTCTTAGTAACATGGACAAGACATTGTTTGGGGTTTCTTATTTGGCCTTGATATACATTACTGAGTAATTTAGGTATTGCATAGATTCTAGAGTTTCAAACTTGTTATAGTGCTGGTTCATCTATCACTTTATTGCTGTATTAAATGCGAGGAGTTACAAAAGAGGAGCTCAAGAGGCGATTCACAGAACTTGGGAACTAGTTTTAGGTGAAATCAGAATTGATCAAGTAGCTAAAAATTTGGGTTTCTTTAAAAAGAAACAATGCAAACAACTTAAAAACGTTTTTAAGTAGACAACAGTTATAAAACTGTATTTCCTAGCTTGTAAACTCGGATGTCAAGGGATTTTTAAAAATTGGAAGCTTGGAAGATTCAGTTTCCAATGTGAACAGAAATTTTTTTAACAATTCATACAAGGCATGTCCAACACTGAGCAAGGCACTACAACATTGGAGAATAAGTGAAATGCTGCTGCAACTTGGAGAAAACATTATCAATGACTGCAGTGAGGCAACAATTGTGAGGAATATGCAGTGAATAGAGATGCAAGCTCTTGTTGACGTGAGCTTGCCTTATTTCAGAAGTTGTGCCTGTGGAAATAGACGGTATTATCTTTATTGCTTTCATTTTGTGCGTAGTTTGCTGGTTTAGACAAACATCAATGTTTAAGGCATGTCTTATAGGATATTTTTAATGTTTCTAATAGTTTACTTGTAAGAACTTGTTTTAGGAAAGTATAAAAAGCTCCTATAAAATCAACTGTTTTCCTCTGGGTATTTTACCATGATTAAGGCTGCAACTGAAAAACACAGTTTGCTTCTCTTCTAGTGGAGGGTCAAGGAATGGAAGGCATGGTTTTGATAATCAATGCCTGCAAAGGGAAATAATTTCTCAATGCCTGATTGACTGGTTTGAACTCTTAGGGATACAGTATTAGGGGTTTAAATGAATGACGTAGACTATTCTAAAAAACCTTGCTCGTCTTCACAGGAATGAGACATGCCCATGCATAAAATGTAGGGAAATGTTTTCATAATTACAGGGGGAAAAGCTCAACATACTGGAAAGATATATATACTGCAGAATTTCTCAATTCTGGTCTCTTTGTGAATGTGATATTATGCTGTAAAATTTTAGAGTAATAGTTGTAGCAATTTCATGTGGAAAATATTATACAGGTGTTTCATGAGTGTTGGCTGCAAAGGAATATTTTTTCTCTAGTAAATTGCTTCTAAGTTTTGCATGCATTAAAACAGTTGGAAAGTATAAGGTTGATTCAAGAATGGCTTTGCTATTAGTACCTTCATTGTTGTAGTCAGAAGTAGTTGTAGGCGTTCCAGAGATCTTTTTGCTTTTACACTGGTCACAAAAGTGGATTGGGTGCTGCGCAAGCTCTTGTCTGTGCTTTCGCTCCGCTTTGCCAAGTTTTTGAACAAGTATATTGCTGGTTCTTTCCTTCGGATTTTATTTTCAATGATATGAAAGTCTGCTGCAAGTGTTTGGAAAATATATACCTGTCATCCAGTAAGTGAAATAACATTTAGTTTATTTTGTAATGGAACTGCTATTAAATAATTGTTGTAGAGAGTGTGAGGCTTACCCGAGCTTTGTCATTGGGCGAGTTACCATCTGTAATGTCAATGATGAATTGGTTCCCTATTTGTTGGCATGATGTACAAATGGCAGCTATGGTTGCAGTCGCATAGTGGTCAGTAGTGGAGAGTAGTTGGTGGATGCTTGAATTTGGGATAAACATATGGTGAGGGCAAATACAATCAATAGATTGTATGGTTGTGTTTTTAGTAATTAGCAATATGAAGTCACAATCGCAGTGGTCGTAGTCACTTTTTGGAGCTATAGTAAAGTTTGTTATGCGGATAGATTTTTGCGGGATTATGCTAGGCTCATGGGT
This sequence comes from Taxus wallichiana var. yunnanensis, assembly GCA_018340775.1. Taxonomy (NCBI): domain Eukaryota; kingdom Viridiplantae; phylum Streptophyta; class Pinopsida; order Cupressales; family Taxaceae; genus Taxus; species Taxus wallichiana. Next base: position 94,838,194 of record CM031233.1, on the reverse strand, counting down.
TTTAATGAAGGGTGCCATAATGTTGACAGTTATTGTCAGCTCGCCTTTTTTGTCTGTGAGGTCCACTCGCAACAGTTCTTTCCCTCGTTGCTTGTCGAGGACTGTTTTATATGCAGCCATGATGTCACCCTCAAAAATTTCTCCGAATTTGTAGTTGTTGATATCGTCAATAGATATTAGTGTTGGGCTTTCATTCCTCGGTCTGCACATTTTTTTCCAGAAGTAGGAAGTCAATTAGGAGTGAATAGCAATAATGTGAATAGAGAATGAAATCTGTAAACAACATACCTCTTTGGTGATTGTTGTGATGGAAGATCAGCTTGGGCAGTTGAAGTTGCATCTGACATGGTGTCTGCAATGACAAAAGTTTGATAATAAATAGCAGCTTCAAAAAAAAAAAGACTATGGTTTTAGTTTTGTACACAATACAAGTAGAAGTATCAAATACCTTTTCTAATGTTTTTTGAAGTGTAGTTTGTATTTGCAATTGCTTTTGTAGTATGTAGTTTGCTTTGTTACAAAATTGGAAACGAAATTAAAAGTGCATTATGGTCGGTCCAATATGCATGACTAATTTCAGTGGTGATTTTTGTAATATCCACATTTGTCCAGCATTGGTCTATTTGTGTGTTGTTATCGGTTGTCGCAATGGTTGGTACAAGGAAAAGGTTTTGTTGATGCATTTCATTGCGGAGTTGGGTTTGTTTGGTTTTGTCCTTTGACATGTCAATGTTGAAGTCACCAACTATTATAAGTAGCGTACCTATTGGTAAAGTAGAGGTGATGTCTTCTAAGAATCTTGTAATGTTTATTAGCGGGCTCAATGGTTTCAAATATATGTTTGCAACTCGTATATGTGTATTTAAGTAGCAAATGTCAATTGTAGTACTTTCAATGTGGGGTGTACTAAATGTTGTAATGTTGTGTGGGCTGTTTTTTTTATTGTAGCATGTAAGAAGCCCGTGGATATTCATGATAGGGAAAACGTTGAATATTTGCAAGAGAGTTGTATCGGTTGGCATTTTGCCAGTTTGTGTTTCTTGCAAGCAGACTATGTCTGACTGCATTATTGCAAAATCGTGTGTTATGTGCTGCATATGTAGTGCTAAGCTTCTGGTATTAAGTGAGCAGATGCGTAAGTGCTCAGGTCATGTTTGTGTGAAATTGTATAATGGTGTCCATTTCGAAGAATGTATAAGCCTATGCATTTCAGTTTCTACGTCAGTGGAAAGTACGAAGTTGGTTTGTTGTAGTTTATGTATAAGATACAATGATTCAATATTTTTTACACGTGAAAGTGCTATGTATACAAGACCATGGAAATTCACTTTGTGGGGGTCCAAAGCCAGTGCATTCATTGTCAGTCCTTGGGCTCTATGTATAGTTCTGGCACAGGCTATTTGTATGGGAAACTGATGCCGAGTAATAGTTTGTTTGCTAATTCGAATTTGTTTTGTAATTCTTGTTATAGGAGTGAAGTGTTTACTAATTTTTTCTGTGTACATGGTTTCCATTTTGGCACGTTCGTATTTACCAATGTCAATGTTGTTAAATTCTATCCAAAGTAAATCTGGTGTTCCAATTGTAAAAGCTTTGAAAATTCCATCTGTTCCATTTACTAAACCATCGTTTATGTTGTAGTTGCCACCAATCAATTCTATTCGAATGTCTTGTTTTAGCGTTATAGTTTTTGGTAGCACTGGTTTTTTGGTAGGTATTAAGTCAGTGTCAGTGAGGTTAGATTCTATGTAGTCAATTGCATTTAATGTGCACATTTCTCCTGGTAAAAGCATAAGCATGTGTTTGTTGTGGCGGTCGACATCAACGTTTTTGTGGAATAAGTATGGGAAGCTTGGGTCTAGTGGCGGGGGTCTGTAGCAATGGTGGTTTAAGTATTGAATGTCTGCATTTGTTTGTGTGCAAGTCCTAATATGGTTTAGGATCGATATGAACATGCAATTTTGTTGTCGCATTACATGGTCCAATTGAAAGCATTTGACGTAGTCTTGCCAAAACGTATATTGTATTGTTTCATTGTTCATGTTTGGTTTTTTAAATAGCCATGAGTCTAGAATTGGTTGTGCTTGGTATAAGTCTCCACAGAAAATTGTGTTCACATTTCCAAAGGGTTTGGTTGGCTTATGCATAATTTCACGTAGGCGTTTGTCTATGTTAAATAACATGCGGCTTCCAATTAACGATACTTCGTCAATTAGTAGTATCTGTAACTCACTGTAGCGTTTGGTCATAGTATCTAAAGTATTTGCGTTTAATGGCAACATCTTTGACATTCGGTAAGGTAGCTGGAAAATAGAATGAGCAGTTGAACCATTGACATTGTACGCTGCTTTTCCAGTGTATGCTACGATAATGCCTTTTACTTTTAGAGGGTCGCTATTCAATTGTCTATTGTAGAAGCGGCAGATTGCTTGGTATATTACTTTTGCAGTGTACGTTTTGCCTGTGCCTGCACCTCCTATTAAGAATAAATGGAATGGCTCATTAGGAGCTAATAACTTTTTTGTGCTAATATCCTTTACTATAATTTGTTGTTCTTCATTTAACTGTTGTTGCAAAGCAAAGTACTGGTCAGTATCCATTAAGAAAGGAATTTTGCTTATGTTGAAGCTATTGTTTGGTTGGGTATACATTGTTTTTTTTGTAGCATATTGAAGATCCGGCCCAATGTCATATTGTTCAAAGTGTTTAGGACCATCAGGGTCATTTACACTTTCATAGTCGAATGTCAAGTTGGGTTTGATTTCAATGTTGTAAGCAGCGGTATCTATGTTTCCCCATTGAGTATCTGCTTGTGCTATGAATTGGTTTTCATTTTCAGTTACTAAAGTTTGGTAGGCAGTAAATGTTGAGCACCATGTGTCGAAATTATGTTTCAATGAGTCTTCTGGTTCACGAAATGGCATAAACAACATCATTTTTTCTCTGTAATAGTTTTCTGCATCGACATGTTTATTGTATCTTACATAACGTATGATTTTAGCTTTTTTACGGTGTTTCATGCTTCCTGCTATTTTTGTATAGTATGCAGCAAATTCTGCTAGGCAAATGCTTTCTAATGATGTAGGCCTTGCATTGTATTTGTCACTAATTGAAGCACATAAAACGTTTTCAGAATTGTCATGCTCTTTAGCAATCAACTTAGGAGGTTTTAAAATGAATGTTCTACTTGTAATTGGAGATGTGTTTATGAAAATAGTTTTTCTAGATCCATAATGCAATGGCAGTGAAAGCACAATGTGCACTGCTTGACGTGTGGACATTTGTTGGTAATTAAGTAAACTACTTCCTAAACGGCGTATGAATTGCATTTCACTTTCATTATTCTTTGTTACATCTTCTCGTATTTTCTGAAAAGCAGTCGTTAATTTTTGGTCTAATTTAGTCATGTACGATGTACAGTAAGTTGCAGCTGAATAAGCATCTAAAATGAATTGTGTATCTATATTTGCATACCATATATGTGGTACTTTTCTGCAAATGCATTTGTCCACATATCATGTGGATGTCTCTTTAAGATTATGGCAGGACGAATGAGAAGAGATTGTAATAGTGTAAGATATGTTTCCCTACTTAAGTTATGATCTTCAAGAAACGCAGTAAATGTTATGCAGTGGCTATATTTTTTTGTTTGTAGACTTTGGAAAAATTGTTTTGCTATGTTTTTTGTTATGTCATCTGTATTTTCTAAAGGTTCTAGTATTGTGGTCTTATCCATGGGTGGTGATGGGAAATTAAATCTGCAATGCGAGTTTGCGTGTTTTGTACATGTTTCCGTATGGTAGTGGGTTTGCATTTTTGCCAAATTCGTGTCAAGTAGTGCTGAATTTGTAGAGATGTATTTGTCTATAAATGTTTGTATTTCTTCATATGCACTTTTGCCATAAACAGGAGCATCCTTCACCCATAGCATAAAATGCACATGTTCGTTTCCACGGTTTTGAAATTCTGTTACAAAGAAGAAGTCTAAGACTTTTCCAAATAGCGTATCGTTAGTCAGCATCAATTTTTTGAATGCATTTATCCTGTGGTTAAAGTAACGGCTACAGATTACTGGGTTTTTCCTTATAGTTGCATCGATGTTATCATCGTCAATGTTTTCGCTATGTCTTTTGTTTTTAGCAGATAGAGCACATAGTGCATTGCATAGTGAGGGCCATAAGTGATCAACACTTGTTAGGGTAACAAAAAAGTTGGTGCACCTAGTTGTCTTATCATTGCAAATATGTTCTTCCTAGTTTTTGCTAAATAATCAGGTGAAGTCTGGATGGTTTTTAAGCTTGTAAATCCTATTGACGATTTAAGGATGTTGGCCACCCCTGATATTTTTTTGGAAATAATTGGTAGTGAATATGCAAATGTTTAATTTGATTGGTGGAATGTTAATTCCTCATTGCCGGAACTCCTTCCTTCCTCTGCGCACAGATACGACCACTTTTATTAAAGTTTTATTTGCCCCTTTACATTTTGACATCTGCTTCAGGTATTTTCTATCACCGCTGCTGTTGTGCGCACTTGCATCCACCATAATAGGGAAAGCAGAAAACATCTACAGTCACTGCCTCCTCTTCTTATCCGAAGTCTGAGCCATGCGTCTTTCGGTCTTCCACTGCACATTGGAAGCACCCACAACCATTTCTACCTTCACATTCCCTCAGGGGCAGTAAACGATGGGTTCAACGTTTGATTCCCCATAGACTCACCTCTGCTCTGGTTACCCTCATAATCGCCACCAATGTTTCTGTCTCCTCTTTCTCAGACGATGCATTTTCAGACATCCCACAGACTCTATCAGGCATGCAGATTTAAATCAGGCAATTTCATGTTCAAATAGTTTCAGGGCTTTCTAATAATGAAACTGAAATTGCAGGCACAGATAAAGGTCCGAGGATTCAAAAGCCAAAATCCAAGAAAGCAGAGTCCTGTACAACTAAGTGTGTGGTCACTTGTATCAGAGGAGGCGCTGGCTCTCCTGGTGAAGGCCCCGTCAACATCAGAAGGTGAATATCCTCCACACCCAAAAAAATTAAAACAAAACCCACGAATCTTTGCGTTTTTTTAAAATAAGAAGTTATATGATTGGAATTTTGGGAAAATGCAGGCCTCTTGTAGTTTTCAAGGATGGTTTCAGGACCAGGCTAGGACTTTATGACAAAGGGTATAGTCCTGTCAACAACTATTTGACAAAATGACCATGAGGAGAAATGAGGCTCTTATCACAAAATGCATATTGTTCCTCTTCTGCCAATAGATAAGCCCAGCTGAATAAGAAAATAAACGACCTTCAGCTCAGCCTCCCACCAAATTTAACATTTTCACCTGCATCGTAGAAGCCTCCGACCAAATAAGAGCTCACTGACATTGGAATTTGATAAACAAAGAAATCACTTATGTAGGTCATAGATGTTGGTCTAGAAAATGAAAAAGCTTAATAAATTAGAGGTAAATATAATTAGAGAGCGCATTAGCTAAACCATATCCATGTCCGGAATTGGCTCGCCAAGTTACTATTTTCCAGACTAAGGTCATGGCAGAATGGACATACTATTCAGATTGTGGCAGCTTTATGTGAATCTGTTAATTTCTTTCTGTCTTTCTTTCTTTCTTTGGTCAAGCTTGTTTCGGTGACCAAGCTACATGATGCCATCTTAAGACATGAAATATATCTACAAAACGTTGCAATTGCTGAAACAATAACATCTGTGAAATTTGGGCAGCAGGTGAGGTCCATGATTTTCAAGTCTCTGCAACCGGCCACAAGTACAGAGATTCCTTCATCCATTACACTGCTACACTTACTTAAGCTCAGTTCCTGCAAAGACTTGCAGCTCTTTCCAATAGACTCCAGCCCTGAGCAAGAAATTTCACAGCCATCAAATTTAATCAACCGTAGAATTTCAAATTTTTGCAAACTTGCAAAAAGAGCACTTCTGACCTGCTGCTCATCAAACACATAGATGCTTATTGAGATATCATATGGTTCAATAATTGAAATCATTTGTTCAAAGTTAAAAGAGTTGTCCCGTCATCGTTAGCTTGGTGTCATATTACTAACTAGAACACAATAGGCCAAGATAAGTTGTTGCAAGGTGATTGATCCACTCGTAAGGGAAATTATACCAGAGCAACTCACATTCTGACACTTTGAAACATCATGGCTCTGTAAACAGAGAATCATCTACATATCACACTTATAATAGAAATTCTACAAAATCCCAACTATAATCCAGTATTGAAGTGTCAATGACGATGTGAACAAGCTACTCTGTATCAGTTACAAAATTAGATTAAAAAATGTGCAAAAAAGAAAACCCACTACCATCAGCCTTCATAGCTATTGCATTATCTAACCTGTTATTCTAAGTTCATTTGGTAAGCTTTAAAATCCAATAGAAAAATCGTTGCATACAATTTGCGAGTTTTTGGAATGTAAAGCAGACACTTCTAATATCAAGTCAATAACTTCCTACGTACCTGTAATGATTTGCAGCCATCTGTAAGAATGTCAAGGCCTTCATCATCCACAGAGAGACACCCAACCAGTATCAAGGTCTCTGGGTAGACGAGCTGTGTTATGGAACCTATACATCTGTTTGTTATCTGCAACACATTGCACTAGATTAAGAGTATCCCTGAAATGATCACAAACTTGAGGAGTGAGGTTCTGCCACCTCAAACTACAATGTCAATGTATCCTCCATATCGCTCATTTATAGATGCATGCTCACTAATCATAAGAATCTCAATCTATTTGATCAAACAAGAGAAATTGTTACAATTTATGATGGAAGGAAGACCCGTCTGTGTTCGGCCACCGCCTTGTAAAGTCGTTGACTGCCAAAATTATTTGTTAGTTTCCAAGGCAACGGAGTATGTTAATATATCAAAATGATTGATTGCCAAAACCACTAAGTATAAAAACTAAGTGCAAAATTGTCTAAAGATTTAACATATCCGTTTGTATATGTAAATTTATTAGGTTAAGTTAGCAGAGCAAACAAACATATCTAATTTTTGCAATCATTTTAAAACAGAAACCACAAAAAGAAGAACAATTCGTGCAAAATTGTGTAACTGTATACCAAGTCTAAATGTCAGTGTGCAAACTCAGTTAAATTTGCAGAACATGCAACGATATGCAAAATCCAACATCGTTCGACACTGAAACTCAAAAATGTGAAAGATAGCGCAAACTTATTATAATGTTTAACTGAACCACACTATGCAAATTCAGTTTTAAGTTTGCAGTACAGTCAAACTGATGCAAATGTCAAAATTATTTAATGTCGAAACCCCAAAAAATGCAAAACTTCATTTTAGCCCAAAACATAAATTTAGTTTATAAAGTGAAAAAATTGCCAGAATAAAGGCCCAGGTTCAATTCCCATGGTGAACTGCTAGGCCAAACTTCCTGCAACAATATGCAAAATCCAACATCGTTCGACACTAAAACTAAAAATGTGAAAGATAGTGCAAGCTTATTATAATGTTTAACTGAATCGCACTATGTAAATTCAGTTTTAAGTTTGCAGTACAGTCAAACTGATGCAAATGTCAAAATTATTTAATGTCAAAACCCCAAAAAATGCAAAACTTCATTTCAGCCCAAAACGTAAATTTAGTTTATAAAGTAAAGCAATTGCCAGAATAAATGCCCAGGTTCAATTCCCACGATGAACTGCTAGGCCAAACTTGCTGCAAATAAAAAATATGAAGCCACAACCTTAATGAGAAGAATGCAACTAACTCTAAACTCTGACATCATTAAGTTTGATTCTCAAATCATTGTCAAAGCGATGGAGGCCAAGGGAGTATGGAGCCCTGTCTAAACACAACCAACAAACAATGTAAAATATATCTGAACATTTACTCAATCCAAATGCAAATGGAAATGCAAGTAGCGTCAAAAAAGTACTGAATCCGACGGCAGATACAAATCCAAATCTTGGTTTTCAGTTTGTAATACACACAACAAAAAAAACAGTGAATGCTAATATCCTAAAAACCCTAGCAATTTGATATACCCATTTGACTATCGAACGAATCAATAAAATGTAAAATACCTCTGTGGCTATTTTTCTCACTACAAATTGTTGTGGAAAAGCATATATAGGTGTATAGAAAATTGCAAACCTACTAACCTTTAAGATGAGGTGATTCTTATGGTCTGATTGCCAATGTTTACGTAACAGCAACTGCAAACGTTTTGAAGATTGTACCTGAATATGACACAGCAAATAAGAAAATGACATTAACCTATTGGTACATTAACAATAACGCGTAATATGTACACCATGAATAGAAAACTATCTATATTTTAAAACAATTGAGGTAGATGTCAGTTTTTCCCACGCCGTGTGTTATAGGCTATTTCTATATCTAGAACAGGGGTAAAATTGTTAGTAGCTGGAGCCAAGTGCAGCAGGCCTAAGATCTGAAGGGCACTATTTAAGATGCAGGTAACATGACAGAAGTAAAAAGATATATCCACAGCGTAGACATAGCATGGAAAATGAAATCAAGTAAATAAGGAGTATGTTATTATGTATACCACATCTAAAAATAAGATTAGTTTTTACATAGGAAATAATCTGTTGACAACATTGAAAGCAAAGTTGCACTAAATTTGACAATACTAAAAGCAATGTTGCATGAAATTCTGCAACAGTGAAAGCAAAATTCCATTCGATTTTGCATCCTTTCTCTTGTCTAGTCTAATTTTGGATTCTGAATCTAGCAATGTTACAGTGAATGAAACTGGTGCTATTGAATCACAACTTCAGTTTTCAGGTCCTTTAAAAAAACTCTGTTCTTAGGCAATCAGTGTGTGAAAATCTATTTATTCCAAGTTAGAGAGTGGAGGAAATCTCTGGTGGATGCAAGTGGTTTTCCACTTTTAATCAATGCATACCTATTCCCAGAAAATAAAAGAGTCATTTGTATTGATTAGTTTATTCACTTCATCATACAACATGGGCAATTATGACTTGGCCGCAGCCTAAAAACAACAAATCTGCCTTTTAATAATCCCCCAAACATGGTAACTTGCCTATTTTGTCTTTTCAGTCTCTTTGGCATTCTTTGAGCAAATAGCTTTCATACAAAATTAGGGGATTTGTCTTTGTATGCAATTAAATCTGGTTAAGGGATCAAAACGTAGAAGACCCAGAAGTTGCAGGTCAGGCGGCTAATAACCAGAGAAATGCAGAGCAAAAAAAAATGAAGGGGATTTGGAGGATATTTCCGTATCCACGATGACAGAAGAGGCACTCAATAATCGATGGGGGTCAGAGATCCATACAACGGCTCCAATTTCACCGCACAACAGAGGAAAACAACAAAAACCTACCAGCAATTGAACACAACCATGAAAATAGGAAATGAAAAGAAAACAAGAAGAGAAGCGTGCCTCAGCGTACTCACATCTTCCACAGTCGTAGCCGCCTTTGTGGACAGATTCAAAACAAAATAAAAATGATATCTCCAAATCTGCAAGCTCCCGCAACAAACGTCCGATACAGTAAAAAAAAACCTGCTTCTCTTCGACACTGCCATGTATACAGGTTGCTGCATGCAGGAGGCCAGGTGTGAATCTCAGAGCACAATAGCAGCCACCGCTGCAACGACCAGTAGGGAAAGAGTCACAGAAAATACCTTAGCTACATGTCAAAATAAAAGAGGCAAAGAAAACTTTATTAAACCCGGTCATATCTGCGGGACGGTGGAGGGAAATCGGGCAATGAGGGAACAGGAATCAACCAATCATCGACGAGGGAATTCGAACATTTACCTACCGCTACCAATAGTTAAAGCAAATATTTACCAAAACATTAGCATATGTATATTGAACTGCACACCAAAACAAATTAATAGCAACATGCGAAAACATTAGTATCCTGCGCGGCAGGTACTAATAAAGAATAAACATAAAATGACATCGTAGCCTTCGCACAAGAAATAGAAAACCCTCATTCATGTTATGGTGTCATTCCACATTGGATGGTGGTATAGTGAGTTTGTAGGAAATCATATGCCCTACACTAAAGAAATGTTGTATCTTTCTAAAAATAGGCATGAAGGAGATGTGAGTTAGTAGTTCAACTAGGGAAGGAGGAAAATAACTACAAAATTTATAGTTTTAACCTTTTTAATATAAACTAGCAATGATAGTTAATCTTGAATTGACAAAAATGAAACAATGGCGTTCTCCCTCTACCCTAACCCTAGCAGCGATGGCGCGACATGCTTTGGACTATGCGGAATGGATCGGCTCGACCTTAAGGGTTTGGATTATTAATGGCACGAGACTCCCGTTTTAAGCTCTCAATAATTTGAGGGTCCATGACTCCACTAATATGGCATGCACACCGACTGCGGATGGTGAGCTTGTTGTTGCTCATTTCCCACACTAGCGCAATACTTTTCTTGACCAAGTAGATGCTCAACCTCCCGTTGACTACTCTGTGGATTTACAAATCCTGGTCAAAATGATCTCGAGTATTACTCTTTTCCTCCCAACTCATAGACTTGTTTTTGGATTTGAGATGCAGCGTATGATTTCTCTTAAATTGGTCTCAAACTTGGTTCCTTTGGCCTCTCTTTTGTGAAAAATTCTTTCAAGTAATCCCCTCTTGTCACCTATGGGATAACCCAAGATTCTACAATATCTAAGGTGGGATTCTTAGAAGGAGGAGCCAGAGATCACAGCACGGAGACCTTCAAGGAAGAATTGTTCAAAAATGTTGCCCCTCCCTCTACTTGCTCTAATCACCCCCCTTAGATTTTCTATTCGAGAAAGCCACGAGTTCCCCTTCATTGGATATTACAGTTCTAATTCCTTGAACTTCAAATCTAACCTAGAAAAAAATACACTCATTTGTAGATTCAATGGTGTTTGGCCTTTGAAAAATGCTCTTATCCAATGGGTTCACTCTAACTAGACAAAAATTGTGACCATTTTTTCTATGCAAGAGGCTTCTTCATCATTTTGTTCTTGGCATAGAAATATTATCAAAGAGCCTTGAATGAGGGCCCGTGGTTTTGGGGTTCAGCTGGGGTTTTCACCACCCATGCTCTTATTCCATTTCACGAGTTCCTGTTTGGGTGAGGCTTCCCAATCTCCCTCTCCATTTTTACCTTGTAGCGGAGAAGATTGGAAATTATTGAGGGAAATTTATAACTCACAATGACACAAGATTCCATGGAGGGTTTCTCACTTTTGTCAGAATTTACGTCTAGTTTGATCTAAGAAAAGTACTGTCGGACAAAATAAGCCTTAAGATGGGTGATTTTTTGCATGTTCAACCCCTTGACTATGAACATACAACTTTTAGATGCATAAATTACAGGACACTAGGCCACCTTCAGTATTCCTGCCCTCATAAGAAAGCCCAACCTACAAAGTAAAAGCCTTCCAAGTGCTGGAGCCCCCCGACCTATACGAGGACTTAGACATAGACACGAATGTCCAGGAAGCTAAGAGTTCCGATCCTCCAGTCGAGGATCAACCTACTCCTACTAATTTAGGTGATGCATTGGGTCAGCATGTAGTGTCATCCCATTTGGAGGAGAGATCCAATCCTGGAATCAAGAGACCTCATGAATCTAATCATTCTGACTCAGACAAAGATGGCCCCTTCCCTCTGAATAAGGAATCACTGATAGTCAACCCTATGGTTTTGGCCATACATATCACGCTAGGTTCAGAGGAGCATTTTACATAAAATTGTCAGTTGGTGCAAACGAAGAAGGGAAAGAAGGGTGGGCTCTAATTCCATATCATCTTTTCCCTCTTTCCCTTCTTCTACCTTTTATGTTGGTTACAATTCAGTGGTATCCACTTCTTCATTTGGAATCTCTATAAAGGTTTCATCATCTCTTCTCTTCCTTGTTATTCTCCTTGTTGCTTTCAGTTTTAGTTGTAAGTTTTCTTCTTTCTCTTCTTCTTCGTAGGGTTCACTGCCGACGATGTTGTTGAGACAACTTCCTCTCTAGTTGTTGTGGTTTCTTCTACTTTCTCCCTTGTGTTGCTTGGGATTTCTCCTCTTACTTTTCTCTTCCCCTCTCTTCATTGTACAAGGTTGTGGGCCCTTTCAAAACCCACACTTTACCCTAATTCCAAAAATATAAACTAGCAATAAGACCATTGGTGCTTTTAGAAATTTGATACGAACAAGTTTATTCTTGTTTGAAAGATAATAATAAATTGAGTATTGAGAGTGTTCAATAAATAATGTATTTCTTTCCTTTATTAAAATAAATCTTTTGGAAGAGTAAATATTTCATTTAATTTCCTTAGATCTTGAAGAGTTGTCTTCAATAATTAACACATCATCTATAAAATTTTATAAATTACACAAATACATTTAATGAGAAACTTGCAACAACAACATCATGTGACTTGAAGACATTGGAAAAGCTTTTGGAAACAAATTTTGGCAGAAAATTTGCTCAAAATTTTAATAAGTTTATGCACATCAAGAAATTATTGCAATACATAGACTCATTCTTTGAGAATTTTAAAGTTCTTTTCACGAACACCATTTTGAGAAAATCATTTTTAATAATTTTTTTCTTAAGAATATATATTTGTAGTATGTATGACTTCATGTTGGAATGAAATACGTGTTGAAGAAAAATATAAATTTTTAATGGATAATTAATGATATATATATATATATATATATATATATATATAATTTATTAAAATTGTAACTTATAATAATTAGATTTGAAGTATTGATAAAGATATTTTTCTTATTTCCTTTCATCTTGAGTTTAAAAAAAAATCATATTTCATCTATATGCTTTCATATTTTACATATATATCTATAAGGACACTTGGAACTATAGGAGAAAATTATAAAAGCTCGTGGAAGTTAATCTTGTTTGTCAATTTTACTTATGAACTTTCAAGGGATTTTTAATAAACCCATTTGGTATACATCAAAAATCATTATAATCTATGAGGCTAAATCTATTTGTAATATTTAAATCCTTCTCAATGATGACATTACATTAATGTATGTATTTTCTCTATTCTATGTTCCCATATTAACACAAGATGAAGTAATATTCTCAAAGATTGTAAATTTTTGTTTTACATCTCACAAGAAGATTTTCTTATAAGTTTCCAAAATCTGATAAAAACTTATTGCAATCTAGGAGATGACATATATCGAGGCATTGATTTATAAAACTTCAAATAATAATATAGAACTACACTTTACCTTTATCATATAATCAATGCATTATATGAGATTACATTTCTTTGATGTATTTTTTCAAATAACCTACATGACATGTGCATACTTTAAATTTTAACATACACATATGTGGGCACTTGCAATTACAATATTATATTTTTAAAGAATCCATCTTTCAATTATTTTTTGATAGTTGACCATATCCTATTCCCTATTTTAAATCTTTTATTTCAAAAGTTGTCAAGGAATTCCCTATAACATAAGAGAGAAAAGGATTCCACATGAACATAAAGATGTGATTCTAAATAACCTTTATTTCCATATTAAAACCACCATTGATGCCCAATGTCAACTAAGGAGAGATCTAGAAAAACTCTTTTCTATACTAAAAATGTTTACCATTCACCTTGGAAAAGAAATAAATTGAAATTCTATGTGGTAATTGTTGGGCCCCTAAAATATTGGCTAAGTACACAAAGGCGCATGGGCATGCAAGGCCTAGGTTGAAGGATGGGCATGTAAGAAGAAGGCACGCAAGGCAGGGTTCTAGGAGGGTTTTAGAAGGGCCATGTTACACACCAAAGACAAGGTCTCGAGACTTAGCCGTATTTTGCATCTCGGGAAAAACACAAGAAAAACATGACCCAACTACGCGCATGATGAATGGATAAGGTGCCATCCTGGTGACAGTTGGCCTAGGAAGGAATATGCCCTGTGATGGAAGCTTCTAGAAGACCATCATGACAAGGAGTGGAGAGCTTAGGCCTGAGGAGCATGCTCCCATGGAGGACCACATAAAGGACACTTGGTGACACATCTGAAGCCTCAGAAAGGTGAGTTCACAATTCAAGCGGCCTATAAATACATGCGCCCGTAGATGAAAAGAGATATAGAGGGATCGGTAGAGAGCAGAGCTCTGTAGAAATGTCGTGAGGAGTCATATTGGGTTGGGTAGATGAAATATAGTAGAAGGATGTATCAAGGGCTTGTGGTTATGAAATTTCTTTTTGAGAGCTAAAGGATATGGATCCAGTTATGATGCATGACTTCGGTTTGCCATACTATGCGATGTTCTGTAATGAATCTAATGAATGTAATGAGGTTACCAACTTATTTGAATATGATCTTTCTTGGGTCAAATTCATACATGTTTCTTCATAGTTCTTTTTCATATATGTTTATAAGATGAATATGAATCCCTATGCATTTTCCTTTCTTTTTGATTCAGTCCTTAAGGTCTGTTAAATTATCTCTGTCGGTAATGACTGCAATGGTCTAGAGCTGTTATGAGCTCTATGATGTTTGCATGTCTCATTTCCACTCATTTTATTTAAAGTTTGGATCATAGATGATGTTTTCCTGCTCAACTCACATAAAAGAGAGACTCGGCACCCGCGCGTGCCTCGGGTGAGCGCCCAACACCCACTGGGTGATAGGCTAGCACAGATGGGATTCCCTTGTTCTTTGGTGGGTGTAAAAATGACTACATATTGGTTATGTTGCTTGGACCTCTTTTCAAAGTTGTTGTGGGAAATAACATACATCATGATCTATGCAATGATTGATGATAGAGCGTTTAACCTTGGGAAATGTTGAATAATGGTTTAAGAGCACGGAGGACGCATTTTCTTAGAGATTTAGCACTGGACCTAAGTTTGATACATGTAGGTGGGTAGAAGAGAACCTCTACCATGATTTGTATGAGACTTTTTTCTGTTGCTTCCAAGTAGAGATTTATGAATGGCTCTTGGCATATGCGTCTAGATCAAGCTAGTATTATAAATCACACGCGTGGACCCAAGAAGAATACCAGAGGCTGCAAGATGCAGATCGTGGACTTGTGCTGTGGATCATTGGTGGAAAGGAGTACTGGCTAGCTACACTCTGGAGTATGATATTTCTACATATTCTTGTCTGGATGTTGCTTGAGTTTGAGTTTCGCGGGATCCCGAGAGGATCATTTCTACGTGTTATTTCTCTGGAAATGAAAATCTTGATTATTACCTTGAGTTTAGAGGCATTTTCGATGGCCGACTAAACCATTTTGAGTGCTAGGCGAGGAAGCTAAGGTGGATGAATATGGTAGACATTACGACGGAGAAAGAAAGGGAGGATAAACGACTCAAGTATAGTGAAGCACGTGAAAGGGAGATTGCTATACATGACAAGGTTGCAAGTGTGATGGATATATGGAGGCAGATGTTGTGAGAAGGATTTGAGGTTCATGCAAAGGATGTGGAACCTGAGTAGTCTATGCTACCCCATCTTGGCAAGCGCGTAAGAGAGACCCCTTTGGCTTTTGATGAGAGTTTGTCACATAGAGAGAGAAGATTCATTGGCACGCATCTGAACCCACCTAGTGACCAAACCCTAGCGCTTGGTTTTCTAGATCAAGGAAGGAGTATCGCTGACCTAGTTGGTATCAGTGGAAGTGACATATCTACACCCAGGAGATACAATTTTTCATTTCCCACTTCTATGGCTACGCATACTATTCTAGTATTCGGAGGAATTTTTGGACAAGGAGAAAATATACAAGGCTTGGGTAATGCATCGGGGAGTGGTGCGGGATACACATCTGGCAGCGACACAATCTCACAGATGGTTGGCGCACAATTTAGTGGGACGTTGGGGACCCTAGGCGTGATGCTTCAGGCCCATTACTAGCTACTGGTGGATCTTGGGGTGGAACTGGTGGGTTTTGAGGTACAAGACCTAGTGGATCCGGGTGGGAAACACTAGAGGAATTCAAGGAATTGGATTAGGAGGACAAGGGCCCCAACCACCTCCTCAAGTCTTCTTTGAGATGTCTTTACATTTTCCAGATTACATAGGTATTGAAGATGTTGCGAACATGTTCACAAGTGTGAGTTGCTATGGCACACGAAGGGGATCAAAACCCCAGAGCGAAAGGCTAGTCAGTTTGCAACGACGTTGCAAGGGAGCGCGCATAACTGGTATAGGAAGTATGAACCCCATCAGATGGTGGTAGATTACACCGTGTTGAAAAATGCCTTCCTAGGAGAATTCCACATCCCTGAGTTTAAACAGAAGAGCATCAGTGCCCTGAAGGAGATTTAACAAGGAATGGCAGAGAGTGTGTGGGAGTATGATGCATAGTTCAAAACCCTCCTGTAAAAATTTTCATATGATATTCACCCTTCACAACATACTTAATGGTTTTTTGGAGGGTTGATAACCCCTGTTAGAAGGGCTTTATATCAGAAGACTTTCACAGACCCATGCGAGGCATTGGAAGGCATCTGTGCGATGAAGCTGTTGGGAGCGTTGACAATGGTGTTAGCCCGTTTCTGGAATCTCAAATCACCGCTATGGCTAAGCAGCTAGATAAGTTTTCTCTAAAATCATCCCATGAGACTAGCAGTGGAATGTGGTGTATAAATTGTGAAGTAGTGGGGCATGCCAAGGATAGATGCCCCCGGAAGAAAGTATGCACCATAGCAGTAGACTGTGAGATTTGTCATGGGGACCATGATGCAAGTAGATGTCCCTTGTTACAACACGTAATTCAGAAGAATGTATCTTTCTACTGTAATATTTGCACCTCTACAACCCATGATACTAAGGATTGTAGGCTTATTGATCAAATCCATGAGGCCATTGATCATGGTGTGCACCAAATTAGCATTACCGGTAGTTCTAAGGGTGATGATCACCATTATGAGGAGTGCGAAGATGGAGGCATGCGTGGAAGGGGATTTTGTGGAGGATTTTTTGGTCATGGTAACTGCGGAGGAGGAACAAGTGAGTTCCCATGTGGAACCTATTTTAATTGTGGGTCTACAGACCACTACAAGCACGAGTGCCCAGATTTGTTGCAATGTTCATGGTGCGGGAAGAAGCACAAGTATGAGGTGTTCCTTGATTTGTTTGAGCATATGAATCAACAGCACCAGAAAGACAAGGGTGTTGCAATGGTAAGCATTAAGAAGGCTAACACACAATGGATGCCACGGGTGACACGTGATGTAGGTTTGGAACCTGTTATGGTAACAACAAGAGCAGAGGTCATGCGCACAAAGGAAATGCCAAGGCATAAGAACCTGGTTTCAAGGGAAGAAGTGGTACATGGGAAGTACCTAGACCCTGCACATCAAAATGAGGTATATCAAGAAACCATGGATGTCATTCGAGATTACAAGGAGAAATCCAATGTCTAAAGGAGAATTCCAGGAGGGAGGAGCAAAGAAGGAAGGTCGAGGTGCTAAAAGATGACCTAGATAAGGTCAAGGAAGTATGTAAAATGCTAAGGCAAGAGAATATTATTCCCTTTCTAGGAGCATGGTTGAGAGAGAAGGTACCACACACCAGAGAAGAGCAGTGAGAGGTAGGTCTTGCATACAAACCTCCCCCTCACAGCCTTGAATATGATAGGAGATCACATTAAATGCGGTTGTGGATGGAAGGCTCCTTAGTAATATCCTCATTAAAACAGGCGTGGAGGTCAATGTTCTCACCTTGGATGCATGAAATCAAATGGGAAGACCTGTATTACGGCCATCTTCGAATGTGTTGTATATGGAAAAAAAAATGAAGGCAATGCTCATCGGTGTCTTAAAGGATGTAGTTATCACCATTCAAGGGGCTAAGTTTACTGGGGACTTTGAAGTCTTAGCGCTCGCTGAGAAAGACAATTTACCAGCACTACTTGGGCACCCATGGTGCTATAAGAATAATGTAGATCTTCGATTCAACAAGAAATACATAAGCTTTGAAAATAAGGAGGAACAGTTCATCATACCCCTTGCTGATGGGAAATCAACACCCTATACTAAACCTTTGGGAGAAGAGGTCTTAGATAGAATATATGTGCACTTAATCAGGGATCCAAAGACAGTTCATCCCATAGAGGGAGTTATTCAGTTTGAGGATTCTTAGTCCCTAAGTAACACCACCAGTATAGTGTGCGATAATTGGGCGCATGGAACCTATGAGTTAATCGGATGACATTTGAAGGGATTGGTGACAAAGGTGACAAAGGCGTGTATGGTCCAGTGCCTAGAGGGAAAGGAGCTACCTAAGTACTCAAGAGGAGCCTTCACTGAGGTCTTTTTGTAGGAGATGGAAGCTCAATGGAAGGAGGAAAATGAATGAAGGGGGATGTTACGTTACGTCTTACTCGGTACTACCGCGCACTGATGGGAAACACATCGGGATAATCTCTTGGAATGGCGCAAGGTGAGAATTTCCTTCTCTGTAAGGTTTTACAGGAGCAACGCGCCCACGGCTATAAAATAATACCATGGTAAAGAGACTACTTCCTTCCATATCCAAGCATGTGAGACAACCTGGATGGGAAGTACGTACATTGCCACCTTCATTATGGGTTCATAAGTTGTATTCCACCCTAAAAGGTTGTGCACGCGTATGGTACATTCATTTTGAGACACGCCGCCAGATAGGGAATTGACAAGAGTTAGTGCTGATCTCATTCAAACATTTGAGTATCGGAGTAAAAAAACCTTGGTGGATAAGGAATTACAGGTTGTCAAATGCCTTACCATTGGGGATAGTGCCATGGAAAAGATAGGCTACTTGAGTTACTAGGTGAACCTGGCCTAGAGGCGCACTTTAAGAAAGAAGAAACAGAAGAGATACAACTTGAGCATGCGTGTTTAGAAAAATAAAAAGGAAATATGGTGTATGTGATTGATGGCAAAGAAGAGGAAAACTTGGATGTTGACCATTCTGTAAGGACACGCGAGGTGTTAGACAGTTCTGATGAACGGTTGCGCACTTATCATGAACCTTTATGGACAAAGAAGGTTAACATTGGATTAGAAGAGGAACCTAAAGAGGCCATCATCGGAGACTATTGGTTGGAGAAAGAAGTCTCTAAGATCATTGATATTTTATGTGAGTTTGAGGATTTATTCCTACAGGGGTTATCATGAACTAAAAGGTGTTCACCATTCCTTGGGGAAATGAGAATTAAGTTGAAGGAGGGTGCACACCCGGTTTGAAAGAGACCATAATGAATGAATATTAACCTATGCATGAAGGTTAAGGAGGAAATAGATAAGATGATAGCATCGGGAATTATTGAAGCTGTTGAAGAGTCGAATAGATAATTCCAATGGTAATTAGCATCAAGAAGGATGGAAGGATAAGGATTTGTGTTGATTATAGGGACCTGAATGTAGTGTGTATCATTGATCCTTTCCCAACCCCATTTACTAAAGAAATATTAGAGAGGAGTGGCAGGGCGCGAGGTGTATTCTTTCACATATGGATTCTCAGGCTATCACTAGGTAAGGATCGCAAAGGAAAACCAAAGGAAGATGACTTTCTCCACTGAGTGGGGAATTTTTGCCTATACAGTCATGTATTTTTGGTTGAAGAATGCACATGCTGTGTTCTCACTTATTATGGTACAATCTTTCCAAAACTTCATCCATAAATTCCTTCAAGTCTACCTAGATGATTGGACAATATATGGGTTAGTAAAGTACCATTGTGACAAATTAAGGTTGATGTTTGAAAGGTGTCAATAGTTGCGGATATCCCTCAACATTAAGAAATGTGTCTTTGCTACCCCATTTGGAACATTATTGGGGCACATCATATGTAAGGAGGGCCTACTAGTAGATCCCACAAAAGTTGCAATAATTGTGGGATTGAGGGAGTCTACTAGTCAAGGCGAAGTGTGTGGATTTCTTGGACATATGGGGTACTACAAAAATTTCATCAAGGTATATGCCAAGATCACCGTGCCTTTAGGATATTTTCTTAGACATAAGATTACCTTTCATTGGGGAGAGGCACAATAGAAGGCATTTGACACTTTGAAGGATAGGCTTGTCACCGTGCCCATCCTACGTTTCCCTTCTTGGGATAAGCCTTTCCATGTTCATGTGGATGCCTCAGGGACCGCCATTGGAGTAGTACTTGCATAGCTTGGTGAAGGGATTGTTGATCATCCTTTGTGCTTTGTAAGCAAGAAATTGACACCAGCATAGCAGAATTACACTATGACTGAGTGTGAGGCATTGTCAATGATCTACACACTTCACAAGTTTAGGCAATATCTGTTGGAAACCCCTTTTATATTTTACACTGACCATATGGCATTGTAATACTTAGTGAACAAGCCCATTATACAAGGGCGCATATGTCGGGGTACTATTGTTCCAAGAATTCAAGTTCACGGTGGTTGTCAAAATAGGAAAAAGCAATTACGGACTTGATCATTTGTCTAGAATTGATTCAGGGGAGGATGTACAAAGCATTGAGGATACCATGCCAGATTCACAACTATTTAGGTTACGGCACGTGCCATAAAAATTAGAAGATATTGTAGTATTCCTTAAAATAGGTGTGGTGCAGGTCATGTTAGGAAATAAGAGATAAAATATGGGAATAATCCCTCACGAGATCGCAATAGTAGAAACTAATATGCAGAAATTATTACATCTGAAATAAAATTGCGAACAAAATAACACAACACAAAGAGACAATATTTAACGTGGTTCACCCAATTTGGGCTACGTCCACCAAGAATCACTTGCTCGGATTTTATTACAAGCCACATTTGCTCTCTCAATACAATACCTGTGATCCATTTGGGCTATGCTCAACAAACTCTGCAGAATTCACAAAATTCAAAACACATCTCGTAATACATTTGCTTATACATGTATCATATGCATAAGACCATATAAATAGACAAGCTTAAGATTTGATACAAAACCGTGGGTATCAAAACCAAGGGCAAAAACCGAAAAAACCATGGGCCCAAAAACAGCCCATAACGGTTACCCATTACCCATGGGTTAATAAACCACCAATGAAAATTTGCTTCGGGGGCTTCGCCCAACCCCCTTCCATCGGGGGGGCTTCAACCCCCCGAACCCTTGACCCGCTCACCGGCGAGTGGGACCGCCGTAAAAATACCCGAGTGTAACACATGGAAGGTGTACCAAACTCTAACATGAAAATAGGCTCCACAAACATAACAAGTCAAAATGAAGGCCTTAGAGAGGAAGAAGTTGGCCATACGTGTCATGCCCTACATGCTAATTAGTGGAGATCTGTACAAAATGGGTCATGATGAGGTTTTGTGCCATTGCGTGCTAGAACATGAGCGCATTGCAATTATGGAAGAGGCACATGGTGGGATTGTAGGAGGAAAATATGTGGGAAATGCAACCACATGGAAGATATTACTCACGCAGGGCTCTGGTGGGAGACCATTTATCAAGATTGCATTGAGTTTTTCAAGGCCTGTGACCATTGCCAGTGCCTTGGCAAACCTAGAAAAAGGGATGAAATTCCCTTGTGACCAATAGCCAGTGTAGAACCATTTGAGAAGTGGGCTATCAACTTTGTCAGACCAATCTCGCTATGCGCGAAGGACTGGTTTGCAATATATCCTCACTTGCACTGATTATTTGACAAGGTGGGAAAAGGCAGCACCTACAAAGGATTGTATAGTGGCTACCACTACTAGATTTTTATGGGAAAACATAATCAACAGGTATGGATGCCCATTGAGTTTGACAAGTGATAGGGGTATGCACTTTCTCAATGAGATGGTCAGGATTTTGTTATCAAAATTCATGGTGGCCCATCATAAAACTACCCCTATCACCCTCAGGTAAATGGAACTGTTAAGGCATTTAACAAAATACTTAGTCACACATTGACTAAGATCTGTGATGTTGGTAGGCAGGATTGGGATGAAAAAGTATCATTTGTTCTTTGGGCATATAGGAAAACCTACAAGAGGTTGAATAAGGCCACACCATTTAAATTAGTGTTTGGCACATAGGCTATCCTACTAGTTGAATTCATGTTACCTTCTCTGTGTATAACACACACAGGAGGATTGGCTAATGAACAAGCACTGGAGGAAAGAATTAAAAAGGTAATGGAATCGGATGAAAGATGATCACTCGCCACATGGAGCCAGACAACTGAAAAAGAAAAACAAAAAGCACGGCATGATCGTCACATTAAGAACAATAATTTTGAGGTTGGGTAGATGGTGTTATTATATGATTCCAAGTTTCTATGCCATCTCGGGAAGTTAAAAGTCCATTGGTTGGGTCCCTACATCATCTCGAACATCCTTGATTCAGGCGCGTGCCAGTTGTAAGTGCTGGATGGGATGAGATTACTAGGACACTTCAATGGGAGTAGGCTAAAGACCTACTACAAATAAGTCTTCTTGGTGTTTGTAAATAAGGTAGTATTTCTAGTTAGTTTAGGATTTCCCTTAATGCTTTCTCTTTTCTTGTGTTTCCCTTTCTTGTTCTTGTTTTGTGTTGTACCTTAGGTGTCTGGTAATCTCATTACATTTTGAAGGTTGTAACTGCGTAGAGGATCACACATCATTCTAGTGTGGGCTGGAAGAAATTAGTGTGAAGTGCCAGGAAGGATTGCGTTGGAAAGCCCGGTTGGATGGCCCTAGGAAAGGAAATGCATGAGAGGAAAGGTGAAAAAGGATGGTTGGTGTTAGGATAAGGCTACATTATGGATCCACGTACAAGATTGGAAGAAGCACAAAAGCAACACAAGGTAGGTGAGAGAAAAAATCATGATGGAAGTACCTTCAATGCTGGTGACACGCGCGCAAGAGTCTCTTGTCAAGATGGATTGGGTGTGTGAGTGAAAGCGCTAAAGTTGGACTTTGTTAAAAAATCCACATTAAGTTTTGAAGTATGGTGGTAGGTAAGGTATAATTTAATGTTAAAAAGTGGGAAAAACTATAAATAGAAGGTTGGACACTTCATTATTTACATTGCGAGTACAAAGAAGGAAGAGATTTTACGAACTAGGGTTTCTAGAGTTGATCCATGTGAAGAAAAATTGGATGAATTTAACCTTGAGTGACTAGTTTGGATCTGCAAACCAAGAGGGGAATAGTTCACGGGAATGGAGAAAGTTGTGGAGAAGCACCATCTTATGAAGGGGATATTCCAGTGAGGGTTTGGTAGCTAGGGCACGAGTTGGAAAGGAGTTTCTTCACAAGTTCGAGATCTGAACTTGGAAAGGATAGAAAAGTAGAGCAAGAGAAGTTGAAGTGAAAAGATAACCTACATAATGGCACCCAAGAAACTAGCTATAACACCTAAGAAGGGAAATGGCAAGGGAAAACAACAAGAAACCACCGCAAGTACCAATGAAGAATGGTATGTAGAAATGTAGTACCCAGATGGGGTTTTACTAGGAAAGGAGTGGGAGTACCATCTAAGAAAGATAACAGTAAGAAATTATAACCATCGCACAAATATGAATGAAAAGGAAATGGTGCTGGAGTTAGTGCGCCTGACAAAACAAAAGGATGCCAGAAGGATTGCCTATTTAGAGAGACAAAGAAAAAGTGAAGTTGGAGAAGGTGTGATTATTGCAACTCTATGAGTTGCCCTACTTTAGGAAGCCTGAGCACCTCTATCAGTGGTTTATGTCATGCGTACATGAAGATCACTTTCACTTCACAGAATGTAAGATCCGCATAACCACTCAACTGATTTCATGATTCATAGGTCTCATCTGTGAAGGAGATAGTATATAAAATGAACTATGCGACAAAGAAGCCATCAAAGAAACCGTCGCCACTTATGCATACAAGAAAGGGTCAATGTACTTTGATATTGCAGATATCCAAGATCCGATGATGAGAATGGCTACGTGCCTGGTAATAAAACTTAACGACCAAGAGAGGTGGATGCAAGTGAACAAGTCATGGCTCAATGTTTGCAGAAGGATATCAAGGGTGCCATCTAAAACTTATCCATGTACATCGTGGATGAGATCATCAACAGTGTGTAGGAGGGTGACAAGATACTTTTGGGCAATGCCCTCTTACTTATTGTGTTTTTAGAGACTGAGTGCCGGATGGGGAAGATAAGTTCGGTTGGGAATACCCAGAGGAAGAACCCTCACCCGCAAAGAGATTTGAGAAATATACTTGCGATAGCATGACGACCGTTCATAAGGTGTGTCTTGAGAAATGGTATACACACTTGAGGAATGCATTTGGGGAAGAGTGGAGGATCCTAGAACAACTACCAAAGCTCACAAAAGGAGAATATGAATTCGTAGTATACCAACACTTTTGCATTGGCAGATTTTATTTGGTGGATGAAAACATGAGCCCTTGGTGTAAACTTCCATTTTCTTTCACCGCTCAATACTTCCAGTGGGGGTAAACAGATTCAAGGAATCCAAGAAACTAAATTTTGACCTTAGAAGTTTGGATCGGGACCACAGGGAGATGCGCAAGACGTTGGTCTACCCCAACAAGCGTGTGTACGTGGAAAATTACATATCGCATGAAATTTAGATGATAAAACCCTTGAATCTACCTATTACATGGGGGTCCACGGTGTGGGTATACCTTCGCATAAGGCCCAAGTTTGAGAAGGGTGCTTATCTTGAAAACGAGATAGCTATACCTAAGGACCTAACAGGTAGGAAGAAGACCGCATCCAAGAAAAAGGAGACAGAAGAAATAAAGAAGAAGGCACCTAGTGTCCAAGATACTCAAGTGGTGGGCACCCCGAGAACAAGCACTAGAACAAGTACTTATAAGAACAGAGGAGGTCTCCGGTTAGAGAGGAGTGCCAAAGAAAGGGAAGATTATCTTATAGGAGAAATAACTAGAGGAGGACAAATAGAAAGAAGATTCTCATATACTGGAATCCCCGGTTAGGAAGAAACAGAAGGTGATGGAGGAAGATGACTCAAAGGAAACAAAGAGGTTGGAGAAATACATAGGTGAGAGGGATGATGAAGAAGAAGATGATCTGAAGGGGACAAAGGACCACTCATTTTCACCATGCACGATTTGGAAGAAAAAGACAAAGAGGAGAAGAACAACTATCACTTTGTGTGAAGGAAGGGAAGCCAGGAGAGAGGGCACCTAGGATATGGAAGGAGGTGAAGAGGTTAGAAAAAGAGTCAGAGGACTCCAAACCTCACACATGATGAATTAAACAAGGTGGTAGAAAGAGAAGCGATGAAAATCATTGAAGCCTTGGTAGAACAAGAATTGGAGCACAACACTGATATAGTGATGAAAGAAGATAAGGAATAAAGCGATAGGGAAAGATCAAGGCAGCGCGGGAGGCCCTAACCTAACAATAACTATTCCTAAAGGTACACACACATGCGGAAAGTGCATGGAGATGAAAAGACAAAGAATGGACTACATTGATGATCACAACAAGGTGTTACGCACACACTTCCAAAGCACAATCCCAATAGATCAAATCTTGGCAATGAAGTCATTTGATGAGGAAGGTGCATACCCTCGGATGAGGAAAATTATTTCATGGGAAATTAAGACCCACATCGGCAAGCCAGAGTTTGAGGTAAGCCAATGAGCACTAATGAAGATGACTAAGTAAAACGGAGACAACCCCTTGGTAAGCGCTCAATAGATTTCGGATGAAAAAGTCTGCAATTCTTTAAATAAGGTCTCGGTTGAGCTGAAGCTAGGTTATTCGGAAGAAATGACAGGGTAAAATTTCTAGAGGCATAGCTAGAAAATAAGGAAAAGAGCTAGAAGAGAGAACCGAGAACTTGAAGCAAGAGGAACTAATTAGCGCATAGCTAAAGCATGAACTTAGGGAAGAAAAGGTAAGGGTGCGCGAGGTATATAAGAAGGTAGAATCCATCATAGATGCCATTTTTTTGAAGCATCCAGACCTGGCACCTCCCGCGCAAAAGTATGGATCTTCCCTTGAGTGCCTTGAAGACTTAACGTGCATCCTCACCATGGAAAGGAAACCTCGGCCTTAGAATCCACGGAAGAAGTAGCAACGTGCTTGGAAAAGGAGGACAAATTAAAGGTTTTATAAATCATTTCCGAGTACAAAAAGGTTCTTGCTGATGTGAAAATTACTACCCATATTGCTTGAGGCCACGTATGATAGTTGCACAGACAGAGATAAAGTGGTAAGCATTCTGGTCGCCACTCACAAAGTAGAGCTCAAAGAATTCTAGGAGAAGAACAAAGGAAATAGATTAGAGCGGAAAAGGATCCTGGCCTAGGTTAATAAGAAGTCAGAAGCTATTAAAACCTTACAAGGTTCAATTAAAAATCAGCTGAAGGAGTTATACCCACAGATTAAAAGAAGGATGGATGCGCTTGAGGATGTGGGCAAGGAACTAGAAGGAATGGTTGAGACATTGAACCTCACGGAAATGGACTAGGTTTTGGGGAAGTAAGCACCCTAGTCGCCGACCTCTTCCAAAGAGTGCAAAATGAAGTCGACGCCTGGAACAAGTTGGAGGCCATCTTACAAAGAAATTTTCCTATCTTGTTGCAATAATGACAACACTCCTCCATTCTTTCATTTTTTTCCCAATTCTTCATTCCCTTATTCTTTTTCCAAGGTGTTAAGCCTATTGTAATTCTTTCTTTAAATAAGTTTTCCCATGGGCGGAGAACAAGTAAAGTGTGGGGTGATGTTGGGCCCCTAAAATATTGGCTAAGTACACAAAGGTGCATGGGTGCGCAAGTCCTAGGTTGAAGGATGGGCGCGCAAGAAGAAGGCGTGAAAGGAAGGGTTCTAGGAGGGTTTTATAAGGGCCGTGTTATGCACCGAAAGACAAGGTCTTAGGACTTAGTTGTATTTGGTGTCTCGGGTAGAACACGAGAAAATCATGACCCAACTGTGCATGATGAATGGATAAGGTGCCAGCCTGGCGATAGGTTGGCCTAGGAAGGAATATGCCCTGTGATGGAAGCTTCTAGAAGACCATCATGGAAAGGAGTGGAGAGCTCCATCCTGAGGAGCATGCTCCCATGGAGGACCGCATCTGGACACTTGGTGACAGAGATCCAAGCCTCGAAAGGTGAGTTGGCAGTTCAAGCGGCCTATAAATACATGTTCTTTTAGAAGAAAAGAGATATAGAGGGATCGGTAGAGAGTGGAGCTCTGTAGAAATGTCACGAGGAGTCATATTGGGTTGGGTAGATGAAATATAGGATAAGGATGTATCAAGGGCTTGTGGTTATGAAATTTCTTTTTGAGAGCTAAAGGATATGGATCTAGTTATGATGCATGACTTCGGTCTGCCATACTGCGATGTTCTATTAATCGAATGAATGTAATGAGGTTACCAACTTATTTGAATATGATCTTTCTTGGGTCAGATTCATACATGTTTCTTCGTAGTTATTTTTCATATATGTTTATAAGATGAATATGAATCCCTATACATCTTCCTTTATTTTTGATTCAGTCCTTGAGGTCTGTTAAAGTATCTCTATCGGTAATGACTGCAATGGTCTAGAGCCGTTCTCATTTCCACTCACTTTATTTAAAGTTTGGATCATAGATGATGTTTTACTGCTCAACTCACATCAAAGAGAGACTCGTCACCCGCACATGCCTCGGGTGAGCGCCCAACGCCCGCTGGGTGATAGGCCGACGTGCATGGGATTCCCTTGTTCTTTGGTTGGTGTAAAAATGACTATAGTAGTAGATTGTTTGCTATTATTAGCACCCAAAATACTCAAATAATCTATAAATGTATGTGATGAGAATTATCCATAAGAAATAGTTAGTTTTTTTCTTTTAAAAGTCTCAAAAAAATTTTGAAAAGAAAAAGAAATTAATAAATAAAAAGAAAAAGAAGAATATCATGTAATGAAATTTTCACCGATGATGGTCATCCTTGTATAGTCTTAATAATCGTAGTCATATTGTTTTAGGGTCTTTACCAAAGAATGACTCTATAATCATGAAATTCAAAGAACTAAAATTTTTGGGCACCATATACATCATCCAAATTTTAAAGGATACAATCTCTTTATATCAAAATTTTAACCATATCAAATCTTGTTTGAGGCTCTTAGAGACAAATTTTGTATTTAAACCATTATTTCTCCTTGGTATTAATGCTCTCATAATTATTATTTTTATATAGATTTTATGCCTCTTCGTATTTCTTTGCAGATAATAAAATTACCCTTCTATTCACATTTAAATAGGATGCAAATAAATCAAGAAGAATGGGAGAAAATAATTAAAAATAATAAATAAGATGTGTTAGGAATGTTTTGTCATACCCTTCATTTTTCATTATTATTGTAATATATGTTACAACCACATATGTTTTGTAAGTCATCCCTTGAGCTATTAAGAATAATCCCACTTGCATTAGTATTAGTAGTTTCTAGAATAGATGGAATGCTTAGGCACGAAAGGGATCCATGAATATTATTCTATTGATATTTATTAAAGGAGGTTTCCCCCTCAAATGTTCCTACCATCCGGTAATGTGATTTCTATCTTTCAATTTTTTTTTCATGCAAATGTTGAACAAGAAAATTTAATTTTTTTAGTATGACAACGATACCCCTATGTCAATGTTTTTCCAATTTTACCTTTCTCGGACACTTGAGTCTACCCATCCTCGAAACTAACCTTACCCAGTCGGTCTCGTGACATCCCAATGTTTATTAACTCATTCCCCTTGGTGAATTAGGAAATTCAAGTCAATCCCCCTAGGTGATTTCAGGAGTTCTCGAAAACTACTATTTTTGGGCAGTGTTGGAAAGGACTACCCCTGGCCTTCGTAAGACTAATGCAACCCCTTGGAGTGAAATGAAGGATCCAAATCAAAAAAAAAGGTGAATTGAAGGTATAGTAACATCATGGAGTTGATTTTTGGATATTAAAGAAATATTTTGAATATTTGGGGCATTTTCATCAAAAATAGGATTCCCAAGCCCATGCATTACACAGGGCCAAAAAGGTACTAAAATTTAGGAAGTGATTAAAGGAGCTTCGAGTGGAGTTAGGAGAAAAAAATATCATCATAAAGGGAATTGAAATCCCTACAATATCATGAAATCAATTTTTTCACAACACCTTGGCGCAATACATCTGCAGGAAGTTTTTATCATGCATAGGTAAGGGAAAAATCAAAACTCCAATTTTTTAGGGATTAAGTGGAGGATTAAAGATATGACACCTTAACCATTGGATTCAAAAGGCCATTTTCAGTCAATTTCATATAAAATTTCACCAAAACCATCCATCGGGAGCTCAAGATATCATCGTTTCAAGTTGCCCTCAAGGTAAGATTCTCATAGTTAGTCAAATTTCAATGAGGACACGTGTTAGCTCCAGGAGCCTGGCATAATTTCATGTCCCTTTTATCCCTCAAGATAAGGGACATGAGGGACATTAAAATGTTCCCATCCCCAATAAGCCCTCTGGTCACACATGGAACCTCCCAAATTGTCGATTTAGCCCCCAGGTGCTTGTCGGAGCTCATTCCTTCACTCGCTCAGATCATGACAAGTGTCAAAACTAGGTGCATGGTAAGTGCACAAAGTTGGGGGCCAAAAGGGGGTCAAAAAGGGACACCTTTTTCTTGAAATCAGCTAAACTTGAACTTTATCAAATAATTTGGCATGCCTATGCTCAAAATTTGACAAAGTGATAAGAATAAGTATTGTAGAGCTCAGAATCTAGTTTCTAAACTACTTTTTTTAAGAAAATGGTTGAGATTAAGAGGCTCAAATTTGTTGCGCACACAAAGTATGTTTATTTTTGTGTAAAAAATATAAGAACCTATTATGTGTGCGCCCCCATTTTGAGTTGTATATAATTTTTGTTTAAATCCCTTTGGTAGAAAGTTAGCTAAGACCATGTACGAGGTACCACTAATTTTTCATAATTTTTGGATGAATATATATATATATAAATTTTATTTTTCATATTACACATCCCGAAAATGAAAAATTTGTGTGTGCACCCCTATAACTTTGAGAAAAAAATAGTCATTTTTTTAGTTTTTTTGAGTGCGTGTAGAATGGAGTTTAGAAAAAACCACTTTTTTTTTTTAATTTTGTTGAAAAATCATAAATTGTGCACCAAAACAAATGCATAGGTTTTTGCAAGAAAATAAGGCACTAGTAAAATAAATTATGGATGAAAGCCTTAAACTAATTAGATTTTAGAAATAATTATTTCGTCATTAAGGTAAAAACTAGATTGACATCATAGTGTAATTTATTTTTGAAATATTACATTTTAATGCATGAGATATTGGGGTGCACACGTGAAATTTTATGTTTTTCTGGCTTTGCAAACACGGTTTTAATCATGCAATACATAGTCGGTATCCGTCTTAACCTTTGGTTTAGAAATCCAAGCCTTTGGATTGGGTATTCCAAACCCCAACAAGATGAAACGTGAGTGCGTTATAACCAATAGCGTTATAACTTGCTTGTGTTATAACACATTTTGTATTCCTGTTTCCAATGCGGATTATGTCCATTTGGGAGGGATACCACAGAAAAACACAGAAAACCAAAACCTGAGTGCATTATAACGCTATTGCATTATAACGCATGCACGTTTCGGCTTGGTAAACCAAGCTATAATGCGATCACGCATATAATGCGACCTACTTTTTCCCTTTTCATGTTATAGCGAGAAGAGAGAGCCATAATGCGAGTGCATTATGGCCAAAATGGACAAAAAAATGGATTTGTGTCTACTTTTTGGCCCCCATATTTATGCATACACCCTGCATCATGCAAATTGATGACCCTCATGTCCCTTTGTGCTGAGGGACATGAGGTACATACAAATTTTCCTAGCACCAAGAAGCTCTAAGGTCATCCATGTTAGGATAATAATTATGCATTGTATTTTCATAGGTAATAATTTGTGATAACTTATTATATTGTTAAAACCATATTATTTGACTTATTAAGTCATGTATGGTTATTGTTATTTGGTTATGTTTTTATAACCATTATATTTGGATTATTATCTTGTAGGACTATTTGTTGCATAGTTGCAACTTATTTGTTTGTACTTAATTATTGTTTCTTCCGGATGTATTTT
Organism: Taxus wallichiana var. yunnanensis; assembly: GCA_018340775.1. NCBI lineage: Eukaryota > Viridiplantae > Streptophyta > Pinopsida > Cupressales > Taxaceae > Taxus > Taxus wallichiana. The sequence goes on along the minus strand of CM031233.1, from coordinate 94,807,128 downwards.
AGAATTTGTTGCGATTTCGATTGTAGCTATGAAACCCATTTATTTATTTGTATATTATTGTCCAATATGTATAAATATTGCATCACATCTTTTGTAAAATGATTTTGATCATTAATAAAATATTACAGGCTTACGTCCCTGTTTTACGTATGGTACCAAAGTTGGTTGAAGCTCCTAACAAGGTTGGAGAGAGGTTGCAGAGGAAGAACAATCGTGGAGAAGAAATCTACATCATCGGAGAGCTAGTGTTGCCTCCAGCAGCTTCCCACATCTCCATGTAGTCCCACAACATCATGTGTGATATCCAGGTAAACATAAAGCAACAAAAATCTCTTTGGTGCCCTCTGCACTGACAATTTTTTTCCCGGCACTCACAATTTTTTTAAAAAATTCCCCATCAAGGGTTTTGTATTTAAATCTTTTAGGTATAGATAATATTATCTATACTATCAAATTTGGAGGACTATGTTTCTATTTTACAGTGATTCCTACTCATTGAGCATCCACCAAGCTCCGACCGAGATGAAAAACTCATCACCGAGCCATTAACAATGCCACCGAGCTCTTGGATGATTCAAAGGACTCCACCGAGTTGTATTGCTCCCCTCCAAACCCTTTTGATATTTTCATTGCTCAAAACTTCATCCAACAGTTGACCAAGCTAACTGACTTGTGGCTTCTAAGTGAGTCGTGAATGCTAAGGAGTTAATTTGTTCATTGAAACGTGTCAATCATTGGAGTTGATTTGGGTCCCGTTGGATCGACCAAGAGCCCACCATTGTATCTAGCCCTCCCAACATCTCAATGACCAAGCCATTTATTTTCAAAGGCCAAACTCCTGCTCTATCAAAATAGGCCAACGTTGAATGGTGAGTTGTGCCATTGAAGGCAAGTAATGAACCGAGTTGATCGTTTAGGATTGTGAAAATCAACCTACAAACAAAAGCTAAGCATTGATCCACAAATACAATAAACAAAATATAGGATAAATATTGGGCCAAGCACTCCTCCTCGCCGAGAGGTCCCCAAATGTAGATCCAAAATAGAGGTGGTCGATTCAATTCATTCCATGCACCCATGCAACCTACACCAAAGTCATTCAAAAAATGGTGGAAATGCATTACAAAAGTGGCTAAAAAAAAAAAAAGAAGGAGGAAAATAAAACAATGAATGAGGATAAGAAAAGGAAGAGCTGAAGATCCGGATTACCAGTAGCTAAAAGCCCACTCCTTCATATATCATCCATACATGTAGACCATGTGGAGCCTCTATCCTGTCAAATTGCAATTGAAACAAGGTTAGTTGTTTTGATTGCAATATAAAATTTCATTCCCTCATTTTTATATCGAGTGCTCATAGAGCCACATTGGTTAAAGGGACAACATTAGTGATAAAAGGTGAGGGGTTTGACCCCTACCCCGATACAAATTTTTAAAACCATTGAAATTTGGAGGAAAAACTTGTGAAACCAAAAACTTAGACGTAACTAAACCTATAGTTAAGACTAAATACGCTCCTAAACGTTTAGCGAGGAAAACCCTAACATAGGGCAAATTTTTTTTCTCCTAATAGGCCTATGTTTTGATTCCAAACATCATTCACAAAATGGGGGGTATTGAAAAACTCCATTTTAAGCAAACTTTTACATTTTTTTCTCAGCAAGCCGTTTTGGGCTCTAGAGGCCCCCGAAAAACAAAAAAAAATTACATGTCATTCAATTTTTCAAAAATTTTGAATGTAATTGTATGATTCAGTATTTTATACTAATTTGCAGGTTTCCATAATCAACCACAAAAATTGTAAATGCTTAGAAATTGTTTGAGAATTGTAATAAAAAATAGTGAAATTTGGTTCTAAAACACTCACGAGATCCTAGATCTCATTTGCAGTGTTCGGTATATACAATGCCTCTAGGAAGTGCTTACGGGTAAAGTCATCGTGACTACTACTGCACTTAACACCTAATATAGCTACAACAATGTCATCTGGGCATCAACCCTTTAAATCGACGAGGGAGTAATAAGGACACAATGCACACACTATGAGCCATCTCATCCATTTGTGAATGATTGTAGGTTTTTAAATCTAGACTGAGAAATTATCCAAGTATATAGAAAATTTACACGTGCATATGAGGATATTTCTTTGAGCCGGTGTCAATAATCATACAAACCTTTTTCAGTACTATCTTGGTACCATATATCAAATTCTTTCATGTATGTTAACATCTCTTTCACATATTGTTAGGTATATAGAAAGGGAAAGCTTCTTCCACGTACCGACGAGTATATTGGAAGGGTGCGTATATAGAAAGGTTTGGTATATCAGACTGATGGTATATATATTGGGAGACCTTATACCTGGAGTGATAAGAGCTAAACCCTGTCAGTGATTTTCACAAAATGGGCACTAATTCCCCAAAAACATTTCTTCCAGATTCACAATTACTCAGAGGAAACAACTATGCTGCATGGAAGACAAAAATCAAGACACAACTTGAGTTTGAAGAGATCTAGCATGTTGTGAATGGTAATTTAACCAGATCAACAACTGATACAACACAACAACGATAATTTGATAGATCAAATCATAAGGCCAAAATCATCATCTTGTTTGGAGTGTCTAACGATGTGCAACCCCACATTCGACATGCCAAAATATCCAAAGAAGTGTGGGATAAGTTGAGCATGGTATACGAGGCCAAAAACAAAAATGTCATATTGAATTTGTAGAGTCAATTACACACACTGAAGTTCAAGCGAAATGAGAAAATTGAAGCTTTCTTAAGAAGATTTGTAGAGTTGAGGGCTTCACTTCTATCCCTAGGAGAAGTGCTCACAGATGATGCTCTCGTTCTCATTGTTATGAGATCACTCCCTTCTTCATACCGTATTTTTGTAACAACACTAAACTTGTCAGATACGACAGTTAGTTTTGACAAGCTAGTAAACCTATTGCAATAAGAGGAAGCCATGCATAATAAGGATGATGAAGAGGAGAATGCACTTTCTTCTCATCAAAATGGAAAGGAAAAGGAAAAGGAAATCCTAATTCCTATCAAAATTCCCAACATCAGAAGCAATATCAACATCAAAGGGATAAACAATAGAAAAAGCAATGCCCAATCTATAAAAGAGGACATGAGTTGAAATATTGTTGGTATAATACATACAAGAAAGGTTCATCAAGTAATTCTGGACCTCAACACCAACAATATCACAAGGGAAATATGAACTAAAATCAAGGGAAGAAAAAGGGGAACTGGAAAAGAAGACCCCATCAGCAAGGAAATATTGCTACGAAAGAAGAACATTCAGATAAAGAAGACTACTTGTACACTGATCGATCAAGTGAACCTTCCAAGTCATCTAGTGATGTTTGGTATATTGATTCAGGAGCCACTTGACACTTGAACGACCATAGAGACTAGTTTACTTTAATGAGGGACACGCCTTCGAAAAACAACGTTTCATTGGGTGATGATTCTTCATATAAAGTTCAGGGGATTGGGAACATTTCTCTACCCCTTGGTTCATGCAACTGTAGACTATCAGATGTATTATATGTCCTTGGGTTGACTAAAAATATGTTTTCAGTCAGTCAAATCCTAGATCACAAATTAAAAATTGACTTTGATAGTCACTCCGACAAGAAAATGTGTTTAATTCGAGACAAATCACAAGGCTTGAAAATAGTTGCAAAAGCCTCCAATGTGGGACGAATGTTCCAGCTTTATTTTTTCCAGAGAGATGATCAAGAACTTGTGGCTAAGAACTCTACCTCTGCATCAGAGACTTGGTCATATTATTTTCAAGTAACTTGAGACACTTCGTTTGCTTGCAATATGGTACATGGTTTACCATCTCTTCAAAAGGATATAGATAAGTGTCCTCACTCCCTAGCAGGAAAACAATAAAGAGCTTCATCCTAGAAGAGTAATTTTTGAGCTCATGGAAAGCTTGATCTGGTTCATATCAATCTTTATGGTCTAATGCGACCGAGTCATTCTGGATTTCAGTTCTTCATGCTTTGTGTTGATGACTATTCAAGAAAAATGTGGATTTTTTGTCTTCGCAAGAAAAGTGAAGCTTTTCAAGCCTTCAAGAAGTTCAAAGTAGTTGTTGAGAACAAAACTAGTCATCACATCAAACTCTCTTACTCAGATTGAGGGGGGGAATTCACCAGTGATGAGTTCAAAGGATATCTATAAGCTTATGAGATTCGTTGAAAAAATCCTCCTCCACACACACCGTAGCATAATGGTGTTATTGAGAGAAGAAATCGTACTATCATGGAAATGGTGTGATGCATGATTAATGATTATGGACTAACGAGGACATTCTAGGAAGAAGAAACAAAGACAACAGTGTATTTTTTGAACAGAGTGCCCACAGTTTCTCTTGATGGAGTAACACCACAAAAAGCATGGTGAAAAAGAAATCCATATGCTACACATCTCAGATTATTTGGGTGCAACACAAGTATGCATATACCCAAGTAGAAAATAAATAAATTGGATATGAAATAACAAAAACTCATCTTCATTGGGTACAATGAAGAGACTCTTGGGTACAGATTGATGGATCCTAAGACTAGGAAAGTCTACACTAGCAGATATGTTGAGTTCTTTGAGAAGAAGGAAGGTGAGTCTCCTCCTCTAGACTCACCTAATGCATATTTTTCACTAGTTGTAAAAACTAAAGATGATGTTCCCACTGATGATGAAAATGATGATGGGGATGTTGGTGATGATCTGATAGAACCACAACCCACAAGAATAGTTCAACATATGCCCAATTGGTATACTAGCACGTTACAAGATGAAAGAATGGATTCTCTATCGGATACATCCACCCCTGGACCATAGACTCGCAGTAAAGCAAGAGAAGAAGTGAAATTTGGTTTGATGGGTAGAGTTATTGAATTTGATGAGTCCTCTACATTCCAAGAATCCCTACAGTTAAAATCTTGGAAAGATGCCATGGATGTTGAGTATCAATCAGAGATGAAAAACAAAACTTGGCAGCTTATCAATCTTCCACCAGGGAATAAACCCATTCGATGCAGATGGATATTCAAAACAAAGTACAAAGAAGATGGGACAATAGATAAGTACAAAGTGATACTAGTAGCAAAGGGTTATGTACAAAAAGAAGGCATTGACTACGAGGAGATATTTTCTCCCATAGCTAAGATCAAAATGATCAAAATGATATTTTCTCTAGCTACACAATTTTGTTGGAAAGTCCATCAGATGGACGTAAAAATTTCCTTTCTTAATGGATATTTACAAGAAGAAGTCTATATGAATCAACTTGAGAAATATGTTGTACTTGGTCAAGAAGAAAAGGTATGCAGACTCAGGAAATATTTGTATGGCCTCAAAACAAGCACCCCGGACATGGTACATCAAAATTTATGAGCATCTTGTAGAACATGGATTTGTTATAAATCCATACGATATCAATCTTTACATCAAAAAACAAGGGAGGGAAATTTTGATTGTCGTTGTCTATGTCGATGATCTAGTCATCACTGGCAGTTCAGTGAGGATGATCGATGCAATGAAGAAAGATCTTAATCAATCGTTCGACATGACAAATCTCGGTTGATGCACTATTGTCTTGGATTGGAAGTATGACAGAAAGAGAATCACATATTTGTTTCTCAAATGAAATATACCAAGACAACGCTCGAGAATTTAAGGATGATGGATTGTACACCAATTGCTGCACCTATGGATAATAGATTACAGTTATCTCATTCAGATCCATCTCCTGAGGTAAATTCCACTCTCTATCGGTAGTTGATTAGGAGTCTCATTTACCTAACCTACACTAGACCAGATATCAGCTTTGTAGTGAGCTATCTATCCAGGTTCATGCAGGAACCCAAATTTTGTCATTAGAAAGTAGCAAGGTGCATCTTGAGATATCTCAAAGGATCAATGGATCTTGGTCTAGAATACAAGAAGAACAACAACTTCTTCTTGTTAGGATATTCAGATTCAGATCATGCAGGAAATATTGATGACAAAAAATTCACTTCAGGGTTTGTATTCTTTATGAGATCTAGACCAATATCATGGGGAAGTAAGAAACAACACTTTGTTTCTCACTCTTCCACAGAAGCCGAGTATCATTCTGTTGGAGAAGTTATCTATGAATTGATTTGGTTATGCCACATACTCGAATGACTTGGAATACCACAGGACAACCTGACCACCATGTAAGTTGACAATGAAGGTGTTCTCAAACTTTTTTGCAATCCAATTTTTCATGAAAGAAAAAAACACATTGAGGTACAGTACATTTCATACATGAGCATGTCTTGAAGCACAATATACAACTTTAGTTTTGTCCAACAACTAAACAACGAGTATATATATCTTCAAAAATCACTTGCCCATTGCAAGTTCGAGTTGTTCATAGATTTCCTCTCTTCATCCCTTGAGACAATGAAAATAAAGGGGGGAATGTTAGGATAATAATTATGCATTGTATTTTCATAGGTAATCATTTTTCATAACTTATTATATTTTTAAAACCATATTATTTGACTTTTTTTATTGATAAAGCGGGTTGAAGGGACCCATTCCCTAATCCTTAAGATGAGGCCAACACCTCAGGAGAACAAAAGGGCTAAAATAGCCAAAACAACAACTTCCTACCAGCTTAACAAAAATAAAAATTTCCTACAAATACTTCCCACCCTAGGATGGAAAATAATCATCAATGCTTCCCGTGCATCTTTTTTTTTTTTTTCCACTTCTTTTCCTCTTGCCATTTGACTAGATCGATGTAATAACTAGTCTGAAAAGTCACCGGGATTTACCGAAGCCATCAAATTTTCTAGCACTAAATCCTGCTTTGATTTCAAACTTTCAGAAGTATGTCCTCTTTTCAAACCACCTATAACCAGGTGATTTTCTTGAAATACCATCTTTGTATCATTCATCTCTGTAACAATTTTACCATCGAGGTAAAATTAATCAGATCATCTTTAAAATTTGATGTAGATACCAAGTCGGGTTTACAAAGCCCCATCCACTCGAAGATGTCAATCCAGTTTTTTTCCAGATTTCTGATTCTTATTGAAGGGACATGAAGCTTGAAAATGGCCCGTATTTCTACATAATCTACACCAAAATGTAGTATTCTCATAGTCTAAGACCTGGGTATGCTGAAAATCACCAAATTTAAGGTTGATTCAATCAGGAATTCCTTTTCTTAAATCAATTTCAACACAAATTCAGGAAAATGAACACAAAACTGAATGTGTTCTGTCCAAATCCTCTTTTATAAATTTTCCAAAAATGTTCCCAATATCATCCAGGGCATACCACAGATGTAAGGGGAGGTTAGGAATCCTGACCCAAACCAGTGTTTTGGCCACTGAATAAGTATTCAGATCGAAATCTAGGAACCATGGAGTGATAAATAAACCCGCATGTCCCCAGAACCAAGGACCATTTGTCAAACAACACTGGTAATATTCAAGTTCCCTAAAATGGACAATGAAAAAGCCTTTGGAACAGAGAGATATTTCACATTTTTGTCCCAATTTTTGAAAACCCACTGATACAGATCTGAGGAGGAAGGCCAAAAACCATTAAACCTACCAATAACCGCATCCCGTGATAAGGTTTTGAAATATTCTTCAACTTCTAGATTTTCTATGGTGAGCGAAGGAATCTCCTCGGCCAGGTCGACCAGATAGGCTTGGTTATTTGATGTATTCTTTCCCGAGGATCAGCCACCCTTATTTTCAAGTGCATCTTTGAAGGAGGTAGCCTTCTAGGTATGCACCAAGCCATGATTGTCTGAATCTCTAGCTCCCTTATTCCTACAACCGTCCCTGCCTAGGCCACCAGCTCCAGATGGATACATAGTCATTTTTAGAGCCCTAGGGTTAGGGCACGGCTTCGACTCCTTCTTAACTCAACCAACTTGGTCCAATGCTCCACCACTAACCAGTGGCCCCTTCAAATTGAAGCCGAAACCATTCATTATTCCCTTCTTAACCTGCACATAATTCTGCTTCCTGAAATCGACCTCCTTCTCAGTCGACTACATTTACACTCTTTCCCTCCATCACACTAGCTTGAGCTCACATTTTTTCGTTCTCCCAATGCTATCAAACTATTATTTGACTTATTAAGTCGGTATGGTTATTATTGTTTGGTTATGTTTATATAACCATTATATATGGATTATTATCTCGTAGGACTATTTTTTGCATAGTTGAAACTTATTTTTTTGTACCTAATTATTATTGCTTCCCGGATGTATTTTGGAATATTTTATGATTTCGGTTGTACCTGTGCAACCCATTTATTGGTTTGTATATTGTTGTCCAATATGTATAAATATTACAACACATCTTTTGTAAAATTATTTTGATCATTAATAAAATATTACAGGATTCTATCTCTATTTTACAATCCATGTGACCCCCTTCAGTGTAAATTTCCAGTCCCAAGAGCTAGTGTAGCCAAATGAATAGTCGTCGGATTTCTGCCAAGTGTCAGCACTAAGTGCATCGTGAAAATTAATGACCTACATATCCATTAATGATTAAGGGACATAGGGGACATGAAAATGTGCCCAGCCCAAATAATTCCTCCTAGTTCCTCATACGACCATTTTCCAGCCCCTAGGTGCTTCTCTCAAGTTTTAAGCCTTAATGACTCGATCATTGGATTTTTGCCAAGTGTCACATTGAGGTGCATCGTGAAATTTGATGTCCCTCTCATCCCTTAATGCTTAAGGGACATGAGGGACATAAAAATGTGCCCCATCTATGGCGTGTAGTTTTAAATCATTTTAAATTTTTACTCGAGTTTTCTTTCCCTTCATCATTGCTTCTTCACAGTTCATATCCTACCATAGCTATGTGTTTTCCTTCACCCAGTCAACCATTACTACTCTGAACCAGCTCTTCCTTAGTAAAAAACCTTCCATTCCATGAAGATACATAGGTCCTAAAGGTAATATTGATCAAGATATTTAAAGGATTGAAGAACATAAGGAGAAGAACGAAGAAATTCACCCAGAAACCTCCATTGTCGTGAGACGAAGATGTGGACATATCTTTCAAATCAGTGCACAAAACGAAGATCCATTTTTTGCGGGTTTCTTATTTTTTAGAGGCCATCAAAACCTCACCTTCAAATCTCCCTTCTAGTCCATAAATTTCTCATAGCGAAGAAAGCTTCCCCGGCTCAACGAAGACAAAATTCAAATTTTCCGTCAAATCGACAATCGGTTTAGTGAGAACTTTCACTAGTGGAATTAGAAATAAAAACCCACAACAAAAATATGATTTTTTTGTGAACAGAGAAGAAAAACCAGACCTACAACTTTCAAGATCCGCTAATGGTTGTCGTGTCCAGAGTTGCCACCAGGTCAAAAATTTTAAATTTTAAAATCTCACAAACCGGTGATTGGGTAAGTCTAAGATTTCAGACAGACGATATTGGGAAAAAAACTCATATCGAAAAAACTTCGTTCCACCGTGATCCAACTACCAAAAGCTAACTTTCTAAAAATAGCAGGTCTTCTACATAGGGGCTGCTATTTCAAGAAAGTCAACAACTGAAGAACCTACGAAAGAGGTAGTGAACACGAGAGGAGGTATCGTAGGAAAAAATAATCAAATGGTCATCTTGGTCAAATATTGACACTTAATAAAAATAGTAAGTGGTCTCACGAGCACTTGCTAAAAATATTAAATTGGTCCAGAAGGTGAGGGGAACACAGGGAGAAGAAAGAATTCAAGTTTCCACATCCAGTCAAGGTTCAAAAGAGTCAAATTTTCATGCTTACTAAAATTAGTAAGTCATTCCAGAGGGTGAATTTCATAAAAGGGAGCATTCTGAGTGTTGAATATTCAAAGTGGTAGCTGCGGTTGGATTTTAGAGAAGAAATTTCACAATTAATAAAAATAGTAAGTTGCTCGATTCAAAAATAACAAGCGTTGAAGAACCATTCATAGTACCGCCAGTTTTTTCATCAGTACCTAGTGCATGTATGAACAAATGTATCATTCGTAGGACATAGGTCGGTAGAAAACAACATTGTTGTAAGGGGTCATCACGGGAGGGAGTTTATGTGCTTGACTTCTTTGAAGTTGATCTCCATGAGAAACGCCCATGGTCACCATTGACATAACTCAATAGTGTTTCTAAACACGTAGTTCATGGTGTCTGTAGGTCGTCAAAAGGAAGTTTCTCATCACCAACAACTTATTTACAACAAAGAACTCAAGGTATTAGGTATCTTCTCATTGACACAGGATAAGAACAATTCAGAATCGAGTGTAATTCTTAAGGAGTTTTTTCAGGAGGCAAAGGATTTAGAGATTCAGAGTTTCATCTCTTTAGAGTTTTCCAATGATTTGGATCAACAAACTTCGCCAGGAGAAAAATCCTTTTTTTCATTCTCTCTCTTCTCCCCCACTTTCTCTCTCCTTTGTGTTCGAGGTATTCGTTGGGGTTGCACTTTTTCATAATTCCTTAAGTAATTAAAAATAAATTTATTTTCAATGTAATAAGTCACCCTTAATTTATAAAATGGGACTTAAAGTTTTCCTAAGAATGTGAAAAGTTTCAAGGCATATGAAGGGTCAATGGGGGATAGGTGAAGAGACTTCCAAAATCCTATAAATTGTAATGAGCTCCTCATTCAAAGGGGTTCTAATTATGAGATTCTTCTAGTTGGTTGTATTCTTGTAAGTTCATGAGAGAGATTTTTCTTACTTGTGAGTGAAAAGAGTTAGCCATTTTCCTTTCAAATTTCTTCATTTCTCCACTATGTACAACTTTTGTTTGAGCAATCAATACAAGAAGAAGGAGTTTCTAGCTTTCTTTGACTAAGGGATTTCTTGATACTTTGTGATCATAAATTCTATTTGGTCTTGTTTCTACTTGCAGATTTTTTTCCTCTTGATTTTAATGCATGTGATGAAACTTATAACTAGTGTTTGTAAGCATTTGATTTCCTACTTGCAGCATTAGTTTCCCCTACTTCATATTATCACTCCCTTTCCCGCTCTCTTGAAAATTTCCTCTTTAGCAAGAAATTTCTAGCTTTTCCATAGTGTCAGTGGAGTTCCCTTGTTGGACCTCAAGCCGCAATGCCACTAGTAAAACCCACCTTTAGGTGCACACACATATATGGAAGTTGTGTCGATAAAGTAGAGGGACTTAGATTCCCAGAGCATTGGCAAGAAACCCAAAAATTTGTCCCCCAACAAATTTTATCTCAAAACGTTTTTGGCACCCACTATGGGGTAGATTTGGAAGCACTTGCATCCGAATACGACTAGAAGGTCAAGAAAATACAAAAAAATCTAAATATCCAAATATTCTAAAAAGAAATTTTTAGAGTTTGAATAGCCGTCTAAACCTTATGTCTTAAAACCACGTCTTTTCCAGTAATCCTCCCATTAAAAGACAAAATTTACTCTCCACATTCAAGAGGATATTGCTTCAAATTTGTGAGAGGATATTTGGCATAGAAGGAAAATTTCCACTCAATACTTCATATCCACAAGATTTCTTGACCTTGAAGAAGAATGCACTACTGAATTGGAAATGTAAAGAAAAATTCAGGCACCACAAAGAAGATTATAAATTTCCAAGTTGGAGGATAGAACATACACCCAACAAAAAAGACAAGGAAGACATACTTGATCCCATTTTTGAATAACTTCAAAGAAGACAAGAGCTTCTCATAAATAAGATGTCTTCCCTTCATCAAGCAACTAGTCACATTGGGAGTCCAAGTGTTGTCAATCCATTGGACGTTGATTTTCCATACATCAACGAGAATCTTGAAGACTTCATTGATGTAGAGACCAAAGAAGAAGATAGAGAAAGAGAAGCGAGAGTTAAAGTAGAAATAAGAGCTAAAATTGAAGAGATTGAAAGATCCCGAGACAAAGTAAATGCAAGTGTTGCAACTAAAGCCACAACCTTAGAGAGATTGGAAGCTATAATTCAAAATGTAATGGTGGATCGTGATCGCGAAGAGTATGTACCAAATTTACTATGGGGAAGAAACACTGGCCCACTTGCACTTCAACAACCTCTCCATGAATTACCAAAAGTATTAAGGAATAAATTCCAAAATTTCAGAGGATATGGTTCACAACTCCTTGAAGAAAATGTAGCAACATTCATCACCACTTGTGGTGTATTAGGAGTGGAACACGAGAATGTATCTGTTTGACTCTTTGTAGAATATCTTTAGGAGAAATTTGTCAATTGGTTTTCCATGTTGTTTCCAATATCTATCACATGCTAGGAAGACATAAGAGATAGATTTGAGCACATGTTCAAGACCACATAAGATTTCCAAGATCTCTTGGTCTAGCTGGTACAAATGAAGAAATATGTTTATGATTCGATGATATATTTTATTTCCAAATATAACCAAATAATTAGGAGGATCCCAGGATATGTCATGCCTCCTGAAACAATCTGAAAAGGTTCTTCATCAGTTCTCTACCACCAAAAGTTATCTTTTTCCTCAGGAGATCCCAACCCAGGGATTTGAAGGAAGCACAATAATTTGCAACCGAGACTAAAGATGATTTGATACTATCTAGTAAAGTGAAAGGCCCAAATGGAAAAAAAAAGTTCTAAGTTCGAGCTCAGTTACCATGGAACTAATGTTTTAGAAAATGGAAAATGACTTGGTTTCCATGAATAAAAACTATATCAAATCTCCGTGTGGAATGCCCCAAGGGAGCTGAATTTTCTAAACCTGTTGAGAATCATCCCATTCCCTTGTAGGCTTGCTCTTAAAGCATCCTCGGTCAATGCTACGTGTGATGATGATGAACTAGAAGAAGAACAAGGAGTTTATTGTGATGGGGACTACCTTGAGGTCGAAGAAGTTAATGGTGAGACTCAAAATGGCCTTATTGAGTATGTTGAAGGAGATTAAGATGATGATGATGAAGAATCCCTGATATTCTCTAGTGTGGTTGATGCAACCTAGAATTTACCAAGATTAACCCAGGCGCACTGACACATCACTCAACATGGACTGAGCACTCACCCAAAGTGTGCAAAGGTATGAGGCCCCTCCTTAGAGTTGCTTGTGTAGGATGTGAACATGGTGAAGAGTTAATTCATTCATATCCATAAACAAGTATAAATTTCCACAGAAAAACATATTCTAGATCTAGATCTTTCAAGAATCATGAATCAAATAATAACATAATGAAATTATCCATGCAATAACTAGTTACAGTCACTTAGACACCTTTGTTTACCCAATATGCTCTAATATATTAAACATAGTAAATATACAGAAGCTTCTTACAATAGTTGATATCATAGTTTATGAGCGCATCAGAACTGGCATCATAACTCTTCTCACATACATCTATCTCTCTATGTATTAGACTACACAACTCACTACATATTTATAACGGTGGGGACTTGCCCTTCACCGCTTACATAATTCCCAAAATAGGCTGCATGCTGAAAATAGCCATGCACCTTTACAATAAAAGGCACAAATGCAAGTGCACTAATAATAGACCTCTTATAGTTTAACTGGAAGTAGTAATTCTATTATTAATTCAAACCCATGCAAAGTGCTTAGTAGTTTCTCTTCAAAATAACATTTGTGTTCCTTGTAAGTCTTCATCTGGTTGTGTGCCCCGCACGCTATCTCCAAAAATAGCCTATAACCATGAAAATGGATAAGTCCCGGATCACTCCGTCTTTCACGTGTGTTTCCTTCCCTATCCTTTCACACCTCCAAATATTCCTTTCTCTCACGCTCAAACCTCCCAGGTACTCTTTCCTTAACATCATATTGTCTTCTCAACATTACCCCACACTAAACTACATTACCACCACCGAAATGGTTGCCTTTAGATATTTAAAGAATAAAGAATAAGGAATGGAATGAATGTAAAAAAATTAGTATACAAAGAATGAACATTTTTTGTGCATCATCCTTTGTTTCAACTAGAAGAATTAATTCTAGAAATTCTTCTTTTATTTATGCCTCTAAGGTTTGCCAATCATTCAGCGCAACTTTTGTCTTTTTTGGAATATCCTCTACAATAGAGTCTAACCCATCTTGGGCGATCTCTTCCTTTTTGTTTTGCAATACTAGAACAATGTTAGACATTGTAGAGATTCTCCCTTCTAGAAGATCCATCTTCTGTGCTATAAGTTTCCCAAGTTCATCCAACCTATCCTTATGAGGTTCTTGGGCTCACTGCAAGGGCCTCACGCTTTTTCTTTACTAGTGCCAATCTCTCCACGTGCCCCAAGTTCTCATCTTTCATTGGCTTCAGGACTTCATTTTCCTCTACCATGGTTTTGATTCTTATTACTACCTTTGGAGATGCATAAATATTTAATGCTTGGTCTACTTTCTTCAACTCCTCCTGTAAGGTTTGGAGCAATGCCTCATAAGATGAAATCTTCATAACCACTGAAGCCCTTGCTCATTTTTATTCCTTCTCAGGGTCTTTGGTGCTTTGGAATGCGAATAGGTCCATCCTCAAGAATCAAATCGACTAAGGTACACACATAGTGCATAGCCAAAGGGAACCTTTAAGGTACCTTGGACTCCAAGTGTGGTCTTTCTTTCAGGACATGGTATCCGATATCCTCTGCCATTTTGGCGAACACCTCATTTTTCTTCTGCTCCAAGTATTTTTCTCCCTTCAGGCATGCATTCTCAGCAGCTTTTGTCTTGTTTTCTTCTCTTAGTGCCCTAATAGTGGCAGCTTTATCCACATTATTGCATGCCACCTCTGTAGATACTTTCACTAAGGCATTGCTCACCTATTCATCAGACATAACTGTGGGTTTAATGGTTATGTGTCTATTTTTTGGTGTATTTTTCATTCTTCTGGACACACAAGACTCTTCACATACATCAAAATCGGGCTCATCCATGTGAGTTTGCATGGACCAGACAACTTCTTCCTTATGCGCGTGGTTGTCATGTCTAGGTCCATCAACTCCTATCCATACAAGTCCTTGAGGCCCACTATATTTTGGAATAGGTTACGGAAAATTTTACATGTGTCCTCCTCATAGCCCATTTACGAACATTGTATTCCCCACTTGTGCGCTTCGTCCTTGTCCCTTTAGGGACACAGCGCTAGGTTCGAGTTGGATCTTCGGTGTCTTTGAGTGGTGTCATATTTCGGATCTTCTACTTATTTTCCTCCTTCCTCTTTATCTTTTATTCCTTCATCCCTTGGCTCTTCCACGTCCTCTGGTTGTATAGGAGATCGAGGTGCACTCTCTATAGATTCCTCTGCCTCCTCGTTCAGCTTCAGCTTCCTCCTTTCTCTATCAGTTGTTTCTTTTTGAGGAGATAGTCATGGTGACCTCCTAACAGACTAAGGATTTCCCGTGCCATGTGTCCTTGTTCATCTGAACACCCTCTTCAAACAACGCTCTCCTTAGACTACTTCCAAGTCCTCTTCTTCTTCTTCTTCTTCATCTTGGGCCTGGGGTGGGGTACCCATGCGCTTAGTCTCTATTTTTTTGTAGGATGCCTCTGGCCTTTATGTATCAAGCCACAACTATCTTCACGTTCTTCTTCCCCTTCATCCACAACTATGGTTTCTGTAGGTTGTGGGGCTAACACGTTCTCTACTGTGTGCTTAC
The DNA here is from genome assembly GCA_018340775.1 of Taxus wallichiana var. yunnanensis. Taxonomy (NCBI): domain Eukaryota; kingdom Viridiplantae; phylum Streptophyta; class Pinopsida; order Cupressales; family Taxaceae; genus Taxus; species Taxus wallichiana. Next base: position 94,791,470 of record CM031233.1, on the reverse strand, counting down.
CTTTTGGCGGCCTTGGGAGCATGATTTCACTTTCTACATATTTATTACCCTCCAAATTAGGCTTAAGTTGAAGGTAAAATAGCGCGGATCCACTATCCCCAATAGAAAATCTTACAAGATTCATTTTTATAACATCGATATAAGCATTTTAATATATGCTTCTTAGCCTAGATGTAGATATGTTTTTCTTAAAGTATGGTAGTTGCAATATACCTTATCCTCATTGAATTTCAGTCAATGTGCATTAATGAATCAATGGACTGATGCCCGGAAGTAGTGCGTTATGAAGGCATATGATAGTTTTCACCATGGGCTCTAAGTCCCATCCCTCATAGGAAATCACGCGATGCGAAATGTTGGTATAACACGAATTAGATTGCCTTATCCACCACTGACGCTAACTCCTTGGGAATGCACAAATCCTCTTCAAATGTCACATAGAGCTGCTCATACCACAATATTTTCCTTTGCATAAGTACTTATCGAACCTTTTTGTGAGGGAATTATTCTCCTTGGGGTAATCTCAAATCTTTTCCTTTGTCCGTCAGGCACGCCAATTTCCAAAAATACCAGTGACAACAATATGGTGCCAAAACTAATCCTTTCATAGGTGCCCACTTCCTCGATGATGGTCTCCACAATGTATCCTACTATGTTATAGACTACCCCTGTGACATCTTCCTTGCGACATGGATCCACATTGTATTCACCTGTGACCATCTCTCCTGATCATTCAACTTAGTCACTAGATGTGCAGGTTCTTGTACCACTAGGTATTTCTTCAATTTTTGATGTCCATTCTATGTGGACCCTTTGTATACCCCAGTTCCTTTCGTGTTTCCATGATTTCTACCTTATCAGTTAGGTCGTTGTCAATATCTTCCCTTATCCCCTTTAACCTTGTTAGCGTTAAGATCAACATTTTTGTAATCCTTACCCTTCTTCCGGTAAACTAGAAGAAGTCCTCATGGAATCTGATCATGATCCACTAGTATAGAGATTCATATTTACCAAAGTATGGGAGCTCATATAATTGGTATACTCCTACTTGTTTCAAAGTCCTCTCCCCAACGTCATCATATACTAGCATATCCCTTAACGTACGCTTGTTGGTCTTGGCACTCAACCGCATCTAATTCCTTCTTATTATCATAGGTTCGGTGGTTGTAATCACTCACCTTGCAGATGTGTATGTGGGAATCCCACTCTTGCCCAATTATCATGCCTTCTGGATACTATATTTTTAGAAATTACTCTTAGGAACAATTTAAGCTCCTTCCTCCACTTTCTTTTTTCCTTTGGCTCCTGCAACAGGTGATTTCTTTGGTGCCATTGTCAAATATCAAGTTTCCACCCACTGTAGTGAATACATCCAAACCCTAGCTAGATTCTATGAGCCCTATTTCAAAACCACATTCCCTAGCTCTCTTTCAGTACATCTACTTCACTCAAACCCTTCACCAATGGGGATGCAAGCTTCTTCTACACAAAAATCCACTCTCCACATCTGGTTTCACACTCTACGCACCTCAATACTCTTCGCTTAGCTTGATCACACTTATCTCGTTCAAATTCTTATGATTACAAAAATAAAAATGAACTCACATCACATCCTTATATAGATTTTCAAAAATTTAGTGCATTTATTGCTCCTTCACCTACCAACAATCCTCTCATTAATTGATCATTTTCACACTTTTCATGAGGTACATCTTCGAGCCCAATCTATAACCTTCTAGTGCCCCTTCCTACCTTCTGGCCACATACTTCTCTTCACGGCGCTGTACTATGTGCAGTACCTCACAACTGTGCCTTCCCTTGGTAGTCTCCATGGCCTCTGTTTACCTCGTGTTATGCTTGTTCCTTCATCTATCTCCATCTATGGTCCCTGTTTAGAAGTAATATTTTCTAACAACTCTCCAAACTTGAAATAGCACCTGTAGCAGTTTGTTCCTTTATTTGTACCCATTTTTCAACAACCTTGTACTCAGTTATCAATAGCCACCCCACACAAATAGTATGTGCAGTCCTCTACACATAAAAATTATTCAAATGGTAATTAGCTTTCGCACGCAAATGCGCTTATTACACAAAACACCAATTAAATTGATAAAGCATAGCGATGAAGAAGGAAATACATTAATGGAATACATAATTTAAAACCTAATTTAAATGGTGACACTTCCTTATTACAAACACCAAGAAGACTTATTTATAGTAGGGCTTCATCCTACTCTTGTTGAAGTAACTGGGTAACCTTATTCCATCAAGCGTCTCTAACTACCAAGCACATGTTTCAATTATATGAGTGATAACATATGGTTCCAACCAATGCACTTTAAGTTTTCTTGGATGGCACAAAAACTTATAATCATAAAGAAGAACCATCTCATCCAATCTCAATCTTTTTTTCCCCGATGTTCTGTCATGCCATGCTTTCTTCCCGGCCTTTTATTGCTTCGACTCCAAAATTTTATTTCTCATTGCTCATCAAACTTGATCAACTTTTCAATCCATTCTTCTAATTCTTGATCATCAGCTAGACCTCCAATGTGATCAATACACAAAGAAGGTAACATCAATTCCATAAGAAGAATTGCTTCCGTTCCAAACATTAGCTGAAATGGTGTGGCCTTATTCAATCCTTTTTATGTTGTTCTATATGCCCAAAGCACAGTAGAAATTTTTCATCCCAATCTTTCCTTCCAACATCACAAATTTTTTTCGATGTCTGGCTCAGAATTTTGTTGAAGGCCTCAATAGTGCCATTTTCCTAAGGATGATAGGGTGTAGTCTTATGGTGCGTAACCATAAATTCATCCAATAATATCTTGATTGTCTCATTCAAAAATTTTGTGCCCCTATCACTTGTCAAACTTAGTGGGAATCCATACCATGTAAGAATATTTTCCCATAAAAAATTGGCTGATGTAGTTTTTGTACTATCCTTGGTAGGTGTTTCTTCGCCCCCTTGTAAGATAATCTATGTAAATAATGTTGTAGCATGATCCGATCCTAAGTGCGGCTAGCGAAATAGGACCCAAAAATTCTATAGCCCAATTTTCAAATTGTTATGCACTAGAAATAGGTCGTAAAGGCATTTCATCTCTTTTCTCTAGTTTTCTAAGGCACCGACAATGATCACATTCCTTACAATATGCCTTACAATCCTTATATAGGGTCTCGCACCATAGTCCATCAAGTAGTATTTTTGCGCGGCGGCATCACCTGCATAGTTCCCACTTTAATACTACCATGAGCCTCCTCCATAATATCTGTGCGCTCATGCTCCAAGACACATTGGCTCAATACTTCATCTCGGCCTAACTTGTATAGGTCACCACTGATCAACATAAAAGGTGTCGTGCGAATGATAAGTTGTTTCTTCTCTAATTTTTTAGTCCTTCTGGTGCCACACCTATACGTAGAAAGACACAATATCCTCCAAGTCTAAAGGTGTGCGATGTAACTTGTATAACTGTGCATCTGGCATTGTGTCTTCAATTGTTTGTGCATCTTCCCCTAACTGTATCCTTGATAAATGGTCTGGCATAGAATTACTTTTCCCTGATTTTACCACAACTGTAAAATCAAATTCCTAAAATAAGAGTAGCCATCGACCTATGTGTATTTGTAAGAAGGGCTTATTTACCAAGTATTTCAATGCCATATGATCGGTATAAAATATAAATGGTGTTGCTAACATGTATTGTCTGAATTTGTGTAGTTTATAGATCATTAACAAGGATTCACTCTCAGTCATTGTATAATTCTACTCTATAGGGGTCAAATTTCTACTAGAAAAACACATATGATGTGTTTCACCATTTTATTTATGGATTTGATGAAACAAATAAGGTGATGGGTCAAGGAGGAATACCTGCTGCGATGAAGGTGGAAGGTAAAGTTCATGCATTCGATCTAGTGTTGATTTTGAGAAATTCCTTTTTTCTAGGAGGAACTACCTACGAATACACAACAAGACCACAAGAAGAGTATTACACAATATATGTCAGTGGACTTCCTAGCGTATGCTAGATCCGGAAGTGTGATACTTCCTAGATGGTTGCCAATCCATTGTTTAATATAACTTAATGTAAGAAATAATGTAAACCAATAATTTCTTACTTCATTTGATATGATTTTGGTATCTCATTCAAGTACAAGAAGAAAATCTAATCTAACAGGATAAATTATGATCAGATCTGGAAGTCGAGATAGGTAAATAAGGTGGTTGAGATAGGTCACCTCAAGTTTTGAGTGGTCTGTTTTATTTGGGTGAATGTTATGAGGTTTTTGTTATATGTAGGCTTACCGAGTTATAAAGACCGATGTCATCATGTGTGACCGATGACGGTTTAGGGGGAACCGAAGCAGCAGTTATGGGTAACCAACATCGGTAGAGGAGGTATCTTTGGAAATTCAATGAATTTGGGCTTTGAGAACTTTTTGAGGTAGGAAAGTACGTGTAAGGAAAAATGGCTAGGTTTTTAATGGTGCTAGAGAGTACTCAAAGGTATTTAATAATCAAGGATAGGTGATTAAATGATTGTGGGTGATGGAATGGTTGGATTCACAAGAAGGTAAAAAGGGTGGGATGAAAATGAAAATAGATATTGATAAACAAAGATGAAGAAACTTTGTAATCTGAATAATTATGAAATGATGCAGGTTAGATACACACTTACTTGGTGTTTGTAGGTTTGATGGATGGATGAAGGTGATGGTTAATTTGTGAAATGGTGCTCAGTGTTGTAGTAGTGCTTCCCGAAATGCTACTGTGAATGCAAATACCTTTGTATCAGTCTTGGTGTTGGTTAAGGTCATGTGTATGTGTGTGAAAGGGCTCTGGTTCTTACTTACATGCAGATATCCTTCATTCCAAAACTCAAAAATGTGGCCAAACTCCCAAACAAGGTTTCCAAAATGGTTATATGGTAACGATGATGGTTATGGTGGCCGGCGTTAGTTTCGGTATAATCGGCGTCGGTTAAGGTAGGAAAATATAGGTTGTCAAAATATCATATCTTGGTTATATTTTTCCAGTTATTCCCATTAGTACCAAGTTTAAAATGGTGTTTGGCACTTAGATAAGTTGGCATGCTATTAGAGGAAGAATATACATGTGATTTTAGGGTTAGAATAAGTCTTAGTTAGTTAAGGTAAGTAAAGAGTGAGTCTTAGTTAGGAAACATGCTAAGAATAGGGTCATGACAAGGTGTCTAGGTGATGTGGCTGGGTGAGGTGTGCATCAATTTAATTAACATAAGTAAATTAAGAAATAAGGTGATGATGGAAATTAATTTAATTTTAAATAATTAAATTAATATTATGGTGGGGTAAAAGGGGCCATGGTTAGGTGAATATGTTTAAGTTAGTTATTTGACAAGGGACCAGGGAGTGTGACCCGATTTTGGTGTCTAAATTTTCCCTTTTTGTCACGTAGCTTGTATTGGTAAGTGACACTTACAAAAAAAAGGATGCGGTTGTCACAAGTGTGGGTGGAGGTGATCCCCCTCAAACCAGGAACCGAGGAGGTGTAAGATAGAATCAATGAGTGGTTTGTTAAAATGTGGATGTGGTGAAAATGAAGGTAAGGGGGTATGAGTATAGATGTGGGCATATGGGGTAAAGGTTAAATTAGGTAAATAGGTAGATGGGCCAGGGTCGAAGGTAGTGACAGTTGAATGTACACATGCGTATAAATTGTAGCACGTACACGAGTTGAAGAGCTTGCAAACTCTACATTGTCCAAGGTCGATAGGTTTATCCAAAAAGGGTGAAGTGATTTAGGTATCCAAGGTGTAGGATATGGTCTGAAAACACAACGTAGGTCACGTGTAGGAAAATTTAGGTATGTTTTGATACACTAAAGGTTGGTTCGGGATAAACAATAGAGCAATAGGAAAGGTAAGGTCATGAGGCAACACAACACGGGGAACATCATCACAATGTATAGCGAGAACACATGTTCAAAGGTCACCAATAGTGTTCCAGGTCTAGGCATATAGGTCATGGCATGGGTAGGGCCGAGGTATGGGTAAAATAACAAGTCTCTAAACACAATTGAGGAAAAGTACAGGGAATGTGGGCTTTTGGGTAGGTTACAATAAGTGTGCGTAAGGTCAAAATGTGACGAGCGCCTGATGAACTTGGGTCAAAATGGGAAAACTGGGGGAGGAATGATAATGGCATGTAACTAATGTTGGTTAAGGGATAACCAACATCGGTTTAGTAGGGCATGACTTGACTGACATCGATGAGGTAGATCTGGGTATATAAAGTAAAAATTATGTATTTTACGGAATCATTGTTGTGGTGTGACTTTGAGAAAATTACAGAGCCATTTGACCCTTGTGCATTTCATGGAGAAAAGTACAAGGCATTATACCAGGATGAGGTGGAGAGTACGAGTTGGTGAGAGGATCTAGGTAGCCGGGTCCACTTGCTCGGTGGGATCGATTTGATTGGTTGGAGGGGAGGAGTGGATTTGGTGATGGAAGAGGCGGGAGAGGGGTCAGGTGGACCACCGGTGTAGCAGCCATATGTGCCACCATGTAGATGACACTTAGATGAGGTAGGATATAGTCCTATCCATGCAATTATTTTATAAAAAATGAGTGTATGGTAATTGGGTTAGGTAAAACCATGTTGGGTGGGGGGTGTAATTTGAATTTTTGGTTAAAATGTTGCAATGAGGGAGGTACTAGGTAGAGTAAATAGGGGTGGGGAGGGGTTTAGGTTAGGTTTGGGTAGGGAAGGGTAGGTAGTTAGGATATTTTGTCAATTTTTGAGAAATGGGGAGGGGGCTTTAGGTTTTGGAAATGCAACAAAGATCAACGTCGGTCAAGGGTGGTCGAACATAGTTGGCATCGGTCAAATTGCAGGTGGTGACACGGTTATGATGGACCAATGTCAGTCAGAAGTGACCGATGTCAGTTAACTTTTGAGAAAAAATAGATCAAGAAAGGGTTATGGTGGGAGGGAAAGATACAAGTAAGATATAAAGGCAAGTGTGTTGAGAATAGGTAGAGTAAAAGGTATATATGATGTGAGTTGAGGGTGTCACATTAGGATGGGGAAAATGGGTAGTCATTAGGGTTGAGGTGTGAGTGCGGTGAAATAAATAATAAGAGTTTAAGGAAAAGGTTAGTCGGGTAAGTGATATGTTAGGTATGGTCAATATTTAATAATGGTGTCATTTTTCGGTGTAGGAGAGGGACAAGCTACGACTTGCAGATGCGGTCGAGGGTGACCGTAGATGAGTGGAGGCACGTGATAGATGTTGGAATGATTAGGATCTGATGCTATAGGTTTATAGCTCGAGATCTGATTCTGATGGTCACTCTCATCATAGATGGCATTCAGTGACCAACACATTTCATTTGAGGATGGGTGAGATCACATTCACTCTAGAGGGACGTATACGAGGATCTTGTGGCTACCTCTGTGGGGAGCAAGTTTACTCTATTTCTTGAGGGCATCGGAGGAGCTTATGTTGGTGGTGTTTGGAGAGGTTAGGAAAGAGGTGAGGTTCCATAGCATGCGCATGAGCTATGGATATATGTATGTGGCCTATCCTCAGGAGATGAGGTTGGTTGTCCAAATCATTGAGGTAGTGTGTTTCTTTGTGTTTCCAGATGCGGAGGGTGGGAGATTCCCATGAGTGTTAATGGGGGTTATTCATGACATGATGGAGGATAAGACCTATTTTTCTTGGGCACCAACATTCCTTGTGGAATTATATAGAGAGTTGTGTGCCTACGGGCGTGTGGAGGTTTAGCTTGTGTTGTACTTTTCCTTATTCATTGTTGGGCATACGATCACATTGTGTTTGTTTGTCAGTTGGTTTTCCTATCTGATGCATTTGAGGCGGTATGGTTTGGGTTGGCTATAGGAATTGGGTACCTTTTGGTGAAGCACGCGAGGGTCTAGGGCCACACATGATGTGGCATATTATAGGCGGATGCTAGAGGGGTTATCCAGGGTTGATATTATTTGGAGGTCATATTTTAATTTCTCTTCATATAGGAATATGGTGGTGGAGTTGGATGAGCTATAGCTCACGAGGTGGATAGAGGGGTGCCGTTTTGGTGTGCGCATGAACCCATCAATAGGGTTAGGCTGGAAGTTTGGGCTACCACAAGACGTGCCACCACCATTCCCACAATACGGGGAGGGATAAAGTGGACAAAATATGTCTCCACCATGAACTACAATGTCAACGGGGTAGGAGGAGTGGCTAGTTGATAGGAAAATCGATGATGCGTGTGTCACCGAGTAGATACGAGACGGTGGTGGGAAGCTCACCTACGAGAAACACCACCTAGGCTAGGGGACGCTAGAATTGGCTACCCTTACAGTTTAGAGGGATACATTGCTAGGGTAGGTGGTCACATTACAAGCCCAGATCAAATTATTACAAGGGTAGTTAATAGGGTCAGAGGCACAAGTTGCCACATTACAGGCACATAGGTGGTGGCCCTACAGGCCCAGATTGCATAGGGACAGGCATCTGCATAGGGTGGGGATGGAGAAGGGGGGTAGGTAGTCTCCCTACAGGTGTAGGTAGTAGGGTTGTAGGGCCATTTGGTCACTACACTAGCTCATATTGTGGCCTTACGGAGGCCCGGAGTCGTAAGCATAGGTACCAACACATGCTTAGGGAGAGGGTCCCCTATTATAGGTAGTAGCGGGATAGAGTCCCATGGTATAGGGGGAGGGAAAAGTTTAGAGATATAGGGGATGAGGCCATTGTTAGCAGGATAGAGCTCATAGGTTGTTATGAGACCTATGTCACCCCCACCAGACAAAGTGCCGATGCCTAGATTCGAGGATGCTCGAATGAGGCCAGATACTATTAGGATCATTTAACTATTATAGGGATAGATGTCCCTTCCTATGCCAACTACGAGGTACAAGTAGGCCTTGAGTGAGAGGACGAGATCTTTCACACATAGTGTAGAGAGTATAGTGGGCCGACAAGCCCACAGACAGACTTAGGGTGAGGCCATGAGCTCACGGAGGCTGGACCCAGCTACGGGCCAGGCGAGAGATGAGACCTAGATGAGGTGGAGATAGATTAGCAGGGTGCCCTACTTGAGGGGAGGTGGAAGAGACTGATGAGACAGGGATGGATGTCAGGTGGGGTGACGATTAATCAGTATATATGATCAGTGTATCCATTTTTGGCAAATTTTTGATATATATATCGACCTTCCTATCGAAGATAGTGAGAATGTACATGAGAGTTTTTGGGATTTTTATGATGATACCGGCCTGTGTCCCGAAGATATTGAGACTATATATGAGATATTTTGAGATACTTATTTTGTATCGGTGCATATTTTATTTATACATAGACTTTCCTTTATAGATGGTGACATTTATGGCATGGATGTTGTACTTGTGTTTGTAAATTTCCATTGTTAGTTGTGTATGTGATGGAAATTAGGTAATTTTAGCCATGATGGAGTCAGGTTGGTTTAGGAATGGTGGAGTCAGGTTGGTTTAGGCATGGTGGAGTTAGGTCGGTTTAGGCATGTTTTGAGTTTAGGTGAGTTAGGCATGGTGAATTTAGGTTAGTTAGGTCAATTAGGCATGGTTTGGTCATGTTTTTGGTTTTGATTTAATTTTCAAGCTATTGGTTAGTATGAAAAAATAAATGATGATGAATACGTATGTTATGATTTAATTTTTGAATATTTGTTATCATGAAAACATAAAAATGATAAATGGATGATCTGATGATGTGTTAAAAATGTTAGGTAGGTGTATATGTGTGTTAATTGATCTTTAGTTTAATATCCACTTGTTCATAGAAAATGGATATCAACTAAGGTAAAATTTAATTAGGGAAATGGGGGAATTGGTTAGGGTAAAGAGTGGTCAAGCTAACCTTCAAGAGCCCCATGCCCTTGAAGTGCTGCCTACATAGCCCCGGAAAAAAGGGGCCTCGGGTTGATGTAGTTCTCCCATAAGCTAGGGAAGAATATGATGAGGTAGAGGAATGGGTTGGTAGGTTTTAGGAGTGATCGGGTCTAGGTCATAGGTGTGATTGCTTTTAGGTATTTTAGGCATGGTTGAGCTTAGGTCATAGGTATGATTGATGTTTGGTTGATGTTGGTGAAAAAGGAATTCCCAAAATGTAGGTGTCGATGGTCCTGTCATGTATAGGATAATCACCAAGTAATGAAATAGGTGAATGGTAAAAGGTGAAAAATAGAGCCGCCTAATTGAAAAGAACCATAACGAGCCTACCATGCCATAGATGGGCTTACAAATGTAAGACCCTAAAGGCATTGCATGGTTGATTATTATAAGGGTGAAGAAAATCCACGTGATCATGAAATGTCATGTATTTCTAGCATGTCCCTTGAGTAGGTAAAAGATTAGGGTGAAAAGGTAATGAGGTGAATGCAGGGTGGTTTTAGCGTAACCTGGTGTGAGATAGCATGCCTACTTGACAAGAAACCCAAAATCAAGATAGGTGAGTACATGACAAAAATATCTCTTTTTGTTTTTACTTTTGTTTTTGATAGCCTGATCAATGCGGAAATCTATGTGAGATGAGTATATTTGTCTCCTTGAGGTCTTCGTGAAGTTTATCGATGCGGGAAGCTTCTGAATAATTTTATTTTTATTTTTGTAGGAATAGTCTTCTTTTGTGATAGACTATATGTAGTATGGCGAGCTTTGTATAGTTGTCCTTCGAGGGAGCAATCTATTTATAGTGGCGAAATAGAAAGAGTAGATGTCCTTTTGAGGGAGTCATCTTTTTGTTGAAATTTTGACTCAAGGAGTTGAATCCCATTTTGAAACTCATTTTATTTTTGGGTGTTTAAGTCATGAAAAATACTATATAGGAAATTTGGTTCTTGTTAGGAGGTAAAAATAGGGCATACAGAGGTTAACTATGATGGTGAGGTTGTAAGTGATGAACGACCATGGGATTCCATCTTTAAAAAGACAAAAAATATCCATAAGAATCATGTCATGAGCGAGCCGTAGTACTCATATTAAAGATAAATCTTAAAGGTGATAGGTAATCACATGATTCTTCTTTAGCTATTGGGAAGAATGGGAAATAAGGAAGGTGGATGGCGCTCAAGGGACGAGCGTGAAATATGAAAAAAGGTGATATAGGACTTGAATTCAACAAAATAATGGTCTAAGATGGAAGGAATTGAGGGACTCAGGTTTGGGTTTCCCTTTGAGTGAATACAAACGATAAGTACCTAACCCATAGGAATGAGTAACGATATAGGGTCTAAACCAATTAGGAGGAAATTTTCCCATTTACTTTTCTCTTCTTTGGTTACATGTTGATTTTCCTTCGGGACGAGGTCGTCGACTTTGCAGGTGCGTTCATGGACATGTTTTCATAGGAAAGTTTGATACGTTTCTGGTAGATTTAGAGATGGTCAAGAGCATTAAGACAACGTTCATATAATAACTCGACTTGTGCCAAATGATCCTAGTGAAATTCATCATCATTGATCATTTATTTAAGTGAAATACAAAGAGATGGAATCTAGACTTGGAGAGGCAGGGCATCCTCGTCTGTAGACCGAGAGAGAAAGGTGTGGCAGCAGTTAAAGTGCAAATACTAGTGTGGTAAGCCCACAAGGCGAAAGGAATGTGCATATGTCAATCCTTCCCAATATCATCAACTACTTTCATAATAATTTTGTTCAAAGTTTTATTGGTTGATTATGCTTGGCCATTAGTTTGTGGGTAGTATGGTGAAGATAAACTAATTTAAATGCCGAAGGCATCACAAATATTTCTTAAGGTTTTGTTTTTGAATTGTTTTCCATTATCATTGATTAGGTGATGAGGGACACCAAATCGATAAATGATGTGATGATTAATGAATTCACATATTTTCTCTGTTTTTGTAGAAATGTGAGGTACGGATTCAACCCATTTAGTATAATATTTAGTAGTGGTAATGATCCATTGATCTCATTGGGAAGAATGGGGATTGATCTCTCCAACAAGATCCAAATCCCATTGGGAGAAAGGTCAAAGGTCATAGGTGACCTGTAAGGCATGACTATGTGTGTGATGAAGATTAGCATGTTGTTGGCATTTAACACAACATTTGACATAGTCATAACAATCATGATTGAGGGTTGGCCAATAATAACCTAGGCGAAGGATGTGCTTAGCGACAGCTAGGCCACTGAAGTGACCTCCACATATTCCATCATGAACTTCCTTGATGGTATAGGGAATTTCATAACTTGTAAGGCATCGTAAGAGAATATTGTCAAAGACGCATTTATAAAGAAGACCACCCATGATAACCTAGTAAGAGGAACTTTTGTGAAATCCACATTGTCCATTATGAGTAAAGTCGGGAGGTAGAATTGAAAGGGAAAGGTAGTCGGAAAATGTTTTATACCAAAGGTCACGTGGGTCAAGTTCAATGTCCCCGACGAATCTAATGTCATGAAGCAAATAAAAGGTGATAGAAACCTTTGTAATGTGACAAATATTTTGGATTTGGAAGGTGAGGCAGGTATTTGAGATGGGAGAAAAGCCATGGTATCTGTAATTTGTTAGTGGAACGCGGAGTGGTTTGTAGTTCATAATGGTCAAAAGAGGTCAAAAGTATACCGGCGTGGTGTTTATACTTTTTAATTATTTCATTATAGCAGTATATAAGTATATACCATTGACTTGGTTTACTACCAGTTGAGAGTCACCAAATATTTTAATTGATTTAACGTCTAAGGAAATGGCGGTTTGGATATCTAATATGAGTGCTTCGTACTCGGAAATGTTGTTAGTACAATCAAAATCAAGTTTGAAGGATAGTGGAATAGGTTCACCATCAAGGGGGATGAGGATAACACCTAAACCACCCCCACTAAAATTTTAAACCATCGAAGAATAAGGTCATCTGGTAAATGGTATCATCCAAAGAGAGGGTGGTGATGGATTCATCTGGAAAATCGAAGTTAGAGGGTTGATTCCCAGAGAGGGGTGCATCTATGAGTTAGTCAGCGATGGTTTGGCCCTTGATATATTTTTGATGAATGAATTTGAGGTCTAGGTTTGCGAGAAGCATGAGACAACGTGCACCATGTTGGTGTGGGTAGGGTTTGGCATACATGCAATGTAAGGGTCGATCTTTGGTGATGAAAAAAGTTTTGTGATTGAGTAGGTAATGAAAATTTTTAGTAGTGATAAAAACTAAGTCTAAGCGAGATATTTTTGGCATGGATGTATCTAGTTTCATAGTCAAAAAGAGTACGGATTATGTAGTAAGCCATTTTCCCTCTATTTCTCATTACAATGAGCGAGCATGGAACCTAAGGAATGATCAGTAGTGGAAATGTATAGGTAACATGGTTGTTCATCCTTAAAAGGAATGAGCACTGGTGGTTGGAGAAGATATTTGTTTTAAGCATCGAAGGATTTGTGACATTCATCATCCCATTTGAAGGAGACATCCTTTTTTAGGAGATGATGAAATGGTTGACATCGGTTAGAAAGTTGTGAAATGAACTGACAAATAGATTGCAACTTACCTTATAAACTTTGAAGTTGGCAAAGATTAGTAGACAGAGGAATTTCAAGAATACCCTTTACTTTAGTAGGGTCAACCTCTATGCCATGCAAAGAAATGATGAAACCAAGGAGCTTTCCTAAAATTACCGTGAAGACACACTTCTTAGGTTGAAGGTGAACACAATACTTGATGAGGTGGTCAAACATGAACTTTAGAATTGTAAGGTGTTCAGCCTACTGTTTGGATTTGGCAAGAAGGTCATCTGCATAATCTTCCAAAATGCGATGCATGATGTCATGAAAGATATAAGTCATGGCTCGTTGATATGTAGCACCATCGTTTTAAGGCCAAAAGGTATGAATCAATAGCGAAGGTCCTCGAGGGTGATGAAGGTGGTTTTGTTTTGATCTTCTAGAGTGAGTAATATTTGATTATAACTCAAGAAATAATCCATAAGTGATAGCATCTTATGTCCGGCAATAAGATCAACTAGCTGATCAATACCTGGCAGAGGGAAATCATCTTTGGGGGAAGTGAGGTTGAGGTCATGTAAATATGTGTAGATGCGAAGTACCCTTGTCGCCTTTGTGACAGGGAAAATATTAGAAATACATTTGGGGTAGTCGATGGGTAAGATGAAGCAAATAGAGAGAAGGTGTTGAAGTTATTCTTTAACAAGAAGATCAATCCAAGGGTACATTTTCCATAGATTTTGTTTTACAGGTTTGGAGTCAGGAACGGTTACGATATTATAAACCACTATGTTGGGGTCAATACTGGGCATATCAGTGTAGGACCAAGCGAAAGCATGGTTATGATCCCTGAGGAAAGAAGTAATGGCTTCCTGCTCAGCTAGCATCTAAATATTGGCCTATATTTAGAATGTGCGGGTCGTCCTGAGTGTTAATGTTGACTTAGATAGTTGATTCATTCAACATGGTTTGCGTCTCAAAAGGCAATGACCGATGAATATAAGAATCTTCTGCACCAAGGTAAGTGAGGATAGATTCATTGTCCTGACACTGAACGATGTTAATAAAAGGTGTATCATCATTGATCATGTCAGGATATAGGAAAGGAAGAGATGAAGGAGCCTCGCCATTGCGTTGATAAGTCAAAGGTCCCAAGAAAATGGTGTTTATGAAAAAAAAGTTAGGAGGAATGGATTCTAGATCCATCGACTCCTTTGGTGAAGGTGGTGGAGTTGGTAAATGGGTGAAGAAGGTTCATTATCCTCAATGAGTTCAATGTGGGCTTTCTTGGACAATCGTTCGGAAAATATGATACCATTGCGGTCATTGTGTTTATAGGTGGTACACAAGATGATAGTATGAAAACCTTGTTTATAAAAACCAAAGCTAAATCCCTTCCATGCACATCGGTGGAGGAAAGTGTGGGAAAAGCAGCGGTTGGTGAGAGATTGGAGGTTGGATGAAAATGGTCGAGTTTTTGATGGTGGTTTAGGTGAATAGGTGGAAGTATTGAGTCCCCCATCGAGTCCCCCATCGAGTCCCCCATGTGTGAGATTGGTACAAAGGTGGGAAGGACCATAAGGAAATATCTCACTTATGAGGTGATCATAGCGAGGATGTTGGTGAAGATTTCCATACTCTTGCGGAGTAAGGAATGTATTTATATTGTATAGGTGATACTCCCCCAGAGTGAGGCATTGAAAAACACCTTGTAAGGGATCGATGGTCGATATGTGGGTAGCGGGAATAGAAAAAATATTAGGTGTTTAGCTAGAGGAGGTATCGGTTGGTTGAGAAGCAGATGGGTTACTTTCGAAGGCTATGACGGCGGGGGATAGAAGAATTAGGTGTGGGAGAGGATGCGGTGATATTGGTGGATGGGGTCATGGGTGAAGGGGAAGAAGCAGTGGAGGTAGATGCCTTAATGGGTATAAGAACATCATTAGGTCAGTATAACATATTACAGGTCTAGAATAGTGATAGGTCAGTTGGGATGGTGTACTTATGCCCTTCATGTTCAAATTTTAGGAATAGGTGTAAAGTTGAAGGAACACAACCCATGACGTGGATCCAAGGTCGGCTAAGCAATAGATTGTACTGGAACTCCCCTTCTCGGATGTAGAATAGTTTCGAGAATAGTACGGGGACCCACACGAACGTGGAGGATGACAGTACCTAGGGTAGAATTCATATCTTCATTGAACAGCGCAACATAACTAGGTTATTATGCATACAATTGGTGTGTATGCACATTTGGTTGTATGCATGGGAGGGGATGATGTTAATACGGTGCCACCATCGATCATAATGCATCGTACATGTATCTTATTGATATAGATGAAGATGAAAAGAGCGGGATCAGGGTTATCTGAGTGGAGGGGTGTAATCTCCTCATCAGAAAAGTTGAGGGCATCCACGTGACGAGTAGATGTGGGTGTAGATGAAGGTGGTGAGTTAGTGAGGGAGGCCACATGATGAGGGGTAATGATGGAGGCCACAGGTGTAGGGTCATTTGGTAAAAACTCAATGAATTGGAGGACCTCCATGAGGGCTTGGTGATGTGACTTAGAGGTTTGGATGAGGTTGTACAAAGACATTTTGAGCAAGGATTGGTGTAATTGTTTTCTAATTTTGCGGTGTGTGACCCCATCATAAATAGGGTAGTCTGGGACCTTGAATGGTGACTTTGGGTGTGGGTGCAGATGGTATGTTAGGTCTTGGGTTGGTTGATGTCTTTGGGTGATTTTACCTTTCCTTTGTCTTTCTAGGCACATGTAGTAATGTGGATCATGTTGATTTGAGGAGGAGAGGTAGATGGAGTAGGTGTGCCATGAAAGGTATAATGGCATGAGGGACAAAAACCTAGAGGGGGGTAAGAGCCTTGTGAAATGAGTAGGGCACATTGACATTTAGGTGGAGGTTTGGCTAGCTCTCTTATGCGGACCATGTTGATCTCAAATTTTGGAGGTGGATAAAAGGGTTGTGGGGGTGGAGATATTGGTCACTGGATAGGTAATGGAAGAGGATATGGGGGATTGGTGAAGGTGGAATAGGGTTTCTCATCAAGAAAATCACCGTCGTCAAAATTTTCTTTAGGAAGACACAATTAAAGAATAGCGGTTTTTAGAGCCTTACATTTCTCTACATCATGTCCTGGCACATGATGGTAGGCATAGATTTTAGTTTCATCAAACCCTTTTGGCTTGGGTTTGAGTGGTTTGTAAGGTCCAAGAGGTGGTAATGTGATTACCGATGTTTCGAGGAGGTTGGCTAGAATAATGGCATACGACCTTGCCAATGGATCATAGTGTGACGTGAGTGTTGGTTTGGGTTGAACGATGGGTGATTACGGTGTGAAAGGTTTCATAGGAGGGGGAATTTGAAGATGGGTAGGTTGGACCACCGGTTTTGGGGGTGGTGTCATCTTAGGCCTAGGTTTTATCTTCTTGGTTAAAGGTACAATAGATGGACTGTGAAACAGAAGGAGAGCGATGGAGTCTAACCACTTCGTTGGAGGGTATTGGGCTCTTTAATTTTTGCTGCACTTTCTTGGGTAGAGGTGAGGAAGGAGTGTGTGATGTAGATGGAAAGGAAGATGGTGGAAGGGGATGAGTTATCCATGGGGATAATCGAGGTGCAATGGAGGTTCTTGTGAGGTTGAGTGGAAGGTGCGGGTGGAAGAGAGGAAAGTTTCATGGGTAGTGAGGAAGTTATGGAAGGTAGTGGTGGTATAGGTGGTAAGAAGGTCATGGGTGATGACGGAGGTTGTGCGGATCGATTGGGTATATTAGAGGATCGTTGTGAAGAGGTAGATTGTTGTATTCTTGATTTACTATGGGTAAGAGGTTGTTTGGCCACGGTTGAGGGGAGGTCCTAGGATGGATGGAAGGAGCAAAGGTGACAAAGGCATGGTAGGTAAGGATGGTGTATGGGGCCTAGAAGGTTGGGTCTTCAATTTAGGTAGAGGAATGAGTTTGGTGTGGGTTTGTGAAAATTTTGTTAAATCTAATTTGATGGGTGGATGAACAAGGATTGATGTTGGCATGACCCCTAAGGTGACGATGGGTTTAGGTAAGGGAGATGATATAGGTGTGGGTAGGTGTTTAGGAATAGGTGTGTGTTAGGTCATGGGAAAAGGTTCAGACGTAGGTGAGTATGATGACATAGAAGGTGTTCTAATAGGCATAGTTATGTTTGGCTTGGTTGCTTAAAATACTTTCGGATAGATCGTGGAGGTATCAGTGAGCGACATCTACATTTGGGTTGAAACAAGAATTATAAGGTGTCTACAAAGTAGGGATCTATCAACGTAATCTAAATGATCGGCCAAGCATGAAAATGGTACTGTTGGGGCCGATGTTGATTTAGTAGTAATCCCTGTAAAATATGATTGGGAAACAAGGAAATGGTTAGCTTCGGACTCGTGGGTAAGAGAGTCAAAAGTAGATTAATAGGATATTTGAAGGACAATGGAGAATGGTCACCTAAAGGTAATGGTGTTTCTAAAGGATCCTCTATGGGTAGAGGATATGATGGGTGAGATGGGAAAATGAGGTAGGATCTCCTTGCAATGGTGCAGGGGGTGGACATGTGTCTCCCGTGGGTAGAAAAGTTATTATTGGTGATTGTTCGCTAGTTTGAGAGGCGAGTGGTGAAATGGGATTGGTACAAATTATGGGTTCCTCCATGAGTGAATGGGAATATGAAGGGTGATCCTATGTGGGTGGAGGAGTAGATGAGGTAGGATCCTCTACAGGTAGGGGAGCTCATCCTAGGATTTCCTTGATGGAAGGAACAAGAGGAAATTGGGAAATGGTCGATATGTTATCAAAGATAGCATGAACTTCACGGACATTACTATCATTGGTTGAAGCTTCACCAGTTTGATTAGAAGATGGAGTATGATTAGGGAATGGATTTTTGAAGATATGTAGGTTTTGGTTGGCTGGTGCATTTGGGTTGTCAAAGACTAGATCTCCATTGTATAACATTTCTTGGATTATATTTTTGAAGGTGATGTAGTTACCATCGCTATGACCTTTGACACGATGATAGTTGAAAAATTCATGTTCTTTATACCACACGGGTGTAGGGAAAGCAGGGTCAAATCCAATGTGTGGTTTTATGGGTAGAAGGGTAATGACACTAGGGTTGAGAATATTTTCTAAGATAGAAGAAAAAGGTTCCCTTATTGGGGTATACTTCCATTGCTCTCATTTGAACTAAAAATTTTGGAAGAGAGAGAGATTAGAAGAAGGTTTGGGTTGATTAGATGGGTGAGATGGACCAGCTTTGAGAACTACCATGTTGGTAGATCCCTTGGATTTGGAATAATTATTCTGGGGTTTCAAAGACAAAGAAGCATCATTTTATTTGAATGCAACATTTTTTTACGTAGCTAAATTGTATTCTCTTCGATGGCATGAATCTCTAGTTTTCGTGCCATGGGGAATGCTTCGTCAATGGTGCGGAAGGTTTGTACTTTCAAGGTTGGTGAGATGTGTCTAGCGCAAGCCTGAGTGAATAGTTCTATGATTTTGGTTTGAGGTAATTGGAATGTGAGTTGGTTAATTAAGCTATGCCAACGAGCGAAAAAGTCAACGATACACTTTTCATTGTATTGTCATGTGGAATAGAGATCGGTCATGGTGACTTTCTTGACAATGTTGATTGAGAAGTGAACTAAGAAGGCTTTGGATAATTGATTAAATGAGTAGATGGAATGTCTAGGTAATCCACTGTACCAATCTAATGTAGGTCCCATTAAGGATATTGGGAAGGTTCTTAGGAGTAAAGTGTCGTCATGGGTGATTAGGTAACACCCATGTTTGAATGAACACAAATGTTGTTGTGGGTATTCTTTACTATTGAAGCAATTGAACTTGGGCATTTCCTAATGCACAGGGTATGGGAAGATAGTGATGGATGGATGAATGGAAGCATTATAGATTCTGTCCTAAGTTAGGGAGTTGCATGACCTAGAAACTAATGCTTCTAATGTCTGCATATTTTCCTTCATCTTAATGAGGTTGTTGGTGGGTTGTGATGAATGGGTGACTCCTGCAGTATAAGAGGGTTGGTGCTGAATATATGATGTGTGTAGCATTCCAGTCTATGGTGATGCCGAATAGGAAGGCTACAAACGGGGAATAGATGTAGGTGGCATATACCCAGAATAAGAGATGGATGAGATTGGGGGTTGTTGATAATAGGTGTATGTAGGTGCGCTAGTCGAAATGACTCTAGTAGTAATGGGAGGAAAGGACTGTGAAATGGAGAGGACAAGGTTTTGGAATGGGGTAGGGGTTACCGACACCATGGGTGGTTGCAATGCAACATGTACATGTGAGGTAATGCGGGCACACGGAAAAGCTATACTTAAGGTTGTCGATGAAGGAACAAGCGATACGATGGGTGTGACAGATGTGTGCGAGATGCAAAAGTCATAGTGGGTTTGGGGACTAGCTGAGAAACCACCAGGGGTAAAGTGGGTGAGTGTAACTTCGAGCTATTAGTAGTTGACATGGATGTGGGGGTTAGGGTAGGAGAGATAGATACATGGAATATCATATATCAACCGTCTCGAGGAGTCTCGAGTGGATGAGTGGGAAATATAGTATTGCGGGCAAGGACGCAAGATTATGATCAAGGAGTCTTACAAACTCCTTGTTGTCGTAGAAATGGTGATAGCCCGAGTTGGATCCATGGGTGATAGGATGGAAGGTGGCGATGGGCTAGGGGTGGGAGTGGTGACGGTGACATGAAATACAAGAGCATTAGTTTGGTTGCGAGTCAACACCATGTGAATTAGTGTTGACCTGGTAAGACTGTATTTTGTAAATGACACAAAAAATAGTAGGAGTAGAGAAAGATGAAGTCCGGGGGATATATCTGGTCAATGTTCTGATTAAAATCAAACACATCAACCGACAACGGTCATGTTGATCGATGACGATTGAATGGAAACCGATGAAGGTTACGATAAGCGTACCGATCACTGTGGGAAAATACTAGTTTCAGCAGATGAAACAAAATTGATGAATATGAAATGGGGAAACTATATCTGATAGAGATATCAGGATGTTAATGATATGATGGTGTTCTGAGGACCAAAAATAGAAAATAATATGTGATGAAGGTTGTTTTAGGTAAAAATAACCAAAAAAGCTAGAAGTTGACACTGATTAGGTAAACTGACGACGATCGATGATGTAAACAATTGATGTCACCGGACTGACACGATTCTTATGAAATTAGAAGAAATGAAGAAAATTGGATTTTTGAATTAAATTAAATGAAGAATCAAACCCATAAATCTGAGAATGATAAGATGAGGCCCTGACACACTCGGAGAAATTTAGAATACTCCAACTATGATGGTGAAATGTGCAAGGAAGAATAAAATGAAGAACCATAACCTCGCACCTCAAAACACAAGTCAAGAACAAAAGCTTAAGAAAACATGCAATCCTAAAGTGAATTTTATGTTTGTTTTAGCTTATGCCATTTAGAACTAACTTTATGAATTTAGAATAGAGTTTTGGTTGGGAAGGAGTCTATGAAGAAGGAAATCTAAAAGGTGAGGTTTCAGGTTATGTTATAGTTGGGGGTCCTTCCTCCGATGGGTGACTAGAAAGAGATAACCAGACGGAGTTCCCACTATCAATCCTCGATCGTGTGATCATTGACAATCTCTTCCAAGTGGGATGTTGTTTAAGAAGATGTGTAAATTTCAAATTTGTGTAGTCTAGAAAGGAGAGAGAGAATAAATTTCTTTCTACGGTTCAATTATGTCAACCATCGGCTAGCATGACCTCCAACATATAGGTTGCCCTCATTTCAAATGTGAGCTAATAATGCAGCATACAATGATGAAATGCAACAAAGTTTATAACCCAAATCGAAAATTATATTCGATGAAGCAAATGATGAATAGGTCAAGAATGTGTTCTTTCAATACTATGAAAATGCAATAAGGAAGAAGTGGTTTGTTTTAAGCACCAAATAAAGAATGTCATTTAGACAATTAGAAGAAAAAAATTTTACCAGAGAGAAGATTAAATGTGTATTTTTCAAAAAGAAATAAACACACAAAAGTTTCCCTATATGAAGAAAATGCAATGAACCCAAGACAAAGTCCCACTTTGGCGTGCCAAAATGTTTCACTATTTTTCTGTATGGATTTGATGAAACAGATAAGGTGATGGGTCAAGGAGGAATACCTATTGTGATGAAGGTGGACGGTATGGTGCACACGTTCTGATCTTCCAATCTAGTGATGATTGTGATAACTTCCTTTTTTCTAGGAGGAACTACCTATGAATACATAACAAGACCATAAGAAGAGTATTAGAAAATATATGTCAGTGGACTACCTATCATATGCTAGATGCAAGAAGTATGATACTTCCTATATGGTTGTCAATCCATCATTTAATACAACTCAATGCAAGAAATAATGTAAACCAATAATGTCCTACTGTAGTTGATATGATTTAGGTATCTCATTCAAGTACAATAAAAAAATCTAAGCTAACATGCTAAGTTATGATCAAATACTGGAAGTCGAGATAGGTAAATAAGGTGGTTGAGGCAGTCGGGATCAAGTTTTGAGTGTTCTGGTTTATTTGGGTGAATGTTATGAGATTTCTATTATATGCGAGCTTAACGATTCTGAGAGACCGATGTCGGTCATGTGTGGTGATGATGGTTTAAGGGGAACTGACAACGGTTATGGTTAACTGGCATCGGTAGAGGTGGGATAGTCAAAATTCAATGAATCTAGGTATTGGTACCCAAATTGATTCTCCCTCGAAAGTGAGCGGCACCACAGATTTGATAGGAAGCTTAGAGACAAGCAGATCATGTTGTGTGTTGTTTTGTAGCCGGGGAAGAAATGCAAATTTCTCTTTGTCACTCAGATGTGGAGAAATGGGTAGCACCCTTAAGAGGATTTGATCTATCCTCACTACTTTATGGTTGTGTCTTTCAACCAGGGTGAGAGGACCCTTTTGTAGCCTGTTGTTTGTGGAGGAGATGGAAATGTCCTTCTTTGCAAAGTTATTAAGAAGACCTTGGAGAAAATATGATCAATACAACAAAAATCTAACTCTCACGAGTTGTCACCCTAGATAATGGAGATATTTTCTAGGCAAGGTTCAGGCTACTAAAGACAATGAAAACCTGATTGCTTCTACATGTTTTAGTAATAGAAATTATTCATTTGTAAACACATAGGACAAGTAGGGGTAGTATGGGTAGGATTGGTTGTTTTTAAATGAATTTTGGTGGGAGGTGAGGTAGAGTGGGATTTGATTCTCTAGATATTTGAGGACTTTTACAAAAACGGATGGCTTGATCAACAAAATGCTTCAGAATAGCTAAAATTTTCCTTTAACCAAAAGGTGTGATTTCAGTGGAGGCCCAGATCAACACGTTTTCACACAAACTTTAAGAATCCAAAATGAAGGATCAAATTGAAAAACTTAATTAAGCATTTTCGACCTTTGTTTTATCATACCTAAGATACCCTCAAAGGCTAACAAACAATCTTATCATCATGCTAGGAGTAAAGTGATTTTAAATTTGTTTTTAAATTTCACTATCAAATGAAAGCTCTTCTAATAAATGAAATTGCAAATGCCACCAAACTATCACAAGGATAAGATCTTGTGTGATTCACAAAGACTTCAATGTAATATTGCAATGGGAACAAGAAAAACCTGTTTGCAGACATTCAGAAATGAAGCAGACATGATTTTGCTCAAAATAAAACAAAAATGAACTCAAATATGATTAAATGCATCAGCAGGGGAAATTTTCTAGATTAATCTTAGAGCTTTTCAATGGTTGTACACTCGTAACCACCTTGACATGATTAAATTTAAAATAAAAGAAATAAATAGGTTCCTCAGATGATTTCTCAGAAAAATGAACTCTGTCAAACTTTTCTCTTAGGAATTTTTTTCTGACCTCTAACACTCCAACCATTTACATGACAAATTCATGCAATTTATAACATTTCATTTACAACAGAGTTTTCCCCCCAAAACCAAAAAACTTTCAATGCACCATTGCCTATTATGATTTTGATCGTGACTCCCGGAATCAAATTTACAAAAACGTTGTTAGGTTCTCAGAGGAAAAATCTCTTCAAATATTTCCAGCATTCAATTCTTCACCGTAAGTCGGTCTTTAATTGACGTGCAACTAATTCCTCCTCTAATGCATCGAACTTAGTTTCTTGTGTGCCAAGGAAGGAAAGAATTGGAAAATCAGATTGATTCCAATAGTCAGATCACATCTTAATGGTAAAAGACAATTTCAGATCTTCCCTACCAAATCAAGATATCAACTGGTTTCTTGCGCACCAAGGGAAAAAGATTAGAAAATCAGATCGAATCCGACAGTCAGATTACATCTTTAATGGTAAAAGACATTTTCAGATCTTCCCCACCAAACCACGATATCAAATTAATTTTCCTCTTCATTTGGCGTGTAGGAGACACCAAGAAATGATAAAAACCATCCAAATGTGAATTCCCAGGAGCTTTAGAGCAAAAATGGCAGAAACTCAGATACAGATGCATAGATACCATTGATTTCCCTTTTGAATTTGGACCATCCATGTGGGAGATCCGAGTTAAGATGGGCCTGGGGGTTCCTTTTCACCTTTTACAACTTTTGGGCAAAAGGAAAAATTTCTCAATTTTCTCCGCCCCTCCATCTTTGAAAAACAGGCTTGACACGTGTCCTGATGTGGGTCCCAGAGGAACCGCGGCTCAATTCTACCTTTTTACCTATTTTTGGAAAAAATATTTTTTTCCAAATTTTCCCCGACAGTCCGCACCTCCGCCGTTGACTGAAGTAAATTTGACTATTATCTGTCGTGCTTGCGGGTCATGTTGATGACTTTAATCTTTTAAACAATAAGGGGCAAAAAATCCAACTTGCCTTCGGCAGCTAGGCTCCCCACCTTTTAAATTTTCAAAATGCCACGCGTATCAATGGTGCATTTTGAGATGGTCGTGAAAAGTAGAGACCCCAAACAAGCGCGGGCACATCATGTGTCTCGGTCAGGAAGATTTTGTTAAATTTTTGAAAGCTCAGTGGAAGGTGTCGTGCGTCTAAGGTCCAAGTTTCCTCCTGGTGCTTCTTCAAAATAAGACTCAAGGGTTAGTCTCCAAACATGCGTGGTCCCTCCACGTGTCTTAGGCCCTTTAGGAAGTTTCTTAAAAAGTCTAAGTAAAGGAAATCCCAGTGGAAACCTCCATGTATTTTTATGGCACAACTTCAAGATGGTCCCCAAGAGTGAAGAATCTGAATGAGCACGGGCTCGCCATGTGTCCCAGGCCTTAGAAAATTTCTGTAAAATTTTAAGTACAGAGCGGAGCCGACGAAGCCTCCACATGTCCCTCTATCGCATTTGTTAAGGTGGGACCCTGAGGTAGATTTTCAAATGAGCCCTAGCCCACCACGTGTCCACGGCCTGCCAAAACTTTACTAGTTGCATAAATTTTTTGTCTAAGTCTGAGAAAAGCAGTGGAATCCTCCGTGTGTCCCCCCAGGCGCAACTCCAAGGCCAAACCAAAAGGTGAGTCTTCAAACGAGCATCGTTCCTCCACGTGGATAGGTTTTGGGTTAAAACGATCCAAAATTTTTAGAGTGCCCGTCGAGCCACATCAAACCAGAAAGAGCCACGTTACCACTTTGATGTAGAGATGTAAATTTGATGGGAAAAACACACCCATCAAACCGTAAAAATGCAGGGAAACCACCGTTTGAGCCCGGAGATGAAATTTTCTTCAAGGAAAAAGAATTTGGAAATGTTGTAAGTTTCAAACATGATCCTCCAAGCTACATTCAATCACATTTCCTCAGGTATTTGGGACAAAAACCGTCGGGACAACAACACACAACTATGGAAAACAAAAGGAAAGGAACAACCCAAGTTTTATGCCCAATTTACAGACACCTTCAGATGGACAGAGAAATGAAGAACAAATTTTATATTTTTAAGTGACATTCGACTAAGGAGGAACTAATCATGGCAACCAAATGGAGGACAGATTCCTCAAGTACTTACATGGGGAGATAAAAAATGTGACAGAGGATGCAAACTGAGGGATCTTTAATGGAAAACGGGCGAGACTAGTTTGAGCACCAACATCTGCTCTCGACTGGGATGGGTACTCCCTGTGAGTGCCATAAGAACCAAATAACAGACCAAGTGCCAAAAAAACATCCATTGGGAAAAGGAGTCAGCTTGCAGAGTAGAAAACTAGAACCATCCCTAAAAACAAACCGAGAAACCAACAAAACTAGGTCACCAAGGACCAGAATGAGCAAAAACACAAAAGACAAAAAGAAATCAATGAACTATACACTGTACAAATTATGCTCACCTTGATTCTAGGGAATCAATCTAAGAAATGTTTCAAGTTCCTTCCATTAACAGAAATACAAGAAATTCCCCATCCAAGTCTTTCAAGAAGAAGGTATGTTCACCAATCCGAATGTCAATGGAAAAAGGGCCCATCCATAGTGCATCAAATTTACCATGTTTTCCCTTGTCTTCATGCTTGCTATCCCATAATAGCACAAGATCCCCAATGCTGAAAGCTCTGGGAGTGACCTTCTTGTCAAAT
The DNA here is from genome assembly GCA_018340775.1 of Taxus wallichiana var. yunnanensis. Taxonomy (NCBI): domain Eukaryota; kingdom Viridiplantae; phylum Streptophyta; class Pinopsida; order Cupressales; family Taxaceae; genus Taxus; species Taxus wallichiana. The sequence continues at coordinate 94,765,329 of CM031233.1, read as the reverse complement.
AAATTCTTCAATTTTTCTCTGAACTTCACATGCCTTTGGTGAGATTCCCTCCTTTCTTCATCAAGTTCAACAATCTGGTTAATGCGAGCATCATATGGACTAACTTCTTAATCTTCAAGTTGTTGAATGAACTAATATAAGGATAATTGCATATGCAGGGCGGTGAGAGCTTGAGTTCTATACACCAACTCAAATGGACTTTTTTTAAGTAGCTCTTTTAACGGTAATTTTGTAGCCCAAACAACAAACTTCAGCCGCTCACCCCACTTCCTTTTGTTTAGCTCCAAAGTTCTCCTAATTATCTTTAATATATTGTTATTGCTTGACTCTGTTTGTCCATTTCCTTGGGGGTTATAGTTGGAGGCATATGTCAAATTGATCCCATATTCTTTACACATTACCACCAAAGGCTTAGCTTTGAAGCTCATGGCATTGTTAGCAACAATTTTAACTGGCACTCCAAACCTGCAGATGATATGGTTCAGCATGAAGTCCATGACAATTTGGTGTGTTTCTCTATTGGTGGGGATTTCCTCCACCCACTTAGTGATGTAATTAGTGGCTACAAGAATCCACTTATGGCCAACACTTGAAGGATCTAAAATATCACTAATGAAATCCATTCCCCATTGCTTGAACGGGGCTTCAATTTACACAAGCTACAAAGGAACGGCTCTTGAAGCTTTACGTCTTCCTAAAAAATGTTGGCAACTCTTACATCTTCTAACCAACAAGGTTGTATCTTTGAAAAGAGTTGGCCACCAATAACTAGCCCTCAGGATCTTCTGTGTTGTGATGTTTCTAGAAAAATGGCCCCCACAAACTCCTCCATGGAGATCAGCAATTATCTTGGGGGATTCATCTTTAGTAATGCCCCTTAAGAGAACTCCCTCAAGTTTCTTCCAAGCTAACCCAAAATCAATAATGACATATTTCTGGGAAGCCAACTTAAGAGCCCTCTTCTGATTTTGACTCAAATACTCGGGGTAGTGTAGATGTCTCAGATAAAAAATAATATCTTTATACCATTCATAACTCACCAAATTTTCAAGGACATCCACCCTTCCTTCTTCTACTTCATTCACCTCAATATTTTGCAAGTTGATCTTAGACATAAGTTTAGCTAAGCCCAAACCTCATACTAATTTCATGGTTTGGATATCCATGTCATACTCCTACAACTTGTTCACCCATCTACACCTTTTTCTTAAGATCTCCATCTCTAATAAGACATCTTTCACCATGGTGTGGGGAACACAAGCAAAAACTTTAGAGCTCAAAATGTAAGGTCTAAAAAACTTTGTTGCTTTTACCCAGAAAATGCTAGCTTCTCCATAATGGCGTAACTCAACTCAGCCCCTTGCGGTGCCTTCTTGAAAAATGCAATTAGCCTCTCAGCCCCTTCATCATCCTTCTCGCAACAAGACATATGCAATAGTGTTCTTTGAAGCAAAAGAAAAATTTGAAAATGCTTCTTTTAATCTGGAGCTACTTTAAAACATGGGCATGCTTTAATGCTTCTTTAATCCCATTGATAGCTTGAATGGAAACCTCTTCCCATTTGATAACTTGGTCCTTCTTTAGCATGTAAGTAATTGGAATGGTCAACTCAACAAAGTTTGATATGAATCTTCTGATAAAGTTTATTTGCCCAAAGAAGGGCTGAATTCCCTTCTTAGTTCTTGGAATTGGGACCTTGCACTGATGGCCTCTACCCTCTCAGGATCAATCATGACACCATCATTTGACACAATATGACCAAGCAACTTAGCTTTTTTCACTCCGAAATGGCACTTCTTTGGATTGATTGAAATTCCATACTCTCTACATCTTATCACCATTTTTTCCAAGTGTTGCAAGTGATTGTAGACACCTAAAACCGGTTACCCAATTTAGTGTCCCCACGTTCGTTTACCTTCTCTGCAACTCGGGGCACGTTTTTATCACCACTTCTCCCTTAGGGTATTATTTAATATTTGATTTAAACATCTATCCTAATTTTATTTCACCCCATTATGTTTTACCCATAGATAATTAAATATTAACTATTTAATTACACTTTTTACATGTATCTTAACCGCTTATCTACCCCATATCAATTCCTAACCTCCCATATCTATTCTATCCATCTATCCCCCTATTTCTCCTCCTCCCAAACCGTGTAGTGGGATATTTCTCGTATTTGAGGTGGAAGGATCACTTTCATCTTTCCAAAATCATCCTTTTTGGCCATTTCGAGTGAGTCTCTGCTCGATCGGCGTTGACCGGTTCTCGGTCAACGCCAATTTTTAGAGTGGTGCCGATTACACTTCGGTCGGTGCTGATTACAAATAGAGGGCTAGAATTTAGTTCTAGTTAGACAGAAAGAATGACAGAGAGTTCTGAACATCAAGCCTGAGCATTATCTATCAAGCGAAAGCTAATTCCATCCAAATCAATCCCTGAGAGGAGTATCGTTACTCTGCCCCTACCACATCGACATCGCAAGCCTCCACTAATTTCTTGGTGACTCTACTCCGGTGTCTAGCGAAGGTGGAGCTTTGTCAGCATCCCAAAGGCTCCTGCAGATCTAGCGGACATTGGTGATCTAGCTTTCACTATCCATTTCTCAATCTTCCTGCAATTTTTCCCCTAGTCAACGCCGACCATCCCTAGTCGACGCCAATTTTCTCTAGTCGATGCTGACCTATCTCAGTCGACATCGATTTTCCTAATCGACTTCATCGCCTTTGTGCACAGTAAAAGAATTCAGGTAACACAAATCCAGCATTGTTTTCACAGTTTCCTATTTTCTGTTGCTTTCATCCACTTTGTTTACATTCTGTTTGTCACTTTTGATCAGAAAATCTAGACATTTATTTACATTCTTTTATCATGTATGCTTCTTCTTCTAATTGAAAACGTGGAATGACATCCACTAAGGGAGCTTATCGCTTCCCGGACCCACTTTTCAGCAGTCCACCCAAATATCTTTTAACATTGTCTTTTTCTGTCAAGTATCTATGTCTTGTAGGTTTCTCGATCTACCTTATAGGATCACTCGTGTGCACCCGTCTTGTCTACATCGGCTTTCTTTTCCATCTACATCTTCGCATCTTGTCTTATCTATCAGGTATCGATTTCATTTGAGTTTTTCAGGGTTTTTGTGCTTAGTTTGGTACATTAACTTGGATAGGTAACAAGCACGGAAATTATCGATCTACATTCTGGCATGCCCGGTGGGACCCAACCAAATTCCCTTATTGGTAAGTTCATTTCTTTTCCAGTTTTGAGCTTTTGTTCTGTTTCTTCACTGCTTTTCGTCAGTTCTCCTTAAGCATTTCCTTCCTTCATTTTGGTCTTGCTTCTTTCACTTATAATTTACAAAGTTAAATTTTCTTCTTTCTTGAAAAACTAAATTCCAATTCCTATTTCAAATATTAATAAATTTTCATTTTATTTCAAGATTGCATTCTTGATCCATCTCTTTATGTAAAATTGTTATTTTCTTGAAAGTTTTTAGTTCCTTGAAATAGAAATTTTCATTCTACTCTCTGGATATATCTTTCGGATTTTTTTGTGTGTTTTCTTAACCTTTTCTTGCATAGAACTTTGCTTTTTGTGGGATTGTTCGAGGGGAAGAGCTCAACAACACACTTTTTGAAGTCCACACACCTTGGAGAGCTAAATCTACAGGTATTCCTCTTTTACAGTGTTTTTTTTAAGAACTTAAAAAGAACTTGTTTGTTTGTTTTCTATCACATTCAAACATTTCAATTTTAGTGCTTAAAAAGAATTTAATCGCATTTGGGAAAGAACTTGTTTGACTTGTCTTCATCGAAATCAAACACTTCATTTTTAGTTCTTAAAAGGAACTTTTTCTTTGTCATTTCAGTTGTATGTTCTTCATCTAGTTTTCTAAATAGGTTGGAAAATTGATCAAAATCAGTAGTGACACTATTTTATTTTTATTTTTCACCCTTGCACACAAAGCCAAAATCACTAGGTATTAAGCATTTAAACAAAAATTCCTTCCCTGGCCTCAGCTACTTGGAAGTGACATCCAAGAGGAAGAGCCTACGCGGTACTCGGCCATGCTATAAATTCATGGAAGTTCGGTATATATTAGCAAATCACCCGACTCCCTTATCACAGTGGTGTGTGAAGTGCGGGGTAGGCCCCTATCAAGCCACGTGCACGGTCTTTTCTTCAAGTGCCTTCGGGACTCCTCACCAAAGCATTCCCAAACCATCCTTAGTTTGGCTATCTCGAGTAATTCCTATTTTAAAAAGAAAAATCCTTCCTAATATTTTCTTTCTTAAAAGAAGGAAAACTAAAAGAGATAATCACCTACGCTACTTGAATTTTATGTGCATTAGTTAGGTCAATCTTATTTTTCTATATTTTTTCTTGTTTATGACGGTCATCACCCGGTTACAATCTAGAAAAATGGCTCAACTGGCCCCTTCTTCATCCAAGACCACCACTAGTGTGGATGTTTCGGCACCCCTCGGGTCTTCCTCGGGACCACTATTAGTTGGTTCCCCATCTTGGTCATATAATCCTTTCTATCATCCTAAAGTGATCCCATCACGTCCAGCTTCCCCCAGTCCTTCAGAGGTATCATCTGCTTCTGATATAGAGTATGTTCCTCATGGAGATCCTAAATTTCAGGCCCTCCTTGATCACAATCCGGTAGCCCTTATGGACTATCTAGTACATAAGTCTGTTCAAATATCTAATCAGGGACCACCAATCCAGCAAGTTTACGATTATTCTCATGAACCATCCTAGGATTTTATAGAACAGTTAGCACACTTTTTCTCACCTCGAACCATGGAAGAGGGTGGTGCATCTGTGCCTCCTTTTTCTCTTCCACCGACCATGTCAACTAGTTCTCAAATGGTCTTGCCTATTCCTAGTGTCGTGGCTACCTCGCTACTCCACAACCTACTTTTGAGAGGCCCTCTTCTTTAGCTATGATGGGCACATCTAGCACACTCACAGATTGCTGTCAATTCTTCTATGCCATCCATTGCGTCCCAGGGTTAGTACCTCTTTATGAATCAACCCCCTTCTACGAGTCAGTTGGTTCCTTCTTCTCATCCTCCAGTTGGTCTTTCTTCCAATGCTCCAGCGATAGTGTCCTTTACCCATCCTCTGGCATCAACACCCTTAATAACCAATCTAGCAGTCAAAAGCCTCATTCAGACTTTGTTCCCCACCATGTCCAATCAAATCAACACCTATATTCCTTGATCCATTCCAATTCAGTTGACAAGTGTAGGAGCCTACCAATCACAGGCTCCGAATTTCATTCAACCATCTTTTTCTCAACCACTTATAATCTCATAGCCTTTTAATACGTAGGCTCCTTCACAAAAAATACCTCACCAAGCATCACCTAGAATGCCTGGTTATTCCTCTTATCATCCTGTTAATTAGCAGATGAATCCCCATTAACACCTCAACAAAATCTACCATTCACTTCTTATACAGGACATACTAACATACCTCCTCCTCAATCTGACGTTGTCCAAGTTCTTTTCAAGAAAATCACAGACCTAGAAGCCTCCACCAAAGGGGCTCGCCCTTCATACTCTTTTGAAGAAGTGTGTAATGAACTGATTCATCCATCAATGGCTTTTAAGCCTTATCCTCCCCAATGGGAACTTCCTAAGTTCTCAAAATTTCATAGCCGAGAGGATCCTCAACAGCACCTGTGAGCATTCAAACATGCTTGCTACCTTATAGTCCAGGATCAGGAGCTTATGCTCCGTACTTTCCCTATGTCTCTAGCAGGGCCTGCTTTAGACTGGTATAATAACATCCCTCAACACTCCCTGTTTTCTTTCTCTCAATTAGCTCAGATGTTTGTTGAAAACTTTTCAATAAATATCGCACATAAGATCTCAATTAAAGATCTTTATAAAATTCATCAATTCGATGATGAGTCTATTACAGACTTTGTCACTCGTTAGAGAGGTATAATAAATCAATTATCTTTCTCCCTCCCTCAATCTCAACAGATCAAGTTGTTTACTTGATCTTGTGCTAATCATATTTCTTCCACTTTAAGGATCCAAACCTTTCACACATTTGAAGAAGCCTTTACGATAGCATGCAAACTTGAGTCCCGCACCATTGAACAAGGGAAGTTAAAACTTCACTCTAAATCTAAACCAAATTTTTCTTGGTTCACAAAATCAAACCCTTCCGCTTATAATAAAGACAAGAATCAGGGGTCTACCAACTCTATCGTATTAAAAACATCACGAGCCGATAACACTCCTAATCAAACACCTCGAGAGAATACTCATCTTCTCGAAAAGGACGCTCGTCGACTTGATCTTTCACTTCGTTGGGGAATCATATGCATCCATTTTAGAATTTTTTTTGGAATTTCACATGATCAAACTTCCCCCTATTAGAAATTTTGATGAAATCCAAGAATGACCATTCTGGTATAGGGAAAATGACTTCTTTTGTTATCATAGAACCAAAGGCCATGATATTGAATGATGTCAGACCTTCAAAAATCTTGTCCAAAAATTCATCGATAAAGGCGAGCTCATTCTAGATAACCCAAATGCTCCCCCAAATCAGGCACTTGATGTCTTTAAACAACCTTTTCCCAATCATTCCCCAAACAATGACGCTTCAGAGTCTCAAAAACCAAACACTCATACTATCAGCTTCATCTCTACTGAAGAATATTCTTCTAAACCCAAGCCATCTACGAACACGTCGACCGAATCAAAACTTCCTCCCGCTCCATTAATCTCTGAGATTCCATCATCTTCAGAAAATTCATCTTTGAATATTCCTCCATTGTTAGAAATGGATTCATCTCTCTCTGCCTCTTTATTTGATCTTCCATCCATACCAGAGACAATGTCATCCTCATCTGCCTTGTCCTCATACATTCTTTCAATGCTTGAGGCATTCACATCTCTTCAAGTTTCCACCGTGAATACATCTACTTCTATTTCTCCCATTTTTGCCGCGACTATGCCATTGGTAAATATACCTATAGTCATACCAACTTCTCTACCAATGGAAGCATCTTCGATTCTGACTCTTCCCGTTTCCTTTCCTACAGTAGTTACACCCACAACTACTATACCAGAAGTATCTCCCTCATAGGGAACCCCTTCTTCGTCATCCATTTCTTCCATCACCGATGTTGCCTTGACCATTACGGAAAAATCTAAAGAAATAGCGCCGACACCTACACTTTCGGTTCCTGAACTTAAACTGAGACAACTAAAGTTTGATGTTACATCTTCAGTGCCTCACCATCTCCTTCCCTCGAAAAGGTTACAATCACCTTATGTGGTTGAAGTTGTCACCATCCCCGAAAAAGGAAAACCAATATTTTAGACTATTAAGACTCTTGGTGCTTTCCCTCAAAAATCTCTCTCTACGCCTCATAAAATATTAGATTTATTGACTGGGAAGGCGTTCTTCTTCTACAATACCATTAGAACCATCATCTTCTTCACCAAAGTGCCTCGTAAAGTGAATTTACCCACTAGAAAGACATCACCTCTTTTATCAGGACCATCATCTTCATCACCAAAAGCCAAGGCACCCTTTGTTCCTCCTATTAGACCTATTTCAGGAGCTCCTCCCTCATCTAAATCAGTATTATCTAAATCATCATCTATTTCGACCAAGCAGCCTCCTTCATCTCTGAAGACCACAACACTTGTCACATCTTCGTTTTCTTCAAAATCTATCTTAGGAGCTCCTCCTCCACCAAAATCAATCTTGCCTCACTTACTTCCGTCTCAGGCACCCAAGGCCGCTTCTCCCGATGTCTAGAAAAGCAAAATGATCCCTAAAAATACTGTCAAACTAGATATGTAGATTCTTTTACCTCGACAGTCTGTTAGGGAGAAAGAGGCACCTTCGTCATCTCTGTCCTCATCTTTGTCTACGGGATTCTATACTGAAATCCTTCACCAACTTATCCAATATTCATCCATATCTCTTCCTCCTATGAAACCCTATAATCCTAAAGGAGTAAAATCTTCCTGGTTCAACTCTGATTTGATTTTTGCTTACCATCGCACCCCAGGACATGACACCGAGGGATGTAAAGCCCTTCAATCTGTCGTTAACAACCTCTTGGAAGAAAGTGATCTCTGTTGGAAAAGAGGAAGAACAAGTATCTCTTGTCATCTCGACTACATCTCGAACTCGAATGGTCTACCTGGACCTCTAATTCTATTAAATCCACTCCGGATGATCTTCCACCTTCTCAAATCGACATGATTCATATCGCCACTAGAGCACAACAAAGATGATAATCCATCATCATCTACAACATCTCGACCATGGGTTGTTATTTCGCAGCCCCCGAAGGAGTTCCTCCTTCCACATCAGCCTCAAGACCTCGGGTCTCTATTCGTGCTTGACCTCGGGCTCAGATTCCCGTGTCAGTAGAGGAGAGTGTTATGAAACAACTTACCCATGCTCCGGTCAAAATTTCTCTTTTTGACCTCATTCAAACATCTCCACAACATCGCTGTGCTCGATTGATAATCTACGCCGTATCGCAGGTGAATTCAGATGAGCCCCAACCTTTTCAGATGATTGTTGGATTGAATAGACCGTCAACCACCATTTCCTTTGAAGATGCAGAAATTCCTTCCCTTTCTTTAGAGGATTTGGAGGCTCCCTTCTTTATCACAGTTCAAATCAACAACACTATGTTAAAACACACTATGATTGAAAGTGGTGCTGCACTCAACGCCATTTCCTCACACACGTTTGAGAAAATTTAGTTTCCAAAGAACGTAGTGTCACCATCACCTTTCGCCCTTCAATCATTTAATGATCAGTTGGCAGTTACTTTTGGAACTGTGGTCCTACCCATTCAAGTAGGTAAGAAGCTGCTTCATGAGCTCTTTTACATTGTTGAAGGGAAATTCCACTACAATATGATCATCGGACGCTCCTAGATTCGTACAATGCATTGCATCCCATCAACCCTCCATCGATGCTTAAAATATCAGTATGAGGGAAAAATCTATACTCATCCAGGAGATCCTTTTCCTTCCGCACAATGCGACATGACCACAGGGTCTGCCCCTCTAAAGGAGAATGCTTGTTCTCCTAACGAGGCTTCATCCTCTTCCATACCTACAAAAACTACCAGATTTACAAAATTTGGAAGAGACATTGCAGCGTTTCTCACTAGGAGAGCTTCCTCTTCTCTCTTTTGACGCCCATCTCAAACCTAATGAGTATGGTAGACCAGACAAACAACCTAAATATCAGCCAGGTCTCGGTCACGTCGTCACCATTGGTCTGCCCAATCAATGGACTAACTTCATTTACGGAAGTCTTGATACACCTCATTATCACCTGGATTCTCCCCCTAGGGCCAAACCCTATTTAGTAGGGTTTGATTGTCTACAGAATCCCACATTTGCAAAAAATTATTTATATCGATGCGCGTGGAAGGGTTTTGGCCTAGGAAAATATGAACAGGGTGTGCATGACCTCGTGTCCATTCCAACTCTTAAACCACATCAAAAATTTGGTTTAGGATTTAAACCTCTCTCAAAATCCGCCATCACCTTTCTCAATGAGCCTCTTTCAATTGAGGAACCATCTTCTCCCATCAAGTCAAAAGCATCATTTGATGTGGATGACACCATTTCCATCCCGCCTAACTTTTTTTTTAGTCAATACCATTTCCTTAGGTCTGCTGACTTATGAAACTAATGGCGAATCCACTTCCATACCATTAGTCTTCCCTGAAATAGTTGGAAACGACTCTCCCACTATCAACACTATCCACTGTGCGGATGATGATTCTATCCTCACCTATCTGGGGGTAGAGGAATCTTATCTTCCTAAAACCATTCCTTCTGACACATCTACGCTTCTCAATGAAGCCACTATCGACCTTAATATAGGGACTTCTAAAGACCCTCACATTATTAAGGTTGGCCAATCTCTTAATCCACAGGAGTTAGGAGACTTCACCACCTTTCTTTCCCACCATCGCCAAGATTTTGCTTGGTCATATGAAGATATGCCAGGACTCGATCCTGATATCGTGGTCCACAATATCATTACTTTTCCAGACATCAAACCGGTTAAGCAAAAATTACGTAAAATGCATCCTCGTATATCCCTTCTTGTTAAAGAAGAGTTGCAATGCTTGCTTTTGCTAAATTTATCCAACCTATTGACTATCCAAAATGGGTTTCAAATGTCGTACCAGTAACCAAAGCTACTAGGAAAATTTGAATTTGTACCGACTTCCGGATCTTAATCTCACATGTCCAAAAGATGATTTTCCTCTACCTAATATCGATCAACTCGTGGATTTAACTGCGGGTCACGAGATGATTTCTCTTATGGATGGTTTCTCTGGATATAATAAAATTCTCATCGCACCAGAGGACCGGCATAAGACTTCCTTCATAACCCCTTGGGGGAGTTTTTGTTATTGTGTCATGCCTTTCGGTCTTAAGAACGCAGGAGTAACCTATCAACGAGCCATGACCTACATCTTCCATGATCTCTTACACAAAACGGTGGAGGATTATGTTGATGATCTCCTCGATAAATCCAAACACCGTCAGGATCATATTTTCATTCTCGCACCTCTCTTTGAGAGGCTCATTTGTTTTGTCTTCGCCTAAATCCATCTAAATGCGTGTTTGGAATTCTCACTGGTAAACTCCTAGGCTTTATCATTTCTATTAGGGGCATTGAAGTTGATCCCGCAAAAATAAAGGCTATCCTCGAGATGCCTCCCCCTTCTAACTTAAAGCAGCTCCGCGGTCTTCAAGGACACCTTCAATCAGTGCATCGTTTTATCTCGCAACTTTCGGACCGTTGTCAACCTTTTCATCATCTCCTTCGTAAGAATGTTCATTTTGAATGGGATGAGCATTTCCAAAAGGCCTTTGATGATCTCAAATCTTATCTTCTTTCTCCACCTATGCTTGCACCTCCACGCGAGGGTGAGCCATCCTATCTTTATATTTCTGTGACTAACCATGCTCTGGGAACCATGATCTCGCATCGAGACACTAACGGTAAATAACAAGCAGTATATTACATCAGTCACACTCTTCATGAGTATGAAACATGCTATTTTGAAGCTGAAAAATTGTGTTGTGCTCTCTTCTTCGCAACTTATAAGCTTCGTCAGTACCTCCTTAATCACAAGACTTACATTGTTACGAGTGTCAATCCACTCAAGACAATGCATGTGAAATCGTATCACAATGATCGTATCACTTGTTGGCTCATGCTCATGACATATTTTGATCTCGAGTTCGTCTCACAAAAATCTATCAAGGGTCAGGTCATTATGAATCAATTAGCTGATGCTCCTCTCCTGGACACTCAAATTCCCTTTGGTCAATTCCCAGATGAGTGCATTCAACAAATCAATTTCAGCCTTTCTCTGTTTAAAGTAAAACTCTTCTTTGATGGGTCTAGACGTCAACAAGGGGAGGTGCAGGCTTCATCATGATTCCTTCTTGGGGTGTACCTATCCCTATCGCACACAAAATTAACTTTGAGTGTACCAATAATATGGACAAATATGAAGCTCTTGTTTTAGGTCTTCAAAATGCCATTAATCTTGGCGCTCGTCATATCGACATCTTCGGTGATTCTGAGCTCATCATTAATCAAGTCACTGGTGTCTATCAATGTAAGAATGATATCCTTCAAAAATATCGTGATATCATTCTCTTTCAACTTCAATCTTTTGATAAATTTACTATCCAAGCTATTCCTCACACTACGAACCGATTTGTAGATACAATGGCTTCTTTAGCCTCACTTATTCTACCTTTTACTGAAGACTCGTGACTTTCTGTGGTTGTGTAGCATTTAGACCAGCCATCTCATCTCAAGCAGTTGACTTCAATTAATGTCGTCACAACCAATGCTCAAGATGAGTGGTATCATCACATTTTTTATTATCTATCCCATTTTGTGCTTCCTCAAAATATGACTTCTAATGGTAGAAGATATTTTATCCTACGTGCTAATCGCTATACTATTCTAGGCAGAATCCTCTATAAATGCGGTTTTGATGGTATTTTGCTTCAGTGCCTCAAAACTCCTGAATCATCCAAAGCTATCCGAGAAGTCCACGACGGTATCTGTGGTGGACATTTTAATGGCTTGGCCGTAGCTAAACGCATCTTACGTTTAGGTTACTATTGGCCTTCTCTTAATCGAGATTGTTGTGAATACACTAAGAAATGTGTCAAGTGTCAGCAACACTCCAATCTTACACATATCCCTAGTCAGGATTTGCAACCTGCAGCAGATTTGTGGCCTTTTTCACAATGGGGTCTTGATCTCATTGGTCTCATCAATCCTCACTCTTCACAGTGTCATCACTCTATCATTACTACCACAGAATACTTCACTAAGTGGGTAGAAGCTATTCCTCTTTCATCAACCAAAGCTAAACCCATTGTTGATTTTGTCTATCAACACATCATTTGTCGCTTTGGTGTCCCACACAAAATCATCATAGACAATGGTAAATCTTTCAAAAACGTCGATTTGCAGAATCTCTATAATTCTTTCAATATCAAACTCATCTTTTATTCTCCATACTATCCCCAAGCTAACGGCCAAGCCGAGGCTTCCAATAAAACTTTGCGTAATATCCTCGCAAAGGTAAAGAGTCGAGCTAGTAGGGATTGACATTTACATATCCCTTTTACTCTTTGGGCTTATCAGACTAGCATTTGTACTCCTACTGGTGCTACTCCCTTCTCTCTCGTCTATGGGTCTGAGGCTGTTCTTCCTTTGGAAGTCTAGATCCCATCTCTTTGTGTCTCTCTCAGAAAAATTTTCTCCGATGAGGACTATCGTCAAAATCATCTAGCACAACTTGAATTTCTCGATGAGTGGCGTCTCAATGCTCTTGAACATCATCAAGTCTATCTTGAGCGTGTCAAACATGCTTATAACAAGCACTTGCAGTACCGTGACTTCAAATTTGGTGATCTTGTTCTTAAATAAAACTAAAATGTCACTACACTAGAAAGGAGTCAGCGTGGTGAGTTCACTCCTAACTGGATGGGTCCGTACGTAATCACTCATAAATATGGGTCCGGGACTTATCGTCTATCTTCCATGGATGGTGTGCCTGAAATGGAACCTCTTAATGCCTTGCATCTAAGGCCCTTTTATTGTTAATATCTATCTTACACGATCTTAGTCACAAAACTAGATTCTTCATCCATCTGCAACCAGTCATGCATTTCATAGTGATTCAGAACTATGTGGTTCTCCGCGTTATGTCTTTTCTACCTTAAATATGAGTATCGTGGCTCTACTCATGGCATTTTTCTTATGGACATGTTCCTCCTCATGGTAGGAACACCTTAATCACTACTTCATCTGTCCTAAGTGTCTATCTTAATCGAATCTACTCGGGGCATGAGTACGTGTTTTTATAAGTTTTCTTCCCCTCTATCTGATCTATCTGGTCTAAACACAGCTTCTTTCAAAAATCTCCAGAAGCTCCAAAGTAAATAAATAAATAAACAAAAATAAAAGGGGGATGCTATCCTAAAAATTCCAAAAGATAGACTGATCCCTCGAAGGACAGCTATTCATGCCTTATCAAAAATTAAAAAGTATAGGCCATTCCCTTGAAGGATGGCTATCATCAAATTCAAAATACAGACCGCTCCCTTGAAGGATGGTTGTTTATTTCATGGAATTTTCAAGGCTTCTCACATTCATCAACCTTTGCAGTAACACACTTCCTCTTCGGCTAGTTTGTTCACTTTTTAGCATCATTGAAAGACTTCCCGTATCAATCAGTCTTTCTCTAGCAAACTTCCCGCATTGATCAGTTTTCTCTCTTATCAAAAGAAATCATGAAGCTGAGATATTAGACCTTTTTCGATCATATGGAGACCCTATTTTCCCAATATGAGCACGTATTATGTCCTTCGTATATTTCGATGAGATACATACTTACTTCTCATTCCATTTACCTCCTCGATCTGGTTTCATGACTCGCTAGTGTCAGGTTTATTTTAACCTCATGCATGGCCTTGTATGCATCGTCTGTTGGTGTTCTATCAAAGTCTCTATGTATGGTCGGTTAGGATCCTAACTTATCATTCTTTTTTCTATCTAAACTAAGACAATATCATTACATCCTTTTCTCATCACAAAAGCATTTCTACTTAACATGTTAATTTAGTCAAAATCTACCATCTATCTATACTCATCTTATCTACTTTGTCTAAATACACATCCATCTATATCTATTTCATCAAAATTCAGTTAGCTTCCTAAACATATCAAATCTAATCAATCACATCAAACCACATCACATCTATCTTTCCTCTATCAAAGCACATGTCTATGACCATCAAACTTACACTACATCTATCTATATGTATTTTCATCAAAATTAAATTAACATCTTAAAAATATCAATCACATCAAATCACATCACATCTATTTATCCTCTATCAACATATGTATGTATCCATCACAATTATGCTACATCTATCCATATCTATCAAAATTAAATGCATGAGTACAATCACATAACACAGAAAATGATGAATCTATATATATACATGAGTGTCTGTACAACAAAGAATGGATGGATTTCAATCAATCCATCTATATCATACATCAAAAATGCCTTCAAATCGAAGGTTACATCAATATATCGATATAAAAATATAACATATCTATATCGTAAAATCCAATAGGTGGAAGACACTATCTCCTCCACCCTCCTCTGGTCCAGGATGTCTCTCCTGGCCACCGCCTATTGAGATAGAAGCACCTGCTGCTGGGGGCCTGCCACCACCTCGATCTCTCCCGGTGCTCCCTCCCTCTGATGCACCACTAGTTGTGGATATCACTGATCTCCTCCTCGCACCGTAATGAGGCACATCAAGGGCATGCTATGCTAGGGCGTCCTCATAGTATCTCACCTCGGTGAGGAGAGACTGATAAGTGCTCAGACTCACCGTACTAGGTGCTCATAATGGCGCTACTGCTGCTACTGGTGGTGGCCCTCCTAATGTTGCACCCTATGACCCAGACTCTGAAATAGTCCCATATCACCGTATTTGGCCCTAAGGGCCTCTCTGTGTTGATGGTAGCGATCCCTCTGCTGGATCATTGTATCTCACTCCTGACGTGCTATGTCTCTCTCTAGTATCAGTGCATCCCTCTCCTCCGTCAGAGCTCTAATCTCCTCGAGGGCAGCCTGGTGTGTCTGCACTAGGGTAGCATGCTCTCCTCCATCCTCTCCAAAGATCAACTGCGCTATGCCTCCTTGTGCTGCATCTATAGATGTTGGCAGGTGTCGTGGTAGCTCAGAGAATACCATGCCACATAGCTATCTTACTTTGGAATCATCATCACTATCTTTGGAAGGTGGGGCCTCCCTCAATGGATATATCGGGATCAAAATCGGTAGATCTGTCTCTCTGCTATCCCACCTGTATGGCCTGTAAGTGGTCGGGACTGTCTGAACTAGGCCGAACTACCTCAATACCCATATAAATGGAACATGCTCCCACATATCTGGCCTACGGCCCCTAACCACCCTACTCCGTCTCAGCCCCACCAGGTGAGCCTCCTAACTGGCCCATGTTGGGTAGACCCCATATGGTCTCCAAATGACCTGCTCTAGTGTCGTTGTCTGGCTCAAAGATACCACTCCACAGATCTCCCTATATCTCCTAGGGCCATGTTGGCCCACCATCACTAGAATCCATAATCAAGGGCCCCTCTGCTGGCATCCATGGAAGCCTGGATGGCCTGATCACTGCTATGTGCTCATATGCCCAACAATGGAGCACAAAGCTAACATCGATACATGTCCGCCTACCGGTGGTGTACATCCATAACTCATAGTATATCTGAGCTATCAGGGCATCGGTAAATGCGAACACCTGTCTAAACTGCAGGATTTCACAAACACAGTCTAGTAACAGCAATGGAAATCTCCCACCTCCTGAATTTGGCAAAGTAAAATAGGAGATCGCCATTTGAATCAGTGCTATCCGTCTGCTCTTGGCATCATCCTGTCTATAATGTGAGGCTATCCTCACCACCCTAGACACTATCTCTGAATCATCTACCCTGTCTCCATACAATCATCATAGGGCCCTCTGCTTTTGCTCTCATGGAGTAATCTCAATCGGGTCCCCGGTGATCGGCAGCCTCAGGATCCTATATATATCCTCGTGGGTGATGGTCATCTCACCTATCTGAACCAGAAAGTGCATGTCCTACTATCCCATCACCGTACTAGTGCTCACATCAGCTCTACATCTCGAGGCACCCATCGGTAGTACTGGAATCCCCCGAGCCCGGCTAGCTCTAGGTGACGCCAATCTGCGTCAATCACATCGGGAGAATGGTCTCCAGAAGCTCGAGAATAGCATCCCACATGTGTAATGCCTCTCGTGCCTACATCCATGATGTCAAGAGCAATGTTAGCTTCCCATTTATCCAAATCAGAACATCAAAAACACATTCTATCATCTTATCAGTCTATTCGGTCCAATCGGCGTCGATCTAACCTAGTCGACGTCGATTGAAGTGAATCGGCACCGATTTCATCTAATCGGCGTCGATTTTTCCAATCGACGCCGATTGGGAGGTAGAGTGTCCAAAACACTCTGGCCTCCCACTTATTCCCTTTTTTTCTAAAAATTAGTATCCTAATATGCTATTTAAGGATCAAACTATATAACAAGTTCGGGTAGATCCACTTACCCCAGGTCGTGTCCTCTTCCACTTCTGACTACTCTCAGAGGCTTCCATGTTGCTCAAAATCAGTTTTTGACTCTCTCTAAATCAATCGTTGTGGTCTAAATAAATCGTTCACGTTTTCCTTTCGCATATTTATATGGGCTTGGTATGGTCAGCACCGATTGGTATGGCGGCGCCGATTTCTTTCATCAATGTTGACTTTAGCTTGATCGACGCCGATTCAGGCCCATTGTTGTCGATTGGTTGCAATTTTTCTTCTCCACATCACTTTCTTCCATCTCCTAATATTTTTTCCATAGTGTTGATGCTTGGCTTATTTATCTGGTCATTATTATGACCTGAGTGTTTCCTTTTTGGCACATACTTTCGATATTCTCACCCATTTCAAGTCTGTTCCCTGTACATGGGGCACTCACATTTTTGGCAGCTTAAAGATAATGGGTCTGTAGGCACTAGCGTCATCTACTTTGTAGACCGTCTGGTTGTCCCTACCAATGTGAGTTCCTTAGGTTGCTACCTTTTTATTATTTTTGTGCGTCATTAATGATCAGATCTACTCTAGGCATCTAGTTGGGGCATCTTGCGTTTTCATCTACCTTTTTCAAACTTGGGATCGGTTGTTCTTTCGGGGCCCATCCCATCCCTAGTTTGAGGGGGATCACATCATCAACTCTTTTTCCTTTCTTCCAACTCCTTGTTTTTGTCTTGCAACTTTACTTATTGTAAGTTACTCAACAAAAAGGGGCAAAATGTAGACACCTAAAATTGGCTACCCAATTTAGTGTCCCCCACGTTCATTTACCTTCTTGGGTAACTTGGGGCACGTTTTTATCACCACTTCTCCCTTAGGGTATTATTTAATATTTGATTTAAACATCTATCCTAAGTTTATTTCACCCCATTATGTTTTACCCATAGATAATTAAATATTAACTATTTAATTACACTTTTTACATGTATCTTTACCACTTATCTACCCCATATCAATTCCTAACCTCCCATATCTATTCTATCCATCTATCCCCCCTATTTCTCCTCCTCCCAAACCATGCAACTGGGATATTTCCCGTATTTGAGGTGGAAGGATCGCTCTCATCTTTCCAAAAATCGTCCTTTTTGGCCATTTCAGGAGTCTATTCCCTGATTGGCACCGATTACACTTCGGTCGGCACCGATTACAAATAGAGGGCTAGAATTTAGTTCTGGTTAGACAAAAAGAACGATAGAGAGTTCTAAACATCAAGCCTAAGCATTATCTATCGAGCGAAAGCTAATTCTGTCCAAATCAATCCCTAAGAGGAGTACCATTACTCTGCCCCTACCACATCAACATCGCAAGCCTCCATTGATTTCTTGGTGACTCTGCTCCTGTTTAGTGAAGGTGGAGCTTTGTCAGCATCCCAAAGGCTCCTGCAAATCTAATGGACATTGGTGATCTATCTTTCACTGTCTGTTTCTCAATCTTCTTGTAATTTTTACCTTAGTCGACACCGACCGTCCCCAGTCGACGCCTATTTTCTCTAGTTGACGCCAATTTTCCTAATCGACACCGATCAGCCTACGCACAGGTAAAATAATTAAGGCAACACAAATCCAACATTGTTTTCATAGTTTCCTATTTTCTGTTGCTTTTGTCCATTGTTTTTACATTCTCGTTTCACTTTTGATCAGAAAATCTAGACATTTATTTACATTCTTTTATCATGTATTCTTCTACTTCTAATTGAAAACGTGGACTGACATCCACCAAGGGAGCTTATCACTTCCCGGACCCACTTTTCAGCAGTCCACCCAAATATCTTTTAACATTGTCTTTTTCTCACAAGTATCTATGTCTCGCAGTTTATTGGATCTCGCTTACAGATCGCTCGTGTGCGCTCGTCTTGTCTACATCGGCTTTCTTTTCCATCTATATCTTCGCATCTTGTCTTATCTATCGTATCGATTTCATTTGAGTTTTTCGGGTTTTTGTGCTTAGTTTGGTACATTCACTTGGACAGTAACAAGCACGAAATTCTTGATCTACAAAGATGATCACTTCTCTTTCTAGAAAACACAATCACATCATCTTGTTAGACAACAATAAAATCATTAATGTAACCAACAAAAGCAACATCCATTGGTCTTTGGAAGGTATCTCCAACAATCATCGAGACCAAATGGCATACTCGACATAAACATATGTGCCCCATGGAGTGGTAAAGGTAGTCTTTATTCTTTCTCGACTCCTTC
This sequence comes from Taxus wallichiana var. yunnanensis, assembly GCA_018340775.1. Classification (NCBI taxonomy): domain Eukaryota; kingdom Viridiplantae; phylum Streptophyta; class Pinopsida; order Cupressales; family Taxaceae; genus Taxus; species Taxus wallichiana. Next base: position 94,746,348 of record CM031233.1, on the reverse strand, counting down.
ACAATAACTTGATTGTATCTAGAGAAACCATCCAAAGCAAAAAGCAACTCAGATCCAGTCACTAATTACAAATTTCTTTTCATGTTTGGTAAAGGATAATTATCCTTCATTGATGCTCTATTCAAATTTCTAAAATCCATGCACATCCTGATATCAACATTCTTTTTTCTAACTGGCACTAAGTTTGTAACCCAAGAAGAATACCTTGTTGGCTGAATGATCCCTCCATCCCTCAGTTTCTTCAGTTCTTCTTACATTTTAAGAGATAAGAGTGGGTTAATCAGCCTCTGCTTCTACCTGAATGGTTTTGCATTAGATTCCAAAGGAATTTCATGTTGAAATAGATCCTCTCTGTATGTCTTCAACTCAGAATAAGACCAAGCCAAGCTGTCCAAACATTTCTTCAACAACTAAACATAGGACTATTTTTCCTCCTTGTTCAGATTACTTCTCAACTAGATCTTCCTTGGTTTATCCTTTGTACCAAGGTCATTCTCCTCAACATCCCTTGATGCTGCTATATTCATGTTAATAATGTAATCAACATTATCAAAGTTTGATTCAAGAGATACTAGTCCTCTAGGAATGGTATTAGTTTTCAGTTGGATGATGTCTTTGCCAAATAAATTTTCTTTACCCTCTCGCTGCAGACACCATTGGCTCCAAATCAATACATTGATTAAAAAACTCCCCTCTATTCAAAGAAATTATTTGACTCGAGCATCATCATCAAAAAATTTCCAATGTTTAATGTTGTCAGTGACAGATGGCCTTATTAACACTTCAACATCATATTCACAATATAGGGACACCGCACAATTATCAAACCAAGATCCCAATCCTACAAATATTTTCTTCCATAACATTGAACTTCCTATCATGATGCAAAATGTTAAATGAATCAAACATCTCAATCAAGTCCCATATTGCATGCTTATGTTGTTTCATTCTCTAATTTTTAGTAGCATACAATTTTCTGATTTGTTTAACAAATAGTTTAGAATCTCCCTTAGCAATTATGTCCTTAACATAGTATTTTCAAGAAATTATCAAACCTAACAACAATGCTTCATACTCAGAAATGTTGTTAGTACACTCAAATTTAAGTTTGAAAGAAAAAACAAACTCTTCCAAGCTTGGGGAGATCAGAACTACACTAGCACCATTTCCGAATTTGGAGCAAGCTATATCAAACAAAAAATTCCATGGAGATCCTAGTTGTTCAAGAATCTTACATTGATCCATTTTGTTCTCTTTCCCATCAAAAAATCCAATAAAGTTATCGACATCAACACTTGTGTACAACACTTCATAGGATGCATTGTTGGGATCTTCAATGAGGTGAATTTTTTTCTTTTCTCCATACAACTTGACAAGGCTTCCCTCAATTGGGATGGTGGCATAGGAAATATCCATTTTAACACTCCCACAAACACTTGCAACCCATTTTATGGACAACAACATACCCCACTTGGATGGGAAATCAACAATAACAATATCAAGTTTCAAGTTCCTACCCGGATAAGTTGTAAGTTATACCACGAAACCTTTCACACATCCCACCACTGGAACCTCTCTTGAATCCATGGTAGTGAACTTCCCATATGCTATTGTTACTTTGATATCCAATTCATTCATGACTTCTAGAGGCATAACATTACATGACGCTCCCGAATCAAACATACAGTTGTGTAGCAACCTGTCCTTAATGATCAGATTGGTGAAGAATGGATTTACATTTAGATGAGAATATACCAAGGATGTTCCCAAATAAACCTCATGTGGTTCACCTAGTTCTTCCAATGCTGGTGGTGTTTCTATCTCTTCAATGATTGGAGAAGTCTCCACAATGTTTACATTTCTACCTAGGGTACTCTTCTCTTCTTTCAATCCCAAATACTCCAATGCCCTCTTCTTGTGCTCAGGAATCCTAACCAGCTCAATAATTGGAACACTAACTTTAATTTGACTCAAAAATTTAGCAATGTCATATGGAACACCCTTTGGCAAGGCAGTATTGGAAGGGATACTAACAAACTCATCAAATAGCATGGGATTTTTGACAATTTGGGCATGAGGAGAAGTATGAATCTTGTTTGGGACAAAACGGCCTTTAGAAGGTGTATCTTTCTTAGGAACCTCTTTAGGAATACTAGTAAGCAATGGAGTTTTAGGTTTGGCTTGAGGCCTTGCTCCTTTGACAACTCTACTCCTAGTATTATAATCATTTTCTTGAGCAACAACAATGTTCATCAATAATTGCCTATCCTCCTCAGATGGGATTCTTCATCATACTTCTTTATCATTAAAGCTCTTATTGTTGCGAGACTCACAACACCCCCGGATGCGATCGTGGCCTCTAGGTTGATCACTCTTGCATCCAGTGTGATTGCACAACATGGAAACCTCTCTCCAAGCGTGGGGACTTGTGAAACTAAGAGAGGAATCTCCAGATTGGAGGTTGGTTCCTCAAAATCCTCTCGATTTAGATCTATATTTTGCAAAACTACAGAGGTTTAGATCCTAATCCTACTCTAACTTGTAAGGGGACAGGGGTAGAAGTGCAAAAATTGAAACTAACTAAATATGGTGATGCACCAAAAGGAGTGGTGAAACATATTTGTCATGCAAATAGACACAGACCAAAGTTCATAACATAAGACATACACAGAATGATAATGTATAATTTAGTATCTGAATAAAAGCAAATAATACAAACAGAGGATTGAAACCCATTCACAGAGCTTGCATTATCATTTCAATGTCAAAACACGCATTACACCCTCAGAGAGGTAAAAGAAAACTGTTACAATCCTTGGAGAGGTCTGATCCTTCATCAATCACTTGTTGGCGGTGAAAGAAGAAGTCTGCTATGCCCAAAAATGTTCCCCCTTTCGGAATGAGCCAAATCTGGCTTTTTACATTGCATGGGTCGAACCCAGGAGACAGAAAACATACAAAGGCATGGGAGCCCATTCTTTCTTGACTACAGGTGCATTAAAACGGCATGGGGGACCTTACAAACCCATACCCTAGTTCCTTTGACCGGATTACAGGAGAATGCGACCCATTCTGCATTAAATCTGGTCGCTGGAATGTCATTTCTGGCCATGAACACGCGTCAGATCTGTTTCTCAATTTTCTCCCTCCAGACTGCTCCAAAACGCAAGATTGACCCCGGAATCGTGTAGAGAATTTCACCAGCTTTCCGTTGATATAAAGAACGTGCAAATCCGAGCTCTGGATCGAAAGTTATGGCGATCTGAAGATTTAGGGCACAAAACAGTGAAAACGTGTTTTGAAATCTTTCCCGCGCTCTGCCACCTGGATGACACGTGGCATGTGCTGATTGGACGAGAAATTCTCTCTCCTCTGCCTTTCGCGGGCTTTCCTTTTGAAATTTTCTTGTGGGCCCCTTAAACTTGGACACGTGGCGCTATTTCATTGGTTCGGGTCAGCGCTCGAAACCTCGCCCTTTGACTTTTGGACTACCTCCCTTGCGACACGTGTCGTGATCTGGTTGGTTCTCGGCCCTTTCGGATCCTTCGCGCCCTTCGCGTCCATTTGTCCCATTTGTCCCACTTTGTTTTGGACTGTTTGTGCTCATTTTGGCCGATCCGGCCGGGTTCATGTCTTTTTGTCCCAGATGTCCCAAAGCAGTTAGTGCGAAAGTTCTCCTTTTCGGCCGATCCGGCTTTCCGCGTCCGTCGCGTCCATTTGTCCCAAATGTCCCTGTGCTTCGCGGGACAAATTCTTCCGGTTCGCCCGATTCGGCCGGTTCGCGTCCTCGCGGCCCAGATGTCCCAAACTATTTCTGATCGTTTGTTCCCATTTCACCTTGCTTACCGGGTTCGCGCCTTTTGTCCCGATGTCCCAAATTGTTTTCTGACTGTTTGTTCCCATTTCGCCTGGTTCGCGCCGCTTTTTTGTCCCAGATGTCCCAAATGCTTAGCGGGCCGCCTGGAGGCTTTTCAGCCGATCCGCGCCTTTTGTCCCAAATGTCCCAATTGCTCCTAGGACTAGGACTTAGCTGATTTTCACAAATTTTTCTGGATCAACCTACTTGCTTTCTGCAACTTTTTCCACGTTTTCTCAGAGCTTGCTCTTTTCAACCTAGACAGGAGAGTTAGAAAAATTCCTGAAGGGACCCTAGAAACCTGATTTTTGCTCTGAATCAATCAATTTGCCTGGGACTTGAATATTCTGATGCAGTTATCAAATTTACCCTGGGGGTGAATTTTGGATAACAATTTGGCGACTCAGCGGGGTCATCTGCCTGCTAGATGAAAAGACCAGTTGCCTGAAGCAATCCATTGGGCATGGAGTCATCAAATATTCTGTTTAGAATCCAAACTGACTCAGAATGTGCAAGGAGGAAGATGGAATGTTACCTGATGAAAGCAAAGACATGCTAAACATCTCCATGGACAGCAAGCTGTGCCAAGGCACTTAGGGAAAACAAAACTAACCTACAGCAAAACAATGTGCACAAGCACTTGGAGGAAAGAAAATCTAATCTAATATTTACAGATGTAGTGAACCTCCCTCTAGAAGCAACGCTTGAGATAGATTCCATTTACTGGAATCTGCAGTTCTTCACCATCCAATGAGGCCAATTGGAAAGCATTGTTGTTCTTGCACTTTGTGACCATGTATGGGCCACTCCAAATGGCATCAAATTTTGAATGCCTTCCTGGTTTTTCTCTGTCCACATCCCATTTCAACACTAGATCTCCTACTTGAAAAGATCTATCTTTGGCCTTCCTATCAAAGGTCTTCTTGATCAAAGCTTGATCCTTTTCCATTGCTTGGGATGCCTGATCTCTGATCTCTTGCAGCTCCATCAATTCTGCATACCTCACCTCCATGGGCTCAAACTCTAGCAACTCCAATGCTTTCATGAGTTCCAACGTTGGCAACTCAAGTGACATGGGCAAGATTGCCTCTCTTCCATAGACAAGCCTAAATGGAGAGTTACCCGTGGATCTTTTGGGAGTTATCCTATCAGCCCATAAGGCTGATTTCAGCTTGGTATGCCAAGACCTTTGATTCTCATCAAGAGTCCTCCTAATGATCTTCAACAAGTTCTTGTTTGTAGACTCGGCCTGGCCATTACCTTGAGGGTAATAGTTTGATGAAGTGCTTAGGTAAATACCGTTCTTGACAGCCCACTCAGTCACCCTGGATCCAATGAATGCCAATGCATTATCAGAGATTATTGTGGCAGGTGCACCAAATCTGGTTGTTATCTCCTCATAGAAGTCTAAGATGCTAGACTCATTTGCCTCTTTGAGTGCTACTGCTTCTGTCCATTTGGTGAAGTAGTCTGTGGCTGTCAAAATCCATTTGTGCCCTTGGCTCGAATTGGGATTGATGACTCCAATGAATTCCAAACCCCATTGCATGAATGGCTGGTCAACTGAGATTGGATGTAATGGGAGGGCTGCAAGTCTCTCTTTTCCTATGAAGAATGCACAACTCTTACACCTCTTGATCCATGCATAGCAATCACTGAAGATTTTAGGCCAATAATAACCAGCCTTCATGATTTTTAGAGCTGTCACTCTCGGTGCAAAATGGCCACCAGATGGTCCATTATGAAATTCTTCCAACATCCTTTGAATCTGACTTGTGCTAATGCATCTCAGCAGCACTCCATTCACATCTTTCTTGAACAAAACTCCATCAATGATGATATATGGAACAACCTCGCAACCCAAGTATCTCCTCTTTGCTTTTCTCGGTTTTGAGGGCATAGGCCTGCTTGTAGGAAGTGCATAATGCCTTGGGTCCAACAAGGGGTGGGGGCAGCATTGTTTTCTTCTTGCCTGTCACTCGGCTCATGGCTGTCTTGAACTGTCAAAACAGCCTCTTCTTCGTTGCATACTTCTTTTTGCTTCCCCAAAACCAGCTGCTCACACAATCCTTTTCCTCTTACCAGCTTGGTGATCTTGATCTCAATGTCATACTCCATGACACGGGTGATCCAACCTGCCCTTTTCTCATTCAAATCCTTGTTGAGGAGGAAGTCCTTAACCCCAGCATGTGAGACCAGCAACTGGACCTTGTTGTTTGAGACTAAATGCTTGAATTTCTTCAAGCTCCTGATTACTGCAAGCACATGTTTTTCAATAAAAGAGTACCTCACTTCGCAGTCATCTAGGCTCTGGCTGAAGAAGGCAATCAGTTGTTCATCATTATCTTTGTTTTTCTCGTACTGTAATGGCATAAATAGTGTCATCACCTCCAAAGGCATAGAGGATGAAATCCTTGGAAAAGTCCGGTTGATGAGAGTGGGTGCCTGGGAGATGGCTTCTTTGATTGCTTCAAAACTCTCCTTGCCTTCTGCCATCCATTTGAAAGCCATGCTTTTCCTTAACATTTTGGTGATGGGCTTGACAAGGGCTGCAAAATCTGGGACAAACCTCCGAACAAAGTTTATCCTTCCCAGAAACTCTGAAGGGCTTTCTTATGGCTTGCAATGGTAGAGCTCTTATGGCTTCAACCCTCTCTGGATCAATTGCTAATCCTTCCTTGGAGACAATATGGCCAAGGAGCTTCCCTTCATGTGCAAGAAAGATGCACTTCTTAGGATTCAAAGACACTCCAAACTTTCTACACCTCTGAAACACTTGCCTGAGGTGAAAGAGATGGTCTCATGACATTCTTTGAGAAGACAGTGATATCATCTAGGTATACCAGCACTATCTTGTTGATCAAGCCTTTGAATGCCATATCCATAGCTCACTGGAATGTTGCTCCGGCGTTCGACAGTCCAAATGGCATCTTCTTGTAAGCATATGTGCCCCATTTGGTTGTGAAGGTTGTCTTGAACTGGTCTTCCTCCTTCACCATAATCTGATTGAAGCCTGAGTAACCATCAAGTAGCGAAAACCTTTCTGAACCAGCTACGACTTGTAATATTTGCTCCATGGAAGGGAGTGGATAATGGTCCTTGAGAGAGGCTCTATTCAAATCTCTGAAGTCAACACACAGCCTGATCTCTCCACTCTTCTTTCTGACTGGAACTAAGTTGGCAACCCAACTAGAATGCTTGATTGGGAATATGATTCTTGACTCAATCAGCTTGTCCAATTCTTTTCTCATGAGAGGCTCCATGTGTGGATTGACTGGTCTCTGTTTCTGCCTGATAGGCTTAGTATTTGGATCTAATTCGATGGTATGCTTGAGCTAAGTTGGGATTGAAACCTTTCAAGTCTTCATAGCTCCAAGCAAACACGTCAGGGAATTCTTGACATAGCTGTATGAACTCACACCTTTCTTGCTCAGTTGTCATCTTTCCAATTTGCAATGGCTTGTTCTCTTCTACCAAGATGGATACCGAATATTCTCTCTTGACCTGAATGTTTGCTTTCTCCTTTCTAAACTGATCATTGGGGTTAAAAATGGACTCCAACGTGATAAGTCCCTTGGGCAGCTTGTCAGTTCTCAGCTGTATCACTTGGTCACCATATTGCTGTTCCAACTTTTCTTGATTCTTAGCTGAGAACTCAGCTTCTTCTTGCAAGAAGTGGATGATTTGCTGGTCATTCTCAAATACCTGCCAACTGACATCGTTATCCGGCACTGAAGGCCTCACAATCATGTGGATGTTTGGTTGTACCTTGTCTTGTTGAATGTTTTCTACAATGTCAAAGGCTGCCCCTACTGCTGCAAGCCTGTCAGCAGCTTGATTCTCTTTCCTAGGAATGGCTTTGATGCCGAAACCCTCAAAATCTTCCATGAGGTCCCACACCCTATTCTTGTAGCACCTGAGTAGATCATTTTTGTAGCATGCCATCCCTTCACCTGATTTACAATCAATTCACTGTCCCCAAAGACTTGCAAGTTCTTTATTTTTTTCTTGATTGCCCAATGCATCCCTTGCACCAAGGCTTCATATTCAGCAGTGTTATTGGAGCATGTAAATTGAAATCTAAAATCTGAATAATACTTTACTCCTTGAGGTGAAATAAGCACGGCTCCACCTCCTGCACCTTGTCTACTCCTTGATCCATCAAAAAGCAACTGCCATACCTCATTGTCATCCTTGTGGTTTAGCTTGGTGATGCTAGGAATAAGTTGACTTTTTCTTCGTGTATACAATAGAATCCTAGCTCAGATTCTTCTATTCCTTGATAAGGATCAAAATCATGCACCTTGCTTGCCCATTCATCAAGAGTTAGATCTGGGATGTTTCCAACTTTAGTGTCAGTTTCATCCGTGTTTGGGTGATCTTCTTGATCAAATGCTGAGCAATTGGCATTAATCTGACTTGGAGTATAGGGCTCAATGTGGAAGTTTGCAATAGGTTCTGACCTAATTGTAGCCTTAGTTCCATACCTTGTTCTGAATAGCATGTGAGACCAATCAGCGGACAAATATCCCCCAATCTTGGCTGTGAAGTCCCTTGACAAGCAAAGGGCAAAGAGTGGTGGAAGGTCTATGACTGATACATCTTGTAAGACAACAACATTTGGACATGCATGCAAGGTAAGATTCAAATTTCTAATCACTCCAACTATTGCTATTGCTGTCCCATCCAACTGCACTACTCCCTTAGATGTTATTTCATACTAGAGCCCTAACTGATCAGCTATCTGTTTAGGCATTACTGAGCTACTTGCCCCGGAGTCTATCATGCAATTATGCACTAGCTGATTTCCAATGATTAACGAAACATAGAAAGGGGGAGGCTTCAACATTTTACCTTGTTGTGCTCCATGATTTCCTTCAGGCTGGGCAGCATTTGTGAGTACCTTCTCTTGCATTTGGACCTGCTGATTCGAAGTTGGCCAATCCTTCATGGCAGCTTGCAGCAGATTTCTTTGGCCTGGGATGGATAGGGATTCCCACATAGATATATTGACGTTTGTCTTCTTCATCTGATCAATGATACTGAATGGTGATGAAGGATCTCTCTGCTGTCCCTTGGTTTGCACATTTGCTCCTTGGATGTGGGCAGCAACAGCTGGCATTTGAGTTGGCCTAGGGGCTGTTCTTGGCTGCCCTTGTGCATTTGAAACTGGGTTTTGCTTGCCAATCATTTGTGGAGCTGTGGAAGGTTGTGGATTGGCTGGGGCTAATGGTTGTTCTTCACCCAAATTTCTCCTTTTTGACCTTGTGTTGGCTGCAACACCTTGAGAAACTGCCTGATTCATGCCACAGAAATCCTCTGCTTGCCAATTTACCAATGTGGTGTCATTTGGGGCTGATTGCTGTTGGAATGTTTCTTGTTGTTGGCTATTTTCTTGACTGCTCTCACCCTCCACACCAGTAGTTGTTACCATTAAAGCTTGAGTCAAAGCACCATTGTAGCACATGGATTGATTATGAGGCTCATTACATGGAAAACACCAATCATACTCCTGGGCAATGTTGTTTTGTGCTGGTACTAATGCCTTAGAGGTAGATATGGCATTTGGATTATAGGGCTGGAATGGTCTATTGGCAGGAGGCCTTTCTTGATTCTGATTTGCAGCTAGATTGGGTGGCCTTTGAGGCTGATATAGCTGCCTATTAGGTTGAGCTTGAGGCTGATACGAAGGTCTAAACCTTGAGCTTGTTGTCTCTTGAGTGTAACCAGCTCATTACCTAAATTTTGCAGTTGCTTCATGACTTCTTGAAGCTCATTTGGGGCACTTGGAGATGAAGTGGAAGCTTCATTTGAACTCTGATTTCTAGGAGTGGGAGAAGGAGCTAAGACAGGTGCTTGACTAGTACTTGGGCTCTCTAAACTTGGATATAATGGCATTGGAGGCCTAGGAGCTAGCTTGAATCAGACAATTTTCAGCTCTAATGGCAATACTATAAGCAGCAGGGATAGTTGTGCCTCCCATAGATTGAACCAACATAGAAATATCAGAATTTAAAGCTTTAAGGTAATATAGAAAAGCACCTTCTGCTGTTGGCCTGACTGCCACTGGAATTCTATCCCAAGACCTTTGAAATCTGAAGTTGAAGTCAGTTAGCTGCTCATTGGAAGCTCTCTTGATGGTTGTTAGCTGCTCCAAAAGAGACAAGTTGTCTCCCTTCTCTCCAAATTGATCATGAAGTGCAATACACAGCTGATTCCAGTTTGTGATAGAGCCAGCTCCAAGGCTCCTAAACCATTGCAATGCTTTCCCCTTGAATGAAGACGCCAGCAATTTGACAGCTACTTGCATCTCATCAATCTCATGGATTGCACAAATGTTAGCAATGTCCTTGACATGATCACCAGGAGTGGTCTGATTTTCTCCAGTGAAGTACGGAATGTTCTTCAATGCTGCAACTGGGATTGGATTTTGTGCATTGAGAGCAAGTGGGCTGCTGCCTGTGAAGTTGACATAGGGGTTCACTGGTTGCGCCATTCTGATTGGTCGAAGAACTCTTGAATACTAAAGAAAGGCCGGTCAGGTGGAGGAGTTGAGAGAGTTCTGTTTGGTGGAGATGGAGACCTTTGAATCCTTCTTCCTCTTTGCCTTCTTCTTGGAGATAATTGTAGGTATTCAAACAGCACTTCTTCTTCTCCAACCCTCGACCTTGTGATTCTTCTCATAAGCTTTCAGGATGCTGCTTGCTTTGAAACCAGTTGATTCTTCCCCTTGAGTCGCTAGATATGTAAATAATAGCTATTTTCAAGCAAGAAAATTGCAGCAGATGCACATCAACTTTGCTGTAGTAAAAGTGAGACCTCTGGTCCCACTGGCGTGCCAAAATTGTTGTTGCGAGACTCACAAAGCCCCCCGGATGCGAGATCGTGCCTCTAGGTTGATCACTCTTGCATCCAGTGTGATTGCACAACATGGAAACCTCTCTCCAAGCATGGGGACTTGTGAAACTGAGAGAGGAATCTCCAGATTAGAGGCTGGTTCCTCAAACTCCTCTGATTTAGATCTATATTTTGCAAAACTACAGAGGTTTAGATCCTAATCCTACTCTAACTTGTAAGGGGACATGGGTAGAAGTGCAAAAATTGAAACTAACTAAAGATGGTGATGCACCAAAAGGAGTGGTGAAACATATTTGTCATGCAAATAGACACAGACCAAAGTTCATAACATAAGACATACACAGACTGATAATGTATAATTTAGTATCTGAATTAAAGCAAATAATACAAACAGAGGATTGAAACCCATTCACAGAGCTTGCATTATCATTTCAATGTCAAAACACGCATTACACCCTCAGAGAGGTAAAAGAAAACTATTACAATCCTTGGAGAGGTCTGATCCTTCATCAATCACTTGCTGGAGGTGAAAGAAGAAGTCTGCTATGCCCAAAAAATGTTCCCCCTTTCGAAATGAGCCAATTCTGGCTTTTTACATTGCATGGGTCGAACCCAGGAGACAGAAAACGTACAAAGGCATGGGAGCCCATTCTTTCTTGACTACAGGTGCATTAAAACAACATGGAGGACCTTACAAACCCATACCCTATTCCTTTGACCGGATTACAGGAGAATGCGACCCATTCTGCATTAAATGCAGTCATTTGCCGAATGTCATTTCTGGCCATGAACACGCGTCAGAGATGTTTCTCAATTTTCTCCTCCGACTGCTCCAAAACACAAGATTGACCCCGGAATCGTGTAGAGAATTTCACCAGCTTTCCGTTGATATAAAGAACGTGCAAATCCGAGCTTTGGATCGAAAGTTATGGCGATCTGAAGATTTAGGGCACAGAACAGGCGAAAACGCGTTTTGAAATCTTTCCGCGCTCTGCCACTGGATGACACGTGGCATGTGCTGATTGGACGATGAAATTCTCTCTCCTCTGCCTTTCACAGGCTTTCCTTTTGAAATCTGCTTGTGGGCCCTTAAAATTGGACACGTGGCACTATTTCATTGGTTCGGTCGGCCTCGAAACCTCGCCTTTGACTTTTGGACTACCTCCTCTGCGACACGTGTCGTGATCTGGTTGGTTCTCGGCCCTTTCGGCTCCTTCGCGCCCTTCGCGTCCATTTGTCCCACTTTGTTTTGGACTGTTTGTGCTCATTTCAGCCAATCCGGCCGGTTCGCGCTTTTTGTCCCGATGTCCCAAAGCAGTTAGTGCGAAAGTTCTCCTTTTCGGCCGATCCGGGCTTTCCGCGTCCATCGCGTCCATTTGTCCCAAATGTCCCTGTGCTTCACGGGAAAAATTCTTCCGGTTCACCCGATTCGGCCGGTTCGCGCCCTCGCGGCCCAGATGTCCCAAACTGTTTCCGGACTGTTTGTTCCCATTTCACCCGGTTCGGCCGGTTCGTGCCTTTTTGTCCTGTCCCAAATTGTTTCCGGACTGTTTGTTCCCATTTCACCCGGTTCGGCCGGTTCGCGCCTTTTTGTCCCAGATGTCCCAAATGCTTAGTGGGCCACCTGGAGGCTTTTCGGCCGATCCGCGCCTTTTGTCCCAAATGTCCCAATTGCTTCTAGGACTAGGACTTAGCCGATTTTCACAAATTTTTCTGGATCAACCTACTTGCTTTCTGCAACTTTTTTCCACAATTTCTCAGAGCTTGCTCTTTTCAACCTGAACAGGAGAGTTAAAAAATTCTGAAGGGACCCTAGAAACCTGATTTTTTGCTCTGAATCAATAAATTTTCTCGGGACTTGAATATTCTGATGCAGGTTATCAAATTTACCCTGGGGGGTGAATTTTGGATAACACTTTAAATATTCAAAGTCCTTATTGGGAAATTCAAAATCTTGTACAATATCTATTTTTAAAGTATGGGAGGGAGGAAGAAGAGGTACTCGTGAATGCAATCCCAAAATCAGCAAGTATTTCTAGCATTTATTACCTTAGTTGAAGTTACTCCTTGTTGTGGGCTTACAAAGTACTCCATCATGCATGCATCATCATCGCTTCCTCTTATACTTTCTGATCTACTTCACAGGGAGCATGGGGCATGAAACATCTATCACACCTATCAATTGCATTTGTTTCTTCAATAACAACCCCGGAATCCAAAGGATCGGCACCATTTTGTTTTCCCTAGCTTGGGGATGTCTACTTTTAGATCCCATGGGTCCTTGCCTCTTTCATCGATCTTTTCTCATTTCTAGGATGATTTTTAAATATGTCTTGGCCTTGTTGCTTATGCTTGACATTGTGAACTCGCCCAATTCCTTTCTCTTCCCAGGGCTAATTCGTATGAGATTTCTTTGACAACTCCTGCCAAGGTTTTCATAACTTCCTCCAAATCAGCAGCCTTACTTGCTTGAGGTATTTCCAGGTTAACCAGTTTCACACCTTCCCTCTTAGTAGGTTTCCCAATTTCTTTAATGTTATTCTCGATTTATAGATCCATGGTAAAGGCCTCGCCTCAAATTGGTAGGTTTTTTGTCCCTCAAGTAGTAGGTAGCTTTCTTATCAAATGCATTTGAATACTTTATAAGACAAGATTCATCACATGGCCTTAAACTTATAGGAAACCTCCTCAAAGTCTTATTAAATATAGTGTTGAAGTAATGCACTGATTCATTAGGATTCTTTTTAATATTCTCAAATTCTAACAAAAGAAACCTAGGGTCTTTCTTGTCACCATACTTTGCATATCTAAATGCATTATTCATTTTGGTCCAAGAATCAATGGAATTATCTGGCAACGCTTTATACCATCCTCGCATCTTCTTCCAAATTATGGATAAACAATTTGATATATACATATTCAAATTCAATCTCAAAGTCTTCCATCATGTTGATGAAAAGCTTTAAGTGCTGATCACCAGTTATAGCATTGTTTCCTTGGAACTTTGGTAGTATATTTCTTACATCTTAGGGAACTGCATTTGGATAATCAGCCATCCCTCTAAAATTTATAGGACCAAAAGTATTTACAACAAATGGAGGTCTGGGTGGGGGATGGGCCATGTTATTTTAAGGAGGTGACCTTAGAGGAGAAACAAACTAATAAGGGACACGGGTTCCTTGAAACACAGGAGTATAAATTTCAAAATGGATATCCCCTAAAGGCCTTATTTCTTAGAAAACCCTATCAACTTTGGAAAACACAGGGGTAGAATGAGAAGCAAACTTTTTAAATTCAAATGAAGGCCCCTCTCTAGATGGAGAATTCAATTCCACAAAAATACTACCTAATTCAGAAGCACTTGAATGGAAATCTTCAATGATAGGCTGATCACTTTCATCAATGGAGATCTCTTTTCTTGACTGCTGATCTCCAACAACCCTCCAGACTCTTCTTCCTTCTGACTTTGTCTTTCCTAGCTCTGGAAATAATGTCCTAGTAGGATCCCTAGAGAAGAAAGATATTCTTCCTTCCAGCTTTGCAATTATTAGTAACAAATCTCACTTGACAAAGGCTAAGACATTGGTATTTATAAAAAATCGATCAACATAGAGTCTCCACTAAGGATTTCCACCTTAGTTGTGTAAATGCACTAAAAATATGATCTGTCAAATTTCAGTCGACACTAGAAACTGGAAATGGAAATATCTAACCTTCCTTTACCTAGATTTATAAATGAAACTTAGTGCAATAACTATAGAAACTAGAAATATTGCACACGGAACTTGTAACTTTGAACACTTTGTACAGCCCTGAACACGGGATGATGTTGAAACAATGTACTAGCACTTAGAGAATATAAGAAATGTTTTACTTGGGTCTGAATATGAACTACAATCACAATGTCCTCGGAAACGGTGCCATAAACGGTGTTGGTACCCAAATTGATTCTCCCTCGGAAGCTGAGTAGAATCACATATTTGATAGGAAGATTAGAGACAAGCAAGATCATGTTGTGTCATTTTATAGCTGGGGAAGAAATGTAGCTTGCTCTTTGTCACTCAGATGTGGAGAAATGGGTAGCACCCTTAAGAGGATTTGATCTATCCTCACTACTTTATGGTTGTGCCTTTCAACTAGGGTGAGAGGAACCTTTTGTAGCATGTTGTTTGTGGAGGAGATGGAAATGTCCTTCTTTGCAAAGTTATTAAGAATACCTTGGAGAAAAAATGATCAATACAACAAAAATCTAACTCTCATGAGTTGTCACCCTAGATAATGGAGATATTTTCTAGGCAAGGTTCGAAACTACTAAAGACAATGAAAACCTAATTGCTTCTGCATGTTTTAGTAATAGAAATTATGAATTTTTACACACATAGCACAAACAAGGGTAGTATGGGTAGGATTGGTTGTTTTTAAATGAATTTTGGTGGAAGGTGAGGTAGAATAGGCTTTGATTCGCGGATATTTGAGAAATTTTACAAAAATGGAAGGCTTGATCAACAGAATGCTTCAGAACAACTAAAATGTTCCTTTAACCAGAAGGTGTGCTTTCATTGGAGGCCTAGATCAGCACGTTTTCACACAAACTTTAAAAATCCAAAATGAAGGATCAAATTGAAAAACTTAATTAAACATTTCCGACCTTTGATTTGTCACGCCTAAGATACCCTCAAAGGCTAACAAACAATATTATCAAAGTGTTAGGAGTAAATTGATTTTAAATTTGTTTATTTCACTATCAAATGAAAGCTCTTCTGATAAATGAAATTACAAATGCCACCAAACTATCACAAGGATAAGATTTTGTGTGATTCACAAATATTTCAATGTAAGATTGCAATGGGAACAAGAAAAATTGTTTGCAGACATTCAGAAATGAAGTAGACACAATTTTTCTCAAAATTAAACACAGATTAACTCAAATATGATTAAATGCATCAGCAGGGGAAAGTTTCTAGAACAATATTAGAGATTTTAAATGGTTGTACAATCGCAACCACCTTGACATGATTAAATTTAACACAAAATAAATCAACATGTTCCTCAGATGATTCTCATAAAAATGGGCTCTGTCAAAATTTTCTCTTAGGAATTAGTTTCCGACCTCTAACACTCCAACCATTTGCATGAAAAATTCATGCAATTTATAACATTTCATTTACAACATTTTTCCCCCAAAACCAAAAAACATAAAAAGAACCATTGCCTGTTACGATTTTGATCGTGACTCCTAGAATCAGATTTGTGGAAATGTTGTCAAGTGCTCAGAGGAAAAATCTCTTCAAATATTTCTAGCATTCAATTCTTCACCTAGTAAGTCACTCTTTACTTCAAGTGCCAACTACTTCACCTAGGAAGGGTGATTTGGAGGAGAGATGGGAGGAAAATATTTCTTCGTAAAAGGCTTAATAGGAGGTTGAGTAGGGAGAGGATTACCTCTTTTAGTAATGGTTGGAGACATGTTCGACACCACCTTCTCCTTTTATATCCCTAAGAAACTTCTTTTCTTTTCCTTGAGAGCAGGTGAAAATAGCATATGATTGTCCACTTGCATACCCTTGGGTACCCTCTTCTTCATCAGATTCCTCATCTTTGAATTCCTTATACCCGATTGTAGGGTCGCCAGTCGATTCACCGACATCTTGATCATCTTCACCTTGCAAGAAGGTTCTTCATAATTTTGTTCTTCTTCGACCTCGACCGGGCATTGACCGAGGAGCCTCAAGTGCCAACCGTGGAGCAGTTGTAGGCAAACACGGTCTTTGTGGGGCATTGTTGGGGGTGAAGTTTCTCCGTGGGATATCCCAATATGAAGTGTTACGAGAAGCTTGAGCTAATTGCTTTTTTAGTGTGAGCAAGTCGTTTGCCATCTTCTGGAATTCCAGATCTGACGAAGTGGCTTGAGAAGGGGTTGAAGCCTTAGGTTTGGATGGCTCTCATTTTAACTCACCAGATATAAGAAAATTGTCTTCTATTCAAATAGCCGCAACTTGAGCGAGGACCAGAGTGGTGATTTTTTCTTGTAAGAGTAAGAAACTTACTCTTGAGCTCATGACGTTCACAAAGAAACACTTTTGATTTTTTGGTGTTGGTAGCATGACAGGTGGCACATGATTAATCAATGAATTGAAACGGGTGATAAAATCATGCATGGTTTCATTGACCTCCTTCTTTAGGTGAGTGATCTTTGACAGTAATGCAAATGCATCTTCTAAAGGCTTATACCTGTCTTCAAATGCAGTTCGTAATGTGGCCCAACTAGTGATAGATCCGGCCGGCAAATGTTGGAACCACTCTGTTGTGGGTCCTTGCAAGGTCTCTAAAAAGAGGTGTACTGACACGTCTTCATGGGTCACATCTAGGATGCTGCATGACATAATGAATGTAGATATATGTGAATCCATGATTTGATTTCCACTCCCATAAAATCTTGGGAAATTCTTGCGGTTTCCATGAGGGAGTGCGTGAACTAGATGCGGAAACGCAAGAGGGCCCATAGCATTTCCCCATGGTACTACCATTTGAAAAGCTAGAAAGAGGACGTGAGCTGGAAGTACAGTTCCGATGAGCAACAAAGCACTGCAAAGGGATGTGGAGGCTCCTTGCGAAAAATGGTTCTTTCGTGGGGAGACACTTCTGGCTGACCGATCAGTTGAACTCAGTGATGAGAAGCATGTTGGTGTAATACTGAAGTTGTGCCTCTGAAGTAGATTGAAAATAGGATCAACTTCTCCACGAGATCTCCTGCTATGAGTAAATGGCTCACCCACTAGCATATCTTTTCAGATCTGCAATGATTTTCAAAGTAGATTTAAAAACTCTTTTTGTTTGTACTTGCTGATTTTCTGATTTTTCTGACAAAAATCAGCAGCATGTACTTTTCTAAATATTTAATTTTATCCCTCTTTTGAAAACTGATTGTGGTTTAATGACAAAGATTAGTGAGGATAAAATAACGGATAAATTAGTAAGCTAATTTTCAGATCTCAAATTGACTTTTTTGCAAGGGTTTGAAATTATTTGTAAAAATTTCAGATTCTCAGATCTAAAGAAATATACGGGTTTTTGTAAAAACTCAGCGAAACTAAAGATCTCTAACTAGCCTAGATCTATGGATCTCTAAAGAAAATTTTCAGTTTGGATCACTTTTGCAAAAAATTGGATTTTAAGCAAAGAGTTAAGATTTGCAAACAGGTAGTGATTTTTATAGTTTTATCTATTTTCTTAGTTACTTTAGCAACTTTTAAAAGCTGTTAGTGTCTTTTAACACAACACTCACATAGATCTGGTTCTTTCCCCAGTAGAGTCGCCAAAAACTGTTGGTCTGAAAATCTGTCGGGAGGGAAGATCTATGGATAGACGAGCCAACAGTGTGCAGGGCATAGCCCCTCTTTGAGATAGCAAAGTGAAACTGGTTTATTGCTATTCTACCAGTAGGAATCATGCAAGTCCTACAATATTCTACCTTCAGGGGTTTGGGATCTCGTCCTAGTAGGGGTATTTCCAACTGTGAATAGAAAGGAATGAAGGGAGGAATGGAGATAGGATAGATCCGAAGGGAGAAAAGAAATGAATTCCAAAGTAGAAAGGTCAGAGGGTTTATGTTTTGGGCTGGTAGTAAACAGAGCCAAACCTACTTGCATAAACGAACAAAGCAATACTGATGAGCAAATGACAAAAAGTAGAGATAGATCTAACAAAAAAGCAACACAGATCTAACTTAAGAAAGATCTAATGCACATAACACATCCATTGAGCACAAAGTCTTAATTTCTGTATTAATATTTTCTGTTACAAAAAGTACAAAGCCTTTTTTAATACAACAAGTATCCAAGTATATATAGAAGGAGAAGGAGAAAGAAGGCAAAAAGGAACCAACAACTATTTACAAAATATTTACAAAATATCTAAAAGTCAACTGTTGACTTTGGGGCAATTTGGTGGATGACAACATCCCATGGTGCAACATGGATGATGTCATCATTTGTGCCAACATTCTTTTAAATATTTTACAAAAAAAGAATAAATCCTAGGAGGAAGGAGCCTATTCGTCATCGTCCCATGGCTGGAAAGGAGTATCCTGCTTCTACTCAGGAGAGGAAATGTGAAATTGAGCTCGGTACTCCATGAACTTGCTAATCATCGGTTGAAGTTGATCCTGAGCGGGACCCTTGGTGTGATCACCGATGACCTCGCAAGTCTCCCATTCATCTCGAGTCTTTTCGGGAGTTTGAAGTATTTATTACTGCCTCCATTAGGTAACCCAAAAGTCACGGCTACAGCCGAATGTTGTTGATAGATTCTGTATCAAAAGTGGCCTCTGACCCCAAACCTTGCGAGACGATCTCCTTAAAGAGCTGAATTGTATCATCTGCCTTCCTTAGAGTGTAATCCACACCGAGTAACCCTGAAGACATCCTCAAGATGATTTGCTCCATTTGATGCATGGCCTCCAGGGCTTCCTCCTTGATTTTGTCTATTTTCTCCAAGACAAACTCCATTTGATCAACCCGATAATCCAAAGTAGCAAGGACCTTGTTGGGTGCTCGCGGGTGATCAAAGATGCCAAACTTCACCAAGTCATCGACTGGGTAGTCGAGCATCTTTTGGAATGTCTCGTGTTACAACCTGGCATGGTCCAACTCTTCGGAGATAGGCCTTGCGATTGCTTGGAGTTCATTGTTAGCTTGATCTATATTGTGATAAAGCTCTATGAACTTTGTTATCACTTCCTCACTATCTTTGAGGATTTGGTCTCTCTAGGAAGACACTGCCATACCTTACTTGTTAATCTTGGCGTACTCATTTATCTTCTCCTGACTAAGGGCTTCAGGAGTTTCGGTGGCAGCTACAGGAGGTGCACTACCCATTTTCTGTAGGGCTTAGAGAAGATGTTTGTTCTGTTCTTTCAATATCCTCTTCTCTTCCTTTGCTTCCTAAAGCTTTTTGCAAAGGGCATCCACTACAGATAAGGCCTCTCCCTATAGGATTTCTGAGGATGTTCCCATTGTGACCTGAGTCACTGTAAAATCTATAGGAGACAGATATTTTTTCCTTTATGGGATCAGGGTACGCGATCTCCATTACTCTTTCACCTAAGGTGCTTTGAGAGAAGCGGGTTATAGCCTTTTGCTTCTTAGCTCCTTTTGTTGGAATAACGGAGAAGTCCATAGGTGCAATGGGGACTTTCCTCTTGTGTTGGCTCAGGTGTTTGGAGATCCATTCTGGACTTAAGGGAGTGGGACCAGGGGAAGAGGAGGGAACATGGGTGGAAGAAGGAGCAGCTGCAGTGGACACGGGGAAATGCATCGAGACACTTGGTGGTAGCATCGAGAGAGAAGCCAACATAGTGCTCACGGGAGTAGGAGTCACTGCAGGAGAGGAAACCATAGGGGTGGAAGGGATCTGAGAGATGAGAGAAGAAATGTTGGGGGACAGATCTACGAGAGAAGAGAAGATGGAGGAAGAGGAAGGGGGAACAGTAGAAGATGGGGGAGAAGACACAACCAAAGGAGTGGTTGGTTGAGTGACATGAGGAGGGGAAGGAGAAGCGGGGAGATGGGACAAAGGGAACTTCGGTGAGTTACAGATAGTGGTGACATCCCGAGTGGATGTGCCTTTCGGAACAGCTTACCGCTTCTTCTTCTTCTAGAGAGAGATCGGAGCTTACTACCTGTTCTTCGGTGGCGGAAGGAGGACTCTTGGGAGTTTCCTCCTGAGCAGTGCTTGATTCTCCCTCTTTATCTTTTCCTTTGCCCTTTGGTAAGTTCTTTGGCTTAGCAGGTGCATCACCCAAGGGAGATGTGGTGAAGTCTACCCCAAGGTAGATGAGACCGTTTTTCCGTACCAATGCTCTGTGCGCTGCAGAGTTCCTTTAACTCTTTCCTCAATAGTTTGAGGTGCCTTTGTTCTATCTATCTCAGAAAATGGCCAATTGTCCCCATTCCTGTCTAGATAGACCTGATCAAATTCTTGATCAGTCGCTTGGAAACCTTTCGGGACAATGGCCACACCATATTGGATGATCTCTGCCAGGGCCAGGCAGGAGTGATCCTTTCTTCTGAGCTCGACCTCATGATACATATCGATATAGATATCTTCAATCTAAGGGATGTGGATTGGATCGAGATTTTCCCTTGGAAGGTAATTGCGAGGATCAAAGGTTGGCCTTACCGGAAATTGTGCTTCAAGTTGAGCAATTCAAGCTCTATAAACATTTCCCAGGCTTTGCTATGTGAAGTGTAGGTGTACCTTCCCACTGTGAGGGGGAATGGAGTTCCACCCTTCTTTCTTTTCAGACACTTCTCGTGGTATGTGATGAGTTATCTAGACAGCTCCAATAGGATCAGCTTAGGCCCTACATATCTCGGTAACTTGGTGGGCTCCCCCAAGAAGTTGGCAGCTTTGAGATAGGTGAAAGTGGGGAATTATGTAAATAACGCTCCCCACTTCTCTGTGGTAGTAACCACGCTCTTGGTTGTCCGACCGTGAGTCATATTAGGCCTCAATAGGTAGATGACACCATAGAAGAAGGCATCATTAATTTTTCTTAATTGTGTGATGTTGTTTTCCAGTCTCAACTCTAGATAGTATTCGTATATTCTGACCTGGGCCATACCCCCGCATCGATTCAGTGCTGGGTAGTCTCTTTCAGAGGCAACAACGTATACCACGTAGGAGTTCATGTAGAACTTCCCAGTTGTTGAGAGTTGTTGAAGCTGCTTGGAGATGGTGCTGCTGATAATCTCCACCCATTCAAAACGTTGATCAGGAACGTTTTTGCTCATGGTTTCCAAGTATCTGAGCATCCACTTGTGAAAATAATGGGCATCAGGAAGCCCAAACACCCTGCTCAGGAAAGTGATGGTGTCACTCAACTCTTCTAAGAAGTCACTGCGATGAATGACTTGTGGCCACCTGCTCACTACCTTCTTGTTTTTCAGGTATACTTCATTCATTAACTACATGCATTTTTCTTCATTTTAATTCCATGCCTTTATGCTGTCTTCCTGGCTTATTGCCACAAAATTCCGGTGGTGGGGATACCCAACATGATTTCAAAGTGTCAGGCAGTGAGGTTGATTATTACCTTGCCCTTCTCATTCTCGACACATCTTGTGTCCTTATTGTAAGAACGACCTACCACCATCAGAACTCATTGTTAATAAAGGTGCTCACGGGAATTCCCACGGTGAAATGTAAACCACTTTGCGCAACTAATCTGTCCATCCATTGACTACATGTGACCTTATTGGTCCTAGCCCGAAGTCCTCCACGTCAATATGACCAAGTTCTAAATCTCTGATGTCTAGGTCACATTCTGCAAGGGATTCGGCATCCCGACCCTTTGGTATTTATACTTCATTTCTTCCTCTCTTATTCGGCTTTACCCTTAGACTTGGTTGGCTTCTTACTCAATGAAGACATTGTGTATCTCGAGTTCGAGATGCTGATCTACAAGAAGAAGCGGGAAGTCCATCACGAAGAGCCATGTTAGTGTTAAGTTGTCCATCAAAGGTTACCGAATGAAAATTTATGCATTTAGAAGCTTTTGGGCACAATGCACAATTATATCTTTGCAGGTTGCGGTCGAAAAACAAGGAAAACTTTGGGAGAGTGTTGCACCGAAGAAAACCACGCCAAAAGGGGCGCGGGGTGTGGAAAAATCACACACAACATTCAAATGTTGGTGTCAATGTATGTGCACCTGCGCCATATGAAGGGTTTTAACTGAGCGCAGATATTTTTGGTGTAGCAAGGCTTCAGGGTGTGCCATTCGCACAGACATAGTACATGTTGCAGAACATTATGATGTGCCAAGGGGGCACAGGTTCAAAGGGTGCATCATTACGTTAAGTTGTGCAAAAACTTAGCTTTGCATGGCGCAAGTAGGGTCTACACGACATTCAAATGTTGGTGTAGCTGTGGTTGCGCTTGTGCCTGTGTTAGTGTTTTAAGAATTTTATAAGGCACGTGAAAGGCTGATGTTGCACGTGGGGATAGTGCACCCCTTTAGCGTGATTGTGTTTAGTGTAACAGAGATGAAGCTTGCACCAAAGAAAATAGTGGGTTTAATTTGCAACAACTTTAGAATTTTCCCTCTTTTGACAGGTTTGTGGTTTTAGCTTCTCTTAACTCAGATTTTTGACAGTGAGGAGAACGGAGGGAAAAGAGACAAGGATCCTTTCTGAGACAAGGCCTTCCAGGTTAGCAGATCTGGAAGGAGGGTAAAACTAGTTTGGTGGGTTGATTTGCAAAACGGGCTGGAGTTGTATTATCTTCTTAGGTTCATTTTTTGTGTTTTTGATAATACCAACCTCTAAAAACAACAACAAAGATACCTCAACAAAACCACAAGAAGAGTAAGGACCACCTACCAGGAATATATATAGGATAGAGGAAATGATGTGGGGTCCTTGAATGCGATGGAAAGTGACACACGGGGCTGACATGAGCATTGAAAAATGTAGAAGAATAACATTTTTCCATGTTTTTTCAGTCGTGAAAATGACAGGTTGGATGCACCTATTTATAGTAAAAGGTGCAATAAACACGCCACCAAATTTTTCAAGGCGCATCTAGATAGACGCCAACATGAAAATGTTTGTGCCCTAGGCGCAAATTTGGGAATGTCAACATTGCTTTTTCAGTGCTTTGGTGTACTATAAAGGGGCACAACATTTTTAGTGTTGACAAGTTGGCGCATGCACCTTGATGCACTGAAAGGCGCAACATCCAAGTGTTGACACTCCAAAGGATGCGCCAAAGGAAAGAAGGGGGTGAAGTTTCATTTGATGTTGCATGAATAAAACTTGTGCCCAACCAAAAAAGACCGAAAATAGCCAAGTTCTAAAAACTAGATTTTCCGAAAGGGATTTTATGCCACTCCGAACGCTAAGGGACCTCGATGGGGAACTAGAAAGGAAATTCGGTATGGTTACCTAAAAAATTGCCCTTGTCAATTTTATAGGATAACAGGGTTCCTTATCACCTTTTACAACTTTTGGGAAAAATACAAAATTTCTAATTTTTTTCCGCTCCTCTGTCTTTGAAAACGGGCTTGACACATGTCTCGATGTGGGTCCCAAAGGAATCATGGCTCAATTTTTCCTTTTTACCTATTTTTGGGAAAAGGAATTTTTTTCCAAATTTTCCCCGAGAGTCCACACGTCCGCCATTGACTAAAGTAAATTTGACTATTCTCTTCAGCGTCTTTGCTTCATTTTGATGCCTTTAATCTTTTAAACAATAAGGGAAAAAAATCCAAGTTGCCTCCGTGGCCTGCCTCCCCGCCTTTTGAATTTTCAAGCCACCATGCATCTCAATGGTGCATTTTGAGATGGTTCTAAAAAGTAGAGACCCCAAAAGAGCACAGGCACAACACATGTCTCACTGGTAGAGTCTCATTAAAAAGTTTGAAAGCTTAGCGGAAGGATCCATGTGTCTAAGGTCTGAGATAGTCTTCTGCGGCCGTTGCAAAGTCCAAGAAAAAAGGCAAGTGAGTGGAAGCCTCCAAGTGTCCTCCTGTCACTTATTCAAAATAAGACTCAAGGGACGGTCCCCAACCATGCACAGTCCCTCCACGTGTCTTAGGCCCTTTAGGAAGTTGCTTCAAAATTATAAGTAAAGGAAAGCTCGGTGGAAACCTCCACATGTTTTTATGGCGTAACTTCAATATGGTCCCCAATAGCGAAGAATTTGAATGAGCATGGGCTCACTACATGTCCCAGGCCTTAGAAAATTTCTTTAAAATTTTAAGTAAAGATCGGAGCCGGTAAAATCCTCCACCTGTCCCTCTATCACATTTGTTAAGGTGGGACCCTGAGGCAGATTTTCAAATGAGCGCCAACCCACCACGTGTCCATGGCCCGCCAAAACTTTACCACCTGTATAAAAATTATCTAAGTCCAAGAAAAGTAGTGGAATCCTCCACGTGTCCCTCGCGTAACTCCAAGGCCAAACCAAAAGGTGAGTCTTCAAACAAGCGCCGTTCCTCCACGTGGATAGGTTTTGGGTTAAAATGATCCAAAAATTTTTAGAGTGCCCGCCAAGCCGCATCCAACCAAAAGAGCCACGTTGCCACTAATTTAGAGATGTAAGTTTGACAGAAAAGCACACTGTCAAAATGTAAACATGTAGGGAAACCACCATTTGATCCCAAAGATGAAATTTTCTTCAAAGACAGAGAATTTGGAAATGTTGTAAGTTTCAAACATGATCCTCTGAGCTACATTCAATCACGTTTCCTCAGGTGTTTGGGATAAAAATGGCAGGGACAACAACACATGACTACAAAAAATGGAAGGAAAGGAACAACCGAATTCTTATGCCCAACTTACAGACACCTTCAAAAGGACAAAGAAATGAAGAAAAATTCTAGATTTTTAAGTGACCTTCGACCAAGGAGGAACTAATCATGGCAACCAAATAGAGGACACAGTCCTCAAGTGCCAACATGGGTAGATAAAAAATGTGACAGAGGCTGCAAAATGGGGGATCTTTAATGGAAAACGGGGCTAGAGTTATTTGAGCACCAACATCAGCTCCAACTCGGGGATGGGCACTCCCTGTGAGTGCAACAAGAACCAAATAATAGACCAAGTGCCAAAAAAACATCCATTGGGTAAAGGAGTCAGATTGCAGAGTAGAAAACTAGAACCATCCCTAAAAATGAACCAAGAAACCAACAAAACTAGGTCACCAAGGACTAGAATGAGCAAAAACACAAAAGACAAAAAGAAATTAATGAACTATACACTGTACAAATTATGATCACCTTGATTCTAGGGAATCAATCCAAGAAATGTTTCAAGTTCCTACCATTAATAGGTAATTTGATAAATTCTCCATCCAAGTATTTCAAGAAGAAGGTATGTTCACCAATCCGAATGTCAATGGAAAAAGGGCTCATCCATAGTGCATCAAATTTACCATGTTTTCACTTGTCTTCATGCCTGCTATCCCATAACAGCAAAAGATCCCCAATGCTAAAAGCTCTTAGAGTGACCTTCTTGTCAAATAAATTCTTCAATTTTTATTTGAACTTCACATGCCCTTGGTGATATGCCCTCCTTTCTTCATTAATTTCAACAATCTGGATAATGTGAGCAACATATGGACTAAGTTCTTGATCTTCTAGTTGTTGAATTAACTTATATAAGGATAATTGCATATGTAGGGGCAACAGATCTTGAGTTCCATACACCAACTCAAAATGACTTTTTCCAGTAGCTCTTTTAACAGTAATTTTGTCATCCCAAACAACAAACTTCAACTTGCTCACCCCACTTCCTTTCGTTTAGCTCCAAGGTTCTCCTAATGATTTTTAATAGATTTTTATTGTTGGACTCTACTTTTCCATTGGATTGTGGGTTATAGTTGGAGGTATATGTCAAATTTATCCCATATTATTTACACATTGCCACCAAAGGATTAGCTCAAGCTCATGGCATTGTCAAAGAACAATTTTAACGGCACTCCAAACTGCCGTAGATGATATGGTTTAGCATGAAGTCCATGAAAATTTTGTGTGTTGCTTTCTTGGTGGGGATTTCCTCCACCCACTTATTGAAGTAATCAATAACTACAAGAATCAACTTATGGCCAACACTTGAAGGGTCTAAAATTTCACCAATGAAATCCATTCCCCATTGATTGAACGAGGCTTCAATTGACACAGGCTGTAAAGGAAGGGAGCCCGAAGCTTTCGATCTTCCAAAAAAATGCTGGTAACTCTCACATCTTTTAACCAACAAGGTTGTATCTTTGAAAATATTTGGCCACCAATAACTATCCCTCATGATCTTGTGTGATGTGAATTTTCTAGCAAAATTCCCCCCACAAAATCCTCCATGGAGATCAATAATTATCTTAGGGGCTTCATCTTCAATAATGTACCTTAAGAGAACTCCCTCAGGGTTCTTCCAAGCTAACCCAAAATCAGTAATGACATATTTCTTGGAAGCCAACTTAAGAGCCCTCTTCTGATTTTTACTCAAATACTAGGGGCGGTTTAGATGTGTGAGATAAAAATTATATCTTTGTACCATTCATAACTCACCAACTTTTTAAGGACATCCACCCTTCCTTCTTCTACTTAATTCACCTCAATAGTTTGCAAGTTTATCTCAGCCATAATTTTAGCTAAGCCCAAACCTCTTACCAATTTCATGGTTTGGATATCCATGTCATACTCCTATAACTTGTTCACCCATCTGCACCTTTTTCTTGAGACCTCCATCTCTATAAGACATCTTTCACCATGGTGTGGGAAACATAAGAAACAACTTTAAAGCTCAAAATGT
The DNA here is from genome assembly GCA_018340775.1 of Taxus wallichiana var. yunnanensis. Taxonomy (NCBI): domain Eukaryota; kingdom Viridiplantae; phylum Streptophyta; class Pinopsida; order Cupressales; family Taxaceae; genus Taxus; species Taxus wallichiana. The sequence continues at coordinate 94,719,324 of CM031233.1, read as the reverse complement.
AAGGTCTAAAAACCTTTATTTCTTTTACCAAGGAAAATTCTTGCTTCTCCATAATGGTGTACTTCAACTCATCCCCTTGCAGTGTCTTACTGAAAAAGGCAATTGGCCTCTCATCCCCTTCATCATCCTTCTGCAACAAGATAGATGCAATAGTGTTCTCTGAAGAAAAAGTTGAAAAGGCTTCTTATTATCTAGAGCTGCAAAAAAAGTGGCATGCTTTAATTATTCTTTGATCCCATTGAAATCCTGAATGGCAGCCTCTTTCCATTTGATAACTTGGTCCTTCTTTAGCATGCAAGTAATTGGAATGGTCAACTCAAAAAGTTTGATATGAATCTTCTGATAAAGTTTATTTTCCCAAAGAAGGACTGAATTCCCTTCTTGGTTCTTGGAATTGGGACCTTGCTGATGGCCTCTACCCTCTCAGGATCAATCATGACACCATCCCTTGACACAATATGACAAAGTAACTCAACATTTTGAACTTTGAAATGGAAATTCTTTGAATTGAGTGAAATTCCATACTCTCTGCATATTATCATCATTTTTTCCAAGTGTTGCAAGTGATCACTTTGCTTTCTAGAAAACACAAATCACATCGTCTTGGTAGACAACAATAAAATCATTAATGTAATTAGCAAAAGCAACATCCATTTCTCTTTGGAAGGTAGCTCCAACATTCATAAGACCGAATGACATCCCGACATAAACACATGTTCCCCATGGAGTGGTAAAGGCAGTCTTTATTCTTGTTGACTCCTTCACAACAACTTGATTATATATGGAGAAACCATCCAAAGTAGAAAGCAACTCAGATCTAGTCACTAATTGTAGTATATTTTCCATGTTTGGTAAAGGATAATTATCCTTCATTGATGCTCTATTCAGATTTCTAAAATCCACGCACAACCTGATATCACCATTATTTTTTCTAACTGGCACTAAGTTTGCAACCCAAGAAGAATACCTTATTGGCTGAATGATCCCTCCATCCCTCAATTTCTTTAGTTATTCTTGCATTTTAAGAGATAGGAGTGGGTTGATCAGCCTATGCTTTTTCCTGAATGGTTTTGCATTAGATTCCAAAGGAATTTCATGTTGAAACAAATCCTCTTTGTATGCCTTCAACTCAGAATAAGACCAAGCCAAGCAATCCTGATATTTCTTCAACAACTAGACATAGGACTATTTTTCCTCCTTGTTCATATTGCTTCCCAACCAGATCTTCCTCGGTTTCTCCTTTGTACCAAGGTCATGCTCCTCAATATCCCTTGAGGCTGCTATATGCTTGTTAATAATGCAATCAACATTATCAAATTTTGATTCAAGAGAAATTATTCCTCTAGAAATGGTATTAGTTTTCAGTTGGATGATGTCTTTGCCAAAAAATGTTTCTTTAGCCTCTGCTGCACACACCATTGGCTCCAAATCAATACACTGATAAAAAAATTACCTCTTATTCTCGAGAAATCATTTGACTTGAGCATCATCATAAAAAATTTGCCAAATTTTAATGTTGTCGAGACAGATGGCCTTGTTAACATTTCAACATCATATTCACAATATGGGGACATTGCAAAATTATAAAACCGAGATCCCATTACTTTAAGCTTGTTTTCCATAACATTGAACTTCTATCATGATGTAAAATGTTAAATGAATTAAACATCTCAATCAAGTCCGAAATCTTATGCGTGTACTATTTCATTCTCTTGATTTTTAGTAACATATATTTTTCTAATTTGTTTAACAATAAGTTCTGAATCTCCCTTAACAATGATGTCCTTAACATAGTATTTCCAATAAATTCTCAAACCTAACAACAATGCTTCATACTCAGCAATGTTGTTAGTACACTCAAAGTTAATTTTGAAATAAAAAACAAACTCTTCCAAGCTTAGGGAGATCGAACTACACTAGCACCATTTCCAAATTTGGAGCAAGCTCCATTAAGGTGATTGGTGATCTATGAAATGGTCCTTACTACCATGGAAATGCTTCCCGAATGCTAACGTGAATACAAATACCTTTGGATCGGGTCTTGGTTCTGGTTATGGTTGTCTGATTGTGCGATAGGGCTCTAGTTCTTTCTTGCATGCAGATCTCCTTCGTTCCAAAATTGAAAATGTGGCCAACCTCCCAAACAAAGTTTCCAAATGGTTATATTATAACTAATGATGGTTAGCGTGACCATCTTCGGTTCCAGTATAACCAGCGTCGGTTAAGGCAGGAAATTCTTAGTTTCCAAAATAACAGATCTTAGCTATCGTTTTCTAGTTTTTCCCATTTGTTCCATGTCTAAAATGGTGTTTGGCACTTAGATAAGCAGGCATGCTGTTAGAGGAAGAATAGGCATGTGATTTTATGTGACGCCCCACCCCAGGACACCATAAACACACCCAAAACATGCCTAAAAATTTGTGGAAATATTTTTTTTGATTAATGATTACTTAATGTATATGCTTAACCATAATCCCCTTAAGATTTATTTTATACCAATTTATAAATTAGCTCAAAAATTAAATAACTCATTTTCCCCTAGTAATCTAATTATTCATTCCTGTTGAGCTTACTAAGGTCACTTTAAAAGTTACTACACCCCTTTTAATATTTATTAATTTTCCTTTTTTTTATTAGCTTGCCACACCCTCCACAAATGTTATTTTCCCATTCCCATGAAATGATCATGACTTAAAAGAAATGTAGGGTTGAATGAGAGCCCTAGGATGGAACACATCTTGACCATTGATTTTAAATCTTCCCTAGGTTTGCCCTAATGCATCTTTATCTCTTTTCTTTTCTTTTCCATACCATTTTCTCTCATTTTGTTATTTTGTTTCTTCTTGCAGGTGGAGGGGGAACTATGGAGGCTTGATTCATGGATTGGAAGACTATTTTCCTCATTGTATTGTTTATGAAAACCAAAACAACATGCCATTAATGATAAATGTACATTTTTCTCTGTGTGGCCACGGATTAGGAGGGAGTGCGTGCGTTTGGGGCTCACGGTGGTGAGGCTTGCATGAAGAAAGAGATGGGGCTGCATGGGAAGAGGAGCGGTGGAATGGAGTGGGCACGCAGGAGGGGGTATGGATACCTAGGTGGGCGGTGGTGGCGTGGGTGGTGGGTATGGGACCGCTACGTGGAGTGGGGAGGAATTGCGCGGGGTGTGGGGGGCCGTGGAGGACAGGTGGAGCAGGGTTGGGTGTGTAGAAGAGGGTGGTTCGGTGGATAGGGTGTGGGGAGGGTTCGGACCTCCCCAAATTTATTTCTTTTTTTTTTAATATGGCAGCCATACTTTTTTTTTTTTTATTAGTTTTATTTGATAAATATTTTAGTTTAGTTTTTTAAAGGTTTATTATATATATATATATATATTAATATAATGTGTTTATAAGTTAATATATATTTATATATACTAATATATTGATATTTTAATGTATAATATGTGATATAGTTATATTGGTAACATAAATGTATATTATAATATATAAAATATAATACATCTATATTACAATGCATAGTACATAATTTATATAACCCCAATAGTAATATAAATACTAATGGATCATAGTATAGTAAATGTTATTTTGTAGAAATAAAATATAGTTATGTAATATAACTATATTAAATCCATTTTATCCCTTTTTTTTAATTTCTTGAGGAGTAAGAAAGCTTAAGGTGGTCTATGCATCTTCATAAAATGTGTGTGTGTTTTTTTTATAAGAAGAAGAATGAAGCTATATCTTTCAACTAAGAAAATTTGAATATTTATGAAATTTAGCAAAGTAATACACATTCAAATTTGTTTTCTTTTTTTTAATTTATTAAGTTGCACATAAAAGGATCAAAACAAATTTTTATTTTCATACCATCCCAAAAATTCAAACTCTCAACCACCAAACTATGACTAGATTATTTTACTAATGCTCTAACTAAATAAATATTTCAGATTTACAAATGGGGAGGATAACCAACAAGAATATCCCATTCTCTTTTGGGAGATTTCCAACATCACATTTTGTTTCTTTTCTTTTGTAAAAAAAATAATACTTCCAATATGTAATGCTTTCATTTCAAAAGAGAAGAGTTCTAATCATTTTCTTGATACATGAAAACATCTATGTTGTAAGATAAGATATCTTTTCCAAGGGATTAAGTTCCCAAAAGGCATAATATAATTCCGTAACATTCAAAATATAAAAGAGGTTTTATTTTAACAACACAAAGAGAGCTTCCACAAGCCATTCTTTTCAAGATACAATGAAAATGAAGTCCATAAAATGGTAAAGGAGACAAGGTGAATTCCAAATTGACAAGTGTATTCATATGTCCTCCAATAGCTTTCCAACTCCAAAAGTTTCCAAAGGACCAACACAAGGAGAAATAAGGGCTTGTTTAACCACCCAACCTTTAGGAATCATCACATGCCTTTCTAAGGTTGGAAGACATGCTAGCCTCCCCCAACCCATGGGAAAGAGGACTAGCTTCCAAAACTTGCAAAATTTTTAGGGAGACAACCAACATTACATTCACATAAAGGCAAGACAAATAATAAGAAAAACACCAATTTTTCAAAGAAGAAAAAGAGGAGAAACCATGTTCTACCTCTAAGATGGGGAAGAGAAGAAAGAGATCTCCAAATGCCAAAATTGTAGCCAACATTGGTTGCATAAAAAAATGATCTCCACAACCTCCTTATTCCTCCAAAGTCATCAAACCCTCCTTATTTCTCCATCCATTCACCAAAATCCTTCTTGGGAGGATTTTCAAACCCAAAGGGTTTCCTCTCCAAGAATGGGGAAGGGGGTTCAAGCCATATGAACCACCTTCCCCACCTCAAACCATTTGAGGGGAGTAACTAAAATCCTACATGGCTTGCCCATCAAGCCATGAGGATTGAGAGGGAAAAATCCCTCTCTCTTCCCCACAAAACTCCAAAAATCCATCATGCCATATGATGGATGGAGGAAAATAAAACAACAAACATAACAACAAATAGCCACACCCAAAAGCAACACACATTTTAAACAAAAAAAACTACAATCTAACATGATATGAAACATAAAAAAATGAGCTCAAGGATCCTACCTCCAAAATCTCTCCAACACTCTAACTTTTCCTCTTCTTTATCCAAGCAAGCTCTAGCTCCAAAATCCACAAGCCTCCAAGCAAAAGCTCCAAAAAAAAGTTCTCTTCTTTCCCCATGAGGGAGAATTTGAAGAGGAGCCAACAAAATCCTCACAAATGAGGGGGTGACATGTGTCACCCCTCTCTTCCTCAAGGTCAAAGATTCTCAAATAAAAGAGAGAAAGGATAAAATAGCTTTTAACCCTCTTCTCCCAAATTACTCAAAATGAACAACAAAACAAACTTGTGCAACTTTTAACAAAGCACACATACCCATCCACCTTACATGGATGTGACCAAAGGGAGGAAAAATGGGAGGAAACTCCCTCTATGCCTTGGAATTAAGCCCCTACCTATTAGGTAGGGTCCAAGGGCCCATTTTCATGCTAAGTGAACTCCCAAACTAAAAAGGGGTCACTTAAAATGCCTAAAATAGCCCAATTTCGGGTTTGGCACATTTGGGCACAAGTGTAGAGGATGTGGGGCCCACCCAAGGGTTCACATGTGACCCTAATCCCCTTTAATTAAATACATCATTATACAAACTCAAAACTTAATGCAAGTGGGGGCCATTAAGTCCCCAAATCAAGTTTACAAAGCAAACTAAACATCCTAAGCAAGATTAATATTACAAGACATATTACATTACAAATGAGGGTCACTCATGGTGCCCAAAACAATAAACTCTAATACTAAGGCCTCATACAATAAACACGGTTAGGACTTAGCCCCATGGGCTGCTTGTGCAAAATTGTGTAACTACCCTAAATCCCACGTTCTCCTGTGACCTGTCACCACACACTCATTGCACACATTAAACACACCTGTATGATAAAATGTGAATCAACTACTCAATAAGAAATCAATGAATTCTATACTAGCATATCTTCATTCTGGAATCAAAAATGTGACAACATGCATAATTATACACAATTCACCATGAGTTAGCCATAACGATAAAGTGACATACATCCATAAAATCCAACCATGCAATCTAAACTGAGTATCCATCAATTATAAATACAGTCCAAACAACATCATATCAGTTAGTGTCCATGACATCATAAGATAAGATGACAACATAGTAATTAAGCTAAATTGGCACTATACGCCTAAATATATATATATGTCTAATAAGATCAAATTAAAATGTCCAAAATATATCAATTCCCTATCAAAACATGCCTATGAGTAAAGAGAACAACAAATAACTGAGGCTATAAAAATGTGGGCACTACATCCCCTCTACTAAAATTAGACTTCCTCCGAAGTCACCGGGAAGAGATAGGAATATCTAGCCCTCAATGGTGTAGCATCCTCTCGTAGTAGTGTTGTCTCATCATATCTGTCCCACTTTGCACTCTAACCTAGTCCAACTCTCAACCCCAAAGGGCCAACCTCCATTGTTGCAATATGTGTACGGGCTCCAGTCTCCACTGCCCTTCGTCCTCTGCCTATAATGCCGACCAATCCAAAACATGAGAAACATCGGTATATATCTACATAGTATTGAAACATGAAATACATCGTGGGCCGTGTGAAAGGTGTGGTGGAAAAGCTAGGCGATAGGAAACTTGAACGATGACCTCTAAAATATCAAAATGCCCCACAAAACGAGGCGATAGCTTAGAACCTTTTCCATAGCTGATTGGGATCTTATGAGGATGAACTCTTAAGAATATTTTGTCACCCACTGAGAAGTGATGATCAATCCTCTTGGTGTCTGCATACGCCTTCTAGCGTGCTCTAGCCTACTCAAGAAACTATCTAATCATAACAACCTGCTGCTCTAAGTCCTGTAGGTAAGCTGGTCCAAGAATAATGCTATCGTCTAGCCTGTCCCAACTCAGAGGTGTCCCTGTAAGGTCGACCATACAAAGCCTGTAGGAGCCATAATAATGGAACTATGATAGCTTTGTTGTTTTATGCAAACTCAACTAAATGAAGATAATCTTCCCACTTCTTTTATGGTCCATCACATACATCCTCAACATGTCCTCCATTACCTGATTAACCCTCTCTGTATGTCCATCTGTCTCTGTATGATGATCTTTGAGCTGAAATTAATCTGAGTATCAAGAGTGGCCTGAAAGGAAGTCCAAAAAACTGAAGTGTAAATGGTATCCTTATCATTTATGATGGTCTTCAGAATCCCATGCAATATAACAATGTCCTCCATAAATACTTTGGTGATGGCCTATGCATTATAGGTGACTTTGGTTGGCGAGAAATGCACAAACTTGTTCAACTTATCCATAGTGACCGTAATGGCATCATGATGATAAGAAGACATAGGGAGTCCTACTATGAAGTCCATGGAGATCACATCCCATTTCCACTCTATAATATCATGAGGATGTAAGAGTCATGCGGGATGAGAATGCTCTGCCTTGACCCTCTGACACTCAAGGCATCATGCAACAAAATATGCTATGTCTTTTCAAGGCACCGCCAATAATATAACTCCCTCAAATCCGCATTAAAATTTTTCATGCTTGGATATGCTGCATATGGAGCTTGATGAGCCTTTGTGAGGATGAAGTTACACAGATCACTGACTTAGGCACATAGATGCGCCTATGAAACCAAAGTAAACCATATGTCTCTAAAATGCACCCTGAATATCTACCCTCTAAGAACCCTGTGACTCCAACATCTGTCTAGCACCCTCATAAAACTTGTCCTCTAGAAGATGCTAAATAATTATACCTCTCAAATCTGACTACAATGTCAATGAAGCAAGTACATGTCATCATCTACTAAGTGCATCTAGCAATGAAATTTTCCTTCCCTTTGATATATTGTACCTCCATGTTGTACTCACATAGGAACTCCATCCAATGCCATTTTCGAGTGTTGAGGTTTGGCTATGAGAAGATATGTTGTAAACTATAGTGGTCAGTCCTCATAATGAAAGGTCTACCCAAAAGGAAATGACGCCAACGCACAAGCACATGAATGACTGCTGCAAGCTCTAAATCATGGGTAGGATAGTTAAGCTTGAATTCTTTAAGATTACACAAATCAAAGGTAATCACTCAACGCTCTGCATAAGAACAACTCCCAAACCCTCTAGTGATGCATCAGTGTAAAAAACAAAATGCTCTGTTAGTCATCCTTTCGTAAGATGGGTGCCATGGTTAGCCTTTCCGTAAGCAACTGAAAGGCCTGCTCACACTTTTCTGACCAATCAAAATTCTTCCCTTTTCTCTGAAGAGAAGTAATAGGGTGAGAAATCCTAGAGAAATCCTAAACAAACCTACGGTAGTAACCTGTTAAGCCCATAAAATTCCTCACCTTTGTGACTGATGTGAGTGTTGGCCAATCCATGATAGCCTGTATCTTAGAGGGATCCACTGAGATACCCTCTCCTGATATGATGTGACCCAAGTACTGAATCTTTGTCTGGAAGAAGCTATATTTTTCCAAGTTCCCATAGAACTTTTGCTCTCTCAAAACCTATAGTACCTATCTCAAATTATCCTCTTGTTCCTCCTTGGAATGAGAATTATCAATATATTATCTAGGAACACTAAGACAAAGTGATCCAGAAAGGTCCTGAATACTCCATCCATTAGGCTCATGAAGATAGCTAGGGCATTAGTCAAACCAAATGGGACAAGTGTGAACTCATAATGCCCATAACGTGTGTGAAAAGTTGTCTCATGAATGTCTACATCTGAAATGTGCAACTGATGATACCTTGACTTGAGATCGATTTTGGAGAACACTCTAGCTCCCCGCATCTGATCAAATAAGTCATCAATCCTAGGGAGTGGATAATGGTTCTTTATTGTGACTTTGTTGAGCTTCCTGAAGTCAACACAAAGTCTGAGAGAACCATCCTTCTTCACAAATATGACTGGCACTCCCCAAGGAGATACACTAGGACGAATGAGACCCTTCTCCAACAACTCCTCTAACTGAATCTTGAGCTCATGAAGCTCTAGATTCATCATCCGATAGGGTTCCCTAGAAACTGGTGCAGATCTTGGCACTAAATCAATGGTGAAATCCACCTCTTTGTGGGGTGGTAACCCTGGAAGCTTTCCTAGAAACACATTTGCATACTCCCTCAAAACTGCATGATCATCTAAGGGTGAATGCTCTGGGGTGCTCTCTAATCGATCACTGATGGTGATACCAAACAACTGAAAACCTTTATGCATGCTCTCCTTAATTTTCTTAGCTGAGATAATACACAAATAGATATCCCTCTGCATCCCCGATATCAAAACTACAATCCCAAGATTATCCCGACACTCAATGACCTTATTTCTGCAATCTACCTTAGCCCGATGAGCTTCGAGCCAATCCATACCCAAAACTACCTGATAAGATCCTAGAGGGATAACTCGGAGGTCAAGTGTACTGGAGAAAACTCCTAAATCAAGTACGCAACTCTCCACATACAAGTCCACAATGAGTTTGGCTCTAAAGGCCAAATCAACCTGCCAATTATCTGGTTACCTAGCCACCACTAGCCCACACCGGTCCACTATAGAAGGAGATATAAAAGAATTTGAAGCACCTGAATCAAAAAGTACTGAGATAGAAATACCCCTGATAGTACCTGTCGTCTCAATAACTATGGCCTGATGCTCGGCCTTGACGGTTGTCAACCACTGCATATACATGATGGGCGTGTCCTACATCACCCACCATCTGCTCGGATCTAGAGGCTCTTTATGTATCCATGGTAGTGGGTTTGTGTGGGCACATATGCACATAGTGATTAGGAGAACCACAAATAAAACATCCTCCTGTACCCCTCTGAGATGGGGTCCCTCCTGTACTTTGGTGAACTGATCCTACCGGCCCAACCCTAGTAGATTGCTGCGTGTGAGCTAGATGTACCTGATGAGTACCCTGTCTCCTATCCCTGGGTCCACCAAAACCTCCTCTAGTGCCACCTCTCTGAAAGCTCTGAGTCTATCTAGCCTTTTGCTCCTGATGGCTATGATGTTGTGTCTACTACTATGGATGCGGTGGAACCCTCGTAGCTACTGGTGGAGGCTAGAATCCTCCTCTAGGGGTGGTACTATACCCCGTGACCTCTGACTCTAAAATTCCTACATCCTATCCCGAAACTTGCTTTTGTTTCTATCTCGGTGCTCCCGTGCCTTGGTCATGTTATCCTCAAATGCTAAGTATGCCTTCTCAATAGCCTTCTCAAGCGTGGGAGGAGATAACATCTTAATTGCTCCTACTATGTCTACATTCAGGCCTCGAATAAACTTGTTTACCTATAATTTTTATCCTACGAGATAGTCCACATACTACGAAACAACCAGAACATGCTCTCATACCTTTGCGCTACTGTGTCATATCCTGTCGTAAGTCGTGAAACTCATCAATCCTCTTCTACATGAAATGCTCTGACATATAGCGGGCCATGAATCACTCCTCGAAAAACTCCTAGGTCACTGTCTCTCGAGTCAAATGGAGCTTCTGCTCCTCATTCCTCCACCAAACGCTTACTACGTCTCGAAGGAGGTGTATGGAAAACCTGGCCTTGACATTTCTCTCGTAAGAGTGCAAGCCAAAGTAGCTATCCAGGCTAAGGATCCATGACTCATCCCCAAATCCATCTATAGAGCTAGTGTAAGTAGGTGGCTATAAGTGAAGAAGGTCTCTAATCACACTATCTGTATCTCGATCCTGGTGATGCAGTCCAATAGGTGAGTGGGGTCACCTATCCCCAAATGGTCCCTTAATATTGTGAGAACAACTTCGATGGTAAGAGGCCACCCTCTCGTGATGAACAAAGGGCTACGCGACCTCTCCCGCCTTGGGGTATTGTGCTCTGGTGGCTTTGAGTCTCAGTCCTCGCCTATCGGCTCCTCTCTCTAACGGCTCCTCATCTCTCGCCTCCTATGGTGGTGGAAGATGCTTATGCACAACACCGATCAACTGCTGAAGAGCCTCTAAGATCTAAGGCCCTAACTCAAGTGCCTGTGGTTCAGGCATAGGCAAACTATGCCCAAACCCCTAACCGAATGTTGTCTCATGGGTGCCATCCTATGCACGAGGTGAGCGAAGAGATTATTAAATTATAGTGATTGTTTTTTTTTTTTTAAATCTATTATTTTTATTTATTTTAATGTTATTAAAATACAGTTGACTAGTTAATTAATTACCCAAAGTGTCCGCATGTGTGAACCACTGCTCTGATACCAAATGTGACACCTCACCCTGGGACACCGTAAACACGCCCCAAACATGCCTAAAAATTTGTGGAAATATATTTTTTGATTAATGATTACTTAATTTATATGCTTAACCATAATACCCTTAAGATTAATTTTATACCAATTTATAAATTAGCTCAAAAATTAAATAACTCATTTGCCCCTAGTAATCTTATTAATCATTCATGTTAAGAATACTAAGGTCACTTTAAAAGTTACTACACCCCTTTTAATATTTATTAATTTTCCCTTTTATTTATTAGCTTTCCACACCCTCTACAAATGTTATTTTCCCATTCCCATGATATGATCATGACTTAAAAAAATGTAGGGTTGAATGAGAGCTCGAGGATGGAACACATCTTGACTATTGATTTTAAATCTGCCCTAGGTTTGCCCTAATGCATCTTTATCTCTTTTATTTTCTTTTCCATACCATTTTCTCTCTTTTTTTTTCTTCTTGCATGTTGAGGGGGAACTATGGAGGCTTGATTCATGGATTGGAAGGCTATTTTCCTCATTGTATTGTTTATGAAAACAAAAACAATAGACCATTAATGATAAATGTACATTTTTCTCTGTGTGGCCATGGATTAGGAGGGAGTGCATGCGTTCGGGGCTCATGGTGGTGAGGCCTGCGTGAAGAAAGAGAAGGGGGTTGCATGGGAAGAGGAGCAGTGGAAGGGAGTGGGCACGCAGAGGGGTATGGATGTGCAGGTGGGCAATGGTGGCGTGGGAGGTGGGTATGGGACCGCTACGTGGAGTGTGAGGGAATGTTCGCAGGCCGGTGTGGGGACTTTGGAGGATGGTGGAGTAGGGTTGGGTGCATAGAAGAGGTGGTTCGATGGACGGGGTATGGGGAGGGTTCAACCCTCTCCAAATTTATTTCTTTTTTTTTTTAATATGACAGCCATACTTTTTTTTGCCTATTAGTTTTATTTGATACATGTTTTAGTTTAGTTTTTCTTAAGGTTTATTATATATATATATATTGGGTAATATAATGTGTTTATAAGTTAATATATATTTAAATTATAATGTATAAGATGTGATATAGTTATATTGGTAAAATAAATGTATATTATAATATATAAAATATAATACATCTATATTACAATGCATAGTACATAATTTATACTTAATATAAATACTAATGGATCATATTATAGTAAATGTTATTTTGTAGAAATAAAATATATTTATGTAATATAACTATAATAAATCCATGGAGAAAACTATGGTGATGCGGTTTCTGCAGTTCTGGCTGCAGAATGTCTGCAAACTAAGCTTAATATTGCTGAGGAGAGGCTGATCTGTGGCCAGAATCGGTCGATTGAAAGCACGAGTACGAATGAAAGGGAAAGCATTGTAGGTACTGTCAGTGCAGTTTCTGCAGTTCTGGCCGCAGAAAGTCTACGCACTAAAGCTAAGAGTGCTGAGGAAAGGCAGATCTCCGGCCAAAATCGGACGGCTACAAATGAAAGTGTGGAAATTCCTAAATCCACATCTTTGGCCTGGAATAAGTTGCTACAAAGCCCTAGCACCAAGGTGGGTCCGAAAATTGCTGGACAGTTCACGTGGGAAAAGGACAATGAGGGTGCCACCTGCCTGAGGGTCCCAGATGGTTGTGTTGATAGAGCTTTAAGCAAAGCGAATCTCTCCCTCGTTGGTAAGTTTCTTGGCTCTAGACCTAATATTGATTTCATTAGAAAATGGGCTTTGAGAAAGTGGAAACCTAAGGGAGCCCTGAGCATTACCATCATGCCAAAAGGCTTTTTTCTGAAAAATTTAATCAGCAAGAGGATTTGGAATCGGTGCTTCTGGGAGGACCTTGGTGGTTGGGTAATATGGGGCTTTTTTTGAAAAAATGGTATCCTGGATTTGACCCTAATACTGAGAATATAAACACCATCCCAATCTGGTGTAGGTTACCTGGACTACCATTGCATTTTTGGGATGATGAAATTCTGCTAAATATTGCAAAATCCTTAGGTGCCCCTATCGGGCTGGATGGACCCACGAGAAACAGATCCAGACTTGCTTTTGCTCATTTCTGTATTTTTTCTACAATGGATCAGGAGTTTCCGAACACATAATCTTGAAATCTAGATATGGGATTTGGACCCAAAAAATTGAGGTTGAAACTTTGAGGTGTAAAACTATCATAGCATTGGGCACTCTGATAAAGGTTGTTCCAAGAAGAAGAATCCTGCAATGGAAGCTGAACAGCCTGTGGAGGACTCAGTTCGAAATAAGGATAGTAGGATTCCTAGCATGGATAGCTGGAATGAAAAGAAAGCTCCTAGTCAGAAGGAGTTGGAATTAAATAGAAAGGGGAAAAAAGGGGCTTTAGAACTCAAATAAGGAAGCATCTGGTCTGGCGTCCCAAAGTCTCAGCAGCAGCTTTACCTGAAGTTCCGAGCAAAGAAAACCTGGAAAATCCTGTGAAGGTATTCATGGTGGTGAACGAGCAAGAAGGCTCTGTGAAGGTTAATATAGTCCCTACTGAGCAATCTCAAAGCAATATGGAATTCGAGATAGATAATCAGATGTGTATCACTGAGGAAATTTCGAACAAGGAATGTACTGCTCCTAAAGAACCTTTGCAGAAAAACTCTCCTAGGGGAGATGGTAATTCTTTAGAAGATTTACTTCCTTGTTTCAGCAATATATCAGCGGATTCACCTGCTTGCTTCAGCACCAGAACAACTGATATACACACATCGGACAGGACTCAGAAAGAATGTGAAGAGGGAGAAGTTACGCCCATCTTGGATGAGGAGGATCCAGATTCGGGATTCACAAAGGTTATTTCAAAAAAGAAAAAAAGAATGAAAGGTTTGAATTGATCCCAGAATCACTTTACAGTGATAAGAAAAAAATAAAGATAACTGGGACACCTCCACATCCAGAACAACTAGATCTACTGCTAAACGAATAGTGGACTTTGGAGGAAGTACAAAAAGAGGAAGACCCTCTAAAAAGGCTCTTAGATCTAAGAGAACGGAGAGGGACATTGCAGATGGAGTTCAGCGCCAGTTGAACCATCAGGCAGTTCCAACCACCAAATATTCCAAATGAAGATTATTTCATGGAACATCCGAGGCCTAAATGGAAACTCCAAACAGAGAACCATCAAGGAGTTAAGGGACTCTAGCAATCCTAATATTTTGATTCTGCAAGAAACTAAGATGAAAGCTATGACCCTTGAAACTATTAAAAAGAGTTTCTGGGATATCTCTGAAATGGCGGCTGTTGACTCCCAGGGAGCTTCTGGAGGGCTGGCTACTCTTTGGGATAAAAGACACTGTACTGGTATGGTTCTTAATGCTAGTATTAATCATCTTGCAATCAAATTTGTTGCTTTTGAGAATAATGGTGAATGGATCCTTTCTAACATTTATGCCCCTAATACGGTTAGTGGTAGAAGGAAGCTTTGGGCTGACCTTAAAACTTTTAGAAACCAGCATTGTTCTACTAACTGGCTTATTATGGGGGACTTCAACTCTCCACTAAACCCAGGTGAAAAGTATGGAGGTACCTCCAGCTTTTCTAATGGTATGGAGGATTTTGCTGATTTTATAGCTGAACATAACCTCTTAGATGTGGATCTTCATGGGAATAAGTACACCTGGAATAATAGAAGGTTGGGAAAAGAGTTTATTCAGGTAAGATTGGATAGGGCACTAATTTCAGCGAGCTGGATTCTCAGTCAAGACTTCCACCTCTCCTCCTTGCCCAGAGTTGGATCGGATCACAATCCGATTGCTTTAAATCTTCTCAATTGGACTAAACCCACCAGAAGCTCATTCAAATTTGAAAAGATGTGGATGGAGCATGACAATATATATGACAAGATAAAAGAATGGTGGGGATGGAATGGAGAAGGCACTGCTCAATATAGATTGGTCCAAAAGCTCAAAAATGTAAAAAAGCAAGTCAAAATCTGGAACAAAAGCGTTTTTGGTAATGTTTTTGAGAAAAAAAAAAGTTAAAGCAAAAACTTCAGGAGCTGGAATTAAAAATGGATACTATGGGGAGATCGGTTGAAGACGAAGTCAATGAAAAGAATATTCTTTCAGAGTTGCATACGATCTGCAGTAGAGAGGAATCTTTATGGAGACTTAAATCTAGAGCTATTTGGCTTAAAGAGGGAGACAGGAATACGAAGTTCTTTCATATGACCACTTTGAAGCACAGAGCTTGTAATAGGATCTTAGAAGTTTCTAAAAACAATGGAAATATCATAAAAGATCCCAATAGCATCAAGAAAGAAGCGCTTGATTTTTATAAAAAACTTCTTGAGGAGAGGAATATCAACAACTCTGAAGCTATTTCTTTTATGTTGGAGGCCATTCCCCAAAATAAAATTGAGGAACAGAAATTTAGAAATATCCACAAAGCGGTTACGCTTGAAGAGCTGCATAAAGTTGTTTTTGCTTTAGAGGGTGACAAGGCTCCTGGGCCGGATGGATTTTCCATAAAAATTTTCCAGAAATTTTGGGAAATCTGTTCGACGGATCTTCTCAGAGCGGTGAATGAGTTCTATAGAATGGGAAATCTTTTAAAAGAGCTTAATAACACTCACATTGTGCTGGCCCCAAAAAAATGGATGCTAAAGATTTCAAGGACTTCAGACCTATCAGCCTTGTGAATGCCATCTATAGAATTTTTACCAAAATTATTGCTACTAGGCTCCAGCTCATTTTGAATGAACTTATCTCAAGGCAGCAGAGTGGCTTCATCAAAGGTAGGATTATACAAGACGGAGTGATTATGGTTCACGAGACCATACATTCAATGGAAAATAATAAAAAGGCAAGTATGGTCCTCAAGCTTGATATGAATAAAGCTTTTGACAAGGTCTCTTGGGTTTTCCTTGACAAAGTCTTAACAAAATTCAGGTTTCCGGAAAAATTTAGAAGAATTATTAAGGCTTGTATATCTACGGCCAGATTTTCTGTGGTTGTTAATGGTGAGCCAGTGGGTTTTTTTACTAGCAGCAGGGGTCTGAGACAAGGAGACCCTATCTCCCCCTTACTATTCATTCTCTTGGCTGACAGCCTCAGTAGAACAATTGGTAAAGCGGTGAATGACGGGCTTTTAAGTGGCTCTAAGCCCACCTCCATCAGTCAAGCTGTCTCCCATCAGCAATTTGCGGACGACACTATCCTTCTTCTTCTGGCATCTGTCATTGAAGCCAAGGCTACCAAGGCCTTGTTGTGGCTCTACGAATCTACTTCTGGGTAGGAGATCAATTATGACAAAAGCACCATCTTCTTCTTCAACACTCCTGAGGAAAGACAACTTAAAATAGCTAAAATTCTGGGCTGTAAAATAAGTGAGCTTCCAGCCACTTACCTGGGGCTTCCTCTCGGCACTAGGAAAGTCTCTTGCAAGGTGTGGGATGATTTATTGGAGAGATTCCAAAAAAAAATGGCTGGTTGGAAAGGAGCCATTTTATCTAGTGCTGGTAAGTGCCTGCTCATCAAAAGTACTCTCCAAAATCTGCCAATTTATATCATGTCGCTCTACAAGATCCCCTCTTCTTTCAGGGATAAGATTGAAAGGATCCAAAAAAAAATTATGGCAAGGCATGGATGAGAAATTCAAATTTCACTTAGTGGCTTGGGATAAGGTTTGCACCCCGAAGTTTATGGGAGGTCTGGGTATAAAAGATATTGAGAAAATGAATGAGGCCCTCATTGCTAAAATGGGCTGGAGAATGCTGACTGAGAAACAACCCTGGATAGATTTAATTAAAGCAAAATATCTAAAACATCAATCTATGTACTCCTTTCTACAAGATGAACAGCTCCCCTATGGTTCCATTTTTTGGAACAATTTGGTTAAAAGCAGAAATTTCATCAGGCAGGGCAGTAAATGGAAAGTGGGGGATGGTAGGGACATAAACTTCTGGGAGGATAATTGGTTTAATGGAAATCTCATGGAGAGTTTTGGGATGGCCAAGGACAGTCTTATAAACAAGTATGGCATCAAAATCAAGGGCTATATTGAGGAAAATGGTACCAGAAAGAAGTGGAAAAAACTTACTGTGGAGAGAAATGATCTGAAACAAATTACTTCCTCCCTTCAAGATCAATTAGATCTTATTCCATTAAGTCAGATGGATTCCAAGGATGAGCTGGTATGGAATAACTCCAATGATGGGAATTACTCTGTCAAAACTGGATACAATAACTTCTTTCATAGTAATCAAACAGAGTTCAATTGGAACAGGATTTGGATGTCTGATTTAACTCCCAAAATAATTTTTTTCCTTTGGCTAGCTATCAGAGGTAGGATTCTTACCAATGACAATCTGATGAGAAGAGGATTAATAATCCCTAATAGGTGCCATCTTTGTAAGAAATATTCTAAGGATATCAGCCACCTGTTCATACATTGTGAGTATGCCACTAGAATATGGAGTTTTTCCCTTTCTAAATTTGAAGCTCTCTGGGTGTTGCCGAAGGATCTCAATCAGCTATGGACTCAATGGAACCCACCCTTTAGGCATTGTGTTGTTAAAAGGATCTGGAAGCTGGTTATCCCTCATTTAATCTGGAGAATATGGAAGGATAGAAATGATATTATCTTCAGAAATAAAAAGCAAAACTACAAGATTAGTATTGGTAAAATTTCTAATGGTATCAAAGAGAATATTGCTGGATTTAAACCCCCCAAGAACAAGAGATATCCAGAAAATGAAGAATATATTCTATCCAACTGGTAGATAGGATCAATTAATAGTTGGAACAATCCCGGAATAGCATTGATAGATCTTTGATTAAATGGCATCCTCCTGATCTAAATTGGTATAAGTTGAACTTTGATGGGGCTTCTAAAGGAAACCCTGGGATTGCGGCAGGGGGAGGAGCGATACGGGATCATAAAGGCAATCTGATTGCTGCGTATGCTGGTAAAATGGGAATTCAAACTAATCATTTTTCCAAAGCTTTATCTGCTCTTTGGGGTCTGAGAATTGCCCAGACACAAAATATTCAGAACCTCATTATTGAAGGAGACTCCCTAAATATCATTAATCTTCTTAAACAGTGCTCATCTCCAAGTTGGAGCATCAAGGATTTTATTGCAGAGTCCATAAGTATTAGTCATACTTTCAATAACATCAGGATCATGCATACCTACAGGGAGGGTAATAAATTGGCGGATGTGCTGGAAAATTATGGCATTAATGTTAACCTTACAGTTTGGGACAATAATAGCATCCCTAAACAGCTTCAAAACAACATTCAGGCGGATCTCCATACGCAAGCAATATCTAGAAATGAGTTATGATTTTTGGGTGTGGATCAACTTCAAAAATACTCCCACACGTGTTGATTTAAAGTATTGGTTTATGCAAATCACGTCTAATAATCAAGATAGTGTGAATCATATGGGGAATTTCAAGTGGAGATACACGGTTTTGAAAATCGCGCATGCGGGCTGCATTGAGACTGTTAAAAGGTGGATTCAAACCTCCACGGAAACCGAAGGTGGCGATAAAGTGATTGATGACAGGGAGCGGGCTATTCTCACATGCATTTTTCAGCAGGCTCAGATCAGCAGACACGCAGCCGATCGTGGGAAAAGCAACGGCTCTCATTTCCAATATTGTGCGGATTACTATAGCAAAAAGTGGACTGGCTTTAGCGATCAGTTAGGAATTTGTTGCAATCAGTTCAGAGCAGAGAAGATGGGGGGTCCTCCTTGTCAAATTGAGCCTAGTGTGGACCCAGACTGGAAAGATAATATTGAGCTGTGGAGCATTCTTAGCAAGGGTGGCATAACAAACTTCATGGAAAAGGTTCAGGGGCATGATCAGAGCATCTCTGTGCATTTTGCAAAGGATTGGAAGGAGAGGACAGTGGAATATGGGGGGCAGAAGGTCTTAGTCAATGAAGAACTTATTGCTGAAGCGACCGGCCTTGGCTTGGAGGGCTTCCGATTCTTCAACAAAAGGGTCGATAGAGATGTTGAAGAGAGGAGATTTGTAGAGGGAGAGGAGAAGCTGACCTACATAACAGCGGGCCTACTTGTTAGCTCGATCCCTCCGCCATATGATGAAGTAACCCGCATGATGATACGGTTCATCTCCTTGGAAGGAAGGTTTGTCACTGTTCCTGCGAAACACCTTATTTTTCTTAATCACTTTCGTAGGGATCGTTTGGTTTGTTTCCCCCATTACTTGTTGAACTCTCTTGAACGCTCCATTCTAGAGTTTCAAAAGCATTCCCAGGCGGTTCCTTTACACCAAGGGCTCATTTTTTGTTGCACAAATGTTGTCTCCTCAAGTTTCCTGGTCTCCCATCCTCCCCTAGCTCGATTCCCCCTCTGCCGGGCTCTGCTGCTGCCAGCCCTGTTTCTCCTTTCTCTGCCCCGCCACCGCTACTGTCACCCCCCCCGGCCATTCAGTCAGATTCTTCTCCCATTCCCCCTTCTAGTTGCTCCCACCCCCCACTTAGCCTCTACCTCACGGAGACCGGTTACCAGGGCTTCTAGGAAGCTTAACCTTGAGACTCTTGCTGTGGAGAAGGGTTCTCATGAATTTGAAATTGCTCATGACCTCCTGAATATCAGCAGTGCCAGCCCCCGGGAAGTGCACTTGGAAAGCTCTTCAAGAAGGCTGGAAGCCTTAGAGGCTGATATGAAACTGTTGAAGGATGAAGTTAAAAACTTGGCAAAACAGAAAGGAAAGAGGAAGAAGGAGGAGGAGGAGGATGTTGACAGCAGCCAAATTGAAGATATCTACAAGAAACTGCACTCCTTAGACTCCCGTTTAGGGAAGGCCAAAACTCGACATGATTACAACATAGCCATCTTTAGGGCGATTGAGGAGTTCATTGAGCAACACGTCAAAAGTGTCTCCAACCTAAGCGGAGTTCCGGCAACACTTTGGGGTAATGATAAGGAAAGCAAGAAGACCTTGGAGCAGCTGGATTATAATGACGCTGCCCACATGACAACTTTGGGTATGTTCAAATCCTGGAAGAATATCAAAACCATCATTGACAAAGCTACTAAAAAGTAGTTGTAGATGCTTCTGCTGTCCTTGTATGTTTTTTTGCTATTTTTTTGCGGACCCTTTACTACTTTTTTGCAGTAATTTTGTTGTTTTGTCTCGTCTTGGTAGCTGTTTTTTGGCTACTTTGAACTTCATTGTCACATTTGGATTCTGATCCTTTTCTCTCTGGTTCTCTTGCTTATTCTGGCTTCTAGGCCTTCTTTTGTAAACAAGGGTATAGTCCCTTTCAAAAAACTATTTGCCAATAATAAAAATAGAAGAAGAATGAAGCTAAATCTTTCAACTAAGAAAACTTGAATATTTTTGAAATTTAGAAGTAAGTAATACACATTCAAATTTGTTTTCTTTTTTAATTTATTAAGTTGCACATAAAAAGGATCAAAACAAATTTTCATACCATCCCAAAAATTCAAACTCTCAACCACCAAACTATGACTAGGTTATTTTACTAATGCTCTAACTAAATAAATATTTCAGATTTACAAATGGGGAGGATAACCAACAAGAATATCACATTCTCTTTTGGGAGATTCCCAACATCACATTTTGTTTCTTTTCTTTTGTAAAAAAATAATACTTCCAATATGTAATGCTTTCCTTTCAAAAGAGAAGAGTTCCAATCATTTTCTTGTTACATGAAACCTCTATGTTGTAAGATATCTTTTCAAGGGATTAAGTTCCCAAAAGGCATAACATAATTCCATAAAATTCAAAATACAAAAGAGGTTTTTTTTTTTTAACAACAAAAAGAAATCTTCCATAAGCCATTCTTCTCAAGATACAATAAAAATGGAGTCCATAACATGTTGAAGGAGACAAGGGGAATTCCAAATTGACAAGTGTATGCATATGTCCTCCAATAGCTTTCCAACTCCAAAAGTTTCCAAAGGACCAACACAAGGAGAAAGAAGGGCTTGTTTAACCACCCAACCTTTAGGAATCATCACATGCCTTTCCAAGGTTGGAAGACATGCTAGCCTCCCCCAACCCCATGGGAAAGAGGAATAGCTTCCATAACTTGCACAATATTTAGGGAGACAACCAAAATTACATTCATATAAATGCAAGACAAATAATAAGACAAAACCAACTTTGCAAAAAAAGAGAGAGAAACCATGTTCTACCTCTAAGATGGGGAAGAGAAGAAGGAGATCTCCAAATTCCAAAATTGTAGCCAACATTGGTTGCATAAAAACAATGATAGCCACAACCTCCTTATTCCTCCAAAGTCATCAAACGCTACTTATTTCTCCATCCATTCACCAAAATCCTTCTTGGGAGGATTTTCAAACCCAAAGGGGTTTGCTTTCCAAGAATGGGGAAGAGGGTTCAAGCCATATGAACCACCTTCTTCACCTCAAACCATTTTAGGGGAGTAACTAAAATCCTACATGGCTTGCCCATCAAGCCATGAGGATTGAGAGGGAAAAATCCCTCCTCTTCCCCCACAAACTCCAAAAATGCATGATGCCATATGATGGATGGAGGAAAATAAAACAACAAACATAACAACAAATAGCCACACCCAAAAGCAATACACATTTTAAACAAAACAAAACAAAAATCTAACATGATATGAAACATAAAGAAAATGACCTCAAGGAGCCTACCTCCAAAATCTCTCCAACACTCCAACTTTTCCTCTTCTTTATCCAAGCAAGGTCTAGCTCCAAAATCCACAAGCCTCTAAGCAAAAGCTGCAAACAAAAGTTCTCTTCTTTCCCCATGAGGGAGAATTTGAAGAGGATCCAAAAAATCCTCACAAATGAGGGGGTGACATGTGTCACCCCTCTCTTCCCTCAAGGTCAAAGATTCTCAAAATAAAAGGGAGAAAGGATAAAATAGGTTTTAACCCTCTTCTCCCAAATTACTCAAAATGAACAACAAAACAAACTTGTGCAACTTTTAACAAAGCACACATACCCATCCACCTTACATAGATGTGACGAAAGGGAGGAAAAATGGGATGGAAACTCCCTCTATTCCTTGTAATTAAGCCCCCTACCTATTAACTAGGGTCCAAGGGCCCATTTTAATGCTAAGTGAACTCCTAAACTAAAAAGGGGTCACTTAAAATGCCTAAAATAGCCCAATTTCGGGTTTGGCACATTTGGGAAAAAGTGTAGAGGATGTGGGGCCCACCCAAGGGTTCACTTGTGACCCTAATCCCCTTTAATTAAATACATCATTATGCAAACCCAAACTTAATGCAAGTGGGGGACATTAAGTCCCCAAATCAAGTTTACAAAGAAAACTAAACATCCTAAGCAAGATTAATATTACAAGACATATTACAATACAATTAAGGGTCACTCATGGTGCCCAAAACAATAAACTCTAATACTAAGGCCTCATACAGTAAACACGGTTAGGAATTAGCCCCGTGGGCTGCTTGTGTAAAATTGTGTAACTACCCTGAATCCCATGTTCTCCTGTGACCTGTCACCTACACACTCATTGCACACATTAAATGCACTCTGTCTGATAAAATGTGAATCAACTACTCAATAAGAAATCAATGAATTCTATACTAGCTTATCTTCATTCTGGAATCGAAAATGTGACAACATGCATAATTATACACAATTCACCATGAGTTAGACATAACGATAAAGTGACATACATCCATAAAATCCAACCATGCAATCTAAACTGAGTATCCATCAATTATAAATACGGTCCAAACAACATCATAACAGTTAGTGTCCGTGACATCATAAGATAAGATGACAACATAGTAATCAAGATAAATTGGCGCTATATGCCTAAATCTCCATACATGTCTAATAAGATCAAATTAAAATGTCCAAAATATATCAATTCCATGTCAAAACATGCCTATGAGTAAAGAGAACAACAAATAACTGAGGCTATAAAAATTTCGGCACTACATTTTAGGGTTAAACTAAGTCTCGATTAGTTAAGGTAAGTAAAGAGTGAGTCTTAGTTAGGAAACATGCTAAGAATAGGGTCATGATGAGGTGTCTAGGTGATGTGGTTGGGTGAGGTGTGCATCAATTTAATTAAAGTAATTAAATCAATAAATAAGGTGAGGATGGGTATTAATTTAATTGTAAATAATTAAATTAATATTAATGTGGGGTAAAAGGGGCCATAGTTAGGTGAATATGTTTAAGTTAGTTATTAGACAAGGGACCAAGGGGAGTGTGACCCAATTTTGGTGTCTACAAGATGATCTATAATACATTCCCCAGGCTCACCAACTCCGCACCAATGGTCTTGCTAGAAGCATCCATATGTACATAAAATGGTTGGTCCCATGAAGGAAAGTGCATTATAGGCATTGTGGTAAGTTTCTCCTTCAATATCTTGAATACGCGTTGTTGCGGTTCTCCCCAATAAAATGTCCCTTTTCCTTTTAATAACTCTTCTAGGGGTGCAACAACCTTAGCATACCTTTGATAAATTTTCTGTAATACCCATTGTAACCTAAGAATCCACACACCTCACTTTGACTAGTAGGATCTTCCAGGCCGATAATAACTACAACCTTAGTTGGATCAACCAATAAACCTTTCTTATAGATGATGTTCCCTAACAAAGTGATAAATGGTGTAGCAAATACACACTTCTTTATGTTCAAAGATATGTTTAACTATTTAAATCTCTCAAACATTAAGCGTAGATTGTCACAAATATTCTTAACAATTTCATACACCATCCAATCATCCAAGTAAACCTGCAGAAAGTTGTGGATGAAATATAGGAATTCTTGAACAACTAAGTGCGAAAATATAGCAAGTGCATTTTTCAAACCAAACGACATCACAATATATGGAAAACTTCCCCATTTCATAGTGAATGTCATTTTCTCTTGATCCTCCTGTGCGTAATCCTGACCTGATGATGCCCAAAGAATCCATTCATGAAAGAATAGATTCTTCACCCTGGAACGCCTTCTAATATCTCTTCTGTGAAAGGTGTAAGAAAAGGATCAATTACACATGTAGTATTCAGTTCTCTATAATCCATGTAAATCAAAATATGACCATCCTTCTTTATACTGATAACCATGGGGCTAACCCACTCAGACTCTTCTAGGGGCTTAATGATGCCATATTTCAACATTTTTTTAATTTCTTCCTTAACTTTGACTCGTAAGTTTGGGTTCATTCTATAGCGCCTCTTCCTGGCTGGTCGTGCACCTTCCTTAAGCTTGATCTTCATTTCTCCTAATGATTCATGCACACATTTTAATTCATGATATCCCCTAGGAAATAAGTCCTAAAAGTCTCATAGTAACTCTATGAATTTTTCCACTTTAGATTCAAACCAATAATCCCCAATTATGGCCTCCTTAGGATCGATATCCGTGCCAATATCCACCTTCTTTGTCTTCCTAGGCTAATCATATGTGCACATATTTTTATCTGCACTATCCAAGAATTTGTGCATCCCTATTGAATGATCGACATATAGGTTTTCTACTTCTTCATCATCCACTATGTAGACTATATTTCATTTTTCTTTCTCAAAACAAGTGCGCTGAAGTAACATGGAATCTGTCTCTTCTTCTTCATCAAAATGCACTCATGTTTGTGTCTCACCAAATAAATCTGAATGAGTTCTTCCACCTTTTCACTATCTCCGATATTTAATCACTTTATAACCTTCAATGCCTCTTCTACTGGAGGATTAGTAGAGAAGTAGTCAAAATTATGGATCATTCCTACAATCAAAACCTGCCAATTTCCAGTTTCTCTATGTAGCTCCGCATATACATAACAAGCATGTGTGATTCCTTATAAAGTGGAATAAATTTTGTGCACCTAGAGTGAAGGTGGTAAAGCTTCATGTCCCTCTTTCTAGAGTCTCTCACACTTTCTGAACATGGTTTTTGAACAAGTTGATTACCATGATAAGTGTAGATTTGAGTAGGTGTATTGCTCCTGTAAAACTGAGTAGAGAGAGAAATCTTGATCTCCTTCCACTCCATCATATTATCTTTGTGAACCACCCATAAACACACTTTGTTGTCCCGCATAGGGTATATTCTAACATATTTCTTCTCTCAACTTGGTCTGTACCATCCTTTGCTCCTCCATGAATTGCAGGAATATTGTAGGATCTTCTCCTCCAAAGTACTTGGTAAAGGTTTATTACCTATTCTTCTAATAGAATGAAGTTCACTTTTCCATGCAAATGAGATTCTTACTTAACTCCCTACTAACTCATAAGTACTTGTGAGCCCAATTATTGCAAGAAATACTTGTAGTGTCACTAATAGATTGTGCATCTTCCCACTGAAGGATGCCCTCCTTGGATGGCTCAAGAACCTTTGGGTATCAAATGGCGCACACATAGATCTTGTTTAAATCTTCCTCCCTCAAAGGATCAACATACGATGCAGATTTCCCATCCGTTAAAGGGATTATAACTCATTCCTCCTTATTCTCAAAACTGATATATCCTTTTTGAACCGTAAATCAACATTATTTGCGTAACACAAAGGGCACCCAAGTAGAGCTAGGAAAATGTATGCTTCTACAAGTGCTAAAACCTCAAAATCCCCAGTGAATTTGGCCCCTTATATAGTAATGGATGCATCCTTCAAAACTCCTATGGGAGTGGCCTTAGTCCGATTAGCCATAAACAACACATTGAAGACGACTACAATGGGATATCCCCATCTGCACCCATGCATCTAAAGTATGAACATTAAATTTCATGCTTGTGTTAATAAATATATTCCTCAAAATCCATCCATTCATAACAACATTCAGAGTGATCTCCTTGTCATATTATATGCTATCAAGGGGAAGATTTGCATGCAGGATCTTTCGTCTATTCTCAATACTTGTGCACAGAGTGTTTCCCTTCAGCCAATTCCCTAAAAATGGAATTATATTCTCCGGTGTAACATTTTGCACACCTCCCTTAAGTCATCAACATCAGATGAGACCTTCCATGCTTCTTTATCCTGATCTATCTTCCGTGATTGCTCTTTCAAACACTGTATTTCACCCTGAAGATTTATGAGGACCTCCATGGTTTCTTGATAAACCTCCTTCTAATGGGAAGGATCTAGGTACCTCACATGTAGAACCTCCTCCTTAGTGATGGTAGGCTTCTACGGTAATGCTTATTTGGTGCATGTTGATTCATCACGTGTAGTAATATTTATGGTTAATGCCTTAGGTTTTGGTGTCAACTTAGGAATCCATTGATTTTCCATAGTGCGTTGTATCCTAACCATCCCTGCACCTTTGTTTTCTTATTTATGTTGCTTACTAAGATGATCATATAAATCTGGGCACTCCTCATAGCTATGATTATTTCCATAGAAATAACATGAAATATTTTGGGGACATTCGCACCTGTAGTGGTCAGGATATCCGCATGTAAAGCACATCCCGTGAGTAAACTCACCTCATCCACTACCACGACCTTAGCCTCTGAATCCACCATGGTATCCAAACCTCTGCCATGACCTCCTTCAAAATGCCCCTCATTCCGATCATAGCAAGCTTGATTGTGATCCCGATCTTGGTGCTCATTATTTCCCTTAGAGTTATATGATACGCTTGTCTGTCTCACACCAATATCTATAGCATCATGGATATGACCAATCAATCTACATTCCTCTGTATCATGTTTCGTGGACTAAAAAATCTTACAATAGTAGAATATTTTCTTTCTTATCACATGTTGTAGCAATGGGAAGTGGTTAGCATCATGGTTTAAATGGCATATCTCATAGTCTAGCAGTAATGAATGCACTGACTTGTGGGGATAATTATCCTTGGTGTGACCTTCCAATTTATAATTTGTACACCAAATCCCCATGTGCGTCTTGTGTGCTAAATTTTCCGACAAATTCTCTAACTAATTTTCCATAGCTATAATATGTGCTTCTAAGAATGGGTTGACTCCAGTGTCTCTACTATCGACTACTTTGGTGTGCAAAGCTACTTCAAGTGCTTTCGCGAGATCATCAGTACGTCTTATGTGATAATTCCCTTCTAAAATTTGTAATTAGACCTCCAAAAACCATTGTGCATGTTGGCTTACATGAATGTCATAAGAAAGCTTAGATAAAACCATTTTGAAATAGGTTTCATACTCCCGAACACTCTCAGTAGTACCTTGTTTAATATCCTTGAGTGCACTTATACTCTTCCTTTAAACTTAGGGATATAAAACTCTTTTAAGAAAGAATATTTTAATGCTTTGCATAATCCATGCAAGTTTGATCAGGGTCAAAATTCATGTACTAACTGTGTGTGCATCCTTGTAATGTAGTCACAAATTGGCTTTTCTTGCACTCGAAGCCATGATCCCTTTTGTGTGCCATAATATTTCACACATGTGCGCATGTTCAAAGAACATCTTCTATTCCCCTATACTATGAAATACGAAGATACATCTCCATGTAAATATTATGGGGTTGGTGCAGACCTTTCCTAACTGATCCAAAACTTCTTGTGTTTCATCTCGTGTCTAGAACCACCAGATCCACCAGAACTATAACCACTTATACCTCTTGATCCTCCACATGTAGCCAAAATCAGACTAGAATATGTACTTCTCTGTGCCCCAATAGTATTATTGAACTGAACCCCTATAGTCTATCAGGTGGTACCACTCCCAGAAGTGAGTCCAACATTCTATGCGCTCACATTCTATGTAGACGATGCACCTAAAAAAGTACCCTAGAAAATAATGAAGACGTTTGTCCCGCCATCGATGTGCTTGCTATCTAACTTATTCCTACTCCCCTACTTCCTAAATTAGTTTGTTAACTATTTATTGTACTAGATACTAGAAAACCAAGTGCAAGAGCTAGGTTTCCAGGTAGGTTCAGATGCACACCCATGGCCCAGGTTGTCTCTACTGGCACGCTTCCTTGTGAGACCGAGGAGGGTTCCCTGTCATGCTTGCCTAGATGGGGAGTTATTGATGCTCTGGCTCCACATCTCCTGTGTGATCTCCAAATCCTTCACAAGCCATCTCTCTCCTCAATGCCATCTGCTCTGTAATGTCATGTTGCTTCTCTATCTCCCTCTTGCGCTCCTCATTATAGTTAAGCCACATTTGTTCTCTCTACCTTGTTGCCACTAAGTCTACCATCTTTCACCAATCTTGTTCCTTCCGCCGTGTGTGGTGAGGTTTAGCCAACCATCATTTTTTCTTCCAAGTTCAGGGTTACCATCAAAATATTGATTGCTAGTGGAATGCCTTGTAAATAGGTTCCACTAGGATACCGTAGAAACTAAATCTCAAATACCTCTGGACAAGAATAGGTAGAAATGGAGTACTCCATAATATAGCTATTCAAGATGCCATGGAACCAAGTATCCACAACGTGTTTCTAAATTAAATCAGCATCATAGAGTGCTTGAAATTATTTCTATGTCCAGACAAGTGTGTGACATCTCCATTCGATTAGAGGCATAAGCAACCAACCACTCGTATAGTTATACCGGAAATATAGCAAAGAATCTCTCATATAAATAATTGTAAAGATTCTTCTCCACCCATGTGCGTGCGTCAAACTCATATATAGTGTTGAATGTTCATGCATACTCTTCTTCCAGATCTTTTATCCACTCCTTAACACTTTCTAGGGTCAATTGGTATGTCTTCATCACAAACCATTCTGAAAACAACTGAAAAAGAGGTCCCGACAATGGAACCAATGATGCAGCCTAGAATTTACCAAGAATAACCCAAGCGTGTTGGCACATCACTCATCCTAGACTGAGTGCTCACCCAAAGCACACAAAGGTACCAAGACCCTCCTTAGAGTTTCTTGTGTAGGATGTGAACATGATGAAGAGTTAATGCATTTAGATCCATAAACAATATAACTTTCCACAGACATAACATATTCTAGATCTAGATATTTCAAGAATCATGAATCAAACAATAACATAATGAAATTATCCATGCAATAACTAGTTTCAGTCACTTAGACACCATTTTTCACCCAATATGCTCCAATATATTAAACACAGTAAATACATAGAAGCTTTTTACAATAGTTGATATTATAGTTTATGCACGCATTAAAACCGGTAGCATAACTCTTCTCACATACATCTATCTATATATATATATCTATGTATTATACTACACACTCACTACATATTTATAGATGTGGGCACTTTCCCTTCACCACTTACATAATTCCCAAAATAGGTCACATGCTGAAAATAACCATGTGCCTTTACAATAATAGGCACACATGCAAGTGTGCTAATAATAAACCTCTTATAGTTTAACTAGAAGTAGTAATTCTATTATTAATTCAAACCCATGCAAAGTGCTTAGTAGTCACTCTTCCAAAAATAGCATTTGCATGCCTTGCAAGTCTTCATCTGGTTTTGTGCCCCGTAGGCTATCTCCAAAAATAGCCTCAGAATCGTGAAAATGGCTAAGTCCTAGAACAATTTGTCATTCGCATGCATTTCCTTCCCTATCCTTTTGTGCCTCCAAATATTCCTTGCTCTCACACGTGAACCTCCCGGCTTCTCTTTCCTTAACAACATATTGTCTCACAACAATGGTGTTCACGTGGGCTCAATCAAAGAAAGAAACTTTATCTTCAACAATCGCCAAAGAAGAAGAAAGAAGATCCTTCCATTGAAATTCCTTAAAATAAGATCATCAACAAAGGGTCACCGTTACGCCATCAATGGACTCAACTAAGGAAAAACCAGACCCACTGACAAGAAAGAATCCATTTACCATGCTAAGTAATTCCTCTGGTACTCCCTCTAATTTAAAATCTACTTCTAAGAATAATCATTCTTCGAATTCTACTCCTACAAAATCATCTAAAGTAACAAAAAAATCTACTTTCCCATCCCCTTATAAGCCAGTTATCATGCCTACTAAAGAAAATCCAACTCCCAAGGTAACCACACCTTTTCCATGTAAATCTTTAATCACCCTCGGGACCTGAAATTCATCCACCGTGACCCCATTTGTCTACGTGGAACACACAAGCAAGATGAAATTCCATATCACAGAGCTTGAATATTTACAAATGCACCCTACTCAATTTGATAGGTTGGTCAATGTATTTTGTGGTGGTAGTGTTAGTGCAAAATCACAGCACCCCCAAATGAGTTATGGATCTTCTTTTATAAGGTAAATTCATTTTGTGTGATTGTGCAACATTGAGCATTCCCAAAGTGTGGGACCTTTGCAAATGGGGAAAGCTCTCGAGAGAAGGTTCATTCCTCTTCCTAAAATACCTGCCACAAGCTATTCCAATATAGGAAAGCTAATCTAACCTAATCTAACTTTCAAGGAGACAAGGAGAGGAAGAAAACAAGGAAAAACAGAGCCTACACTAAAACGGTGATACACTAGAGAAGGAAAGTGTTGATTATATATCAAAACTACCATGGAACAAGAAGAGGTGAGAATTGGAAAGGATGGACAAGTGCATCACAGGACCAAAGATGGATTTCACACGAGAAAATGTTCCAAAATCCATGAACACAGCTCTCAAAACCTACAATGAACATTCAAATATGCACAAATACCATGTAATGAAGAGAGGTAATGAAAACAACAAAGAAAACGAGCCAAGGATGGACAAATGCATCACAAAAACATGTTTTTTTATTGCTAAAAATTTACACAGTGCATCATTTCACGGGTAAGAGGAAAAAATTCCATTACAGAGTAGGGGAGGAGGTTCAAACTCCATTTTCAACACTTGGGGAGGAAAATAAGGGAGAGGCAGAGAAGAAGGATGAACAACCTCTTTCAAAATGAGCCAAAACTGGTTTTTATCACTCAAATAGAATGAAGGAAATGAGAAAACATGGGTAAATTGATTTTAAAACTCCAACCACCGACAAGATCCATTTAATTAGCCTACAAAATGATGGGTTTCCATCAAAAATCCCATACTTCATTGTACATTGCTTCGCAGAGAAAGAAAGAGGCCCATACTTCATTCATTTTGGTGGTTGGGGTTGTTTTCTACAAATTTTCCATGCTTGAGATGTTTTCCCATTTTTCTCCCACAAAACTCCATTAAAATTTAAAACTGAAGAGTCCATTGTGTGGAGAATTTCACCAGATTTCCAATGATACCAAAATTGTGAAAATCTGAGCTTTGGTGCGAAAGATATGCCCCTCTGAAGATTTAGGGCAAAAGAGGGCAAAGTTAGGGCAAAAAGGGCAAAGTTAGGGCAAAAAAGTTTTGACCATTTTCCCATTTTCACGAAATTGGAAAATTTTCCAAAAATCCTCTACATCCCCACCGCTTTGATGATGTGTGGCACTTTAAATTTGGTCTGCGGGTCTCAAAATCACATTCTGCCCATTTTTCCCGCAAGGGAAAATTTTCCAAGGTCTTCCACTGGTGAATTCCCCACCACTGATGTGGACATGTGGCACCCTGTGATTGGCCATGGGGATGTGGTTCTATTTTTTCCTTTGACACATTTTGACCAAAAGCTAAAAACTTGAAGTTCTCTCTGGTGCCCACTGCTCCGCCTTGACATGTGGTACATCTTGATTGGTTACGGGCCTTAAACAATTTATTTTACTATGCGGAATTTTGGGCAGAAATTTTCCTTTGTGTTTTTACCCAAAAGGGCTAAGTGCCAAAAATTTCCCGTCGGGTCCGCCTTGGCAAATTTTCCCTCCAAACCCCGCCGAGCCATAACTCAAAAAATACAAGGAGTTAGGAGGAATTCTTTACCTTTCTAGAAAGGGGAAGAAATTATCTATCTGTTGAAGCCATTTCTAGGATCTTTTTAGTGCTCAAAATGTGTGAAAGGTGAAGTTGAATCAAAAGGAAGGACAGAATGAAGGAAAGTTAGCCAAAATAAAAAGGGGCTCGTTTTGGATAACAATTTTGGCAACTCAGAGGGTTCATCTACCTGGTAGATGAGTGATTAGTGGCCTTTTGAATCATCCATTGGGCATGGAGTCAAGCATGATAACTTGCAAACTGATCCTCTACTTGAAAACTTCCCTTTTAAGCCTCTTGGAAACCACTAAAAACTGAAACCGGTTTTGACCGAAATCCAAAACAATGCACTGTACAAGAGTGAAACCGACACCAAAAACTATGTATAAACATGAAAATCATACATACCCCAAGTGGGATATGTAGAGTGTGCACAAGCACTTCTTCTACTGAAAAAAACCTACCTACACTACTCTAACCGGAAGCAAAGGTGAACTAAATAAAACCTACAACTAGTTGTGCAAAATAGCTTCCTTTCTTCAAAATGGGAAGCCATGCAAATGATTTGGAGCTGATCATGGCTGGTTGGATGAGTGGAAAATCAAAAAGAAGTTTTCTTCTACCCAAATTAGCAAGGTGTCAACTGAAAAAAAATTAGATACCTCTTTTAGTTTCTCTGCATTTGGATTGTAGAGGTATTGCAGCTGATCCTTGGTACTTTGATGCTCATACTCATGCTCAGAAGTAAGCATGACCATTGGAAACTCCTCCTTTGGCTCCAATGAAGCCAAATACTTGATTGGGCAAGGTCTGATCCGTTGAATGTGCCCATAACTCTGATTTTCTACTCCACAAATGGATTCATCTCATAGACCTTCCTGAATGAATGGCATGGAAGAAATGGTAGAAACCTTGTACTCTTTCCCTTCTTCTTTCCGTGAAGCACACAGAAGATTAAAATCTTCCAATCTTGGTTCCAATGAGCTGTCACAAAATGCAAGCTGCTGTTTTGGAATGTTTTCCCTGTGTGGCAGGCTCTTGATGTTGAAGAATGAATGGTAGAGAAGAAAATGTTGCAATTTTCAGTTGGCTCCTCCTCAAGACATTCCTCCAAGTCTAATAAAAATAAAACTCTTCACTGTCCCGCTGCAACAAAGCTTTTCCCTCTTGCATGGTGACCTCCAAATCTATGTTTTCTTCACCATGTGTAAATTCATTTTCAAACATGCAACTTGCCAATTTGAACTCATCCAAGAAATCTGATTTTTTGAGAGATGAAGTGGGAGAGAAACATGGAATTTCTTGTGCCTTTTTCTCACAATTTGGACCTATTTTTTTCATCTCCATAATGGCTTCATCGATCAAATCATCCCTTCAAACGAAAGCAAAAATGTATCAATAATGCTTCCTTCTTCTGCTGTTGCAAAAACTGACTTGATCTCATTCATTTGCTCCTCAAAAATGGGATTTTTAGCTGGTTTTGCTTCCTCCATAATGACTGATTTTGCAGTGCAAATTGGATCAGCATTTTCTTTGGGAAAAGTGCCAACATGGACACCCAACTCATCGCAAACAAATTGTTGTTTTTCTTGCTTCATTGCTGCTATAAAATCAGCCTTGTTTACCACTTGTTCCCCAACTCCAACTTCCTCTTTTGGCTTCACCATCAAGGGGATTTTTGTGATCCCAAATTTGAGAGCCAAACTCAACAAACTTTTAATCTTTTCATCCTTGTTTAGCTCTTCTTTTTGCTGCTGTTCTTCTTGACTGGCATTCTGATTTTTATCCTCCCAACATGGATTTGGGAATGCAAGAGGAGGGGTGGGTTGTGACTCAACTGGTTTTGCAATTATTTGTGGTGGTGGAGGAGGTAGAAATTCTTGTTTCTTTGGAGGGGATGGCTGTTTGGAATGGAAAAGAGTAGAGAAACTGAGGTGGGATGGGAGACTAGGAGATGGAGAAATGGAATCAAATTTTGGGACAGCAGATGGGAAGCTTGAAACTTGACACTGCTGAAATGATACAGATTGAAAAGGAGGAAAAGAAAGAGTATGAGGTGGTGTGCTTACCCGTTGACAAGGTTGTTGAACACTCCTCTCATATATCTCTATTCCTTCGGTCCACTTTGCAAGTAATGGCAGCATTTCAACAATGAAGTCGAGTTTCTCTTGTGGGCTATAATGCCTTGGAAAAGGTCCCACCCATGGACAAGGTGCCCTACAACTGATTCCAAATGCTTTCATTTGTGCTTGAGCCCTGGATTGCACCATGTTTGCCTCCATCTTTTGGATCTTCTCCAAAAAATCTACATTTTCTTCTTGACTACCCTCACAATCTATGTACCCTTATGCTTGACATGCTTCATATCTGAACTAACTTTGGCATTGCTCAGATGGGTATACATATTGGTTTTGAATTTGATCAAAATTCTGATATGGAGGATTTGAAAAACATGTTGGAGGTGGGAAACATTGTTGCTGCTGAAATTGTAGATTCCATGGGGAAATGAAGTCATGATTGCACAACTTCATGGAATGATCGAAAATAATGAAATATATGGAAAGAAGAGTGAATGGAAATGGATGGAAAATAGGTATGCAACTCAGAGAATGAGTTATTTACCGATGGAGTCACCGGATGTGAAAAATGTTGCTTCTCAAAAATTGGAAATTGCAACAAGTACACATCGATCTTGTTGCAATGAAGTTAAGACCTCTAAGGACCCACCGGACGTGCCAAAACTATTAGTGAAAAATCATAGCACCCCCAAATGAGTTATGGATCTGCTTTTATAAGGCAAAAATTTATTTTGTGTGATTGCACAACATTGAGCATTCCCAAAGTGTGGGACCTTTGCAAATGGGGAAAGATCTCGAGAGAAGGTTCGTTCCTCTTCCTAAACTACTTGCCACAAGCTATTCCGGTGTAGGAAAGCTAATCTAACCTAATCTAACTTCCAAGGAGACAAGGAGAGGAAGAAAACAAGGAAAAATAGAGCCTACACTAAAACGGTGATACACTAGAGAAGGAAAGTGTTGATTATATATCAAAACTGCCATGGAACAAGAAGAGGTGAGAAATGGAAAGGATGGACAAGTGCATCACAGACCAAAGATGGATTTCACACAAAAAATGTTCCAAAAATCCATGAACATAGCTCCAAAACTTGCAATGAACATCCAAACATACACAAATACCATGTAATTAAGAGAGGTAAGGAAAACAACAAAGAAAATGAGCCAAGGATGGACAAATGCATCACAAAAACATGTTTTTTATTGCTCAGAATTTACACAGTGCATCATTTCATAGGTAAGAGGAAAAAAATTCCATTACAAAGTAGGGGAGGAGGTTCAAACTCCATTTTTACCCAGGGAAGAAAATAAGGGAGAGGAAGAGAAGAAGGATGAACAACCTCTTTCAAAATGAGGCCAAACTGGCTTTTATCGCTCGAATAGAATGAAGGAAATGAGAAAACGTGGGAAAATTAATTTTAAAACTCAAACCACCAACAAGATCCATTTAATTAGCC
The DNA here is from genome assembly GCA_018340775.1 of Taxus wallichiana var. yunnanensis. Classification (NCBI taxonomy): domain Eukaryota; kingdom Viridiplantae; phylum Streptophyta; class Pinopsida; order Cupressales; family Taxaceae; genus Taxus; species Taxus wallichiana. The sequence continues at coordinate 94,683,760 of CM031233.1, read as the reverse complement.
TGAAAAATTATGGGTTTCCATGAAAAATCCCATACTTCATTGTACATTGCTTCGCAAAGCAAGAAAGAGGCCCATACTTCATTAATTTTGGTGGTTGGGGTCATTTTCTGTAATTTTTCCATGCCAGAGACATTTTCCCATTTTTCTCCCACAAAACTCCATCAAAATTTAAAATTGAAGAGTCCATCATGTGGAGAATTTCACCAGCTTTCCAATGATACCAAAATTGCAAAAATTTGAGCTCTGGTGCGAAAGATATGCCCTTTTGAAGATTTAGGGAAAAAAAATGCAAAGTTAGGGAAAAAATAGGGTTTGCGGGCAAAAATTTGACCCTTTTCCCCTTTTCACGAAATTGGAAAATTTACCAAAAATCCTCCGCATCCCTGCCGCTTCGATGACACGTGGCACTTTAAATTTGGTCTGCAGGTCTCAAAATCACATTCTACCCATTTTGTTAGCAAGGGAAAAAATTTCCAATGTCTTCCGCTGATGACTTCCCCACCACTGATGTGGACATGTGGCACCCTGTGATTGGCCGCAGGATGCGGTTCTATTTTTTCCTTTGACACATTTTGACCAAAAGCCAAAAACTTGAAGTTCTCTTCGGCGCTCGTTGCTCCACCTTGACACGTGGTGCATCTTGATTGGTTGCGGGCCTCAAACAATTTATTTTACTCTATGGGATTTCGGGCTGAAATTTTCCTTTGAGTTTTTGCCCAAAAGGGCTAAGTGCCAAAAAATTTCCCACGGGTCCGCCTTGGCAAATTTTCCCTCCAAGCCCCGTTGAGCCATAACTCAAAAAATACAAGGAGTTAAGAGGACTTCTGTACCTTTCTGGAAAGGGGAATAAATTATCTATCTGTTGAAGCCATTTCCAAAAAAATTTGAGTGCTCAAAATGTGTGAAAATTGAAGTTGAAGCACAATGAAGGAAAGAATGAATGCAAGTTAGCCAAAATAAGAAGGGGCTCATTTTGGATAACAGGTAGTGCTAAAGTGTCAAGTTCAAATTCTAAAGGCCTACTCCTAGCATCATCCACACCACTTTCACAAAACATGTTATCCCTTAGTGCCTCAAAACTGATAAGTTATAACCCTTCTACTTATCCCTCTTCATTAAAGGATACCAACTAAATAAATGCATTATAAATTTTGAAGCCTCTGATAATGTGATGCCCATGAAAGATGCAAATGCCTTAAGACTCACCATAAAACAGACAAATAACTCTTATTATTCCATGGAATCCAAAGAAATGTTGTTTGTGGGTAGAATAAAGGATGCTCAAGTTGATTTCGTTGAATTCCCAAAGAAGAAATTACTGCTCACTATATTGGTAGCTAACATTTTAGCATCATTCGAATGCTTTTAAGAAGGAGATTTTGTATGGATTTAGGTGGTGAAATAAAAATGGAGTGGTCTTCTACAATCATACCTGTAAGGACATGAAGAAGCTTCTTCCAGTGCATAAGATGAAATACACAGTACAAAAAGATAATCCAAGGGAAAACATTTTGTTCCAAGGTGGCAGGATAGGAAACTATTTTCTCACATTGGTAAGAGATGAAAATTTTACTTCCTCACAATAAAAGAAGAAGAAGAAATGTGTCTTATAGAAGATGAGATGCAAGATTTACAGCTCATCGAAGGAATGAAATATTTGATAGAGGAAGATCCTAATTACATAATGGATTATTTGATGCTCTCTCGACGACTCCACAGCATAAACGAAGGAATGAAAAATGATGAGGTTTGGGTGTTCATGGGTAATCTCTTTTCATACTTGTATTTTTCAATTTATGACAGGATGGACATATGTGAAGAAGAATAGATGATTGAAGAATCAAATTCTCTTCATGATTCAATCATGGATGAGCATATGGAAGAGGCTAATTTCATTCTCTAAACTAAGGAGCAGGATGGTTATCACGAGGACTATATGGATTTTGAACTCAAAGGTGAGCCATTTTTGTAAAGGATGGACATCTTCTCCTTTGCGGAAGGATTCATAAGTCAAAAATTTTCATGTTTGTATGAAGGAGAGCCTTGGGAATACAAATCATAGAATAAGAAAACAAGAGTTACCTCGAATAAATCATGGAAAGGTATGGATCATATTTTTTCACCCCTCTCGAGCAGTACATAAAATGTATTGAAAAAAAAGATGAATTTATGATGAATTTGGAAGATCCATCTATGCAAGATATTTTGAAAGCTATAGAAGAAGTTAAATATCCTCATCTTATCCTTGATATCTTGACTCAAGCCATGGAGATACAAGATAGGGATGAATTAGTGAGGTCTCCTTGTTTTGATACACTAATGTTCTATGTGGAGATGGGACACCTTGATAGGTTGGATGACTTCCTCAATGATGAGTGTGAAATTGAAAGCATCTCCCCTTCTTCCATAATGCAACAGGAATTTCATGAATTTAAAATAAAAAAATCTATGTAACTCCTTTGGACATCGTCAATTATGAAGGAAATACTTTCATCATGGTGAGAGATGATAAGGAAAATATTGAGCCGACTTGCATGAAATAGAGTTACCCCAAGAAAGAGCATTGGGAATATGTTCAAAATCAACTTGATCACATCACTTTGGAAATTTATGTAAATGTAGAGAATGAATATGATGATGAAAAGAGATTATAATATTTAAACAAGTTGAACAAAGATCATCTCTAGAATGATGAATCAGTGTTATGGATGAGCATGAAAGGCAATCAACATTCTGAAAAGGATCTCAAAAGACAAAGGAAAGGGAATTTTTGGGTGAAGGCCTAAAAAACAAAAATATCATGTAGGTTCGTTCCTATGAATTACAAAGACAATCACAAAATCACCTAGATTTCATAGGCATTTGAGAAAAGGAGGTTACTTTCCTAAACTGCTTCAATGGCTTTACATAGCAGTATCACTTAGTGTTTCCCACTCAAGGGTAACTTTTGAGAAATGAAAAGTGCTTTAGAAAAAGTGGGTTGTCTCCCACCGTGTACCATAGTTGATTGTTAGGTCTGTTTCATTTTCTGTTGTGTGTGTCTTTTCCTTCTCGTGTGTGTTGTGTTTCATTTCGTCATTTTTTTTCGTGTGTTTTCATTCTTTGTTATCTATCTCTTGTAAGTTGTACATGACTTCACATGGCCTAATGGATAAGGAACTGGTCAATATGTTTTAAGTTGAGATTCTTGGAGTTCTCATGACATGTCTTTGTTGTGCTCAATCCATACCATGTCCCTAAGATAAAACAAGACGTTGTCATGAAAATGTGTAACACAAAAATTTACAATTTTTGAACATGACAACAATACCCCTATGTCATTTTTTTCCAATTTTACCTTTCCAAGACACCCCAGGTCTACCCATCCTCAAAGCACTAACCTTACCCAGTTAGTCTCACGACCACTCAATTTATTTTAACTCATTCCCCTAGGTGAATTAGGAAAGTAAAGTCAACCCCCCTTGGTGATTTTAGGAGTTCTCAAAAACTACTATGTTTTGGCAGTGTTGGGAAGGGCTACTACTAGCCTTCCCAAGACTAATGCGACCCCTTGGAGAGGAATGAGGGATCTAAATAAAAAAATTTGAAGTGAAGGTATAGTATCATCATGGAGTTTATTTTGGGAGATTCAAGAAAGATTTGGAGGATTTTGGGGCATTTTCATCAAAAATAGGGTTCTTAGGCCTAGGTAGTGCATAGGGCCAAAAAGCTATTGAACTTTGGGAAGTGATACTATGAGATCTAGATGGATTAAGGAGAAAATAAATCATTGGAAATGAAATTAAAATCCCTACAATATGGTTAAATCATATTTTTACAACACCTTGGCATAATAGATCTACATGTAGTGTTTCACATGCATAGGTAAGGTACCAGATCAAAAATATAACTTTTCAGGGCTTAAATGTAGGAATCAAGATCTCATACCACAACTATTGGATTTATAAGGCCATTTTCAGTCACATTCATATAACATTTCACCAAAAAAACCATAGGGAGCTCAAGATATCATTGTTTCAAGTTGCCCTCAAGGTAATCTTCTCGCATTTAGTCAAAGTTTAGTGAGGACACATGTCAGCTCCGAAAGCTGGCATAATTTCATGTTCCTTTTGTCCCTCAAGCTAAGGGAAATGAGGGACAAATAAATGTTCCTATCCCCAATAAGCCCTCTTGTCACACATGGAATCTCCTAAATCCCCAGTTCAACCCCCAGGTGTTTTTCGGAGCTCATCCCTTCACTCACTCAGATCGTGACAAGTGTCAACACTGGGCACATTGTGCAAATTGATGACCCTCATATACCTTTTTACTAAGGAAAATGAGGGACATAAAAATTCACCCATCCCCAAGAATCTCTCGGTCATCCATGTGACCCTCTTTAGTGCAAATTGCCAACCCCAAGAGCTAGTGGAGCCAAATGGACAATCGTCGGATCTCGCCAAGTGTCACCATCAACCACACCATGAAAATTGATGACCCTCATGTCCCTTAATGATTAAGAGACATAGGGGACATGAAAATTTTCCCAGCCCAAGGAATGCCTCTTGGTTCCTCATACGACCATTTTCCAGCCCCCAGGTGCTTCTCTCAAGTTTTAAGCCTTAATGACTCAACCGTTGGATTTTCACCAAGTGTCACATTGAGGCACATCGTGCAATTTTATTTCCCTCTCTTCCCTTAATTAGTAAGGTACATGAGGGACATAAAAATGCTCCCCACCCATGGCATGCATTTTTAAAGCATTTTAAATTTTGTACTTAGCTTTCTTTCCTGTCATTTGCTTCTTCACATCCATATCCTGTCATAACTATGTGTCTACCTTTACCCAGTCCACCATTGCTGCTCTGAATTAGCTCTACCATGGTAACCAAACCTCACATTCCATGAATATACATAGGTCCTAGAGGTAATATTGATCAAGAGAGTCGAAGGAGCGAATAACAAAAGGAGAAGAATGAAGAAATTCACACAAAAAACCTCCATTTCATTAGATGAAGATTTGGACATCTATGAAACCGGTACACAAAAAAAAGATCCATTTTTTGTTGCTTTATTAATTTTTTAGGCCATCAAAACCTCACCTTTAAATCTTCCTTCCACTCCATAAATTTCTCGCAGTGAAGAAAGCTTCCCTTTGGCTCAACGAAGACAAAATTTTAATTTCCCGTTAAAATGACAATCGGTTTTAAGAGAAATTTCACCATTGGAATTAGAAATAAAAACCCAAAAAAATATGATTTTTTCATGAATGGATAAGAAAAAATAGACCTGCAACTTTCAAGATTCACAATGCCTCACATGTCCAGAGCTACCAAGTCAAAATTTTGAAATTTTAAAATCTCTCAAACCGGTGATCGGTAAGTCTAAGATTTCAGAGGGGTGATATTGGGAAAAAACCCATATCATAAAAACTCATTCCACCATGATTTGACCACCATAAGCTCACTTTATAAAACTAACATGTCTTCTATATAGGGGAATGTTATTTCAAGAAAGTTGTCAACTGAAGAACCTACGAAGGAGGCGGTGAACACAGAAGAGGTGTCGCAGGAAAAATTCATCAAAATGGTCATCTTTGTCCAATATTAACGGTTACCAAAAATAGTAATTGGTCTCATGAGCACTTGCTAAAAATATTAAATTGGTCTAGAATGTGAGGGGAACAAAGGGAGAAGAAAGAATCAAATTTCCACATCCAGTCAAGGTTTGAAAGAGTCAAATTTTCACACCTACTAAAAATACTAAGTCATTCCAGAGGGTGAATTTTGCAAAAGGGAGTATTCTAAGAGTTGAATATTCAAAGTGGAAGCCACAAGTAGAGTTTGAAGAAGAACTTTCACACTTACTAAAAATAATAAGTTGCTCCATTCACAAATAAAAAGTGTTGAAGACCATTCATAGTATCAACGGTATGTTTATCGACTTACCTAGCGCATGTACAAACAAATGTATCATTCCATATGATATATGTCGGTAGAATAAGACAGGTGTTAAAATGGGTCATCATGGGAGGGAATTTCCATCCTCAACTTATTTAAAGTGGATCTCGATGAGCAACATCCCGGATAACCATTGGAATAACTCAACAAGTGTTTCTAAATAATCATTTCATGGTGTCCGTAGGAATTCAAAAGATAGTTTCTCATAAGCAACAACTTTTCTCAAGTATGAGTGAATCAATCACAACAAGGAAGTAAAGGGATTATGTATCTTATCATTAGCACGGGATAGAGAACAATTTGGCATTGAGTGCAATTCTTAAGGAGTTTTTTCAAGATGTAAAGGATTTAGAGATTTAGAGTTTCATCTCCTTGGAGATTTCCAATGATCCAGATCAGAAGCAACATTCTACTTTTCCTTCTCTCTCTTCTTCCCCCACTTTCTCTATCCTTTGTGTTCTAATTATTCGTTGGGGTTGTACTTTTTCATAATTCCTTAATTTATTAAAAATGACTTTATTTTCAATGTAATAAGTCACCCTTAAGTTATGAAAGTGGAATTAAAGTTTTCCTAAGAATGTGAAAAGTTTCAAGACATATGAAGGGTCAATGGGGGATAGGCGAAGAGACTTCCAAAATCCTATAAATTTTAATGAGATCCTCATTCAAAGGGGTTCTAATTCTGAGATTCTTCTAGTTGGTTTTATTCTTGTAAGTTCATGAGAGAGATTTTACTTACTTGTGAGTGAAAAGAGAACCATTTTTCCTTTCAAATGTCTTCATTTCTCCATTATGTAAAACTTTTGTTTGAGAAATCAATACAAGAAGAAGTAGTTTCTATCTTTCTTTAACTAAAGGATTTCTTGATACTTTGTGATCATAAATTCTATTTGGTCTTGTTTCTACTTGCAGAGTTGTTTCATCTTGACTTTAATGTGTGTGATGAAAATTATAACTATTGTTTGTAAGCATTTGATTTCCTATTTGCAACATTATATTCCCCCTACTTCATATTCTCACCCCTTTTCCCTTTCTCCTTACAAAGTCCTCTCTAGCAAGAAATTTCTAGCTTTTCTGCAGGGTTGGTTGAGTGCCCCTGTTAGATCCCCGGCTGCAAGGCCACTAGTAAAACTCACCTTTACTCATGCATGCATATACCGAAGATACCCCGAGTTAAGTAGAGGGAATTAGATTCCCATAGTGTTGGCGAAAACCCAAAAATTGTCCCTTGACAAATTTTCTAACCAACACTTTTATAACTATTCTAAACTTCATTGTTTTGTTCATCTTAATCTATCACATGAGTATCTTTTCATCTCATATAAAATCTCTTTCTAGGACCACTTAAACTACAAAAAAATTATATCTCAAGGATTCAAAACAAAAGGTGTTGTAGACTTCATTCCATGCTTTGCAATCTAAAAACCATAACAAAATTATGTATCTTACTTACCCAAATTGTTTCCCTAACTTGTTTCCATGACTCTCACTAATTTATTTCCCCAACTTATTCCCCAAAATTTATTTCCCAACTTGTTTCTCTAATATTTAATATCATGAAATTATTATATTTCTAATATTAAATATTATAAACCTAGGTATATGTGTCAACAGTAAGGTTGAAACGGTGGTTCGAGAGACATACCCGATCACCTAATATAAAAAGAAATTTAGGTCCTCATTTGATATGTTACCTTTTATTCTACCCTTGTGATTAGGGTTGAAAGGAAGAGGTGAAAGTTACTAGATGTAAGTTTGGTTCTTGGAAAGTAAAGGTTATTTCACAAAGGTTTTTACCATGTTTGAGGTTTTTCCACTATAAACACTATGTCATTGCATTCTTATTTTTGGTATGTATTATTTAATTAATATGTTATGTAATTTTATTTATTACATTACATAATGTTTAACATTTAATGTTTTATGGTTTATGTTAATATTTAAATGTGTTGGTTGATTAAATTCGTAATAGTTAGAATCCTCTAAATTCTAACATGGTACTCAGAGCATGGTTTAAATTAAATAGGTTAGGTCTAAGTTATTGTATTTAATCTATTTAATTTTTATGATTTTTTTCAACCAACCCGAAAGGGTATTTAAAATGATCAAGCCCCCTTCTTTCCATTTTTTGTGCAACCTAATATTTTTGTCTTGTGAAGAACTAATGTGAATGCATAGGAGGAAAAAATTGGAAAGATTATTACCTTCCATGAAAACTCATGTGAAAGACCTGGTAAGGGCTAAATAATGTGTAAAATATTTTCCTATATTTCTATAGTTTTAATGTGTGCAAGTTAAATGTTTTCAATGGTAAAAATCAAGAGTAAATGAAGGAGGAGAAAAGGTTCAATTTATTTCAATGGTTGGGTGAAATTCTTGTCCCCTCTGTAAAATCACCAGGTTAATCTATATTCTCATAAATCTACTTGCACCTGGTAAAATTCTTTTAATCTGTCTATGTCCTTCAATCCCCTTTAATAAGGGTTATATGTTTTTCTTTTTTTTAATACTATAGTTTATAATTTTTTATAGACTACATGTTGTTTTTTATCTACATTATATAAGCTATATACCTCTTTTTTAAAAAACTATAGTTATAAGGTTTATAAAGTATATGTTTTTTATAAATATATATAAAAACTATATATATATATATAGTTTTTATATATTTACATTATAAATTATAATAGGTTATTATAATATATTAAAATATAACCTCCTAATATTATAAAGAAGGAGAAATTATAGAATTTCACATCCTAGAAATACATAGCAATTTTTGGTTCCATTAAGTTTGACGTTCAAATGACAATCACGACAGACTAAACATAAGGTAGTATGACGATCATTTAGATGAAAAATTTAAGCTATTAGGTTCTAAGAAACTTTCACTGTGTTAAAATTTACGGTCAAATGTCTGTCACAATAGACCAAAAATAAGTCATAATGACGGTAATTTGGATGTCAAATGTAAGTTGGCCGGATCTTTTTCTACATTAATTTTTTTCAAAAATTTGAAGTTGTTATGCAATCTTAGGGGTTATTCACTTCTATATGGTCAGAAATATTTTTTTAAATAAGTCTAGGGTATAATGCAAAGCCATTTATATTGTGGGTTATTATTTTGATCATTGGAGGTTAATTAGTATGCATTTTTATGACATAATTAGTTATGATCAAATAGTTTCTTTAGATTTATAAAATTTAGATCATATTATATTAAAAGTGTTGGTTTTTTCGATAAATATGTATCTAAGTCTGTGGTACATTTTATATTATAATGGGTGTGTTTTACTGATTTAGGAAAATAATGGCATCTAGTTATTTATGTCTTGACAAAACCCGGATCCTAAATGGAACCAACTAAAACATTTGGAAGATCAGGGTCAAATCGAACTTATGACGAGGAAAATTTGGATGATTATTTCTAGATATGAGGTTACTCTCACTTTGGTTGTCGTGCAAGTGTAGATAATATGAATGCATTCTCACAACAAATGTAGGAGGCTCTTTCCATGATTATGTGCAATGTGAACAATGAGTACCTTCTACACATTGGTAATATCAAACATCCGAAAGAGGTATGAATGTAACTAGAATCCATGCATGAAGGTACGCGCGTTTATCTAAAATTATTAAATTATTTTTATAATTGCTTACAAATCCTATGAAACGATATGAAAAAGTAGTTAATTTCTTAGCCAATTTTAAAAATATTAAAGCACAATTAAATGGATGCAATTGTGATTTAATTGGTGAAAAATTAATCTACTTTATTGTTCAGTTAAATATACATTAAAGATTTAGGAATTTTATTTCTATCTTGAACTCTAAATATCATAACAAAAATTATCTACCTAATTTAAATACCTTGAGTTCACTTCTGATATAGAAAGAGTAAGTGATGATGAACTTTGAATCTAAGGAGAATGCCTCTCAGGCACTTTTTGATTAGAGTTCAAAGTTCAAACCTCGCAAGGCTTTCTTAGATCAAAAATTTAGATCTAAATCTTCTTTTACTAATATGAAAAGTTTTTCTTCTAATCAATTACATGTTAGATTTAGTGGTAAATGTCACAAATGTAGTAAATTTGGACATAAAAAGGAAGATGAAAAATCTAAGAAACCTATCCATAAAAATAAAAATAAATTGTTTCTTATAAATACAATTTAAGGAAAAAGGATAGTTCTAATGATATTCCTAAAATTGTTGCATTATATGTTGCGTTGTATTATTTCTCTAATTTTGAATGGATTCTATAGTCGGTGCATCAAATCATATGAATGGTGTTTCAAATTTTTGTTTGATGTTGTGAAAATTAATGAACATGTGTATCTTGGTGATAACTCATCTTTAGAAGCAATAAAGAAAGGAAAAGTAAAATTTTCTAATGGTGTGTTGAATAATGTTTTATTTGTTCCTAAGCTCAAAAAGAACCTTTTATCATGTTCTCAATTAACTCATGATGGTTTGTCTATTCAAATTTTGAAAGATACTTGGTATATCAAGGATAGTAATGATAATATAATAGCTGAAGGAATTCAAAGAAATGGTCTATATATTTTTGATGATTTCTCTTTTGCATCTTGTTTTATTTCTCAAAGTTTGAATAATTCAAAACTATGGCATGAAATATTAGGACATGTTAATTATCGAATTTTATATGAAATGGATAGATATAATATTGTGAATTTTTTTCTTGTGTTGTCTTCTTCTCATGATGTATGTGAAGGGTGTTTACGCTCAAAACAAATTGTTAAACCCTTTCACTCACATCTTGAAGTGATTTCCTCTTCCCTACTAGAACTTATTCACAGTGACATTAGAGGACTTCTTGAAGTAGATTCGTTAAATGGTTATTTATATGTTGTTACTTTTATTGATGATTTCACTAGAATGATTTCATCATATTTTATTTAAAATAAATCTAATGTACTTGGGAACTTTATGGAATTTAAAGCATCTGTTGAAAATTCTTCAAATTATAAAATTAAGAGACTAACAGATAATGGGGTTGAATATGTTAGCAAAGCATTTGAAAAAAATTGTATTGATTATGGTATTAAAAGGGAATTAACTTCTCCTCATTATCACCAATCTAATGGTGTAACAGTAATAATAAGACTATTTTAGATATGGCTCGCACTATGCTTAATTATGTTGGTCTTCCCAAATTTTGTGGGAAGAATCAATGAACATAGTAGTATACATTCTAGATAGTGTTCCCACCAAATCTATTCATCTTTCACTCCTTTAGAAAAATGGTCAAATCAAAAACCCGATATTTCTCATCTAAATTTTTTTGGTAGTCATGCTTCTTTATACATTCCTAAAAGGAAAATAAAGAAACTTGATATGACTTATTTTTCTTGTGTTCTTCATTAGACATGGTATTAACACTACAGGTCTAAGGATTTACAACCCTGCTAAAAGGGAAGTAACTGAAAGCCACAATGTGATGGTTTTGGAAAAATAATTTTGTTCATCTGATAATGGTAAATATGTTCCTAAGTCTATCAATATTTCTAATGATGGTTCTGATTTTGATAATGAGAATATAGTAAATGGTCATGATGATGTTTCTTGTGTTAATAATATGGATAAATCCCCTATCTCCTTAGCTAAGAAACCAAAATGGGCTCAATCTATGTTAGAGAGTTCTAATCCTATTGACCTTAGGAAAATGACCAGAAGCCATCATACCTACCATGCATTAATGACCTTGTATGAACTTGAGCTGTAAACTTTTGAAGAAGCTTCTCGAGATGAGAAGTGGATCAATGCAATGCAGGCTGAATACAATGCCCTAATTCAAAATCAAACTTGGGAGTTGGTTCCACCTCTAGAAAAAAGAAGTATTATAGGGTCTAGGTGGTTATACAAAGTAAAATATAATGTTGATGGTAGTATTGACAAACATAAAGCTAGACTTGTTGCTAGAGGTTTCACTTATAAACCTGGTATTGATTATGTTGAGACATTTTTCCTGTAGCTAAAATGAGTACTATTAGGGCCTTATTTACAATTTCCGCTCAATTTGAGTGGTAAATCCACCAAATGTATGCGAAAAATGATGGTTTTAATGGTTATTTAAAATAAGAACTTTACATGTCTCAACCTAAAGGATTCAAATAAAATGGTAAAGAAAACTATGTTTGTAAATTAAAAAAATTCTTGTATGGTTTAAAGAAAGCTCTAGAGTTTGCTTATGCAAAAATTAATTATTTCTTTAAATAGTTAGGATTTTTTTATTGTTCTTATGAAAATGATCTATTCATTAAGCAAGAAGGATCACATATTATCATTTTTGTATATATGTTGATGATTTTCTTATGATTGGTGATAATCTTGCTTTAATTTGTAGAATTAAAGAAAAATTGAAACAATACTTTGAAATGACTGATTTAGGTCTCTTAAATCATTTTCTTAGCATGGATGTATTTCAAGATAAACATTCTGTTGTTTTTTTCTTAAGCACAATATATAACCAATGTAGTGAAAAAATTTAACATGACTGATTGTAACCTAATTTCTACTCCTATGGAAGTTGGACTAAAAATTGATCCTAAACCTACATGTGAAAAATTTGATCTTACTTTATATAGGCAGTTAGTTGGTAGTTTGATTTATATAACTAAGCACCAAACCAAATATTTCCTATGCAGTAGGAATTGCTTCTAGGTTTATGGAGGAACCTTATAGAGATCATTGAAATCTTGCAAAAGGATTCTTAGATACATTATGAGTTGCATTATACTAAGAATGAAAATGTTAACTTATATAAATTTTGTGATTTTGACCATGTTGGTCATGTATTGGATAGAAAATCTACTTTTGGTTGTGTTTAAATTTGGTGCAGTGCCATTACTTGGTGGAGTAAAAAGCAACCTATTGTTTCTATCTCTTCAACGACAGCTTGAATATAGAAGTCCAATGGATGTTGCAAAGGAGGCTCTATGGCTAAAGAGGTTATTCGATGAGATAAATATGAAGGATCTAGGAAGTGTTTGTTTGTTCTACGATGTAGCCATTTTTCATGCCCATAGAATATAGTCTAGTCCCATGCACATTGGCCTATCATCCGAGAAGGTGTTGGGCGCTTACCCGAGGCATGCGTGGGCACCGAGTCTCTCTTTTATGTGAGCCTTGAAGGAATGCATTACTTGTGATAGATACTTAAGTGTAAAAGAAATTAAAAGATTAGTACATTCATGCTTTGAGCTCGACTAATTTCTTAAGGCATACATTTAGATCACAAAGGAAATATTCACTAAACATCAGATCTTATCCATAACATAAGGAAAATGAATGAGGGTTTATACCCATGAATAAGATATATCAGAACAAAACATATATTCCATATTGATCTTAGTTTGTAACCACATTACAGTTATCACAGCCATAACAGGCTGGTGTGCTAATGAAAATCATATTCATACATTAGAAACCTAGATTATGCCCTCCCTTACATTTGATATATGATCACATGCCCATCCCTTACAATATAACATCATCCTTATAGTCCTCTAATCCTACGGAATCTATTAGCATTTCTACAAAGCTTTGCCTCTCTGGATGTACACTCTTTCTTGAAAAGAGCACGCATGCCTCCACCCACACATAATGCACAAAGCACATTACACCTTGCACACTATCCTCTTTTTGGTACCACCCTCTCCTTATTTTCTTCTATCTAAGTACCTCTATATATAGCTTTTGTGTTCACCGCCTTCCCTTCTTAAAGTGGTAGATCGACTGACATGTGTCCATGTGGTCCTTCAATGGAGCATGCTCATCCTGATCCGAGATTTCCATCCTATGTAATGATGTTCTTTTAGAGCCTTCTATCGAAAGGAATATTCCTTCTTGGTCCACCCTGGCACCAAGCTAGCATCTTATCGATTCCACATGTGCCGTCGTCAGTCATGATTTTCTCATGGTCTGTCAGAATGCTTTGAATATGGCTAAGTCCCAGAACCACGGCTCTACCTTGTGCGTGTGTCATGGGTTATACTAAACCTTCCTAAGACCCTATCCTACACACCTTCTACTCACATTCCCTTATTTGCATAGGCCCCACATGCCCACTCGCCTTCTTGTACTTAGCCAATAATTTTGCCGCCCAACATCACCCCACACTACATATGTTCTTTGTCCTTGAAACATTTCTCTTCAATGAATAAAGAATGATGGGCTATAAAAATTTAAATAAAGAATGGAGTGAAGACTTGGGGAAAGAATAAAAGAATGGGGAAATCATGCTTATTGATGAAGAAGAGGGAAATATTTCCTTATGTCCGCCTCTAACTTCACCCAGCTTATCCACCTCACTCTGTGCTGTTGTTAGAGGTTTCCTACTAGGGCACTCACCTCCTCAAAACTTATCCCTTCTCTCTTGGCACTCATTGTTTTAACAATCCCCTCTAATTTTTCTCCCAAATCCTCGAGTGCATCCATCCTACGAGTGATCTGGGGGTATAGTTCCTTCAACCGGTTCTTGATTGAGCCCCGTAAGGTTTCAATGGCCTCCAATTTCTTCTCCACTTTGGCGATGATTTTGTCTCGCTCAACCCTGTTCCCCTTATTCTTCTCCTAGAAATCCTTGAGTTTTGTCTCGTGGGTTGCGACCAGGATGATTTCCACCTTGTCTCTATCCACATAATTATCATAGGTAGCCTCAGCAACTTGTGTGGCATCCTTTACATCGGTAAGGAGCATGGTGTATCGATAAAAAAACTCCATGAAATTTATCTTTTCTTATTTTTCCTTGCGTGCAGTGCCTCTTTTGTGGTCTCTAAGGCCAATGGCCACCTTTCCATTGTGAATTCGAGCTAAATCCTCAAGACATTGCAATGTCGATTCATATTTTTCCTTAGGCAACGTTAGATCGGGATGCTTTAAAACAATAATATCACTAATAATTTCTATCTTTTTGTATACTTCACGCACCCTCACATTCTCTTCATTTAATTCACACCTTAATCGTAAGCTAATCAAATCCTATTATTTTAGATCCTTGATTTTCTCAAGGAGCTTCTCCTCCTTTTTCTCTAGCAATGCCTCTAGGAATTCTACCCTATCATTTCTCCCAAAAAGTATGGCCTCAATCTCAACTGAAACCTTGTTGAGTGCATTGCAGACTTGTTCATCTGACAACTATTGAGAATTTCTCAAGGGGTTTATTCCCTTTATTTCTGGCACCTTTATTAGTGTCCCTTGGCTTACTTCAAACTTTGTCTCATCCACGTGGGACTCAAATTCCCAAGATAGCATCTTTCTTGTCCATGGGTATGCACCTTCTTCATCAAACGATGACATAACTAGGAGTTTCTCTGATGGTACGATGCTCGGAGGCGCGCGTAAAAACCTTGCTTGGGTCATTGACGTAACCCATCACTTGTCCTTGTGTTATTACTATTCTCTTCCCACCTATTATCGTAGCCTTTGGGAGCTCACCGCTAAGTTTGGGGTCTCCACGCATGTTGTCATATTCCTTCCCAATGTTGTCCTCTTCCTCCACTTCCTTCAAAACTTCTTCCATGTTGCATTCCACTTCTAGTTCTACCAAGTATTTTATGATGTCAGCACTTCTCTCTTCGTGGATTCTTTTATTTTCTCTTTGGTGAGGCTTGGGGTCTAATATTTCATGTTTACCTCTTCGCTCATCCTCTTTCTTTGAGTGTCTTCTTCTTGTTCCTCGTTATTCTCCTCGCTTCCTCCATCATAATCATGCACTTTGTATATGGGATAGTCTTGAGATTCTTCGCGATCATCATCATCTTTCTCGCCTATATAGGCATCTAAGCTCTCTGTTTCATCCGAATCTACCTCCTCTTCCACCTTCCGCCTCTTCTTAACTAGTGACTCCAGTATAGGGGATTCTTCCTATTCTTCTTCTTCCATAGGAAACTCTTTTCTTGGCAATTCCTCTAGAGTGGAAGGCTCCTCTTGCTCTGCACTTCCATTTCCGAGTATTATTTTTCATTAGAGGTGTCTTCCCGTGCACGTAAGTACTTGTCTTAGCGCTTGTCTCCGGTGTGCCCACCGATAATGATTTCTACACACTTGGTGCCTTTTTCTCATGTATCTCTTCTCTCTCCCTCTTTCTTAGCACGGCCTCCTTTCTCCCTGTGGGATCTTCTGGGATGGAAATGTCATTCTTTAGATAAGAACCTTTTTCAAACTTTGGCCTTATGCGTAGATACACCCTAACTATGGTCCTTCCGGCGATCGGAAGTGTCAAGGGCTTCATCATTAGAACTTCATGGGAGACATATCTCTCCACATATGTGCACTTCTTAGGTATACCAACTTCTGGAGCAACTCACGATGGTCTTTATCCACCTCGCTTAGGTTAAACCTTAGTCTCTTGGCCTCTTTAAAATGGTTGACCCCCGCTTGGAAGTATTACGCTGTGAAGGAAAATGGTAATTTACACCATGGGCTCTTAGTCCCATTCATAAGAGAAAACCTTCCAATGAAGAATGTTGATACACATCAAATTTTTCCTCTTTACCCATCAACATTGGTAGTTGATCGGGTATTCTCCATTCTTCCTTGAATACATCGCGCATTCGCTTATACCATTTCTCCAAGTGCATCGTGTGGGTGGCCGTCATGGTATCACATGTTTATTTCTCGAATATCTTTGTGGGTGACAGATCTTCTCTTGGATACTCCCACATGAACTTCTCTGGCCCATCAGGAACTCCAATCTCTCAGAAGAAGATAGTGAGAAGAATTTTTCTTAACATTATTTTCTCTCCCTCCTATGCTTTGTTAATGATTTCATCCATGATGTAAGCAGACAAGTTGTAAATGGTACCTGATGAGATCTTTTGGCACACATTCAACCATGCCTTGTTAACTTGGGTCCATCTTTCCTGACCATTCAACTTAGTGACTAGGTGGTTGGCCATCCTCATGACAGGTCTTGGAATTTCGTAATGTCAAATTACCATGAACCCTTTTTATAGTCATAAGATCAATCTATTTTCTTGATGGCTCCCTTATCCTCTAGATCATCATATATACTTTATCCTTCTCGGATGAAGCCTGTGGTGCTATGAACATCTAGTGTCCTGTAAAGTAGAATTGATCCTCATGTACGCATGACATTAGCCATTGATATAGTCTCTCGGTTTTGCCAAAGTAGGGAAATTCATACGGTTGTAGTAATTCACCTTCCCCAACTTAAACTTTACTTCATCATCAGATATGGGCATTCCCTCTAGTGTCCATTTTTTTATTGACAAACCAACTCCAATGCCTTCTCCTTCTCGGTTGTGTTAATTTGATGATTATAATCACTCACGGCCATCTTTCGCAAGTGTGACTCCCACTCTTTCCCTAGCAACACCTCATCCCGGGTACTACATTTCTGCGTACCATTCTTCATTAGAGCTTATGACATCAATGGTTTGCTTTCTCATGCCCTTCGATTTCTTTGGTGAAACAGCCACCTTATTTGGTGTCATTCTTTATGTTGGGCTAAAAATTCAAACTCCTTCTCCTTGCTTTGCTCTTCTCAACCCCAAAGCTCAATCTCGCAAAGAGATCCTTCTATCTCGTGTGTCATAGTATACAAACCCTAACTAGGAAAATCCTTCCACAAGATGGCACTCTTCAAAAAAAAATTCCCCACGCTCGTGTACTCCTTCCACTCTAGTTTATAGATCTAACCTATTCACACACTTAGATCCCTCTCGATTATTCTTCAAAAAAATCTCTTCAGATGCCCTAGTTTGCAAGATCTCTTCTATTTTGTAATCACAAGGTGATACAATTATGTGCCCGACTTCATATTTTTAGCTTTTCCTTCTTTCTAGTATTAAATGGTATACCACCTACCACCATAATTAACACTAAATGTGGAGTTTTCCACTAAAGTCATCTTTAAGCACCCTTACCCATGTGCCCAAACCTGCACAAAGACCCTTACAACCTTCCGCACGTAACAAACCAAGTTGATCAAGACTCTTGTGCACGCTCCTCTAGCACCAAGGAACTTCTTGTGTCATTCCTTTTATTTTTACTCTAACCTACCTCATGTTTTTCCTGCTCTTTTCCTTCTATGTACATGGTCTTCTATAAAGCTATCCTTGACACCATCCATCATTATGTCCACCTTTTTCTTATGCATTTTCTCAACCTCACGTGCTTCTTATCCTTCAACTGGGCCTTTTAACACATCTTCTCCTACCCTTTTTACCCCCGACTCCACCCCACACTAAAACGGATGTGTTGTCCTCTGTGCATACACAACCTTTGAAATTAATGTGGTTACTAGTGCACAAGGCGCAAAATAGATCAAATAGAAAGGGACAAACAACAAGAATGGGAAACACAAGAAAAGGGAAAGCAAGAAGGGAAATTCTAAACTAATTGGGAAAACTACCTTATTTACAAACATCAAGAAGACTTATTTGTAGTAGGGCTTCAACCTACTCCCATTGAAGTGACCTAGTAATCTCATCCCATCCAAATACCAGAATCGCACATGCCTGAATCAAGGATATACGAGATGATGTAAGGGCCCAACTAATGGAATTTTAACTTCCTAGGATGGTGAAAAACTTGGAATCATATAGCAATACCATCTTCCCAACCTCAAAATTTTTATTCTTGATATGAAGATCATGTCATGCCTTTTCTCTTGCTTTCTCTATCTTTTGACTCCACCTAAAAAGTGATTGGCTTTTATCTAACTACATCAACTTATCAATCCTCCTACATGTGTTATATGCGCAAAGTGAGGGTAACATGAATTCCACTGGAAAGATAGTCTCCATGCCAAACACCAATTGAAATGGTGTGGCCTTGTTCAACCTCTTGTAGGTTGTCCTTTATGCCCATAAAATGGCTGATACTTTTTCATCCCAATCTTGTCTTCCAACATCAAAAATCTTAGTCAACGTGTGACTTAGTATTTTGTTAAATGCCTCAATAGTTCCATTTTCTTGGGGATGATAAGGGGTAGTCTTATGATGGGCCACCATGAATTATTCCAATAGAATCCTGGCCATTTCATTCAGAAAATGTGTACCCCTGTCACTAGTCAAGCTCAAGGAACATCCATATATGTTGATGATGTTTTCCCATAAAAACTCTGCAGTTCTTATTGTAGTACAATATTTTGTAGGCACCGCCTCCGCCACCTTTTCAAATAGTCGGTGCAAGTGATGATGTAGAGCGAACCAGTCCTTCATGTGGCAGGTGAAATTGGCCCTACAAAGTCAACTACCCATTTTTCAAATGGCTCAGCACTCGCTATAGGTCTTAGAGGCATCTCATCTCTCCTTCTAGGTTTTCTAAGGTGCTGACATTGGTCACAAGCCTTGCAAAATTCAATGCAATCTTGATAGATGATCTCCCACCAAAGTCCTCGCCATTAAAATCTTCTATCCGGTGGAAGTGTGTATAGCCAATTGTTTCCTTTCCGATCCTTCATTCCTTCCGACGCTATGCTTATTTTTAGGAACACTGTGATATCCTCCAAGTATGAGGGTGCACGCCACAACATAAATAGTTGTGCATCCGACATGGTTTCCACTATGCTTTGTGCATCCTCTCCCGAGTCAATCCTAGACAAGTGGTTAGGTCCTGAGATGCTCTTTTTTTGTTTTATCAATGAACCAAAAATTCAAATTCTTGAAACAACAAGACCCACCGGCATATGCACCCTTATAAAATGGGTTTGTTCACCAAGTAATTTAAAGCCATGTGATCTGTATAGAATATGAATGGTGTTGCTAGTACATACTTTCTGAATTTTTACAGCACGTAGATCATGGATAGTGCTTCGCGCTCGTAGTGGTAAATATTTGTTTTTCTGGTCTTAACTTTCTACTTGCAAAACAAAAGGGATGATCAATAATCCCTTCACTGGTTGTTCAAGTACTTCTCCCATGGTTTTCCCTGAGGCACCAACATGCACATGGAAAGGATTAAACCAAGAAGGAAAATGTAGCATGGGCGTCGTAACAAGATTATCCTTCAAAGTGTCAAATGCCTTCTGTTGCGCCTCTCCCAATGAAAGGAACTCTTATGTTTTAGTAATTCCTCCAAGGGCACGGTGATTTTGGCATACCCCTTGATGAATTTCCTATAGTACCTCATATGCCTAAGGAATCCACACACAATGCTTTGACTAGTAGGCTCCCCCAATCCCACAATAACTGCAACTTTAATGGGATCCACTAGTAAGCATTTTTTGCATATAATATGTCCTAAAAGGGATCCAAAATGAGTAAAGAAATACACATTTATTAATTTTGAGGGATATCCTCATCGCTAACATCACTCAAACATCAACCTAAAATTATCACAATGGTCTTTCACTAAACCATACATCATCCAGTCATCCAGGTAAACTTGAATAAACTTATGGATGAAGTCCCGAAATGCTTGTACCACAATGCGTGAGAACATAAAAAGCACATTCTTCAATCCAAAAGGTATAACCATGTAGGAAAAACTTCCCCAATAAGTGGTGAAATTTTTATTCTCCTAGTCTTCCTTTGCAATCCTAACTTGGTGGAACCCTGAGAATCCATCCATAAAATAATAGACCTCGCGCCTGGCTAATCCTTCCAAAATTTCTTCAATGAAGGGGGTTGGAAAAGGGTCGATGACACAAACTGCATTCAACTCCCTGTAATCCACATAGATCTTTATCCTTCCATCCTTCTTGATACTTATGACCATTGGACTTACCCACTCTGATTCTTCAACGGATTCAATAATGCATGATGCTATCATCTTATCTATATCCTCCTTGACCTAATGCGTAAGTTAGGATTCATCCGATAAGGCCTCTTCCATACCGGTGCGCACCCTCCTTCAACTTGATTCTCATTTCCCTTAAGGAAAGGTGAATTCCTTTGATCTCATGGTACCCACGGTAGAAAAAATCCTAGAACTCGCTTAATAGATCAATGGTCTTATAAACCTATATCTCCGACTAATAATCCCCAATGATAGCTTCCTTAGGTTCTTCCTTTGAACCAATGTTAACCTTATTTTTCTTTAAAGGCTCATGGTAGGTGCACACTCACTCATTAGCACTATCTATGACCTCGCATATACCTATAGAGTGGTTAACCTCCAGAATTTCCATTTCTTCACCATTTATCACATAGACCATCTTCCATTTTTCCTTTTCCATACAAAGTGCTCAAGCTATATCCTCTCTATTTCTTCTTTATCAAAGTGTGTCTCTAAACCAAGATCTCCTAGTAGCTCCTGTATTCTATCTTCTACCATAGCACTATCTCCCATTGAAAGGCATTTGAAAAGTTGTAACACCTTATCCACTGATGGCTTCGTACTCATATACTCGAAATCTTGAATGAGATCAGCCACCAACTCTTTCCAATTACCTGTTTGATGATGCATCTCTGAATGAATATACCATACGTGTGCACATCCTTATAAGTTGGAATATAACTTATCCACCCATAACAAGGGTGGTAAATATTTTGTGCCTTCTATCCAAGCCTTCTCACATGTTTGGACATGAAATGAGGTGGTTTCTCTACCATGGTAGTCTTGGATAATAGTGGGCACGTTGCTTTTGGAGAACCTAACAAAGAACGTGATTCTCACTTTCGCACCATTCTAGAAGGTTTTCTTGATGTTTAGCCCACCATCATGCAAAGAGTCCCAGTAGGTTATAGTTTGTAACATTCCCATTTTAAGACTTTAGAAACAAGGGAATTTTTTTATAATAATGTTTTCTATTCTAAATAATCATAATTTAGAACACACATTCTATGCCAATCAATCTCATAACAGATAACCATATGCATCTGGAATGACTTGGTGAAACACCGATCTCTCATTTCATGACACGGTGAAACATCGATCTCTCATGTTAACTCATTGAATTGTATACTAGGTATACTTGGTTCTTTTACCCTTTTTGGGATGCTAAGTGTTCTGCTTAAGAGGCCTATCTGAATACTTGTTACCAATATTCATCTTAAAACTAGGTGACGTAGGACAATGTAACCAACAGCTTGCAATACTTTGGCCAAAGATTTACAACATATTGTTCATGTTAATATTGCTAGATGACATACTCGTCAAAAGGAATACGTCCTTCACCCAAATTCATCTATTATCTATAATGGTCTTCACTGACTCCCATTAGTCCACTTGTTCATCGTTAAACCCTAACCAAGGCTAGCAACATAGCCTACGATAGAAGGCTACTCACGATGACTAAGGGTACATAGACATACTCAATCGAAAAAAGATGAATGCATGTGTCTATTTATCCTAGGAACTCTTATGTTTTAGTAATTCCTCCAATGGTACGGTGATTTTGGCATACCCCTTAATGAATTTCCTATAGTAAGTCATATGCCCAAGGAATCCACACACAATGCTTTGACTAGTAGGCTCCCCCAATCCCACAATAATCGCAACTTTAACGAGATCCACTAGTAAGCCTTTTTTGCATATAATATGTCCTAACAGGGATCCAAAATGAGTAGCAAAGACACATTTCTTAATTTTGAGGGATATCCTTAACTAATAACATCACTCAAACATCAACCTAAAATTATCACAATGGTCTTTCACTAGACCATACATCATCCAAATCATCTAGGTAAACTTGAATAAACTTATGGACGAAGTCCTCAAATTCTTGTACCACAATGCGTGAGAACACAATAGACACATTCTTCAATCCAAAAGGCATAACCGTGTAGGAAAAACTTCCCCAATCAGTGGTGAAATTTGTCTTCTCTTGGTATTCCTTTGAAATCCTAACTTGGTGGTACCCTGAGAATCCATCCATAAAAGAATAGACCTCGTGCCTGGTTAATCCATCCAAAATTTCTTCAGTGAAGGGGGTTGGAAAAGGGTTGATGACACAAACTGCATTCAACTCCTTGTAATCCACACAGATCTTTATCCTTCCATCCTTCTTTATACTTATGACCATTGGACTTACCCACTCTTATTGTTCAATGACTTCAATAATGCATGATGCTATCATCTTATCTATATCCTCCTTGAAATTTATGGGTAAGTTAGGATTCATCCGATAAGGCCTCTTCCATACCGGGTGTGCACCCTCCTTCAACTTGATTCTCATTTCCCCTAAGGAATGGTGAATTCCTTTGAGCTCATGGTACCGATGGAGGAAAAAATCCTGGAACTCACTTAATAGATCAATGATCTTAGAAACCTCTATCTCCGACCAATAATCCCCAATGATAGCTTCCTTAGGTTCTTCCTTTGAATCAATTTTAACATTATTTTTCTTTAAAGGCTCATGGTAGGTGCGCACTCACTCATCAGCACTATCTATGACCTCACGCATACCTATAGAGTGGTTAACCTCCATAATTTCCATTTCTTTACCATCTATCACATAGACCATATTCCATTTTTCCTTTTCCATACAAAGCGCGCTCAAGCTATATCCTCTTTGTATCTTCTTTATCAAAGTGTGTCTCTAAACTAGGCTCTCCTAGTAGCTCCTATATTCTATCTTCTTCCATAGCACTATCTCCCATTGTAAGGCATTTGAAAATTTGTAACACCTTATCCACTGATGGCTTCGTACTCATATACTCGAAATCTTGAATGAGATCAGCCGCCAACTCTTTCCAATTACCTATTTGACGATGGATCTCTAAATGAATATACCATATGTGCACACATCCTTATAAGTTGGAATACAACTTATCCATGCATAACAAGGATGGTAAAGCTTTTGTGCCTTCTATCCAAGCCTTCTCACACGTTTGGACATGAAATGAGGCGCTTTCTTTACCATGGTAGTAATGGATAACAGTGGGTGCATTACTTCGGAGAACCTAACAAAGAACTTGATTCTCACCTCGCGCCTTCTAGAAGGTTTTACCGATGTTTAGCCCACCAACGTGCAGCAGTCCTGAGTAGGTTATAGTTTGTAACATTCCCATTTTAAGAATTTAGAAACAAGGGAATTTTTTTATAATAATGTTCTCTATTCTAAATAATCATAATTTAGAACACACATTCCATGCCAATCAATCTCATAACAGATAACCATATGCAGCTGTAATGACTTGGTGAAACACCGATCTCTCATTTCATGACTCGGTGAAACATCAATCTCTCATGTTAACTCATTGAATTGTATACTAGGTATACTTGGTTCTTATACCATTTTTGGGATGCTAAGTGTTCTGCTTAAGAGGCCTATCTAAATACTTGTTACCAATATTCATCTTAAAACTAGGTGACGTAGGACAACACAACCAATAGCTTGCGATACTTTGGCCAAATATTTACAACATATTGTTCATGTTAATATTCCTAGATGACATACTCATCAAATGGAATACGTCCTTCACCCAACTTCATCTGTTATCTAGAATGGTCTTCACTAACTCTCATCACTCCACTTGTTCATGGTTAAACCCTAACCAAGGCTAGCAACATAGCTTAGGATAGAAGGCTACTCGCGATGACTAAGGGTACATAGACATACTCAATCGAAAAAAGATGATTGCGTGTGTCTATTTATCCTAGGAACTCTTATGTTTTAGTAATTCCTCCAAAGCCACGGTGATTTTGGCATATCCCTTGATGAATTTCATGTAGTAACTCATATGCCCAAGGAATCCACACACAATTCTTTGACTAGTACACTCCCCCAATCCCAAAATAATGGTAACTTCAATGGGATCCACTAATAAGCCTTTTTTGCATATAATATTTCATAACAAGGTTCCAAAATGAGTAGCAAAGACACATTTATTAATGTTGAGGGATAGCATCAATAGCTAACATCTCTCGAACATCAACCTAAATTTATCACAACGGTCTTTCACTAGACCATACATCATCTAGTCATCCGGGTAAACTTGAATAAACTTATGGATGAAGTCCTGAAATGCTTGTACCACAATGCATGAGAACACAGTAGGCACATTCTTTAATTAAAAAGGCATAACCGTGTAGGCAAAACTTCCCCAATCAGTGGTGAAATTTGTCTTCTCCTGGTATTCCTTTACAATCCTAACTTGGTGGTACCCTGAGAATCCATCCATAAAAGAATAGACCTCGTGCCTAGCTAATCCTTCCAAAATTTCTTCACCGAAGGGGTTTGGAATAGGGTCGATGACAAAAACGCATTCAACTACCCGTAATCCATACAAATATTTATCCTTCCATCCTTCTTGATACTTATGACCATTGGACTTACCCAATTTGATTCTTCAATGGATTCAATAATGCATGATGCTATCATCTTATTTATATCCTCCTTGAACTTTACGCGTAAGTTAGGATTCATCCGATAAGGCCTCTTCCATACTAGCGCACTCCTCCTTCAACTTGATTCTCATTTACCCTAAGGAATGGTGAATTCCGTTGAGCTCATGGTACCCATGGGGGAACAAATCCTGGAACTCGCTTAATAGATCAATGATCTTATAAACCTTTTTCTCTGACCAATAATCCCCAATGATAGCTTCCTTAGGTTCTTCCTTTGAACCAATGTTAACATTCTTTTTCTTTAAAGGATTATGGTAGGTGCACACTCGCTCATCAGCACTATCTATGACCTCGCACATACCTATAGAGTGGTTAACCTCCATAATTTCCATTTCTTCACCATTTATCACATAAACCATCTTCCATTTTTTCTTTTCCATACAGGCACACTCAAGCTATATCCTCTCGCTTTCTTCTTCATCAAAGTGTGTCTCTAAACTAGGATCTCCTAGTATCTCTTGTATTCTATCTTCTACCATAGCACTCTCTCCCATTGTAAGGAATTTGAAAACTTGTAATGCCTTATCCATTGATGGTTTTGTATTCATATACTCGAAATCTTGAATGAGATCAGCCGCTAACTCTTTCCAATTACCTGTTTTACGATGCATCTCTGATGAATATACCATACGTGTGCACATCGTTATAAGTTGGAATACAACTTATGTATCAATAACGAGGGTGGTAAAGCTTTTGTGCCTTCTATCCAAGCCTTCTCACATATTTGGACACGAAATGAGGCTGTTTCTTTACCATTGTAGTCTTTGATAATAGTGGGTGCATTACTTCTGGAGAACCTAACAAAGAACGTGATTCTCACCTCATGCCATTCTATAAGGTTTTCCCGTTGTTTAGCCCACTAGCGTGCAACAGTTCTGAGTAGGTTATAGTTTGTAACATTCCCATTTTAAGACTTTAGAAACAAGGGAATTTTTTTAATAATAATGTTTTCTGTTCTAAATAATCATAATTTAGAACACGCATTCCATGCCAATCAATCTCATAACAGATAGCCATATGCATCTGTAATAACTTGTGAAACATTGATCTCTCATTTCATGACATGGTGAAACATCGATCTCTCATGTTAACTCATTGAATTGTATACTAGGTATACTTGGTTCTTTTACCCTTTTTGGGATGCTAAGTGTTCTGCTTAAGAGGCCTATCTGAATACTTGTTACCAATATTCATCTTAAAACTAGGTGATGTAGGACAATGCAACCAGTAGATCGCGATACTTTGGCCAAAGATTTACAACATACTAATCATGTTAATATTCCTAGATGACATATTCGTCAAACAGAATATGTCCTTCACCTAAATTCATCTGTTATCTAGAATGGTCTTCAGTGACTCCCATCATTCCACTTGTTCATGGTTAAAACCTAACCAAGGCTAGCAATATTTCCTAGGACAGAAGGCTACTCGTGATGACTAAGGGTACATAGACATACTCAATTGAATAAATATGATTGCGTGTGCCTATTTATCCTAAGTCATCATGAGTTTCCCCAACACTAGATCATACTTCTAACCTAACCTAGGGTATAACTAAGATCAAGTCCGAGTTTATGTAGATCTAGATGATTCAACTCTGAAGGGTGTTACAACATGTCAACTGCAACATAGTATCCTCATGAAGACCCAAGTCTTCACAGAGGTATGGTGTTGTAGTTGGCGTGTGCCAACATCCGACAGAGTCTTCCCATCTAGATGTACATGCCCAAGAGAGAAGTTAATTACTTAATTGTTTTCATTAATTAAATTCTAATTATAGTAGCCATGTTGATTTCCTAGTTTCATTAACCATTAAGGTTGTTAGTAATAAATGAATTGTAAATTCTTGCAGAAACATCAAGATTTCCTTTTATTCATTAACTTCCTAATTTAGGATACAATTTACAAACAGAAACAACATACTAACAATATGGTTCACTTAACTTAACCATGACTTAACTTGTTTAAGTTCCGAATCAGATTCTTTTTAATAGACTTCATTGAAATGAAGTCTACTATTTTATATTTGTATATACCTATCTTTTGTTTTATTCAATTTAAGGTACAAGTCAAGAGTAAGTACCTCTTCCTCTTTCCAAGATGACATTAGGTTTAAATTCCCAAGGATTCTAAAGAAAATGATTATCATTTTGGAATAGTTTTCTTTCTTGTTCTTATTAATAATTAGAGTTCATTGTAACCTCTTAACATTATACAAGGTATCATAATGAATTTTATCTTCCATTTACTTCATTTTAAATAACTACAGAGATTTAATTAAATGATCAACCATGAATACCAACAGATAAGTTGCATTTAAATAAAGGGATAGGTATCTAATTCCCTTACCACCTAGTTCATTTTATTTCAACCCAAAAGGGGTTCAATTCAGAAGTATATAAATAAAAGAAAAAGATAAGCATATCACTAATAATCACTGATTATGTAAAAAGACGACACATCAAGTATAGATAAACCCACAATATTTTCCATTTCTCAAGGAGGAATTCATACATTGCAAGTACCAATACTTCAAACATCCTCAGTGTCAAACAACAATAATAAACCCTATGAAATTACAACTTTCCCTTCCAAGTTCCAAGTTCAAAGTCAAACTCTAGCCTAAATTTAGGATTAACATCAACAAGTTTGACAAAGGATAGATTTAATTTGCATGCACCTAGAATTAGTCACACATTATAACAATTACAACCCTACCAATGTATCAGTCAAGGAGAAGAAAGTAAGGATTTATCCACTAACTACTCACCCTACAAATCCATCAACGTAATACTAACTGAACAAGTCAACTCCATACATAAGAGCAATACCGATGAGAGAATGAATTAAAAAGATGGAAAAGATCAATATATATATGCCTTTCAAGTTTAAATAGGATGATAGGATGATATTGTGAATACCTTTACTCAGAATAAAGACAAAGGATAACAACAAAAAAAGATGAGATAAGATCTTATTATTCCTTCCTATAAAGAGGTATACATACTGGAATAGAAAATAACTAAGACAAATTTGATTGTTCTAGACAAGAAAACATTCAATTCCAACAACCATAGAAACACAAAGAACTATTTGATATTGCAATCAATATCCACGACTGTAACATGGAAGATAGAAACAAAAAAAAAGTTTTCCCAACATACAAACGAGAACAAAATTGTAGCTCAAGGCTACAAACATAAAATGTTTATTCAAATGCTTTCAATTAATAATAGTATCTAAAGCCAAAAACCCAACAACATAACATTAAAATCATTCCAAACGTTAGTAGCACCAACTGAGAAGTTCTTCTAGTTTTTCCCAAAACAAAGAGAGACAGAGTAACATTGAAGTAGATTACCCTTATGCAGCCACACTTTCTTTTCAAAGTGTCAACACACACACATAGCTTACCCATCCCTTGATGGTAAAGCAAAAAATAAAGTGAAAACAAGATTTAACAATCGAAATTTCCATTCAAGACAACCTAGATCCGCATACTTCTCAAGAATCAAAGGGATCAAGCATCGTTTAAAGAATGAACCCAATTCAATCACAAGGAGAACAATGACACAATGAAAAGTCCCTAAGTCGTGTGCTCAAGTTGAGCTCAAAATAAGAATCAAAAACTGAAAACGTTACGCTTCATTTCCTTAAGAAAGAAAGGATTGAATTACACCATAGTTCAGCCTATATACCCCATTCCAACAGTAACAATTGTACATCAAACTTAAATGAAAAGAACTAGTTAATCCCAACAAGATGAACCGATAAGGTTACTCATAAGAACTCAAACTCACTTCAGGAGGATGCAAATACATTTGTTATACCTTTACATGGATCATGCCAACTGGGTAACTATCAGGTAGATTGAATCGAAGAGATTCATTCTGTCCCAAAATCATACAAGTCACTAGCAAGACTTCTCACAAATTACAGGTGTAAGTAAATATTCTAATACATTTAAGTTCAGGAATAAGCTAAACATGATTCTTTTTAGCAAGGAAGAACAAAACCCGAATCATATTTCTTTCATAGCAGTGGCTTCTACTATCTAGCTTCAATATAGTCCAATAGGATTTCTCAGATTCAAAAACATCTCAAGCTCAACAAAATTAAAACATGCTTACTATTATTTTCCAACAAGAACAAATCCCAAAACATTTTTCTAGAATAGCTGCATATCATACTACCGCCAGATTTAGAAATTCCATACAGAGAAATAAGTTTCAAAAACAAGACTAAACCAAATAAAAATTCATTTGTTTCCCAAGAACATAGTTCTTTTAATGAAGACATTTAGGAAAAAATAGAACAACTTAATGGGTAGAGCCTATCATGTCTGATAGAGCTTCTTTTTGATGTGCAGACAATTTCCCATCCGAGCCTCAATAGTTTCTTCTTTTTCCAAGTGACATCAACAACTCCAATTTTTTCTACTTCTCCTTATACTTCCACAGGATCCAAAAATAGCTCATGTATGCCAAGAATACAACAAGATCAAAAATAGAACTACTAGTTTGAAGAATTGAAAACCCCATGCGAGAAAAAAAAATCCAAAAAAACTAAACATCAAACAACCTTTCCAAAATCCACCATGCCTTTCTCCTAGGTAGATTATTTTCCATAACTAAGATCAATTAATGCGAAGGACTGTCAATTTCCCTCCTAATTCTCCATGCCACCGCCATCCAAATTTGGCGAGCCTTCCATTCAAAATTTTCATGCAATTTTCTATTTAGTGGTGATGCCAACTAGACATCCCCTAAATCCCAATGCCTCTGCCAAAATTGGCAGTCCAATGTTATTAAAAACCAAAATCAATTCCCATTAATGCCTTGAAAACTGATGCCATTGACCTTTCCATTTTCCAAGTGGTTCATAGGTGTCTTGTTAGGTTAGCAATAGTTTAGGTTAGATTTTTATTAGGTTAGAAATCAACCTTAGTTCCTAGGTAGGTCTCAATTACCTTAGGTTATAATCCAACTTAGTATAGAACATTACAACTTAGGTTAGGGTATCCCTTTAGTAATCTTATTATTAGGTCTATTATTCCTATACACTATACAACGTTTAAACAAATACAAGACAAGTCACAAGCAAGTGCACCTTCCATTTCCGAATGCCAATCTAAAAAGGTGAGCAGATAAAAATACTGAGGCATACCTTGGATCAATGGAAATGATCTAAGGTTTTTTTGGTTACATGTAATAAATTAAGTCTACACAAAACAAGTTCATCACCTTCCTAAAGGTGAATTTAAAGCTGTGTAAAGAGATGAATGGCATTATTTTCAAGTAAGAAAAATTCACAACCGAAATGACTCTTTTTAACAAACAAATAATTATCCATTACAAACATGATTTCCTAAAATCATAAGAGTACTCCTTCCTAAGACAGATCACATGTCAAAATTACAACCAGAAATGACTCTTTTTAACAAACAAATAATTATCCATTACAAACATGATTTCCTAAAATCATAAGAGTACTCCTTCCTAAGACAAATCACCTGTCAAAAATTACAATGTCAAGAGTGGAAGTCATCACCGTAACAACTAGGTCAAAGATGTTACATACTTCCCTCCTAAAAAGAATCATCATCCCGATGATCAACTTAGTCAAACAATTTAAGTCTAGGACAAAATCCAATTATCATCCTTCCATTCATATGTTCATAACAAAACTAGATTTGAGAATTTCAAATTCCATAATCAACATTAAAGTAGTTGTCCATTTTAAATAGAGTAGTATCTACCCAAGATTGGCAGATTTATTGACATAACATGCATAAAATCTTTAAAATTTTATCAGTCAATAGAATCAATTATGTTCAAACAAATATGGAAAAGTAGTTTTCATATCCTCCCGATTTTACCAGGTTGCACTTTCTTCATTAAACTGATCCCACTGACCTTATATTGACTTATTTCATGATTTCTTAAGTACAATTGGTGAGTTTCTAAAGCACCCGAATGGGTTTACCCTCAATTATTCATGGGTCTTGGACCTACAAGGAATTCCAATTCAACACATGTGATAAATCTGAAATGTATTTCTTAAGCAGAGAAATATGGAAAACATCATGCATTTGTGATAAATCAGGAGGTAAAGCTAAATGATAAGCTACAGGGTTTATTACTTCAACAATTTTAAAGGGTCCCACATAATGAGGTGATAACTTGGCAGCCTTGCCAAAAGTTATAGAAATATTTTTCGGTTTACGCCGAAGAAAGACCTTCTCACTAAGTTCAAACTTCTTATCAACCCACTTTAAGTTTGCATAACTCTCTTGTCTATCTGTTGCTTCTTTCAAGCGTTCATGAATCATCTTAACTTGGTGTTCCATTTCCAAAAGGATTTAAGACCCAATTACCTCTCTATCCTCAATGTTATCCCAACTAACAGAATTCTGAATTTTCTTTCGTATAATGCTTCAAAAGGTGCCATTTTTAAAGAGGTATGATATGTGTTATTATAAGAAAACTCAACTAATGGAAGGTATTCTTCCCATTTATACTGCTGATCCATACAATACATTCGTAACATATCTTCTAAAACTTGATTAACTCTTTCATTTTGTCCATCCATTTTTGGGTGATATGTAGAACTGAAATTCATCTTAGTCCCTAAGGCTGCATTAAGTGTTTGCCAAAATCTTGACGTCATTCTCGGGTCTCTATCAGATATGATCAGTTTAGGTACTCCATGTAATCTGAAAATTTCATGCACAAATATTTTTGCTAAAATAGGTGAATCATCCTTAAGATTACCAGCAATAAAATGTGCCACCTTTGTTAGTTTATCAACAACAACTAGAATAACATCATGTTTATTTCTTGACATAGGCAACCCTTGTACAAAATCCATGCTTATTACTTGCCATTTATATTGTGGTATGCTATGAGGATACAATAAACCAATTTGGATGCATATGTTCAGCTTTAACATGCTGAACATTCTAAGCAGTGTGTTACAAAATCAATCACGCTCTTTTCATCCCTTTCCAGAAATATTGTTGTTTTATATCAGCAAGCATTTTTGTAATGCCTGGGTGTCCAAAAAAGGTGAATTATGAAATTCAGCTAACAATTTCTTTCTTAATTCATTTAACAAAGGTATGTATACTCTGTTTTCAAACCTCAAGATTCCTTTGTTGTCAAAGTGAAAACCTTTATACCTCATATCATTTGGATCTGCAGCAAGTGTTATTTTCACTTGCTGATAATAAGAATCAGATTCCATGACACTTTTTACTTCATCTTTAAACTGAGTTCTCAACATTATAAGAGCATAAATGTGCTTCCTATGACTTAGAGCATCCACAACTCTATTTTCTTTTCCTTTAATATAACTTATATCAAAATCATACTGAGATAGAAATTATAACCATCTTCATTGTCTTGCATTCAAATTTGGCTGAGTAAAAATATACTTCAACCCAAGATGATCAATTTTTAGTTCAAAAGGCCTACCAAGAAGATAATTTCTCCATACCTGAAGTGCATGAACAATGGAAGAAAGCTCTAGGTCATGTGGAGCATAATTTAGTTCATGTAACTTGAGCTTTCTACTTTCATAAGCAATAACATGATCCTTTTGAAGTAAAATACCTCCAAGACCCTCACCGGAAGCATATGTCACTACAATGAAGTCTCCATTAGGATCAGTACAACTAGAATAGGTGTTGATGTTAATTGATCCTTCATATTCTTAAATGCAGCTTCGTATTTCTCATTCCACATAAATTTCTTATCTTTCTTCTGCAACGAAGTTATTGGTGCAGCAACCTTAGATTTCTTTAACAAATTTCCTATAGTAACCAGCAAGACCCATGAAGATTCTAACTTCATGTACATTCTTAGGTGTAGGCCACTCAGTTATTGCTATAATTTTTGAAGGATCTACCGCTATTCCATCCTTTCTTATGACATGACCCAAATAGTGTACTTTTGTCTCATAGAAGGAACATTTGGAAAATTTACCATACAACCTTCTCTTTCTTAAGATTTCCAACTATCTTCAAATGCTCATGATGTTCATCAATGCTCTTAGAGTATATGAGAATATCATCCAATAATACAAGCACAACTTTTTCCAAATATTCTTGAAAAATATTATTCATTAAATTCATAAAAGTTGTAGGTGCATTTGTTAATCCAAATGGTAAAACTGTGAATTCATAATGTTCATACCTTGTTCTAAAATTTGTTTTATGAATATCCTCATCCTTTATTTGTAATTGATGATATCCAAATCAAAGATCTATTTTAGAATACATTGATGCACCACACATCTAATCAAATAGATCATCAATTCTAGGAAGTGGATATCTATTCTTAATTGTTGTTTTGTTTAACATCCTATAATCAATGCACAATCTAAGTGTTCCATCTTTCTTTTTCACAAAAATTACCGGTGCTCCCAAAGTGAGAGACTCAATCTTATAAAACCCTTGGACAAAAGTTCTTACAAATGTGCCTTAAGCTCTACTAATTCAATGGTAGTAATTCTATATGGTGCCTTGGAAATAGGCTCGGTTCCTGGTTTGATCTCAATTGTGAAGTCAAACTCCCGTTTGGGTGGAAGACCGGGTAACTCTTCCAGAAACACATCACTAAAATTTCTTAACAACGGGTATTTTTCCATGAAGTCACCACTTTCATCAGTTGTTTCATAAATTTTTACTACATACAAAGTGTAGCCTTTGTTTTTGGCCTTTTTAAGTTGCATAGCTAACAATTTCCTAACTGAAATCTCACGTTTTACACCCTGAATGTCTGTTGTTTTCTACAGATCATCCAAACAACTAATATGTTTCTCAAAATAGTCAACCTTTTCCTTATGCTCAGCTAGCCAATTAACACCTATGATTACATCATAAGACCCCAAAGGAGCAACGTAAAGGTCAACTTCAGTGGAAAAACTTGGAAAGTCAAGGACTGCTCCAAAAAGACACATACTAACTGTGAAAACAACATTATTTCCATAATGTACAACCCATGATTTATCCATTTTTCTATCTTTTATTTTTAATTTAGATGTTAATTTAGTAGAAATGAAACATTCAGTAGCTCTAGTATCAAAAAGTATAGTCACGTTATACCGAATAATTTGCCTGGAACTTCTATGGGTGTGACTTGTTTTTCAGCTTATTTGTTAGCTATTGCAGTGTGTATCTTGTGATGCTAATTGCAGTCATCCTTCTTCAAAGGAAATTGATTTGTGTAATGATGTTTTCCACAACTATAATATGTTAGGATAAAATATTATTATCCTAAATATTAATTATGCATAGTTCATTTACTTAATTAATTTTATTAATTAAATAATAATAGTTATTTTGTTATATGGTTAATCAACCATATTTGTCTTTTATACATACTGTTATATTGTTGTAAACAATATATTTGTTTGTATCTAATTGTTGCTTCCCGGATGTTATTGGAAGCTTATTCATTTTGGCATTTGGTTGCACCTGTGCAACTTATTCTCCTGTGTGTATTTGGCTGTGCAATATCTATAAATATTGCAGCCCATTCTCTGTAATAGTTGATTGATTGAGATTAATAAATTCATCAGGCTTCCGTCCCTGTTGTTCAATCATCATTTGGTACCAGAGTGAGAATTTGGACCTGTGAAGGAGTGGAAAAAGAATGCAGCAGAAATAGAGAAGATTGGAGAAGAGTATGCAGCAATAGAGAGCCTGTGCAGCCTCCTGCAACCTCCCAGCCTCATCTCTGCCTTTCCACATCCCCCAATTTGTTCCAGGTGTTTGGAACGCAAATTTTTTTTTGCACTGGTGCACTTAGCACCAGGCAAAATTTGCAGCAGGTCACATTTGGTTGAGCAAGCAAGATCAAAATTGAGAGGGGCAGGTGTATAAGCCCAAAGGCACAAAATTGCGAGGGGCAGCGTGTGTAAGGCACAAACCCCAGCCGCACCTGGAATTTGTTGTAGCTGGACCTGTGCATGCATCGTACTCCACTCGCCACGCACCTGCACTATAGTTTCCTCACGCCTCAGCCTGCACACATAGAAATCAACAAGCAAAAGAAAAACAACGGCCAAAGAACACAGACAAAGAAACCAAATAGGTGTCTGCACAAAGAAAAACACGGACAGCAAAAGAAACGGTGGAATTTTATTTAAAACAAGCGGCCAAAGCAACATGACCTGCTCCACGCCAAATCCATATCCTCCACGAGCCTGCAACGCACATGTACACAAAGAAACGGCGCGTGGAAAGGAACCAGTGCGACCTGCACAAAGGAAAAAGTGGCCTTCTCCAAATACACGCGTTTGACTCCACGGATAGCAAACAAAAACAGTGCAAGGAAAGAAGGAGGCGGCAAGGAAAAGCAAACAAAACAGTGCGTGGAAAGGGAGAAGCGGTGGAGGAAAACAAAGGAGGCGGCAAACAAAAACAATAAGAAATAACAAGCTTCAGATCCGTTTTTTGAGTGAAGGAAACCCTAAACACCCACCGAGCTCCACGCAAGCGCCACGTGGACCCTCTCCTCTGCCAGGTCACATTTTTTAAAGAGGTAAGTCGATTTTACCTGTAATTAAATACAAGTTCCTTCATTTCATAGCTCAAGCGCCCTAAGTGGCCAAGTTGGTTATTGCATGCGCCTTGGGAGTGAGAGGTCTGGGGGTCAAATCCCACCACCAACACTCAAAAACTCACCTTTTGAAATTTGGCAGAATTTTTGGTGAAACTACTAAATTTAGCAGGTTTTTTGAATTTAGTTATAACTAACTAAATTTAGTGGAGAAACCCCTAAGTTAGGGTAAAATTTTTTTCTCCCATCTGGTCTGTTTTTTCATTTCAGACATTTTTTGCAAAGGGAGACCTATCTAAAAATTGCATCTTCAGCTTCTTTTTTGCAATTTTTAGCATTTTGGGTCGTATTGGGCTCAGGAGGCCACCAGGGCCCGCGAAACTGAAATTTTTTGCCTGTCATTCAAATTGTACAGTTTTTTGAATGTAAATTGTATACTGCTACATATTGTACTAATTTCAGGTTGCCATAGTCAATCGCAAAACTTTAGAATCGCCTTTCAAACCTGCGAATTGTAATAATAATAATAAAATTGGTTCTCAGAACACTCACGAGATCCTAGATCTCATTCGCAGCGTTCGGTATATACGGTGCCTCTGGGAAGCGCTTACGGGTAAAGCCATCGCGACTACTACTGCACTTAACGCCTAATATAGCTGCAACAACGCTCGTCGTGCAGGCATCGTCCCTATAAATCGACGAGGAGTAATAAGGTCACAGTGCACACACTATGAACCATCCCATCCGTCTGTGAACGATTGCACGACATAAATCCGAACTGAGAAATTATCCGAGTATATAGAAAAGTTACGCGCGCGTATGAGGATATTTCTTTGAGCTAGTGTCAATAATCGCACAGACCCCATCAGTACTATCTTGGTACCACGTATTGAATTCTTTCACGTACGTTAACACCTCTTTCACGTACTCACCGGTATATAGAAAGGGCGAGCTTCTTCCATGTACCGACGGGTATATCGGAAGGGCACGTATATAGAAAGGTTTGGTATATCGGACTGACGGTATATAGATTGGGAGACCTTATACCTGGAGTGATAAGAGCCAAACCCTGTCAGTGATCTCTGCAAAATGGGCACCAATGCCCCCAAATTTTTTCTTTCGGATTCACAATTGCTCAGAGGAAGCAACTATGCTGCATGGAAGACAAAAATAAAGACACAACTTGAGTTTGAAGAAATCTGGCCTGTTGTGACTGGTACTCTAACCAGATCACCAACTGATGCAACACAACAACGACAGTTTGATAGAGCAGATCAGAAAGCAAAACTCATCATCTTGTTTGGAGTGTCCGATGATGTGCAAGCCCACATTCGAGATGCCACAACAGCAAAAGAAGCGTGGGATAAGCTGAGCACAATATATGAGGCCAAGAACAAGAATGTCATACTAAATTTGCAGAGTCAGTTACATACATTGAAGTTCAAGAAAAATGAGAAAATTGAAGCTTTCCTAAGAAGAGTTGCAGAGTTGAGGGCTTCACTTCTAGCCCTAGGAGAAGAGGTCAAAGATGAATCTCTCGTTCCCATTGTTCTGAGATCTCTCCCTTCTTCTTACCGCATTTTTGTCACAACTCTAAACTTG
The DNA here is from genome assembly GCA_018340775.1 of Taxus wallichiana var. yunnanensis. Classification (NCBI taxonomy): domain Eukaryota; kingdom Viridiplantae; phylum Streptophyta; class Pinopsida; order Cupressales; family Taxaceae; genus Taxus; species Taxus wallichiana. The sequence goes on along the minus strand of CM031233.1, from coordinate 94,646,372 downwards.
TCAGATACGACAATTAGTTTTGACAAGCTAGTAAACCTACTGCAACAAGAGGAAGCAATGCACAATAAGGATGATGAAGAGGATCAGGCACTATCTTCACATCAAAAATGGAAAGGAAAAGGTAAAGGAAAACCTAAATCCTATCAGAAGTCCCCACATCAGAATCAGTATCATGGGGACAATCAATGAAGAAGTGATGTCCAATTTGCAAAAGAGGACATGGCTTACAAGATTGTTGGTATATCACTTATAAGAAAGGTTCATCGCAATTCTGACCACAACAACAACAATCTTACAAGGGACATTCAAACAACTATCACGGGCGTAAAAGGGGAACTGGAAAAGAAGACCCCACCAGCAAGGTAATATTGCTTTGAGCAACAAGAAAAGTCGACAATGAATACTTCTTGTTCATCGCTCGATCAAGTGAACCATCAACGTCATCTAGTGATGTCTAGTATGTTGATTCAGGAGCCACTCGACACATGACCGGCCACAGAGACTGGTTTATTTCAATGAGGGACACGCCATCAAAAAATCATGTTTTGTTGGGAGATGATTCTTCATATACAGTTCAAGGGATTGGAAACATTTCTCTACCCCTTGGTTCACGCAAATGTAGACTATCAGATGTTCTCTATGTCCCTGGGTTGACAAAGAATCTTCTTTTGTCACTCAACTCCTAGATCACAACCTAAAATTGACTTTGATAGTCAATCTGGCAAGAAAATGTGTTTGATTTGAGATAAATCCAGAGGCTCGAAAATAATTGCAAAAGCCTCAAATGTGGGACGTATGTTTCAACTTGATTTCATTCACAAAAATGATCAAGCACTTGTGGCTAAAAACTCCACCTCAGCCCAGTTGTGGCATCGGAGATTTGGTCATGTAAGTTTCAAATATCTCGAAACACTTCACCGGTGTAATATGGTACATGGGCTACCATCTCTTCAGAAGGATACAGACAAGTGTCCTCACTGCTTAGCAGGAAAACAACACAGAGTTTCATTCCAAAAGAGTACTTTTCGAGCTCATGGTAAACTTGACCTGGTTCATACCGATCTTTGCGGTCCGATGCAGCCAAGTCATTCTGGGTTCCAGTACTTCATGCTTTGTGTTGATGACTATTCACGGAAAATGTGGATTTTTTGTCTTCGCAAGAAAAGTGAAGCCTTTGAAACATTCAAAAAGTTCAAAGTTACAGTTGAGAAAGAAACTGGTCGTCACATTAGAACTCTCCGCTCAGATCGAGGGGGGGAATTCACCAGTGATGAGTTCAGAGACTACCTACAAACTCACGGATTCGTCGACAAATGCCTCCTCCACACACACCGCAAAAAATGGTGTTGTTGAGAGAAGAAATTGTACTATCATGGAAATGGTGCGATGCATGATCGATGATTCCGGACTTGCAAAGACATTTTGGGCAGAAGCAGCAAAAACAACAGTGTATTTGTTGAACAGAGCGCCCACAATTGCTCTTGATGGAATTACACCACAAGAAGCATGGTCAAAAAGGAAACCATCCATTGCACACCTCAGAGTATTCGGGTGCAAAGAAAGCATGCACATACCCAAACAGAATAGAAAGAAATTGGATATGAAGTCACAAAATCTCATCTTCATTGGATACAGTGAAGAGACTCTTGGGTATAGATTGATGGATCCTAAGACCAGAAAAGTCTACACAAGCAGAGATGTTGATTTTTTCGAGAAGAAGGAAGCAGAGACTCCTCCTCCAGACTCGCAAGATGTATATTTTTCACCTATTGTAAAAATTGAAGCTAATGTTCCCTCAGAATATGAAAGTGATGATGGGGATGATGGTGTTGATCAGATAGAACCACAATCCATGGGAACAGTTCAACATATGCCTAAATGGTGTACAAGTACATTACAAGATGCAAGATTGGATGCTCCATCGGATACATCCACCCCTGGACCACGGACTCGCAGTAAAGCAAGAGAAGAAGTCAACTTTGCTTTGATGAGTAGAGTTATTGAATCAGATGAGCCCTCTACAGTCCAGGAAGCCCTACAGTCAAAAGCTTGGAAAGATGCCATGGATTCTGAATATCAATCAGTGATGAAGAATAACACTTGGCAGCTTTTTGATCTTCCACCAGGGAAGAAACCCATTGGATGCAGATGGATATTCAAAACTAAGTACAAAGCAGATGGGACAGGGACAAGCACAAAGCAATACTTGTAGCAAAGGGGTACGCACAAAAAGAAGGCATTGACTATGAGGATACATTTTCTCCCACAGCTAAGATCAAAATGATCAGGATGATCTTTTCTCTAGCTGCACAGTTTGGATGGAAAGTTCACCAAATGGACGTAAAAAGTGCCTTCCTGAATGGAGATTTACAAGAAGAAGTCTACATGACTCAACTTTGAGGGATATGTTGTACACAGTCAAGAAGAAAAGGTATGCAGACTTAGGAAATCTCTGTATGGCCTCAAACAGGCACCCCGAGCATGGTACATCAAGATTGATGAGCATCTCGTACAACATGGATTCGTCATAAATCCATACGATCCCAATCTCTACCTCAAAAAGCAAGGGGGGGAGATGGTGATTGTTGTAGTTTATGTTGATGATCTAGTCATCACTGGCAGTTCAATGAAGATGATTGATGAAACGAAGAAAGATCTTAAGCGATCATTCGACATGATAGATCTCGGGCTTATGCACTACTGTCTTGGACTAGAAGTATGGCAGAAAGAGAATCATATCTTTGTTTCTCAGATGAAATATACCAAGACAACGCTCGAGAAGTTTAGGATGATGGATTGCACACCAATTGCTACACCTATGGAGAACAGATTACAATTATCTCGTTCAGATCCATCTCCTGAGGTAAGTGCCACTCTCTATTGGCAGCTGATTGGGAGTCTCATTTACCTGACCTACACTAGACCAGATATCAGCTTTGCAGTGAGCTATCTATCCAGGTTCATGCAGGAACCCAAAGTTTGTCATTGGAAAGCAGCAAAGCGCATTTTGAGATATCTCAAAGGATCAGTGGATCTTGGTCTAGAATACAAGAAGAATGAAAACTTCTTCTTGACTGGATATTCGGATTCAGATCATGCAGGTAACATTGATGATAGAAAATCCACTTCCGGATTTGTATTCTTTATGGGATCTGGACCAATATCATGAGGAAGTAAGAAACAACACTTTGTTTCTCGCTCTTCCACATGAAGTGAGTATCGTTCTGCATGAGAAGCTTTCTATGAAGCGATTTGGCTACGTCGCATACTGGAAGGACTTGGAATACCACAGGACAAACCAACCACCATGTATGTTGACAATGAAGGTGTTCTCAAACTTGTTTGCAATCCAGTTTTTCACGAGAGAACAAAACACATTGAGGTTCAGGTTCATTTCATACGCGAACATGTGTTGAAGCACAACATCCAGCTTCAATTTTGTCCAACTGCTGAACAACGAGTAGATATTTTCACAAAGTCACTTGCACGTGACAAGTTCGAGTTGTTCAGAGCATTTCTCTCCTCATCTCTTCAGACAATGCACAATTAAGGGGGGGAATGTTAGGATAAAATATTATTATCCTAAATATTAATTATGCATAGTTCAGTTATTTAATTAATTTTATTAATTAAATAATAATAGTTATTTTGTTATATGGTTAATCAACCATATTTGTCTTTTATACATACTGTTATATTGTTTTAAACAATATATTTGTTTTTATCTAATTGTTGCTTCCCGGATGTTATTGGAAGCTTATTCATTTTGGCATTTGGTTGCACCTGTGCAACTTATTCTCCTGTGTGTATTTGGTTGTGCAATATCTATAAATATTGCAGCCCATTCTCTCTCGTAATAGTTGATTGATTGAGATTAATAAATTCATCAGGCTTCTGTCCCTTTTTTCAATCATCATAATATTCTCCTACAAGTCCCTTCCTAGGCTCAAATTTATTTCCAACCTTAAAATTATCATTCTGACTCCCATAGGACTTTTGTCCGTTATTATTGTTCTTGACAAAGTTATTTCGCCAATTAGCAAAGTTAAGTTTATTTGCTATTGATTTCTTTTTTATCAAAGCTAAAAAAAAATTTCATACCAAACTTTTTCCATGGTCCATTTTTGGGTGCAAGAGATGAAGAAGAGTTTGGATCTTTCTTTCTGATTTCCTCCTTATGGGCAAAGATCTCTTTCAATTTTTTCTCTGCCTTATGGATTTTTCTACAACCCCTTCCATAGTGGTTGGGATGTGAACATCTACTTCACCACCTATAATGGGATTTAATCCCATGATAAATTTTTCTATTTTGAACTTCTCGTCAGTTTGGTACTGAGGTATGTACTTAAGGAGCTTAGTAAACCTCTCCCAGTACTCTGTTACGGTAAATTTTCCCTGAGCTAAGTTCTGAAATTTAGTCATTTTCTAATCATAGTAAAGTTGTGGTAGCCATCGTTGCCTAAAATAATTTTTAAATTGATCCCATGTAATATTTGCTTCTTCAATGTTTAACTCAGCCTTGTGGTTGTCCCACCATGAAGATGCTTCATGGGAAAGCTGATAAGCTCCCCATATTACTTTTGTTTCTTCTAAGAAGTTCCTTATTACAAAGTAATTCTCCATTTCACTGAGCCAGTTCTCAGATCCATCACCTAATGTAGTGCCATAAAACTTGGGTGGACTTATCCTTTTTATATCATTAGTGAGTTCAACTGCCAATCTTGCCTTTTTATTTTCAGGTTGATTAGGTACATTAGCATTAGCATTGGCTGCATTATTGTTATCAACGCCTAAATTTCCAACATTAGCATTGTCCACAGGAGGTGGTTGATTGTTGTTACTAACATCTTCTTCCTCCTCCTCATTGCCCATTACTTGTTGTTCAAGTACAACTAAATGATCTCTTGTGTCCAACAGGAAGCAAGGATTTCATCAAGTTTTTGGGTAGTAGTTGCTTCTCCACCAGGTGGTGGGTTGTTTGCAACATTTCCTCTTGTTCTAACCATTTTCTAACAAAAAAAATTAATTTTTATTAGATTGTGGACAATATAGGTCTAATAGCTGCAACCTTCAGCTCTGATACCAAGATGTAACATTCCCATTTTAAGACTTTAGAAACAAGGGAATTTTTTTTATAATAATGTTCTCTATTCTAAATAATCATAATTTAGAAAACACATTTTTTTGGTACCCAAATTTGTTCTCCTTTTCAGTTTGAGCAGCACCAGATATGGACATGAAGCTTGAAGATAGATAGATCATGATGTATGTCATTTTGTAGCCGGGGATGTGATCTAATTGGCACTCAAATTTGTGGAGAGATGGATAGCACTCAAATAGGACTTGATCTTTTCCTAACTATTTTAGGTTGTTCCTTTCAACCAAGGTAAGAGGGCCTATTTTGTAACCCTCAAATGGTGAAGGAGATGAAGATATCCCTCAATTTGTGTAAATAATATGAAAAGTGCCTTGGGAAAATATGATCAACACTCCAAATCTGACTTTCACAAGTTGTCACTTCTAGATTATGGAGATATTTTCAATGCAAGGCAAGGGTTACTAAAGACATTTTGAAATCCTGATCTATTTTGCATACTTTAGCAAATGGATTTTGATCTTCTGGGTATACAATTCAAAATAGGGGTAGTATGGGGGCGTAGGATAAGTTGTTTAGAATGATTTTTGGTGGGATATTGACAAGAAAAACTTGACTATGCCATCTTTAACAACCTCTACAACATTTGAATAACTATCGATAAAATGCTTCAAAGCAAAGATCATGATGTTCTTTCAACCAAAAGAGATACATAAATGGAGGCCCAGTTTGCACTCTTTACACAATATTTGAGACCTCAACACAAAATATTGAGTTAAAAGACTCAATTGAACATCAAAATCTCTTATCAAATCACGCCTAAAGTAGCCCCAAAGGCTTACAAGCAATATCTCACAACAAATGAAGGTGAAGTGATTTTAAACTCGCTTGTTTTCAATTCTAGATGAAAGCTCTTCGACAAATAAAATTGCAAATGTCACTAAACTATCAATAAATATGAGATCTGTGATTCCTAAAGATTTCAATGCAAGATTGCAACAAGAACAAGGAAAACTATTTACAGACATTTAAAAATGATAAAAGACATCATATTTCCCAAAATAACATAGATTAATTCAAAAGCTTGTTAGATTCATCAGCAGGGGAGAGTTTTAGGAACAATCTCAAAGCTGTGTGATGGCTATACACTTGTAACCAACTCAACATGAATGAAGATCTAACACAGAAGACATTAACCAGGTTTTTTGGAGGGTTTCTCAGAAGATGAGCTTCTCTCAAAATTTTCTCGTGATTTTCAATTTCCTGACCTTTTACATGTCAAAAAACATGCATTATATAACATTCTATTACATTTGATCCTTCTTTCCTAAGAAAAGAATATCCTATGGCATCTTAGTTTGTTACAAATTCACTCATGACTCGCAGAAAGGGACATCTAACAGAAAAACATTCAAAAAGTTGCCAGGTGCCTCAAAAAAGGTGAATCATTGCAAAATTCACATCATTATCCATTGTGGAGGCATGTTTTTCATCTTCAAAGCATGCAGACCCCCTTCCTTTCATTATTTCATCCTTATCCCTCCAAAATTTGACTCTGCAACTTTTGGATTTGACATTTCATATTTTTGCTTGATCCTAAACAAAAATTCATTTCAAAATTACCTCAGATCTGCAAATTGAATTTTCAAATTGATTCCATTGATCCTTGAAGGCAAAAACGACATGAATTCGCCAAAAAATTGGTGAAAATTGATGCAAAAATCACATTTCCACACTTCCTAGAGCAAAAATGGCGGCCAAACTGAAAAATGCACAATTACCATTGATCTGCCTTTCTCCCTTCAATGTGAGCCCTCCACGTGTCAAAATGTGATTGGAAATGGGTTTGGGATCACTTTTTGACATTTTAACACTTTTGGAAAAAAGTAAAAATTTGACATTTTTCTCCACCCCTCCACACTATGAAAATGGGCCTGACACGTGTCCCAAGTGGACCTCATTGGAAACGTGGCTCGATTCTTCACATTTCTACATTTTCTGGAAAAAGGAAATTTTTCCAAAAAATCTCTCGTGGGTTTACATCTCCACTTCATCCCCGACACGTGTCAGTCGTTGCTTCGCTAGGGGCCATAACTCCCTTTTTTGCTTTGTACTTCCTTCACAAACTTTCAAAATTTTCAAAACTCATCGGTGGCCCACACTCCTCTCCACCATTTTCTTTTGACATGTGTCTCCCTCTGATTCATTACAAGATGCCACAATTCAAATTATCACTCTAACTCACTTTGCCAAAAAGGCAATATTTCCTTTTTTCCTCTAGCGGCCCGCACTCCCTTCTACCCCTGATCCTGCCACGTGTCCTCTCCTGAGTGGCCCGATGGACCCATGGCCTTTTTCACAAATTTTTCTCCCTTTCGCCAAAAATTAAAATTTTTCTAAGTCCTCCGCTAGCCTTCCATCCCGCTTTTGATGAAAACATGACACGTGTAAATCTCTCATTCGTTGCGGGCCCTAGAAATTTTCTTTGTACTTTTAACTTTTTTTTCCAAAATTCCTTAAGGCACAAAAAGACCCACCCATCCACCTTCACTCTGCTTGTGACACATGTACCTCCTCTAGGACCTGCGGAGCTATGGGGGAAATTTGCACTTTTTTCCAAAAACACAAAAAATGTTAAGTCTTTAGAAATGACCCGCCGATCCTTGTCTAATTAGAACAAGCCACGTAGGAGAATATTTGTGAGCTAAAATTTGATGGGAAAAGGACACTCGTATGACCATCAAAAGATGCAAAAGTTGTCAGCGATGCCCTAGAATGTTGAAGATGAAATTGATGGGAAAATGACACCCGTCTGACCATCAAAATGCATAAAATGCCAGGGATGCCCTAGAATTCAATTTTTTCGCTAAGGACAACAAATTTCATGAAATTGAACCAACTGAAACATGTTTTTAAAGCATTTTTTATCATGGGATTGGATTTTCAAAGGAAAATAAGTATGAATCGATCAATTTTGAACTTCCATGATTGAGAAAAAAAGGAAAAATGGTAAAGCCCATGGATTTTGAAAAATAGGGCACAAAACAGGGCACACATGCTGATTTCATTCAAATTGGGACAAAACAACAAGTTTATGAGCTTTTCAAGGCATTCAATCTAGAGGGAAAAGTTGCAGGCCACCAGTTTTGAGAGAAAAACACTTTAGAGCACGTAGAATGAAGGAAAATTAGGGCAAAAGCTTGCAGGCTCAAAAATGGCACCAACACATTCCATGCCAATCAATCTCATAACAGATAACCATATGCAGTTGTAATGACTCGGTGAAACACCGATCTCTCATGTTAACTCATTGAATTGTATACTAGGTATACTTGGTTCTTATACCCTTTTCTGGATGCTTAGTTTTCTACTTAAGAGCCTTATCTAAATACTTGTTACCAATATTCATCTGAAATCCCACATCTTAAAACTAGGTCACGTAGGACAACGCAACCAACAGACTTGTGATACTTTGGACAAAGATTTACAACATACTGTTCATGTTAATATTCCTAGATGGCATACTCATCAAACGGAATACATCATTCATCCCACTTCATCTATTATCTAGAATGGTTTTCACTGACTCCCATCAGCCCACTTGTTCATGGATAAATCCTAACAAAGGCTAGAAACATATCCTAGGATAGAAAGCTACTCGCAATGACTAAGGTTACATAGAAATACTCAATTAACCTAAGTCGATTGCACATTTCTAGGTATCCTAAGTCATCATGATTTTCCCCGACACTAGGTCATACTTCTAATCTAACCTAGGTTATAACTAAGATCAAGTCCTAGTTTATGTAGATCTAGATTATTCAACTCTAAAGGGTGTTGCTTTGCAACATGTCAATGTAACATAGTATCCCCATGAAGACCCAAGTCTTCACAAAGGTCTCAATCTGCAATTGGCTTGTGCCAACATCTCGAAAGAGTCTTCCCATATGGATGTACATGCAAAGATAGAATTTAATTACTTAATTGTTTTCATTAATTAAAGTCTAATTATAGTAGCCATGTTGATTTCCAAGTTTCATTATCCATTAAGATTGTTAGCAATAAATGATATGAAAATAATCAAGTTTTTATCTACCTGATCTCAGACCCTTGTAGGCTTTAATTTTTTTTAAAAAAAATTCTCCTTTTATATAATCAATTTAAAATTAATGCAAGACAATAAAGACAATTGCATAATTATTGATTACAAAATTCAGCAATTACCTACGTCTCCAAATTATTTCAAACAATTCCACTAGTCAAAACTTGTAAGTTACAATAGTACTTTCACAAGAAAACCTAATGGAAACTATTTAGAACCTACTTAGAAGAATATCCAGACCTTCAGATGACAAGGGTGAAAAATAGTACCCGACTTCCCCTTTCCTGGCATATTTGGCAAGCTCTATGGCACCAGCTCCATTGTTTGGAATCCTCTGGTTCTCGATCGGCCTTCCAGACACTTCGTAACACCCAATGGCACTTCAGTCGATATTTCAGGCTTCACAATAATTTCGTGTGGTGTTATTGGCCAAATAGGTAGTATTAATAAATCCTAGCCACTATAATTGTAATTTATTATTGCCTAAAAAAATAATAGGTCAATAATAATTAAAATAATAATGCCTAAATAAATTAGGACTTCACACAACTATGTTGTTGGCCTAACATCTAACTCTCCTCTTGCTCGATCTCCGCCTTTCCGAGCTCTAGGAATGAGCTTCTCCGTTGTGTTCATGTGTCCATTACAAAGAAATGGGTTCCCTATTTATAAAAAAATAGGGCCCTAAAATAATGTGAAATTATTTATCCTTAGGCTAATAATATCCTAGCCCGTAGCTTTGTAGATGGGTTAAATCCCATTTTAGGCGGCATACATTTTTAATGGGCTAAATACCCATGTTGGCGGCTTTTTGAAGTGGGTTATATCCCACATTTGGTGGGATGGATAATGTTTAGGCTTTATTAAAGCCTTTCCCATGCATGAATAGTGGTCAAAGGACCACTTGAGCTTAACCGCCCCCACCTCCTTCTCACGTGGATCTCCACGCATGGCATTTGCCCCACCACCGCTTCATCTCCTATCCACCACGTGGACTTAGTATGTTTGGTAGTTATGTGGGTAATACTTACAACTTCGCATTAATACATGGCTTTAAAAATAATTAACTCAAGAAATAGAATATAGTACACGAGCATAATGAAATTGTTGTCATCTCTCGATAGGCAAATTGAGTGAATTCGATTCATGGTGGCAAGCCATGTGGTGGTTTGATGACCCACCATGTCGGTGATAAAATAATCGTCCTCACGGCGGTTGGGTTCCCCTCCGTAACAAAATTTGAGCCTCTTGTTCCGAAGGGCTATTCCATTTTATGATTGTCGAAGACCGGTGGTTAAAACCAACAAATGACTCCCGTTGCATTTTCGCCACATGTCACAATGCCTTTGGTCCAATATTGACCAGTTGACCAGACTTGACTTTCCCTGTTGACTAAACTTCGACCAGACATAACTATAGCTCATGATGTCTATTTTTCATTCTCATATTTGATGGAAATATCTTGCAACGATCTTCTGCACTGTCATAGTTTAGGGATGTTTAGGGAATTTTTGATATCAAAAATGATCCCCTGATCACACCTACCTACTGAGAAAGGAGTTTTGTCCCAAAAATCTTATATTGGAACATTTTTCCATCCCGTCCTAAATCTGGAAACTCGGTGCCACCTCGGAAGTTCTATTGTAGTAGACCCTTGGGTCTCTTCTCCTATAACCTTCTCACTTTGAAAATTTTCTTCGATCCTAGCCCTGTGGGTTATGGGACCACGATGCTTCCACTATGCCACACTAATATCATAAGAAGACCTCCACGCCTCCGATGTACGGTGCTAAGTTTATAAATGAAACCTCAACACTCCTATGTGCGGTGCTAAGATTCCAGATATATGACAATAAGGATCTTCTTTGACTCTATAACACAACTCCTAGCTCCGAGTTGATTTCACAAAATCTAAACTGGTTCGAAGGAACTTCATGCTACTTAGAGCTATGATTACTCCGATGTCAATGATGGACAATGACTTGTCCCTTTGCAGAACTCAACACCTCCATTGTGAAGTGTTAAGTCTCTTGTAGAACTCAACACCTCCATTATGCAATGTTAAGTATTTTATAGACCTCAATGCCTCCCCTGTGTAGTGCTAAGTCTCTTTCAGACCTCAACACCTTTGTTGCACGATGCTAAGTCTGATGATCAGCTACCATTCAAATGTGTGGTCACAATGCCTTGACTCTGAATGACATTTTGAGCTAATATTTTGAGAGCTCCTTTTGTTGAAAAATTATATCAGGTACCATTCTGCTAGATGCCTATGATGGCTTCTCCACAAAACAAAGCTCTAAACCAATGTCAATGCCAATAATGATTCAGCTACCATTCTGATGCATGGTCACAATGCCTCTACACATAATGAGTTTCTGAGCTGACTCATGCAAAATCTATTGTTTGCACAAATGGTAGATCAATATCCAAGCTTTGTATGTGTTAAATAATGTATCCAAGCTGTAACAGGTACTCACAAGTTGTTTAGGAGATATGTTTGGAGTATTAATCCAAGTTTCTAAGTAATAAAATCCAATGGGTATGGTAAACCTTTCTCTCAAAGATTTTCTCACAAATTATGATCTCCAAATAAATATCACATACTATTCATCTATCTGAATTATGCAATATATAATTAAAAAATTGTTTACTTACCCATTTTAAAGGACTTTCACTTTCAGGTATTACCTGGTCCTGGGTTGAATTGTCAACTAGTGGTGGAGTATAAACTTCCTTTGCCTTTGCAATAGGCCTCCATTCCATCTTTGGCTTGCCATTAGTCTGCTGGCGAGATGAATGCGCTTTCAGCAATTTTCCACCCTGTCCATTCCTTTTGTAATGAGCACAAAAATTCCTCTTAATCTCCTTCTTCTAGGATGAGGAACTCTTTCTGCCATTTCTTAACTCTTCGTGAGAAGATTCGTCTTTCTAATTTTCTCTGCTCCTGATGAACGATATCAACTTCTTCATCAATGTCCTTCTCTTCCAGCATCTAGCCACAAAATGATTATGCAATCCATAAAAATTACATGGAAAGGAATTCCACATGTACTAAAAATCATAACCATACTTCTTAAGCTTAAAAAGTGGATCAGAAGTTGTATTGTTCTTATGATTATGGTAAAAAAATGGAGGTGGAATCTCATTACCTCTTCACTGATTTATCTTACCACATTCTTCCTGTGACAATGAAGCACAACTTTCCTACTCATAATCTTCTTACAAGACTACTGGGATAATCACTTTGCTTTTGGAAGCTTGTCTCCTATCAGCATTCTTGGAGCATTCTCCGATTTCCATTCCCACACTAGGAAAACCCAAACCTACAAAATGAGGATGATCCTCGACCTGTATTGGGTTAGCAATGCCTTGGCCATTTTTACCAAGGCCTCTTCCATAAAATCCCATTTTATCTAATAATTTGGATCCAATGCCTCTAGTATTCTTTTCAAACAAACCAAATACTTCATTACCTAAATCTAAAACTGAATGGGAGGAAGAAAAAGATTCTTGTGGTGAAAAACTTATAGTGTAGTCATCTGTATCTAAAGTTGAAGGTATTTCCTTTCTCTAATTACCACACTGCAACCTTTCCAAGAGCTCATCCTTGGTTTGTAGTTCTGATTTTAAGTGAGAATTCTCCTGTTCAAAGGAGTAATTCATTGATCGCAGGATATATTTCTCTTCCTGGATCTAATGATTATAATCTTCAACCTCATCAAACTTCACCTGTTTAGACATCTTTCCCATAGTGCACTTGTACCCTATTCACACAAACCGAACCAACCAAGCCAATCTTGAAGAAATCACTTTGTTAATCATATTTGTTGAAGTAAAAATGGAGTTAAACTAGCTCTAATACTAAACTTGCTTGGGGATTAGCAAGTTTGCAAGCCAATAACAAGATTTTATACCAAACTTGATCTTAAAATGATCAAGTTTTAATCTACTCCGATCTTGGACCCTCGAGCTTTAATTTTTGCCGACAATTTGATCCTTTTAAGTAATCAATTTAAAATTAATGCAAGACAATAAATACAATTGTACAATGATTGATTACGGAATTTAGCAATTGCCTACATCTCCGGGTTATTTCGAACCGCTCCACTTGTCAAAACTTGTAAGCTATAATAGTACTTTCATAAGAAAACCTAATGGGAACTATTTAGAATCTGCGTAAAAGAATATCCAGACATTCACACGACAAGGGTGAAAAATAACACCCGACTTCCCCTTTCCTGGCGTATTCAGCAAGCTCTATGGCACCAACTCCACTATTTGGAATCCTCTAGTTCTTGATCATCCTTCTAGACGCTTCATAATGCCCTATGACACTCCCGTCGATATTCCAGGCTTCACAATAATTTGATGTGGCATTATGGGCCGACAAGGTAGTATTAATAACTCCTAGCCACAATAATTTGAATTTATTATTTCCTAAAAAATAATAGGTCAATAATAATTAAAATAATAATGCCTAAATAAATTAGGACTTCACACAACTATGCCATTGGCATGACATCTAAATCTCATCTTGTCTCGATCTCCACCTTTCCGAGCTCTAAGAATGATATTCTTCATTGTGTTTGTGTCCATTACAAATAAATGGGTTCCCTATTTATACAAAAATAGGGCCCTAAAATAATGTGAAATTATTTATCCTTGGGCTAATAATATCCTAGCCCATAGCTTTGTAGATGGGTTAAATCCCATTTTAGGCGGCATACATTTTTAATGGGCTAAATACACATGTTGGCATTTTTGAAGTGGGTTATATCCGACATTTGGTGGGATGGATAATGTTTATGATTTATTAAAGCATTTCACATGCATGGATAGTGGTCAAAGGACCACTTGAGCTTAACCGCCCCCACCTCCTTCTCACGTGGATCTCCACGCATGGCATTTGCCCCACCACCGCTTCATCTCCTATCCACCACGTGGACTTAGTATGTTTGGTAGTTATGTGGGTAATACTTACAACTTCGCATTAATACATGGATTTAAAAATAAAATCTGCCCACTTAGACATGTGGCATGTAAATTGGGTTGTGCGTGGACTCACCAAGATAATAGAAATTCGACCCATACAATGTGGTATAGAAAATAATTAACTCAATGAATAGAATATAGTACACTTGTCATCTCTCGATAGGAAAATCAAGTGAATTCGATTCGTGGTGGCAAGCCATGTGGTGGTTTGATGACCCACCACGTCGGTGATAAAATAATCGTCCTCACGGTGGTCGGGCTCCCCTCCGTAACAAAAGTTGAGCCTCTTGTTCCGATGGGCTATTCCATTTTATGATTGTCGAAGACCGGTGGTTAAAACCAACAAATGAATCCCTTTGCATTTTCACCACATGTCACAGTGCCTTTAGTCCAATATTGACAAGTTGACTAGAGTTGACTTTCCCATTGACTAAACTTTGATTGAACATAACTAGATCTCCTGATGTCTATTTTTTTCATTCTCATAGTCGATGGAAATCTCTTGCAACAATCTTCTGCACTGTCACATTTTAGGTGTTTTTAGGGGAATTTTGATATCAAAAATGATACCCTGATCAATAAATGAATTGTAAATGCTTGCATAAACATCAATATTGCCTTTTATTAATTAACTTCCCAATTGAGGATACAATTTACAAATAGAAAAAACATACTAACAATATGGTTCACTTACTTAACTTAACCATGACTTAACTTGTTTAAGTTCTAAATCATATTCTTTTTAATAGACTTCATTGAAATGAAGTCTACTATTTTATATTTGTATATACCTATCTTTTGTTTTATTCATTTTAAGGTACAAGTCAAGAGTAAGTACCTCTTCCTCTTTCCAAGACGACATTAGGTTTAAATTCCCAAGGATTCTAAACAAAATGATTATCATTTCAGAATAGTTTTCTTTCTTGTTCTTATTAAGAATTAGGGTTCATTGTAACCTCTTAACATTATACAAGTTATCATAATGGATTTTCTCTTCCATTTACATCATTTTAAATAACCATAGAGATTTAATTAAATGATCAACCATGAATTCCAACTGGATAAGTTACATTTAAATAAAGGGATAGGTATCTAATTCCCTTACCACCTAGTTCATTTTATTTCAACCCAAAAGGGGTTCAATTCAAGTATATAAATAAAATAACAAAGATAAGCATATCACTAATAATCACTTATTATGTGAAAAGAAAACACATCAAGTACAGATAAACTCACAATATTTTCCATTTCTCAAGGAAGAATATATACATTGCAAGTACCAATACTTCAGACATCCTCAGTGTCAAACAACAATAATAAACCCTATGAAATTACAACTTTCCCTTCCAAAAATACATTTAAATAATGAATCATATTTCCCATAAGAGAGCCAGTATTTTGGTAAAAAAAAATAACATCATAAAAGATCTTGTCTCCCTTTTTACCACTTACGAAGTCCATCTGCAAAATTTGCTAGCACGGGTCAGTTCAGTGAACTGAGCATGATAAGCACTAAGCATTAAAACGATATGCTTTCAACTAACTATTTCATAAAAAGAACTTTGTTTTCATGAAACAATTAAAGCATTAAAGAAAGACACATCAAAGAAATAGTAGACATAAGAGGGAGAAACAAAAGATAATCCATATCCACATTAAGAGAAGATCATGGAGTAATCAAAATCAATGTTCAGCCTATGATTTCATAAAATAATTATTTCAGATAAGATCACCAACCGCATTTCAACTACTATTATTTATGATTCAAATCTAGATTCATTAACCCAAAAGAAGAAGATACTAACTCTAATAATTCATATAAATAGAATTACCTTAAAGGAACAATGCTTCAAATTACACAACATTAACTTACTCCATCCTAGGATATTTAATGCCAAGCTTAAATAACTTTATGACAAAAATTAGGATGAACCAACAACATCTTAAAGTAAGAGTTTCTTATTTGAGAAACTAAATCCAAGTTCAAAGTCAAACTCTAGCCTAAATTTAGGATTAACATCAACAGGTTTGACAAAGGATAGATTTAATTTGCATGCACCTGGAATTAGTCACACATCATAACAATTACATCCCTACCAATGTATCAGTTAAGGAGAAGAAAGTAAGGATTTATCCACTAACTACTCACCCTGCAAATCCATCAATGTAATACTAACCGAATAGGTCATCTCCATACACAAGAGTAATACCATTGAGAGAATGAACGAAAAGCGAGAAATGATCAAGCTATATCTACCTTCTAAGTTTGAAAAGGATGATATTTTGAATACCTTTACTCAGAATAAACAAAAAGGATAACAACAAACAAAGATGAGAAAGATCTCATTATTCCTTCCTATAAAGAGGTATACATACCGGAATAGAAAATAATTGAGACAGATTTGATTGTTCTAGAAAATATAACATTCAATTCCAACAACCATAAAAACAAAAAGAACTATTTGATATTGCAATCGATATCCACGACTGTAACATGGAAGTCAGAAACCAAAAAAAGAATTTTTCCCAACATACAAACGAGAATAGAAACTGTAGCTCAAGGCTACAAAACTAAAAATGTTTATTCAAATGCTTTCAGTTAATAACAGTATCTGAAGCCAACAAACCCAACAATAGAACATAAAAATCATTCCAAACGTTAGTAGCACCAATTGAGAAGTTCTTCTAGTTTTCCCAAACTAAGAGAGATAGAGTATCATTGAAGTAGATTACCCTTATCTGGCCACACTTTCTTTTCAAAGTTTCAACACATACACACACATAGCTTACCCATTCCTTGATGGTATAGAAAAAATAAAGTGAAAACATGATTTAACATTCACAATTTCCATTCAAGACAACCCAGATACGCATACTTATCAAGAATAAAAGGGACCAGCTACTGGTTCGAAGAATGAACCCAACCCAATTCGACCATAAGGAGAACAACGAAACAGTGACAGGTCCCTAAGCCAGGTGCTCGAAGTTGAGCTCAAAAGAAGAATAGAAAAATTGAAAATGTTACAGTTGATTTCCTTAAGAAAGACAGGATTGAATTACACCATAGTTCAACCTAGATACCCCATTCCAATAGTAACAACTGTACATCAAACTTAAATGAAAAGAACTAGTTAATCCCAATAAGATGAACCAATAAGGTGACTCATAAGAACTCAAACTCACTTCAGGAGGATGTAAATACATTTGTTAGACATTTACATAGACCATGCCAACTGGGTAACTATCAACCGTGCTATCAGGTAGATTGATTCGAAGAGATTCATTCAGTCCTAAAATCAAACAAGTCACTAGCAAGACTTCTCGCAAATTATAGGTGTAAGAAAATATTCTAATACATTTAAGTTCGGAAGAAGCTAAACATGATTCTATTTTTTTAGCAAGGAAGAACAAAACCCAAATCATATTTCTTTCATAGTAGTGGCTTCTACTATCTAACTTCATGCACAAGACCACAAGAGTTCTCAGATTCAAAAACATCTCAAGCTCAGCAAAAGTAAAACATGCTTACTATTATTTTCCAACAAGAAAAATCCCAAAAAAATTCTAGCATAGTCGCATATCATAATACAAGTTTCAGTAAAGTCCATATAGATAAAATGCAGAGAAAATAAGTTTCAAAAAAGACTAAACCAAATAAAAATTTAATTGTTTCCCAAGAATAGAGTTTTTTTAATGAAGACATTTAGGAAAAAGTAGAACAACTTAATGGGTAGATCCTATCATGCCTAATAGATCTTCCTTTCGATGTGTAGATGATTTCCCAGCCGAGCCTCAATAGTTTCTTCTTTTTCCAAGCAACCTCGATAACTCCACATCTTTCTACTTCTCCTTATACTTCCACAGATCCAAAAATAGCTCATGTATGCCAAGAATACAACAAGATCAAAAATAGAACTATTGGTTCAAGAATTGAAAACCCCATGTAGAGAAAAAATTCCAAATAAACTAAAGATCAAACAACCTTTCCAAAATCTGCCATGCCTTTCTCCTAGGTGGTTTCTTTGCCATAACCAAGATCAATTAATGCAAAGGACTGTCATTTTCCCTCCTAATTCTCCATGCCACTGCCATCCAAATTTGGCGAGCCTTCAATTCAAAATTTGCATGCAATTTTCTATTTAGTGGTGATGCCAACTAGACATCCCCTAAATCCCAATGCCTCCACCAAAATTGGTAGTCCTATGTTATTAAAAACCAAAATCAATTCCCATTAATGCCTTGAAAACCGACACCACCGACCTTGCCATTTTCCAAGTGGTCCATAGGTGTCTTGTTAGGTTAGCAATAGTTTAGGTTAGATTTTTATTAGGTTAGAAATCAACCTTAGTTCCTAGGTAGGTCTCAATTACCTTAGGTTATAACCCAACTTAATATAAGATTAAAACTCAGGTTAGGGTATCCCTTTAGTAATCTTATTATTAGGTCTATTATTCCTATACACTATACAACATTTAAAAAAATACAAGACAAGTCACAGTCAAGCACACCTTCCATTTCCAAATGCCAAGCCAACAAGGTGAGAAGATAAAAATATTGAGGCATACCTTGGATCAATGGAATTGATCCAAGGTTTTTTTGTTTACACGTAATAAATTAAGTCTACACAGAACAAGTTCATCACCTTCCTAAAGGTGAATTTTAAGCTATGCCAAAGAGATGAATGGCATTATTTTCAAGTAAGCAAAATTCACAACCAGAAATGACTCTTTTTAACAAATAAAGAATTATCCATTGCAAACATGATTTCCTAAAATCATAAGAGTACTCCTTCCTAAGACAAATCACCCATGAAAAATTGCAATGTCAAGAGTGGAATTCATCACCATAACAACCAGGTCAAAGATGTTACATAGTTGAACATTTCTCTTCTCTCTTTCTCATGTTTCCTTTGAGCCTCCATTTCTCGCAAGAAATCTTCAGGATTGGCTCCTCCAGAGTAACTTGGTAAATTCTTCCCTCATAGGTTCCGAACCAAGTGCACCTTTGTTACCCTTGTTATAGATCATATCAACTATCATCCAATCACCTCATAAGTCCCATGCACCCAATTTGCGCATGCCATGCTAGTGGTATCACTCAAAGACATGACATCTTCAAATTGGATAACCCCCTCCATGGGATTAATTTGTATGGAATGATAAGAATATTGTTCCAAGCCGCGCTCTCGAGATGATAATAGCACACCACATTAGATATACAAAACATAAGATATAAAATACCATATATTGAAATCCATCATAATCCATAATGATCAATACATTACAATACAATGACTTCAACTACTCAATAAGAAAGATGTACATATATGAGGAGTGAAGTGCAACTACTACCTAAATTAGTGGTGAAGAACTCCCACTAACTGATACTTAGTTAGTTAGTTAACTCCAAAATACTAGTAAGCTAACTCCACATAACGAGAAGCTATCTCCACACAACTAATACACCTAGGCAAGCTAACCCAACAAGTGTAGGGCTAACATAAGTGTAAGAATTATCCTAATAAATAAATAAAAGGATAAATAATAACCTACACTAACACCCTCCCGTAAGCATAGCTTAGGTGGGTGAAAAAGAAGGTGGGTCTTGACAACAAGGCCTGATGAGGTACCCACGTACAATAATTGGGAAAATTGGACACCGCAAGGTACCCAAAACTAGTAATAATAAAGTAGAGAGAGAAAAATCCCACTACAATATATCCTAAGAAGATCGGCTCCAAAAAAATGTACAATGTTGAAGAAGTGTGGTGCGCACTATGGTATGAATCCATTGCTCGATCATAGAACTACAAAAACTGACATTGACATTGGCTTCACCTAATAGCTCCATGCAAGAAGACTATCAATTGAGTGATATCAAAAGTTTAAAAAATACCAAACATAATGTTATCAATTGCTAGAAATAGGTGTGCCATGATCCAAGAACAACAAAGGAAACAAGGAAAGGCCATGAGATCCAATAAAATAGGAGTTCCACGATCCAAGAAAATCCAAGGTAAAAGGCAAGAACACAAAACTTGAAGAAGCAATATCAACAGGTAATAAGGCAAGGACACGAAACCCAAAGAATCAGTATCAACACCATACCCTCCC
Source organism: Taxus wallichiana var. yunnanensis (assembly GCA_018340775.1). Classification (NCBI taxonomy): domain Eukaryota; kingdom Viridiplantae; phylum Streptophyta; class Pinopsida; order Cupressales; family Taxaceae; genus Taxus; species Taxus wallichiana. Next base: position 94,626,067 of record CM031233.1, on the reverse strand, counting down.
ATACTGCTGAATGGGTAGAGTGACACCACATATCTATATGAGTTGCCAAAATCAACTACTCAAACATTGACAAACTAACACTGGGCTTCACTAGAATATCTCCCCCATAAGAGAGACTGTCAACATGCCAAAAAAGTGTTGAAAATATAGATCCAAAATATCTCAACAAACAAGAGAGATATAAATCTATACATCCATAGATACAAGAATGCAATACCCAAAATTTTAGGACGTCGAGCTCAACCAAAATTACGTCCACAAGTGATTACAACACCCTCCCAAATTTGACACTTTATAATTGAGTGCATGTAAATATTATAATGAGTAAAAGTACCTTTTACATTTGAAATATGTGTTTTAAAATGTCACCAATGCATAGATCTCAAAAAAATATACAATTTCAAAACAAAGATCACCTTAATCCATGCTATGAATCAAAAGTTATGAGCTCTAGAAGGTTTTTCTATTAAAATAATACTTTAATGCTGATGTGTTTTAAAAGGTACACGTGACACACAAATGTCCAAAGGGTAAAAGAGTGCACCCACACGTTATAGGCTTGTGACCAAAGGATAAAAGCCTACGCCTAAAACGTAAATGTCCATAGGGTAAATCAATGCATTCGGGGTACACGTCAATATCCAATGGATTAAAGAATGCACCTAAAGGGTACAGATCTGTGTCTAGTGGATAAAAGATTGCATCCAAAATAGAAATATCTAGAGGGTAAAATTACATCCATAAGGTACTCACTTATATCCAATGGATAAAATAATGAACCCATAGGGTACATATCTGTACCCATTGGATAAAAGACTACATCCAAAACTAAAATATCCATAGGGAAAAATAATGCATCCGGAAGGTACACGCTTATATCCAGTGGATAAAAGAATGCACCCAAAAAGTACAATTGTGAATACAAACTTTGACTGCAAATATCTCTTTTTCTGGCACCTGTATCAAAAATAGAGAGAAACCCATAAAGTTTCTCGAAAAACCTAGAAAGATGATATAATTTTTGAGTCAAAAAATATGTCTGTACATAATTATATAGATTTTTTGAGAAATGTGCCAAAAAAACCCTTTAAAATGTCCATATTTGACTATCTCAAAACATGGTTGAGTTTACAGTTGATTCTAGGGTTTTGGCACCTTTCAAATCCAATGGCACACTTCGTTTTGCATAAAAATGCATGCTGCAGAAAAGTGCTAACAAATTCCGAATACATGAAAATAATAAACCCTTGCTTGCAAAGAAAAACTTACAAATGGATGTCTACATCATCTATAGCTCTGATACCATGAAAGGAATGATAAGAAGATTGTTCCAAGCCATGATCTCATATGATAATAGCACACCACATTAGATTTACAAAACAAAAGAGCTAAAATACCATATATGGAAATCCATCATAATCCATAATGCTCAATACATTACAATACAATGACTTCAATTACTCAATAATAAATATGTACATATAGGAGGAGTGAAGTGCAACTACTACCTAGACCAGTGGCGAAGAACTCCCACTAACCGATATTGGTAGTTAGTTAACTCCAAAAGACTAGTAAGCTAACTCCACATAACTGAGAAGCTAACTCAACACAACTAGTAAGCTAACTCCACACAACTAATACACCTAAGAAATCTAACCCAACATGTGTAGGGATAACACAAGTGTAAGAATTATCCTAGTAAATAAATAAAAGGATAAATAATAACACACTAACAGAAATTATCTCAGGATCTCTAATAGAGCACACATATATCATGTCAAGGACTTCTTCTCCTAAGGGCTCAGTATAGGGTGCTGAATTCCCATTTGTTAAAGGGATAATCACCCTTTCTTCCTTGTTCTCAAAGCTGATATACCCCTTGTTAAACCTTGGGTTGCCATTGTTATTGTAACACTATGGGTGCCTAAGCAACGCTAGAAAGTTGTCTTCCTCGGCAAGTGCCAATATTTCAAAGTCTCTAGTGAACTTGGCCCCTTGAATGATGATAGTTGCATCCTTCAGACCCCAATGGGAATTTCCTAAGTCTTGTTTGCCATATATAGCACATTCAATGATGGTTGTAATACGGGCCTACCCATTTGATGCCAAGCATCTAGAGTGAGAACATTGACCTCTACCCCTATGTCAATTAAGATGTTACTCAGAAGCCAACCATCCAAAACTGCATTCAAGGTGATTTCCTTGTCATAGTCAAGGTTGTGAGGAGGGGAGTTAGCATGCGAACCTATCTCTCGTGCTCACTCTAGTGTGTGATACCTTCTCCCATAACCATTCTCCTATCAAGGGAATAATATTCTCTTTCTTTAAAATCTTGCACACTTCCTTGACCTCATCTAGATCCTTCTGTGGAGTCTCACTATTCTTTCTCTACTCCAACTACCTAGACTACTCCATCGGACACTAGATCTCTCCTTGAAAACTACGAATCACATCCATACTCTCTTGATACACCACTTTTTGGTGATCCAGTCTAGATAATTTCCATACACCACTTCCTCTCTTGAAGCCAATGTATTTTGTCTTGGTAGCTCCCGGCGCATGTGGCCTCCGATCACGTTGTCACCAAGTACAAGTTATAGTCTTGACTCATGCACCACTCTTGGCATCCACTATGAATTGGCCTTCTTGATGCTTACCATCCCAACGCCTTTTTCCTTTCGGTATTGTTGGTTCATATTCTCATAAAGCTCTGGACACTCCTCATACTTATGTTTCTTCCCACACCATGAACATTGTAACAGATCGGACACTCTCACCGATAATGGTCTCGTAGACCCATAGTTGTAATAGGTTCCATGTGGGAACTCACTTCTTCCTCCTCTGCGGTTACCACGACCATGGAATCCTTTGCGAAAACCCCTTCCACGCACACCTCCATCTACGCAACCTTCATAACGATGATCATCATCCTTAGAACTACTTACAAGGCTATTCTGGCGCACACCAAGATTAATGGTGTCATGAATCTGATCAATTATCCTATAGTCTTTGGTGTCATGGGTTGTAGAGGTATAGATTTTACAATATCAAGACACATTCTTATGGATCGCGTGTTACAAAGATGAGAGACACCTAATTGCATCATGATCCTTGTGGAAAATTTCATAGTCTACTGTCATGGTTCGTACAAATTTTTGGGGGCAACTATCATTGGCATACCCTTATATCTCAAAATCTATGCACCATAGACCACTACGAGTCTCATGGGCTGAGTTCGCAAATAGATTTTCCAACTATAGCCATTGCAGAAATTTGAGACTCCACAAAAGGACTAACACCGGTATTAATGCTCCCAAAAACCTCAGTGCACAGGGAAGCTTCCATTGCCCCACGCGGATCTGTGAAAGTTTTGTGTGACAGAACCCTTCTAAATGGTGTTATCAATCCTCCAACAAACCATTGAGTGTGTTGAGAAGGATGAATGTCATATGAAAATTTTGACAAGAGGGTTTTAAACCATGCGTCATATTCCCACACACTCTCTGTCATTCCTTGTTGGATCTCCTTCAAAGAGTGGATGCTCTTTTGTTTGAACTCGAGGATATGGAACTCTACCAGGAAGGTGTTTTTCAATGCAGTGTAGTCAACCATCGTCTGATGGGGTTCATACTTCTAGTACCAAATATGCACATGTCCTTGCGGTGTGGTTACAAATCGACTTGCCTTCCACTCTGGGTAAGTGATTCCCTTCGCGCGCCATAGTAATTCACACTTGTGCACATGCTCTACAACATATTCAATAACTTTGTAATTGGTAGATGTAGAGACATCTCAAATAAATTATGGTGTGGTTGAGGCCCTTTTCCACCCAATTTAGAATTTTGATTCCCTCTGGTGTTTCCTCCACCACTAGATCCTATGGATCCAAAGCAGGTCATATGCCTCATGATCCACATGATCCACCAATTCTTCTTCCCGTGTAGCCGACAACGGGCTCCGAGGTGGTCACAACAAGTGTTATGAATGTCCCACTGAACTTCATGCCAATGGTTTGTGATATTATCTTGCTACAAGTCGTGTGTCCCACACCACTCCCGGATGCAATACCCAATTTTTGTGTGCTTGCACTTTTCCCAAAAATTAATCCAAACACCAATATTGATTGCATGGCCATAGATGTTCCAAACAAGAAGTTACATCTCCCGGGCACTAATCGGTCACTTCCACCAATACCAGATGGGTGAGATTTGGTTGTTTCTTGATTTGGAAAACCAAGCACAGGGTTTGGTCACTAGGTGGGTTCAGATGCGCGTCGATGATTATTCTCTCTCCACACGACAAAATATTATTAGAAGCTAAAGGGATCTCTCTCCTGTGTTTTCCAAGATGGGGTAGCAGAGACTACTCAAGCTCTATGTCCTCTGTGTGAACGTCAACTCCTTCCCGCAATGTCCACCTCCGGATATCCATCACACTTGCAACCTTGCATTGTCTAGAAATCTCCCTTTCATGTGCTTCACCATACTTGAGTCATCTCTCTTCCCTTTCCTTCTCCACCACAATATCTTCAATCTTCCTCTATCCTAGTTTTCTATCCCAATGCTAAGATAAGCTTAGCTAGCCATGGGGAATGTCTCTAAACTTAGTGTAACGATCAAGATCTTTATAGCCAATGAGATAGCTTGTAAAAACAATCCTCTAGGTTCTTATGGGAACTCAAATTCAGCAACCTCTAGGCAAGAATACATAGAAATGGAATATTATAGAGTATACATGGTCAATACTCTTCTCCACCGGTGATCAACATCACATTTCCAAGTTAGATCTACATCCTATAGCCTCTAATAGTCTCCTTGGGTCCATACATGTGGTCTCGTAATACTAGATTGACCAAGAAGCATACTCGAGAGCCATCCATGCAACTCTACTGGAAAACAATAGAAAAATGTTTCATACAACTCGTGGTACAAGAGATCTTCTACTTATCTGCGTGTATCAATTCAGGTCCAGTGTTGAATCTTTGAGAAAAATCATCCACAAAGTGCTCTTGAACCATTCTTTAATACTCTCCAAGGTCAAACGCTCTGTCATCACACATCATTGGAACAAATATGTATGCATCCATTTCTTTCAACAGAATCAGGATGTAATGTCATTCTTCACAAAAACTTCAGAAAGAGGTCCCGACAATGGAACCAATATGTAGCCATTTTTCATACCCCTAGAATAGAGTCTAGTCCCATGCGCACCAGCCTATCACCTAGAAGGCGCTGGTTTCTCACCTGAGGCACGCACGGGTGCCGAGTCTCTCTTTTATGTGAGCCTTGCAGGAATGCATTACTTGTGACAGAGACTTAAGTGTATACTAATGTAAAAGATTATTACATTCATGCCGAGAGCTCAATGATTTCTTAAGGAATACATTTAGATCACAAAGGAAATATCTACTAAATAAGGAAAATGCATGAGGGCTTATACCCATGAATAAGATATATCATAACAGAACATATATTCCATATTGATCTTAGTTTGGTAAACACATTATAGTTATCACAGCCATAACAGTTGGTGTACTAATGCAGATCATATTCATACATTTGAAACGTAGATTATGCCCTCCCTTACATTATATATATGCTCACAGCCCATCCCTTACAATATAGCATCATCCTTACATAGTCCTTTAATCCTACGGAATCTATTGGCATTTTTACGAGGATTCACCTCTCCGGATGTACACTCTTTCTTAGTAGAGTGCAACATGCCTCCACCCACAAATAACACACACCACATTGCACCTTACATGCTCTCCTATATTTTGGTACCACCCTCTCCTTCTTTTATTCTATCTAGGTACCTCTCTATATAACTTTTTTATTCACCGTAATGCCTTCTTGAAGTGGTAGATCAGTTTCCATGTGTCCATGTGATCCTTCAATGGAGCATACTCATCCCGATCCAAGCTTTCCATCCTATGTAATTATGTTCTTTTGGATCCTTCTATCACAAGGAATATTCCTTCCTATGTCACCATGTTGTCGGTGACATCTTATCCATTCCGCATGTGCAGCTTAGGTCATGCTTTTCTCGTGGTATGCCAGAATGCCGAATATGGCTAAGTTTCAAATCCTTGGCTTTACCTTGCATGCATGCCATGGGTTCTACTAAACCCTACTAAGACCCTGTCCTATGTGCCTTCTTCCCACACACCCTTCTTTGCGTAGGCCCCACGCGCTCACGTGCCTTCTTGTACTTAGCCAATAATTTTGTAACCCAACATGTGACAACCAAAGCATTGTATCTCTTCCACATAATCTAGTACATCATCGAGGATGAATCACATTGAGATACACTAGTCCCATGCACACCACCTATCACCTAGAAGGTGCTGGTTTCTCACCTAAGGCACGCATAGGTGCCGAGTCTCTCTTTATGTGAGCCTTGCAGAATGCATTACTTGTAATAGAGACTTAAGTGTATAAGAATGTATAAGATTATTACATTCATGCTTTGAGAGCTCGACCGATTTATTAAGGAATACATTTAGATCACAAAGTAAATATCCACTAAACATCAGATCTGATCCATAACATAAGGAAAATGCATGAGGGTTTATATCCATGAACAAGATATATCGAACAAAACATATATTCCATATTGATCTTAGTTTGGTAAAGACATTACGTTATCATAGCCATAACAGGCTAGTGTACTAATGCAAATCATATTCGTACATTTGATACCTAGATTATTCCCTCCCTTACATTATATATATGCTCACAGGCCCATCCCTTACAATATAGCATCATCCTTACAGTCCTTTAATCCTACGGAATCTATTAGCATTTTTACAGTGGATTCGCCTCTCCCAGTATGTACACTCTTTCTTGGCAGAGTACAACATGCCTCCACCCACACATAACACACACCACATTGCACCTTGCACACTCTCCTATTTTTTGGTACCACCCTCTCCTTGTTTTATTCTATCTGGGTACCTCTCTATATAATTTTTTTGTTCATTGTCATGCCTTCTTGAAGTGGTAGATCAGTTTCCATGTGTCCATGTGGTCCTTCAATGGAGCATGTTCATCCTGATCCAAGCTTTCCATCCTATGTAATGATGTTCTTCTGGATCCTTCTATCACAAGGAATATTTCATCATGTGCCACCGTGTCATCAGGATGGCATCTTATCCATTCTGCATACACGGTGGGTCATGATTTTCTCGTGGTATGCCAGAATGCTAAATATGGCTAAGTCTCGTAACCTTGGCTTTACCTTGCGCGCATGCCATGGGTTCTACTAAACCCTCCTAAGACCCCCGTCCCGCGCACCTTCTTCCCGCAAACCCTTCATGGCGTAGGCCCTACGTGCTCACGTGCCTTCTTGTACTTAGCGAATAATTTTTGACCCAACATGTGATAACCAAATCATTGTATCTCTTGGACATAATATAGTACATCATCGAGGATGTATCATATTAAGATACACTAGTCCCATGCACACCATGACCTATCACCTATAAGGTGTTGGTTTATCACCTAAGGAACGCACAAGTGCCAAGTCTCTCTTTTATGTGAGCCTTGCAGAATGCATTACTTGTAAGAGACTTAAGTGTATAAGAATGTAAAAGATTATTACATTCATGTTGAGAGCTCACTGATTTCTTAAGGAATACATTTAGATCACAAAGGAAATATCCACTAAACATCAGATCTGATCCATAACTTAAGGAAAATGCATGAGGGTTTATACCCATGAACAAGATATATCATAACAGAAACATATATTCCATATTGATCTTAGTTTGGTAAAGACATTACAGTTATCATAGCCATAACATGCTATTGTAATAATGCAGATCATATTCGTACATTTGTTGGTCCAAAAATCTGCATCACTTTGGCGCATTTATGGATAAACGAGCCAACAGCAGTGCGTGGCATAGCCCCTCTTTGAGTCAGCAAAGTGAAACTAGTTTATTGCTATTCTACCAGCAGGAATTTGTGCAAGTCTCACAATATTCTACCTTCAGGGGTTGGGATCTCATCCCAGTAGGGTGTTTCCGAATGTGAAAAGAAAGGAATGGAAGAGAGGATGAAGAAAGAGCAGGTCCGAAGGAAGAGAAGAAATGAATTCCAAAGCAGAAAGTTCAGAAGGTTTATGTTTTGGGATTGGTAGTAAACAGAGCCGAACCTACTTGCATAAACGAACAAAGCAATACTTTTCAAATGACAATAAAACAAAGTAGATCCAACAACGAACACACAGATCTAACGTAAGAAAGATCCAATGCAAATAACACATGTATTCAGCACAAAGTCTAAATATTGTATTAATTTTTCTTTCTGTTACAAAAATCTCAAAGTCTTTTCTCCTTACTTCTATTTTTCATCTGAAAGATATCCACTCCTCAAATACAACAAGTATTTGAGTATTTATAGAAGAAGGAGAAGAAGGAAGGAAAAAAGGAACCAACCACTTATTTACATAAAATATTTACAAAATATCTCAAAGTCATGTTGACTTTTGACAACTTGATGGATGACATCATCCCATGGTGCAACATGGATGATGTCATCATTTGTGCCAACATACTTTAGACATTTCACAAAAAGAAAGTCGAAGAAGAGAGAAATTATTCATCGTCCGTCGCCCCACGGCCGAAAGGGGGTATCTCGTTGTTGCTGCTTTGCTCGGGTGACGAGATGTGGAATTGGGCACGGTATTCCATGAACTTGCTGATCATGGGCTCTAGCTGATCCTGGAAGGATCCTTGTGTCGCTCGTTGATCGCCTCGCAATTCTCTCGCTCATCTATGAGCTTCTAGGATTTTGGAATATTCTTTCTCTAGCTTCTATGAGGAACCCGATGAAGTCCCGACAGCCAAGAAGTTATTGATGGACTCTGTGTCAAAAGTGACCTCTGGCCCCAGCCCTTGTGAAACGATCTCCTTGAAGATCTGGATGGTTTCATCAACTTTCCTTAAGGTGAAGGAAGGAGTAAGCAACCCTGGAGACATGTTGAGAATGATTTGTTCCATTTGGTGCATCGCATCCAGGGCTTCTTCCTTTACCTTATCGATCTTTTCAAGGACGAATTCCAGTTGATCCATCCGGTAGTCTAGAGTGGAAAGGACTTTATTGAGGGCCCTGGGATGACCGAAGACGCCGAACTTGACCAGATCTTCGACTGAACAGTCGAACATTCGTTGAAAGGTCTCAGCTGCTGCAGCCTAGCATGGTACAACTCTTTTGATATGGTTCCTGCTAACACCTGGAGCTCTTTATTCACCTTGTTGATGTTCAGGTACAAATCGGTGAACTTAGCGATCACTCTTTAACTGTCTTTGAGGATTTGGCTCCTCCAGGAAGAAACGGCCATACCCTGCTCGCCGATCTTTGTATATTCATTAATTTTATCCTGGCTTAGAGGCTCAGGAGTCTCAGCGGCAGTTGTGGGAGGTGCACTGCCCATCTTCTGCAAGGCGTGGTGTAGATGTTTATTTTTCTCTTTCAGTAGCCTTTTCTCTTCTTTCACTTCTTGAAGCTTCTTAGAGGGCGTCCAATCGCAGATAGGGCCTCTCCTCGAAGGCTTTCAAGACATACCCATTATGACTTGAGTCACCGTGTATAATCTGTTGGAGAAAGATATTTTTATCCTTCGTAGAATTGGGGTAAGCGATCTCCATAACCCTCTCTCCCAAAGCACTCGAGAGAAGCGCGTGATGGGCTTCTTCTTCTTTTCCCCTTTTGACGGGATCACGGAGAAGTCCATCGGTGTGATGGGAAATTTCCTTTTCTGCTGACTTAAGTGTTAGGAGATCCAAGTGGACTTATGGGAGAAGGACCAGAAATTAAAAGGGGCAGCTGCAGAGGTGAAGGGAAAAACGTGGAGACACTTGGAGGCGGAATCGAGAGGGAGGCCGAGGAAGCGCTCACGGGAGGAAGAGATACTACAGGAGAGGAAGACATAGGAAGGGAAGGGAGCTCAGAGATGAGGGAAGAAATGGAGGGGGACAGATCCGCGAGAGAAGAGAAGATGGACGAAGAAGCAGGGAGGGACAAAATAAGAAGGGGAGAGGACACGACCAAAGGAATGGTCGCTTGGGTCACTCGAGGAGGGGAAGGAGGAGAAGAAGAAGGGACATAAGGGACCTCAACTGTTGCAGCAGTGGCGACATCCTGAGTGGATGGGCCTATTGGAACATCTTCTTCCGCTTCTTTCTCTGGAGAATCCAAAGTTACAACTTGTTCGGGTGCAGCGGAAGGAGGAATTTTAGGAGCTTCCTCTTGAGTGGTGCTGGATTCACCCTCTTTGTTTTTTCCTTTGCCCTTTGGCTGCTATTTAGCTTTGAGGAGGTGCGTTTCCCAATGGAGAGGTTGTGAAATCGACTCCGAGGTAGATGAGCCCGCTCATTCGCACCAATTTCTGCATTCGTAGAGTTTCCTTGACCCTCTCCTCAATTGTCTCGAGGGGCTTTAGTTCTTTCAATTAATGCAAAAGGCCAATCATCCCCACCTAGTTCGATTCGGTGAGCTCACTTTCTCGCAAACATGTCTTTTGCCTTGTGGTGAGTGAGACATGTTTATCTACCCACCGTGAGGGGGAAAGGAGTTCCACCCTTCTTTCTCTTGAGGCACTTTTCATGATAAGTAACGAGCCGCCTTGACACTCCAACATGATCAATTTGGGCCCGGCATACCTCGGCGCTAGTCTTTTCCCAAAAAAATTAACTGCCCTCAGATAGGTGAATGTGGGGAATTGAGTGAACAGGCCCCCATTTCTCCGTAACTGCAACTATGCTCTTGGTCGTGCGACCGTGAGTCATATTCGACCTCAATAGGAAAATGTTGAAGTAGAAGAATGCATCGTTGATTTTTGTGAATTGGGGGATGTTATTTTCCAGCTTCATCTCTAGATAGTATTCATAAATATTGACTTGGGGCCAAACCCCGCATCGCATGAGAGTTGGATAGTCTCTCTCTCTCAAGATGCAATATAGACCACGTAGGATTTCATGTAGAACCTCCCCGTTGTGTTGAGTTGTTGTAGCTTCTCGAGAGATTGTGCTGCTTATAATTTCTGCCCATTCAAAGTGTTGATCGCGCACATTTTTGTTCATCGTCTCAAGGTACCGCATCATCCACTTGTGAAAATAATGGGCGTCAAGAAGCCCAAAGACTCTGCTCAGGAATGTGATGGTGTCACTGAGCTCCTCTGAAAAATCACTGCGGTGAATGATTTGTGGCCAACGGGTCACTACTTTTTTGTTTTTCAGATAAACTTCATTCATCAGCTGCATGCACTGATCTTCATTGTCATCCCAGGCCTTGATGCAATCTTCTTGGCTGACGGCCACAAAGTGCCGGTGATGAGGAATGCCGAGCATCATTTCAAAGTGGCGGGCAGTGAGGTTAATTATAACCTCGCCCTTCTCACCATGAACACATCTTGTGTCCTTGTTATAGCATCGGCTACCACCAACATAAATTCATTGTTCATGGCACTCGATCGGGATCCCACCAGAAAGTGCGAGGCGCGCCTATCGCTTTGTCCATCCATGGAATTCTCGTGACCTTCCGAGTTCTCGACCTGCATTCCTCCATATCAATATGACCCAGCCTCCGAGTCTCGATGTCTAGGTCACATTCTGCTTGGGACTCGGGCATTCTCGACCCTCGATACTTATATTTCATTTCTTCTTCTCGTGAGCTTGGCCTTTCCTTTAGATTTTATAGGTTTCCCTGCTTGATGTTGACATATGTTCTTCTGAACTTAGTTGCTGATCTGCAAGAATAAGAAGTGAAACCCAATTGAAGAAAGCCATGTCAGCTGTCTGATTTTCCATTGAAACGTTGACAAGAAAGAGTTAGTAATTTAAAGGCCTCAGGGCGCAGGCGCATGAATGCTACAGTTTACAAGGCTAAATAACAAGGTGCACAGGAAAAGGGTGTTACAAGGGTTGAATCAGCGCCAAAGGGCGCATGGCACATGGATACTTGTATGTTGCATTTTGTTGCTTTGTAAGGACAAGTGCGCTGCGCCATGTATATTTATTTTATAAAGGGCAGATTATTTCCATGTTATACGGGTACAGGATGCGCCAAAGGGCGCACACGCAATGCATGTAACATCATATGTTCATGCGCTGAAGGGGAACTTGGCGGGCGCATGGAAGGTATGCACAACATGATGATATGTGCGATGAGGGGGCGACGTGCTCGCGCCATGTATAGCTTTGCACTTGGCGCATAGGAAAAGACTGTTACATGGGTGTTGGGTGCGCCAAAGGGCGCAGGAATTTGTAATGTTGCACTCAAGTTTTATGCGCCAAGAGGGCGCACAAACATCGTTTCCAGCAAGTGGGGGAAGTGCACCATGAGGGCGCAACTTTTCATGATGTAGCGGGGGGGTGACAGATGCGCCAAAGGCGCAACTGTTCTTGATGTTGCATGGCGCGTCCGTGTGCCAAATGAGAAGGAAAATATAGTTTCCTCTTCAAGGTTTGATTTTCTGTGCGAGGTTCACTTGGGTGATGAAGAGGCTTAACACCAAGGGGTTCAAACCATCATTTTTAGGATGAGCTTTTCCCCTACCAAAGCAGATCTCGGAAAGAGAGGGGGAGAGCATGAGGAAGAACAGAAAAGACAGCAAGGAAGGTGGGGAGTCCATGTTTTGACAGATTTTTAACTAAACCCAATCCAAACCAGCAAGCAAACAAAGAAACAGAGCACAAAACACACAAAAGAGATAAGGACTACTTACCCGGATTTAAACAATGAAAAAGCGTGAAAATGGGTCCACGACGTGATCGAAAGTGATAGGGCAGGAACGCTGACAGGCTTAGAGAAAATAATAAAAATAATCACGTGATTGCTCTGGTGACAATGACAGTGCAGATGCACCTATATATAGGTGAGGTAGCAATAAATGTGCCACCAACTTTTCAAGTGGCGCACCAAAAGAGCTATTGACACGAGAAAACATGCACCCTTTGGCGCACCAAAACACTTGTCAACACGAAGATATGTGCCCTTGCGCACCAAAAGTGGTGTTGACAGAGGAATATGTGCGCCCTTGGCGCACCAAAAAGTGGCGCAACAAATGATCTGTTGACATGAAGGCGCATGCGCCTTGGCACACGCAAGGAAGTCTCAACATAAAGAGGCACACCAAAACACTGTCGACAGGAGAAATCATGCGCCAAAGGATTTAAAGGGGGCGCATCAAAAGTTGATGTTGCATAGTCATTATATGCACCTAGCCAAAAAGACCAAAAATGACTAAGTTTGAAAACTGGATTTCCCGGGAAGGGATTTTGCAACGTTCCAAACGCAAGAAATCCATAACGAGGGATCGGAACAAAATTTTTGGTATGGTTATCTGTAAAATTTCCCTTGCCAATTTTATGCGATAACAGCTGGCTCTTCTGGGGACTATCTCTGAGCAAACCTCAGGGGTAGAGAATCCCAGATCTCATGTGCCTATCCATTGGGTAACATAGTCAAAAACAAGGGTGACCGGAAAGGGAAACACACAACAAACAGAAAGTAAACACACGACAAAAACAAACACACAACTAAAGCAAACTGATACAAAGAAGAGAGCAAGCTCTACTTCCTGAAGATTTTCGATGCTGCCCGCTATAGGGAAGCAGGAATTTGGTTTCATCCAAATATGAGAGATAGAAACTATTCTCTCCATTGAGCTGCTTGATCTTGAAAGGTCCTCTCCATAGGGAATCAAACTTTCCGTGCATGCCTTTTGGCTCTCTTCGCTTGTCCCACAGAAGGACGAGGTCTCCCACCTAGAAATTTCTTTGCTTAGCTTTTTTATCGAACAGTCTCTTGACTTGATTCTGATGTTCGGTGATCCTGTCGACCACTCTTACTCTCTTTTCTTTGAGCTCTGTCAGATACATGATCCTCTTTTCAAGAGAATTTTTAAAAGTTTCGTCTTCAATAGCTCGTGCCAAGCATAGAGCAGGGAGTTCAACAGAAATGGGAAGCTTGGCATCAGTGCCATATAACAATTGAAAAGGTGACATACCAAGAGACCTCTTGGGAGTAATGTGATCTGCCCACAACGCGTCGTATAAGGACTTGTGCCACATTCGTTGATTCTCATCCACCAGTTTTCGTATGATGGTCACCAAGTTTTTGTTACTGGATTCTGCCTGACCATTTCCCTGAGGGTAATAATCTGAGGCATGAGCCAAAGTTATCCCATATTCATAGCAAAAACTAATAACTTCCCGTGAAGAAAAGTTAGAAGCATTATCAGCAACAATTTTGTTGGGAGCGCCAAACCTGACAATGATATTTTCTTTGATAAAATTGCAAACAACCTCGGAAGTGGCATGTTTGACAGGTATGGCTTCCACCCACTTGGTGAAGTAATCTGTTGTTGTTAGGACATAACAATGTCCGAAACTCGATTGGGGATTGAGTGCACCGATAAAATCAATTCCTCATTGCCTGAATGGTTCGTTGACAACAACCTGCCTGAGGGGAAAAGCAGCCAACTTGGGATTGCCGACAAACTACTGGCAAGGTTCACACTTTGCTACCTAGGTGGCTATATCTTGGAAAAGCGTCGGCCAATAGTACTTGGCCCAGATGATCTTATGCGCTGTCACATAAGAGGAGAAATGGCCTCCACAGGCTGAATTATGAAAAATTTCAAGTAACTTCTCCTGCTGTGGCTTATCGACACATCGCAAGAAGACACCATCTATCCCGCATTTGTATAAGCCATCATCCCAGATGACATATTTGGCTGCTCTGAGTTTTATAGTGCACTTCTCCTTACAGCTTAGGTGAGTGGGCATTCACCATAGGTGAGGAAGAAAGAAATATCGAATACCACTCATCACTCGGTTACAACAAATAGGACCGAGGGTAGAGAATGGGCTTTCTCCAAATTGACTTTGTGCTTCGTTGGTATAATCATTCTTTTTCTCGGGTTTTCTCGAATCTTTGTTTTCAGCCATAAGCTGACATAGGGCCTTGCCTCTTACCAGCTTGGTTGGTTTTATATCCAGGTCGTACTCCTGGACCTTTGCAATCCAATTTCCTCGCAAGCTTCCTAACTCCTGTTGAGTTAGAATTGATTTGACTGCCGTGTCAGGGACCAGCACTACCGTATGAGAATTTAAAATGTAATACCTGAAGTTTTTTACTGCTTTGACAATGGTGAAGGCATGCTTTTCCAATTGAGACATTTTTAGTTCGTGAGGCTTGAGGGGAGAGCTCATGAATGCAATCGGAGATTCAACATCCTCCAAATTCTTTTGCATCAAGATGGCAGACACAGTATGCTCAGATGCATAACTATACATGATAAAATTTTGGAGAAATCGGGACATACCAGGACTGGTGCGTGAGCGACGGAAGCTTTTATCTCTTCGAACGACCTTTTCCTTCTTCGCTCCACCGGAAATTTGGTGACCCTTTCATCATGTCCAATATATGACGAGTCTTCTCAGCAAAGTCGGGAACAAAACGCCTGAGAAAATTCACCTTTCCGAAGAAAGAATGAACGCCATTCTTGCTTGTAGGTAGAGTAAGGCTCTGAATAGCCTTAACTCTCTCGGTATCTATCTTCATTCCTTCTTTGCTAACCACGTGCCCTAGCAAATTCCCTTCTATGACTCCAAAATAGACTTTTTTGGGTTCAAGGAAATCCCATGTTCTCGGCACCTGGCCAATACTTGCTCCAGGTGATCACAATGATCACTTCGTTGTTTAGAGAACACAGTCAAGTCATCCAGATAAATGACAATGACCTTCCCCAGCATACCTTTGAATGCCAGTCCATGGCCCACAAAAGTGGCGCCAAAGATTAGTTAGGCCAAAAGGCATCCTGCTGTAGGCAAACGTACCCCCAGGAGTAGTGAATGTTGTTTTAAATTGATCTTCAGGCGAAACTTCAATCTGATTGTAGCCCGAAAAACCATCAAGCATGGACAACATTTTTGATCTAGTTACTGCTTGCAGAACTTGATCCATTATAGGAAGTGGGTAGTTGTCTTTTAAGGAAGCATGATTCAAATTTCGAAAATCTACTCATATGCGTATTTCCCCGTTCTTCTTGCGTACTGGCACAATGGTTGCTTCCCAAGTACTGTGATGGATAGGAAAGATGATTCTCGAATCCATCATTTTCTAAATTTCAGCCTGATAGTACCTGAGATCTTAGGGTTATAATGCCTCTGCTTCTGGCGAAAGGGCTTGACATCTTCTTTCAACGGGATGTCGTGCTGGACGTCCTTTGGCTTAAAAAACTTTAGATCAGCGTAGGACCATGCCAACACATCCATGTATTTCTTCAGCAGTTTGATGAATTTCCGCTTTTCTTCAGGCGTGCAACATTTTCCAATGTTCACAAACTGCGGGTGTTCTACCGAACCTAAGTTTACCGGTTCGGTTTCTGGGGATGAGTTAGCATCATCTCTCCTTTTCTTTTTTACAAAACGATCATGCCTGTCGAATAACCGTTCCAGAGAAACCAGGCCCTTCGGGATTTTATTTCCTTTGAGCCGATAAATGTCGCTGCTCCTTCGGACTCATTCTTTTGATCGGTGGATCGATTCACGGCACATAGAAGCGGATCCTTCAAAATGCAATTCTTTAAAATTTTCTGCCTTCTCCAGAAAGGAAATGAGTTGATTATCATCGTTGAATACTTGCCAATGCTGAGAATTATCTGGCACGCTTGGGCGGAAAACCACCTCAATGGTGTATTTGTCTATTTTCAAACCTGGGTGAGGGAGCATGAGGGATGCTGAAACGCCAATGAATCGGCCATGTCATTCTGAGCTCTTGGGATGGATTCTATTGAAAAAGCATCAAACTCTTCGATGCTATCCCACACCGCGTTACGGTAATGCCTAAGCCTCTCATTCTTCACTTGATATATCCTTTTAACTTGATTTACAACTAGCTCTGCATCACCTTGCACTTTCATATTCTTGACCCCTCTTTCCTTCGCGGCCTGCATGCCAAGTAGCAGAGATTCATACTCAGCAGTATTATTCGTGTTGAAAAACTGCAACTTGAAAGAGAGAGGAACAACCTCCCCTTCGGGAGATATTAGCACGGCTCCGGCGCCACATCCACTGGTTGTGCAGCTGCCATCAAACTACAAAGTCCAGATCTTGTTAAGATCTTCTTCTTGAACAAGAACAATCATTTTTCCAGACTTGGTAGACAAGAAATAGTTCCCCATTCCTAATGATTCGAAAATAATTTGAGCTTTGGGGTCTTCAGAGCTAGTAACCAAGTACTTCTTTTGTGATTCTGGCTCCAATGTCTGCATTACACCTTTGACGGGGATTCTAGCCTTAGACCAGTCCATATGAATCTCCCCACCAACTTTGCAGCAAAAAAACTTCTTCCCAAAGAAAATTCCGTAGGTCGGTGGAATGTCGGCCGACGAGGACGGTCATCTTTACCCTTTTCTCCGGAATGCCATGAATGTGAATTGTGCGTCTTTGATTTGACCAATCAATGGAACCTGTTTGGTTTCCAAAGAATAACATCTGCCAAAAGGCTTGGTAAGGGTGAGGCCCAAAGCATGGGCGACTTTTTCCGGCATGACGTTATCAGAAGCTCCAGAATCAATTATACAGTTACTCAACTTGTGACCATTGATTAGGAGGGAGAGATAGAAAGGTTCTATCTTGCCTAATGCAGATGTTGAGGCAACATTTATGCGGGATGCAGGAGGAGTGGAAAGGATTCCTTTTGTGGAAACCTGATTAGTTATGACAGCCTGACTTTGAATATACTTAGTCAATCTTACAAGCTGTTCAGGATTTGACTCAAGATACTCGGCTTGAGACATTTTTGTTTTCGTCTTTTTTTACATGATCTATGATATCAAATGCGGCCAAGGGTTGCACTGGTGAAGGAATGAGTCCCTCACTTCGTGATGGTAGGGTAGGATTACTGGTTTTGATAGGAATATGAGAGGGCTGATTTGGAGGAGAGATGGGGGGAAAAGATTTCCTTGTAAAAGACTTAACAGAAGTTGAGTAGGAAGAGGATTACCTCTTTTAGCAATGGTCGGAGGCACGTCCGACACGACCTTCTCCTTCGCACATGGGCACCTCTGCTTCTTTTTCCTTGCGAGCGGGTAAAAACAAAGATATGATTATCCGCTTGCATAGCCTTGGGTACCTTCTTCTTCATCGATTCTTCCTCATCAAATTCCATATACCCGATAGTAGTAGAGTCGCTAGTCGGATCACCGACGTCTTGATCATCTTCGCCTTGAGACGAAGGTTCTTCGTAATCTCTTTCCTCTTCTTCAATTTTGGAAAGAGCATTGACCGGAGGAGCCTCAAGCGCCACCCCAGAGCATGAGCGATTGCAGAAATCGCGGCCTATGCGGGATGCTTTGTTAGGATTGAAGTTTCTTCGTGGAACATCTCGGTATGAGGAACTGGGGGAAGCTTGGGCTAACTACTTCTTTAATGCAAGCAAGTCGTTTGCCATCTTTTGGAATGCCGGATCAGACGAAGTAGTAGGAGAAGGGCCCGAAGATTTAGGCTTAGAGGATTCCCTTCTCAATTCGCCAGATATTATCAAATTATCTTCAATTCGGATGGCAGCGGCCTGGGTGAGAATCAAGGTAGCCACTTGCTCTTGCAGGAGCAAGAAACTTACTTTCGAGCTCATAGCGTTCACGAAGAAACACTTCTGATTTTCTGGTGTTGGAAGCATGGCAACAGGGACGCAGTTGATTAATGCATTGAACCTGGCGATAAAATCGTGCATGGTCTCATTGGCCTCCTTCTTCAGGTGAGTGATCTGTGATAATAATGCAAATGCATCTTCTGAAGGCTTGTACCTGTCTTCAAAAGCATCCCACAAGGTGGCCCAACTGGTAATAGATCCGGCCGGCAAATGCTGAAACCATTCAGCTGCAGGCCCTTGTAGAGTTTCCAGAAAAAGGTGAACCGACACATCTTCATGAGTTACATCTAGGATACTACATGACATAATGAATGCAGATATGTGCGAATCTGTGCTTTGGTTTCCGCTCCCGTCGAATTTGGGAAAATTCTTTCGGTTTCCATGAGGGAGCACGTGAACTGGATGTGGTAATGCGAGAGGGCCCATAGCATTTCCCCATGGTACCACCATCTGGACAGCTGGAAAAAGAACACGGGCTGGAAACACAGGTTCTACTTAACAGGCAGCTTCTAAAAGGGATGAGGAGGCTCCTTGTGAAACCGGTTCTTCAGTGGGGCGGCGCTCTCAGCTGAACTTAGTGTTGAAAAGCACGCCGGTGTTACACTGAAATTGTGCCTTTGAAGCAGATCGAAAGTAGGATCGACTTCTCCACGGGCTCGCTTTCTACGTAAATGGCTCACCCGGTTACCTTCCGATCTGTGATGTTGTGAGGATTTAAAATTCTTTTGGTTGTACTTATCGATTTTCTGGTTTTTCCGACAAAACCAGCAGCATGTACTTTTCTAAATATTTAAAATTATCCCCTTCAAAACCGATTGTGGTTTGATGACAAACTGAGGATAAAATGACAGCTGAAGATTAGCAAGCTGATTTTCGGATCTGAAACTTTTCAAAGCACGTTGGTGTTACACTGAAATAAAAATTAAAGTGCCTTTGAAGTAGATCGAAAAAAATTGGTAAGATCGTGATTTTTCTTTTTTACTAATTTTCAAACATACCACTATCATAGGCTCCCCAACAAAGCTGCTTCTACGTTTATGGAAATGGCTCACCCCCTCTTTGAGTCAAGAAAGTGAAACTGCTATTCTACCAAGCAGAATGTGTGCAAGTCTCACAATATTCTCGCCTTCAGGGTTGGGATCTATTTTTTTCCATGAAAGGAATTGAAGAAAGAGCGAGTCCGAAGGAAGAGAAGAAATGAATTCCAAAGCGAAAGGTCGGAAGGTTTAAAAAACAGAGCCAAACCTTCTTTTAAATGACAATAAAATAGTAGATCCAATGAGAACTAACACACGCTGATAAAGATCCAATTAACACATGTATTCAAAGTCAAAGTCTAAATATTGTATTAATTTTTCTTTCATTACAAAAATCTCAAAGTCTTTTCTCCTTACTTCTATTTTTCATCTGAAAGATATCCACTCCTCAAATACAACAAGTATTTGAGTATTTATAGAAGAAGGAGAAGAAGGAAGGAAAAAGGAACCAACCACTTATTTACATAAAATATTTACAAAATATCTCAAAGTCATGTTGACTTTTGACGACTTGATGGATGACATCATCCCATGGTGCAACATGGATGATGTCATCATTTGTGCCAACATACTTTAGACATTTCACAAAAAGAAAGTCGAAGAAGAGAGAAATTATTCATCGTCGTCATCCCACGGCTGAAAGGGGATATCCTGCTGTTGTTGCTCGGGTGACGAGATGTGGAATTGGGCACGGTATTCCATGAACTTGCTGATCATGGGCTCTAGCTGATCCTGGGAAGGATCCTTGTGTCACTCGTTGATCGCCTCGCAAGTCTCTCGCTCGTCTATGAGCTTCTCTGGGAGTTTGGAATATTCTTTCTCTTGCTTCTATGAGGAACCCGATGAAGTCCCGACAAGCCAGCAGGTTATTGATGGACTCTGTGTCAAAAGTGACCTCTGGACCCTAGCCCTTGTGAAACGATCTCCTTGAAGATCTTGATGGTTTCATCAACTTTCCTTAAGGCGAAGGAAGGAGTAAGCAACCCTGGAGACATGTTGAGAATGATTTGTTCCATTTAGTGCATCGCATCCAGGGCTTCTTCCTTTACCTTATCAATCTTTTCAAGGATGAATTCTAGTTGATCCATCCGGTAGTCCAGAATGGAAAGGACTTTATTGAGGGCCCTGGGATGACCGAAGACGCCGAACTTGACCAGATCTTCGACTGAACAGTTGAACATTCATTGAAAGGTCTCACGCTGCAGCCTAGCATGGTCTAGCTCTTCTGATATGGGTCTTGCTAACACCTGGAGCTCTTTATTCACCTTGTTGATGTTCAGGTACAAATCGGTGAACTCGGTGATCACCCTTTCACTTTCTTTGAGGATTTGGCTCCTCCAGGCGGAAACAACCATACCCCGCCGCCGATCTTTGTATATTCATTAATTTTATCCTGGCTCGAGGCTCGTGGAGTCTCGGCGCGAAGTTGTGGGAGGTGCACTGCCCATCTTCTGTAAGGTGTGGAGCAGATGTTTATTTTTCTCTTTCAGTAGCCTTTTCTCTTCTTTCGCTTCTTGAAGCTTCTTGCAGAGGGTGTCGACTGTAGATAGGGCCTCTCCCTAAAGGATTTCAGAAGACGTACCCATTGTGACTTGAGTCACTGTATAATCTGTTGGAGACAGATCTTTTTTATCCTTCAGAGGATTGGGGTAAGTGATCTCCATAACCCTCTCTCCCGAAGCACTCTGAGAGAAGCGCGTGACGGGCTTCTGCTTCTTTTCCCCTTTTGACAGGGATCACGGAGAAGTCCATCGGTGCGATGGGAACTTTCCTTTTCTACTGACTTAAGTGTTGGGAGATCCAAGCTGGACTTATGGGAGAACTACCAGAAACAGAAAATGGGGCAGCTGTAGTAGTTGAAGGGAAAAACGTGGAGACACTTGGAGGCGGCATCGAGAGGGAGGCCGAGGAAGCGCTCACGGGAGGAAGAGATATTGTAGGAGAGGAAGACATAGGAAGGGAAGGGAGCTCAGAGATGAGGGAAAAAATGGAGGGGGACAGATCCGCGAGAGAAGAGAAGATGGACGAAGAAGCAGGAGGGATAGTAGAAGAAGGGGGAGAGGACACGACCAAAGGAATGGTCGCTTGGGTCACTCGAGGAGGGGAAGGAGGAGAAGAAGAAGGGACAGAAGGGACCTCAACTGTTGCAACAGTGGTGACATCCTGAGTGGATGGGCCTATTGGAACATCTTCTTTCGCTTCTTTCTCTGGAGAAGCCAGAGTTACAACTTGTTCAGGTGCAGTGGAAGGAGGACTTTCAGGAGCTTCCTCTTGAGTGGTGTTGTATTCACCCTCTTTGCTTTTTCTATTGACCTTTGCTACTTTGTTTAGCCCGAGGAGGTGCGTTTCCCAACAGAGAGGTTGTGAAATCGACTCCGAGGTAGATGAGCCCATTCATTCGGCACCAATGCTCTGTTCTGCGCAGATTTTCCTTGACTCTCTCCTCAATTGTCTCGAGGGGCTTTAATTCTATCAATTAACGCAAAAGGCCAATCGCTCCCACCTGTCAAGATACACTTGATCCACTTCCTCCTCGGTAGTTTGGTATCCTTTGGGGACGATCCACCCCGTCATCGGATGATTTCTACTAAGGCCAAGCGAGAATGATCCTTCCTCCCGAGCTCAACCTCGTGATATAGGTCAATGTAGATATCCTCGATCTGAGGGATGTGGATTGGATCGAGCTTAGCCCTTGGCAGAAAATTCCTCGGGTCGAAGGTGGGACTTGCCGGGAAGTCATGTTTCAGATTCAGCAGCTCCAGTTCTGCAAACATGTCTTTTTCCTTGTGGTGAGTGAGACATGTATATCTACCCACTGTGAGGGGGAAAGGAGTTCCACCCTTCTTTCTCTTGAGGCATTTTTCATGATAAGTAACGAGCTGCCTTGACAGCTCCAACAGGATCAATTTGGGCCCGGCATACCTCGGCAGTCTAGTCGGTTCCCCCAAGAAATTAACTGCCCTCAGATAGGTGAATGTGGGGAATTGAGTGAACAGGGCCCCCCATTTCTCTGTAACTGCAACTATGCTCTTGGTCGTGCGACCGTGAGTCATATTCGACCTCAACAGGCAGATGTTGAAGTAGAAGAATGCATCGTTGATCTTTGTGAATTGGGGGATGCTATTTTCCAGCTTTAGCTCCTGGATAGTATTCATAAATCTTGACTTGGGGCCAAACCCCACATCGCATGAGAGATGGATAGTCTCTCTCTGAAGTTGCAGCATAGACCATGTAGGAGTTCATGTAGAACCTCCCCGTTGTGTTGAGTTGTTGTAGCTTCTCAGAGATTGTGCTTCTTATAATTTCTACCCATTCAAAGCGTTGATCGGGCACATTTTTGTTCATCGTCTCAAGGTACCGCAGCATCCACTTGTGAAAATAATGGGCGTCAAGAAGCCCAAAGACTCTGCTCAGGAATGTGATGGTGTCACTGAGATCCTCTGAAAAATCACTGCGGTGAATGATTTGTGGCCAACGGGTCACTACTTTTTTGTTTTTCAGATAGACTTCATTCATCAGCTGCATGCACTGATCTTCATTGTCGTCCCAGTGCCTTGATGCAATCTTCTTGGCTGACGGCCACAAAGTGCCGGTGATGAGGAATGTCGAGCATCATTTCAAAGTGGCGGGCAGTGAGGTTAATTATAACCTCACCCTTCTCACCATGAACACATCTTGTGTCCTTGTTATAGCATCGGCTACCACCAACATAAATTCATTGTTCATGGCACTGACTGGGATCCCACCAGCAAAGTGCAGGGCACTACCTATCAGTTTGTCCATCCATGGAATTCTCGTGACCTTCTGAGTTCTGACCAAGGATTCCTCCATATCAATATGACCCAGTTCTGAGTCTCTGATGTCTAGGTCACATTCTGCTTGGGACTCGGGCATTCTGACCCTCTGATACTTATATTTCATTTCTTCTTCTGTGAGCTTGGCCTTTCCTTTAGATTTTATAGGTTTCCTGCTTGATGTTGACATATGTTCTTCTGAACTTAGTTGCTGATCTGCAAGAATAAGAAGTGAAACCCAATTGAAGAAAGCCATGTCAGCTATCTGATTTTCCATTGAAACGTTGACAGAAGAAAGAGTTAGCAATTTAAAGGCCTCAGGGCGCAGGGCGCATGAATGCTGCAGTTTACAAGGCTAAATAACAAGGTGCACAGGAAAAGGGTGTTACAAGGGTTAAATCAGTGCCAAAGGGCGCATGGCGCATGGATACTGCATGTTGCATTTTGTTGCTGTAAGGACAAGTGCGCCTGCGCCATGTGTATTTATTTTATAAAGGGCGCAGATTATTTTCATGTTACACGGGTACAGGATGCGCCAAAGGGCGCAGGCTTAATACGTGTAACATCATATGTTCATGCACCGAAGGGTAACTTGGCAAGCATGGCATGGAAAGGTCTGCACAACATGATGATATGTGCGATGAGGGACGCGCCTGCGCCATTTATAGCTTTGCACTTGGCGCATAGGAAAAGACTGTTACATGGATGTTGGGTGCGCCAAAGGGCGCAAGAATTTGTAATGTTGCACTCAAGTTTGATGCGCCAAGAGGGCACACGGAAAGCATTTGCAGCAAGCGAGGGAAGTGCGCCATGAGGGCGCAACTTTTCATGATGTAGCGGGGGTGACAGATGCGCGCCAAGGGCGCAACTATTCTTGATGTTGCATGGTGAGCCCATGCGCCAAAGGAGAAGGAAAATACGCTTTCCTCTTCAAGGTTTGATTTTCTCGCACGAGGTTCACTTGGGTGATGAAGAGGCTTAACACCAAGGGGTTCAAACCATCATTTTTAGGATGAGCTTTTCCCCTACCAAAGCAGATCTCGGAAAGAGAGGGGGGGAGAGCATGAGGAAGAACGGAAAAGACAGCAAGGAAGGTGGGGAGTCCATGACTGATAGATTTTTAACTAATCCCAATCCAAACCAAAGCAAAGAAACATAGCACAAAACACACAAAAGAGATAAGGACTACTTACCTAGATTTAAACAATGAAAAAGAGTGAAAACGGGTCCACGACGTGATCGAAAGTGACAGGGCAGAACACCGAGTGCTCGTAGAAAATAATAAAAATAATCACGTGATTTCTCTGGTGATAATGACAGTGCAGATGCACCTATATATAGGTGAGGTAGCAATAAATGCACCACCAACTTTTCAAGTGGCACACCAAAAGAGCTGTCGACACGAGAAAACATGCGCCCTTTGGCGCACCAAAACACTTGTCAACACGAAGATATGTGCACCCTTGGTGCACCGAAAGTGGTGTTGACAGAGGAATATGTGCGCCCTTGGCGCACCAAAAAGTGGCGCAACAAATGATCTGTTGACATGAAGGCGCATGCGCCTTGGCGCACGCAAGGAAGTCTTAACATAAAGAGGCGCACCAAAACACCTATCGACAGAGAAAGCATGCGCCAAAGGATTTAAAGGGGGTGCATCAAAATTTGATGTTGCATAGTCATTATATGCTCCCGGCCAAAAAGACCAAAAAACAACTAAGTTCGAAAACCGGATTTCCTGGGAAGGGATTTTGCATTGTTCCAATGCAAGAAATCCCTAACGAGGGATCGGAACAAAATTTTCGGTATGGTTATCTGTAAAATTTCCCTTGCCAATTTTACGGGATAACAACATTTAATACCAAGATTATGCCCTCCCTTACATTATATATATGCTCACAGGCCCATCCCTTACAATATAACATCATCCTTATAGTCCTTTAATCCTACGGAATCTATTAGCATTTTTATAGGGATTTGCCTCTCTAGATGTACACTCTTTCTTGGAAGAGTGCAACACGCCTCCACCCACACATAATGCACACCACATTACACTCTTGCACACTCTCCTATTTTTCGGTACCACCCTCTCCTTCTTTTATTCTATCCGGGTACCTCTCTATATAAATTTGTTGTTCACTGTCATGCCTTCTTGAAGTGGTAGATCAATTTCCATGTGTCCATGTGGTCCTTCAATGGAGCATGCTCATCCTGATCCAAGATTTCCATCCTATGTAATGATTTTCTTTTGGATCCTTCTATCACAAGGAATATTCCTTCCTATGCCACTATGTCATCAGTGGCATCTTATCCATTTCGCATCCACATTCAGGTCATGTTTTCTCATGGTATGCCAGAATTTTGAATATGGCTAAGTCTCAGAACCTTGGCTTTACCTTGTGCGCATACAATGGGTTCTACTAAACCCTCCTAAGACCCTCGTCTGCGTGCCTTCTTTCGGCACACCCTTTCTTGCGTAGGCCCCGTGTGCTCACGTGCCTTCTTGTACTTAGCCAATAATTTTGCAACCCAACATGTGACAACCAAAGAATTGTATCTCTTGCACATAATCTAGTACATCATCAGAGGATGTATCACATTGAGATACATATACACTTCATCCGTGAGAAGGTGCTAAGTGGTGAGATAGATCTCAATTTCATGTTGACTAAAGAGTAGGTTGCTGACATCTTCACAAAGCCCCCGAGTGCTGCAAAGTTTTGTCACTTTCATGAAAAACTTGGATTGTTGAAGTTTCCATTGAGGGGGAGTGTGCATGATAATGTCACCTCCTAATGGAACTTGGTTTTTGTAAAAATACCTTCAGAATTTGTAAAATATCTTTGGGAAAGTGTAAAAAGACCTTTGGGAAAGTGTAAAAATACCTTCGGGCATGTATACCTCCTCGATTCTTTTTTAGAAATAAGTGTATAAATATCTTAAAGGCGGTCTTTAGTAAAATATTTAGTGCTATTGAGTTTACTGGTAAACATCTAGTAAAAGCATATTATTAAGGATGTCCTTGGTTATAAAAATCTCCTATATGCTTGGGTTTAATAACCTTTTATGAGAACCTATGAAAGCACGTAAAACTCACAAATCATACTTATCCATTGATCATGGGATGATATTTGGGATTCCAAATCATTTTTTACTAAAAGGTAACTTGAGTATGATGAAGGTGTTATAATTCCTTCACCCGATATGCTAGCCTAAAAGCTTTATGGTTTAAGGATTGTAAATCATGTAGTGTACCACGAGAAGGTAATCTATTGGCATATGTTATCCCACTTAACATTAAGGGGGAGTGTTGGAACATAATGATTAAGTGGTATGGCCAACCCTTAATGTATATGGGTCCATCACTAATATATATAGGTTAATATTTAATAATATGAAATATTTCTATTTCTATTATTAAATATGCTAACCTAGGTATATACTTTCGGTTAAATATTTAATATCATGAAATGATTATATTTCTAATATTAAATATTATAAACCTAGGTATATGTGTCAACCGATAAGGTTGAAAAGGTGGGTCGGGAGACATACCCAATCACCTAATATAAAAAGGACTTTAGGTCCTCATTTGATATGTTCGAATGAAATATCAAAGGTGAATATTATTTTACCCTTGTGATTAGGGTTGAAAGGAGGAGGTGAAAGTTACTGGATGTAAGTTTGGTTCTTGGAAAGTAAAAGGTTATTTCACAGTGGTTTTTACCCTATTTGGGGTTTTCCACTATAAACATTGTGTTCTTACTTTTGGTATGTATTACTTAATTAATATGTTATGTAATTTTATTTATTACATTGCATAATGTTTAACATTTAATGTTTTATGGTTTATGTTAATATTTAAATGTGTTGGTTGATTAAATTCATAATAGTTAGAATCCTCTAAATTCTAACACACTCTTTTAAAAGTGAGCTACAAACTATGTCGGAAAGGGATCTAAAATTTAACTTTGTTGTCACATATCTAACAATATCCATCTTGAAAAATATTTAGATTGGTATCTTGCATGACCAAATCATAATTCTACAAGCTAATAGAAGCCAAATCCCATTTTAGCTTCTCTAATAATACATTTTGTGAACATATTAGCATAGTTCTCTTTCATGTTGACCTTTTCTAGTGCTAACTTTCCTTCATCAATAACATGTCTAAAAAAATGATACTTAATTGTAATACTCTTTTTATTACTATGATAAGTTGGATTCTTGGACAAATAAATAACACTCTTACTATCACATAATACCTTCATTTTGTATTGATGTCTCCCAAAATCATCCAATAGGCCCTTAATACAAATTGCCTCTTCACTAGCATGATACACAAGTACATATTATACCTTATTTGTTTACACAATAATTGTCTTTTGAATATTTGAAATATAACTAATAGGTCCACCTACAAGTTTAAAAACATAACTAGAAATTGATCTTATTCAACCAAATCACCTACAAAATGTGAATCAACATATATCCAAAAATAGAATAACAACCATTATTTTGAGTGTTGTAATAATCACTTGGGTCTTGCAAGTAGAAAAACAACCACTTCATTGCTGAAAAATATTCTCCACCCGGTTTTCCATAATATATCTACTAAAAACTCCAACTACATGTGAAATGTTAGGCATTTTACATACCATATCATGCACTAAAATCCCTTTTGCACTAGCATATGGTATATAAGACATATATTCGTTTTATTCTTCTTCTTTTATATGATATAAACTTAAAGAAAGTTTGAAATGGGAAGAAAAATGGATTCTAACTAGTTTCACATCTTTCATACAAAATCCGGTTAGTATCTCTTCTAAATACCTTTGTTATGATAACCAAATCTTACCATTTTTCCTGTCTCTATGTATATCCATGCCTAATATTTTCTTTACATATCCTATATCTTTGTATCAAATTTCCTAACTAAATGAGCCTTTAAATTTTTTATTTATACCATGATTTATCTTGAAACAAGCATATCATCAACATAAAATACCAATATAATAGATAAGCCATTGTCCATAAACTTGATACAAACAAAATGGTCATATTCATTCCTTATAAATTTTTGGCTTGTCATGAAAGCATCAAACTTATTGTACCATTTCTTGGGTGACTATTTCAGGCCATACAATGATTTCATGAGCTTGCAAATAAATCCTTTTTTCTATTTTATACAAATCCTTCAGTTCTTTTCCATACGTAACTTATTCTAAATCTCCATGCAAGAATGTTTTTTTAACATTTGAATTCTCTATGTCTAAATCAAATAAAGTAACTAGTGCTAAGAGTACTCAAATTGAAAATAGTTTAATAACTAGTGAAGATATTTCATGAAAATCAATACCTTCTTTCTATGAAAATATTTTTCTACCAATCTTGCCTTGAACCTTTCAAGTTTTTCATCAACACATATCTTTTATTTGTAAACCCATTTTCAGCCACCATGTTTTCTATCTTTTGAAAGTTCTACTAGGTCCCATAACCTATTATTTTCCAAATAATCCATCTCCTCCTACATTTCCATTTTCCACTTGGCGCTATCCACATAATCTAATTCTTTTTATAATAATTAGGTTTCCCATCATTAGAAATCAAAGAAATGGAAACATTAGGACTTATTTACTAAAGGATACCCTACTAGTGTATATCTCTATACTTGTTGTGGATGTGTTTCATCATTTTCTTGTGACCTCCATACCAATTGATAAGTTGTTTCCTCATTTTTTTATGAAGATTCAACATATTCAACATTAAAAAATGGATGAATTTTTTTCTTTTGGTATCTAAAGATGGATGGATTTCAACCTTGACAAGGTGATGTTTAGGTTCCTCTTCTTTTATTTCAGCATATGATTTTAGGAAAGGAGATTCATAAAAATCTCAATCTCTGCTAATGATGATTTTGTGGAATGTAGGATCCCAAACTTTGTATCCATTAACACCATCTACTTCACCATACCTAACAAGGGTGTGATTATTGGATCTTGAGTCTAACTTTGAACATTAATTCTTATTAGTAAGAGTAGTAACATTACAACCAAAAAGTTTTAAATTTGGACAGTTAAATGGATGACCTATCCATACCTCTTCAAGAATCTTGCAATATATTTCAACTGATGGTGAGATATTTACTAGATAATAAGAAATACACAATTCTTTTTCCCATAAATGCTGATCCAAATTTGTATTGTTGAGCATGCTCCTTTCTCTCTCTTGAAGTGTCTTATTTACAAGAATTATACAATTCTTTTTCCCGTAAATGTTGATCCAAATTTTTATTGTTGAGAATGCTCCTTTCTCTCTCTACAAGCATCTTATTTACGTGTTTAGCAACCTTGTTTTGTTGAGTGTAGTTGATGGTTTTATTCCTTTCAATCCCAACTTCTTTGTAATAGTTCTGAAATTACAAAGAAGTTAACTCGCCTCCATTTTCTATACTTAGACATTTGATAAACCTGGAACTATGATTTTCAACCAAATATCTATATTTAGTATTTGTATTGAAAGTATTATATTTTCTTTATAGAAAATAGACCCATAATTTTCTATAGTAATCGTCTATAAACGTAAAAAAATACAATGTTCCTCCATATGAAACTACAAATTGCTATACCCCAAAGATAAGAATGAATATAATCAAGAATACCTTTGCTTACATGACTTCCAGCTTTAAACTTATGTCTACATTATTTCCCAAAAACACAATGCTTGCAAAAATTCAAGTATAGAAACATTAAATATGGGTGTAACTCATGATTATTTAGTACCTTTAATATTTTCTCACTCATGTACCTAAAACATAGATTCCATAAATGAGTAGAATATTTTTCCATTTTGGATACCAAAACTTCTTGACTCATATTTATACCCCATTGAAAATAGTAAAGGTTCCCCACCTTTAGAGCCTTCATTACAAATAAGGCACCATTAAACACCTCTAGAGGTCCAACTTCACCTGCAAAATTATAACTGCTGGATCCTAATTCACTCAAGGAAATCATATTTATTTATACTTCTATTACATTTCTTACTTCTATTAGATTCCTCACTATACCATCAAACATTTTAATCTCTATGCCACTTATCCCTTCGGTCTTACAAGAAACCTTATTTCCCAAAAGAAGATAACTACCGTCAAGGATTTGGTAAGAATAAAACCAACCTTTATGTAGACACATGTGATGTGTATCACCAATATCCAACAATAATTCAGGATCATAAGAGGATATTGTTATGTCAAAATTACATCACCCCCTGATTTTCTCTCTATGTTTGGGGAAATCGGTGTAATTCTACTAATATGGGGTTATCCCTCAAGATGTGGGACTTACGAACTTGAGATAACTCTCTGCGAGAAGGCCTACTTTACCCGATCCTAATGTTAAACTAGTACTAGAAAGGGAAATGCAACTATCCTAACACTAACCTAGATTTTCCAAGGGACTAGGGAAGGAGATGCATAAAATTAAACTTCTAAACTGAGGGGGGTGATAGCACCAAGAAAAGGGACGAGATACTTTGTTAAGGGAGGATGAAATAGGGAAAAGGGGCTGAGGGAGGTGAGACAAATGTGACACAGACCCAGATCCTATTCTGCCATCAAAACTCCGTCAAACACAACATCATAAACATGTAAGTGAAAAAACATGCACAAAATACAACAATTATAATGGAGAGGTAAGAAAATACAACAAAAATGAGCTAGGGTTGAAGAAACACCACAAAAATAATTTTTATTGCTTCAAAGTATGCACAGACCATTACATTTCATGCACAAAGTCATAATTACATTGTTAGGCCCAAGAGAAGGCTCACAACTCAAATGGAGTTGAGGGAAAATTTTGCAAGAGTTTCCCCAGCTCCCAAAATGTCTCTCCTTAAAAAATGAGGGGGTCGAATACATTATATAGAAAAATTTTCTCACCTACCGAAAACCCTCATTAATTTCTTGTATGGAGGTATGGGCAGCCATACCGGTCTACTTTCCAATGGTACTTTTTTGTCAGAAAAGACATGGGCATCATGCTTCATTAAACTAGTTGTTGAGCTACCTTATATGATGCCATTAATGTCCGACTATTCCTGAAATTCCTTGATGACACCTCGACAGGAAGGTAAATATTCACCACCAACAATGAAAGGAATGTTGACTTGCAATAGGAAGGAATGTTTACGCGTGACGCAAGGATGTTTACGACGTGGCCGCAAGGATGTCGACACGCAATAGAAGGAATGCTAACGTGTGATGGAAGGAATGATGACGCGTAATAGAAGGAATGTTGACATGCGATAAGGAATGAATGACACATGACAAGGAATGCTAATGTGTGACAAAAGGAATGCTGATGTGTGATGGAAGGAATTTTGATGTGTGACATAAGTAATGTTGACATGTAATGGAAGGAATGCGTGATAGAAGGAATGATGACGCACAAAGGAAGGAATGATGATGTGTGACAAGCAAACGGTGCTGACGCATGGTTGATGCTTGACATTAGATGGCTCCAAACCTTCTCCATGAGACCTCTCCTTCCAAAAAATCTCATATACTCTCAATTATAACTTGTAAGCCATCCCGATTTTTCTGTCTCTTTGATATCTCGGAGTTGAATTTGATGGCCACCCGCATGTCCCAATTTGAATTTTTAAGTCCATTTATAATGAAATATCCAAATTAACCCAGGGGTTAATTTGGGATAACAGATACATTACAAATAGATTAAACTTCATCAATCATACCTTCACTTGGTTCTAATTGATTTTCTTCCTTGGTGATATATTTCTTGTATGATTCTTTCCTTTTGCATCAATCCTTATTGAGATTCCCTAATATACCGCAACACTAAAATTGTTCTTTCCATTAAACTTTTGCACCTCAAAATTTACATTTATAACTTTCTCAATTTAATGTAATAATAATACCATGTTTAGAAAAAAACATTTCACATTTAGAACACATCAATTTGATACAACTTGTTAGGAAGCCATACACTTTACAATAATAAATAAACAAAAATTTAAATATTAAAATACTATTTATAATAATAGAGATAATGTAAATGATCAAGATACCAAACATGCAGGATTCAGAACATGTAGGATTCAAAACACCAAATAGTTCGAGGATCTCAGAATAATGCGAAAGGAGTCAATCCTACGACAAATTTGATGAGTACTTAGCCAAATCAATGTGAAAAAATGAAGGAGAGTGACTCGGTGAGTCAAAATCGAGTCAGGGACAAGTTGGCAAGAAAACGTAAAAGAGTTATGGAAAGCACCATGTGTCATCCTGGTACAATTCCACAAAAATAAAGGGAGGAATGAAACCCCAAACTCTCGTGGGACTTCCATATGGATCTCGGTACAGTGGGCTCCAAACCCAAAGCAGGTTGTAAAAGATTGGTGGCAGGTCAATACAATGTGAGAGTAATAATGAATCCCACCAGAATTATAATGCCCAGTCTTTTAAAAAAGATATGCAAAATAGAGGAGAAAGAGGAAATTATTAACTTGTCTTTTCAGCAAAAGAGTTAAATACCCAGTTCCATGTAGATGAAGCAAACTCGCAAAACTCAAATTATCCACCTACACTTAAATACCCATAACTTGAGCATCTCTTAGTGAAATTACACAAAATTAGTGTCGTTGGAATCATGGCTCGAGATCGATGCATAGAAAAAATAAATTCATATATTGTTGAAGATGTGAGGGTGTATTAATTAAAAAATGATCCCAGTTCAAGAGAGGCGGTATGAAAGTGGTGAGAATGCATTAAATGAGTATGGCCTTAATTTTCTCAATGGTAGGTCATGGGGCAAGGCGTATGAGGAAGATTTTGTAAATCTATTTCTATCACTTCATCTCATTTATTACAATCGGTAAGTGGCTGAAGGGGAAATTTCAAGATTTCACTCTTCTATTCTTCTCATTCTATATATTGTAGTCTGGGGCTCATTAAAAATATATCTAGAGTTATTCATTTTTCCTTTACCCTTTGTTTCTTCTCTCGCTAGGGTATGAGTATGGAGCTCAAAACTTATTCCTAAGATTTGTAATGACATTTTTCTTGCCTCTTACCTGTTTTTGTTGTACTGTGCACATTTTTGGAGCAATTTAATATGTTATGTGATGAATTTTGTCCATCCTTCACATGTTTTTAGTGTCTCTACTAGCATTTATTCACTATAGGTATATTGTGCATATTTCTAATGTTCATTACAAATTTTGGAGGATGTTCTTATTGGGTTTGAATTGGTGTTCCATGTGAATCTATCTCTGGACTGTGGTACATTTTTTCCACCCTTTTCATTATTCACCATTTCCCCATTTCAGGTAGTTGGATTCTTGATTAATATCTTCTTTTCGGTGCATCACTTTTGTTATTTTTGTGTTTTGTTTAATTTTTCCTCCGAACCTTACCTCGCACCATACAAAAGAGCCACTTCATTAAAATTTGATGTTACCTTAGGTCGCATGTCCCACTTACCTAAGGTACCCAATGACTCTGACAGTCCATCCGTAAAGATAATCGTCAAAACATTTCCCAAGCACACCCATTGGGACTTGAACGAAGCACCCTACCACTTCACTTCATCAATTCGATGTGCTCTTGGTGAGATTCAGCTTTTGGAGCCACATACAAGCACATCTGTTGACTCCGTTTTGTCCAAATGATCCATTATCTAATTTTACAAACCTTTCTTCCATCAATTTTCATTCATCTTTCTTTCCATATCTCTCATTTTCTTTCATTCTATGAAGTTTTGTAACCATGACTTCATTCCCACAGTGGAATTCATACTTTCAGCAGTACCATCATCCTCTAATGAAATTCATGACTTCTCCATATCAACATTATAACAATATTCAGAAGCACTATGCTTACCCATATGAGCAATGTCAAAAATAGTTAGGATATGGAACCTATCAAGGACACGGGTATACATATGAGGAAAACAGTTAGATAGAGGATGTTGGTCTAACGGAGAAGATCCAAAGAATGGAGGAAGGCATGGTTCAATCTTGGGCTGGAGTGTAAATGAAGGCATTCAGGATAGGTTGTAGGGAACCTTATCCATGGGAAGGCCCTTTTGCTAGACACTATAGCCCATAGGAAAATCTTGATTTCTTGGAGGAAATGTTTCCCAATTACATAGTGGATCGAGGGTATTGAAACATATGAGCAAAGTGCGAGAGAACCTTGTCAATGGGTAGGTTTATCACTAACTCTTTGTTCATCCTGACACCCTTCCCAAGATCTATCATTTTATACCACTCTAAATGCTGAGTTCCCTTCTCCATCTCCTAGCCTTTCATCCCACCTCATTTATTTTACCCCTTTTCCTTCCAAACAGTCATTCCCTCCATGCGAATAAGAAGAAACTCCAAATCCAAAATAAGAGGAGCATATGGGGATGAGTAAAATAAATTTAGAGGATTCAAATCATGATTCAAGTGCACAAGATATTACATATCTCTCTCCCATTCATTCTCTCTAGAAATTAGAATTTTTGAAGAGTTTGAGCTCACAAGCTTCATGTTTGAAGATGAAGCTACACATGATGAAAAATTTACAGACTCAAAGACCATCATGCAAGAGGGAGAGACCTTGCACAAGATCATGATGAGCTTGATTGCTTATCTAACTTGGAGGAATGTTTTAATGAAGAATATCCCATGGAAATCATAACCTTTTCTGCTAAATCATTAATTCCCCAACAATAACAACCGGCTACTCATAACAGTTCCCCTGAATCAAATTCAGAAGCTCTTGATGAAGATATAATCATTGAAGGATTTTTATTTCATTATTATTTTAAATCTTCAAATTTTTGAATTATTTATGCTAACTAGTGATATTATGTAGGTGGAACATCTAGCCAATATTCCAACTACAAGATACCCTTAGTTAACATATTTTATTAATTCATAAATTAATCCTAAGATATCCGTTTAATTAATCCTAATTAAGCACCTTAAATTTCTCAATTTTTGACCAAATCTTCTCTCCCAAGTTTTGGCACATTTTTCAAGGCAAGCCATTTTTCCAACCAAGAAAATATCCACGAGAGAAGGAGGAGGGTGGTTAGCATTATGTGGACTTGGTATGCACATTAAATGGAGGATTTGAAGGCTTTGATAAGGTCTAAAATTGGTAATATCCCATTATACGTGGGATTATTCCTCCATTTTTTATGCTAAAATCCACTCACATGGATAAGAGAGAATCATGGGCTTTGGGAGGATTATTGGGAGATTTAAATGGGATTAAATTTACTAAATATACACTTAAGTGTGTATATATATATGGGTATTTGTAAGGAAGAAGAAGAAGAAGAAGAATACACACAAGTGTATTATTATTTGATTGTCTTCGGCAGTTTTGATTCAAGGCCATATTTGAGGGTCTTGGAGGCCGAATGGAGACTTGATGTCTTCTAGAATTTTGTCAGAATTTAGAGAATATTCCAGTGATGTGATTATTTTCCCATTTTGAGTTCATTTTGACCTATTTTTGGAAGCAAAATGTGAGGGTTTTATGGAGAACTCGAGGGAAGGAGCAGAGAGATAATGAACTGGTGCTACGAACTTGTGGAGACACTTCTCTAATGGTTTTAGAGGTTCTTAAAGTTTAGTTTCAGTACTATTTGTAGGTTCATCTATTTTATGTTGTATTTACATAATTTAATTATTATTGCAACATAGTTAGAGAGATATATTGATCAGTTTATCCTGTATGTACATATGTAATCTTCTGTTGTATGAAGCTAAGCAGCTATGGAAGTAAAATTAGTTTACAGGAATGATCCAGGGCCTCTACAGATTTGAATTATTACTCTAATGGGTTTCTATGTAGTTTATAGTTGATTTTCATACCCAGATCAGGAGTTTTGAATACCCACAAGGTGGAGAAAGTTGCAGGTACTTGGAGTTTTTGGGAACAAAAACTTGATCTTGAGATCAATGAATTCCACACTCAGTGAAGTACTATTTCAGTTTTTTTAAAATATCCATACTGATGTAAATTGTAAAAGAAAGTTTTACATTGGTTTTTAATGGAAATGGTTCATTATTCCAACCTCCAGAGATGTAGTCCCAAATGGGATGAACTCCATTATCAACTTTTGTGTCTTTCATTTTCAGTTTGTTCATTGTTCAATTAAATGTAGTTGTAAATGGATTTGAATGCATCAGTTAACAAACTTGTGAAGATTTTCAAAATGACACATGAAAGAGTTAAGAAGAATGAATTCATCAGAGGTTTCTAAGTGAGAATTTTTTTACATTCCTAGAACAGTAAAAAGAATCCAATTTTCT
This sequence comes from Taxus wallichiana var. yunnanensis, assembly GCA_018340775.1. Lineage (NCBI taxonomy): Eukaryota > Viridiplantae > Streptophyta > Pinopsida > Cupressales > Taxaceae > Taxus > Taxus wallichiana. The sequence goes on along the minus strand of CM031233.1, from coordinate 94,589,236 downwards.
ATTCAATACTAAAGGAAAGTTGAGAATCCGCTTCCAATTCTATGTTTTTAAAAGGAATTGAGAACTTTAGTATCCGTTGTGTAAAATTGTTTAACCCGGTTTACGGATCAATTTTGGTATCAGAGAAAAGTTCATTTTCAGGATTTGCTTCAGTTGTTGATCTACTTCTTTTGGAGTTTTATATCAGATATTATTATGTGTTCTTTTGGTTTGATTATTTTGTAGGGAACTAGTGCAAAGGATTCTTGGAAGACGTTCCAATCCACTGAAGGAAGACAAGCTTCTAACAGCTAAGAGTTTGTAACACTAGTCCTGTAAGATCAATCCAGTTAAGGAACGAGCATAATGACACTTGGTAAGATATTTTTGGATAACTAATCATACTATGGAAATTCTATTGCTTACCAGTTATAAGTGAAAAGACCAGATTCCATTATGAGACATGGAAATGGCAATAAGGTTATTTGGATTTACTAAGTTGCATTTTTAAGACATTGAGATTTATATTGGTTGTTCAGTCGATTTGTCTTCACAGCTTGTAAGTATTGCAGAAGCAAGCAGGATGAGTTGTTTAGAAGCTCCGACAAAGTGCCAACCTTTCTCAAATCAGTATGCATACTTCATAGTTCTTAAAGAAGGTAATAATTGTTTTTCAAGTATAGCTATGTGACACGGGTTATGGATTTGATTCCTTCATGTGTGTGTTGCACTAAAAAAAAATATACCTTGATAGGGAATTATTTATAAACCTTTTTGGAATTTCCGGTTCAGTTGTATAACCAAACAAGAGGAAGAAGTCCCTTGTATTGATAATGGTTAATGAATTGGTTTAAAAAATTCAACAATAACGGGTCATCTAACTCTTTCTGAGATAGAGTTTCATAGATTTCATAGTTTCTCAAAGGAAGGTAAAACTATTCCAACTCTTCTAGATTTTTAATGGCTTTTGAACACAGTGTATTGGTTTAAAATAACCAGATGGGATGACCTTTGTGTGGCTAATCTAGAAGGGAATATACCTTGTTGAGATTGTTCATAACTTTAAAAGAGGTTTTTATCACTAAGTCAGTTGAATAAAGGGTGATGATATAAAACTTCCTATTCATGTTATTGAAACCATGCAAAAGTACATATGTTGCTAAAATGGTTTAATGAATAGTTTTAATAGGCATTACTATGATATGAATAGTATGCTCAGTTTTCATTCAGACACTTAATCAGGGAATTTTTGGAGTATGGGATCCGGGAAGAAATTGACATGTTTAGTGTTGTGGATGGATATTTGTATCTCCTATTTTGTAGTTTTCTATTTTCAGATATTTTGGAAAACTAACTCAGATGGATAAGTAGGGGGATATGAGACAGAGAGTAGTCATCAGTGAGGACACCTCGAGATAGGTTTAAAATTCTTGGTATACTCCTCATATTTATGATATTTTCTTACAGTTACTTACAGGTTGTAAGTTGTAAAGAGACTCTTATTTTATTGGTGAAAAGCTCTAAGTTGATATTAGGGTTTGACAAATGTAATGAAAGGGTTTTGATAATCAGTTGTAGGGATAAAATAGTGAATGTTGATTACAGGATGGATTTGTCATCTATTTTTCCCTTAGATTATCCTTTCATATATATACAGTTGACTATACTTTTGATTCCATAGTAATGTTGAAAGGAATCACTAATAGATTGTTGAATACAATTTTGAGCTACCTACAGTGGGAAAACTTAGAGGTAGGTTTAACACACTTAGTTTTCTTCTCACAGTTAATGGTATTGTAAGCTCTATTTTATATATATATCTCCTACTAATTTTTGAGTTCCTCATCAAATGTGGTAATGGATTTAACTCATATTTTAACTTGGAGATTATCCAGTTCATTGAAGTGACCTATAGAGAAAGTTTGAGGGATAGGTCATCATACTCAGATTACTCTCATAGTTATGGTTATGGAAAACTTCATTTGTGAACTTCATTGGTGGACTTTGACAATAGGGTACACATGATTACTTTTGGGCATGATCAACATGTCTTGCAGCTCAGTTTAAGTGTTGTCATTTATAAGGTGGAAAATGTGGATGCAATTATATTAGGCAATATAACTGCTACTTGATACTTGATTATACATTTAAGTCTATATTGGGAAATGATTGTACGTACTTTTCAAAGACCCACAACATGACACGTTGGTTCATACAAGTATACATTTTGTTGCAGTGATTTATAAAGGCCTATAATGCATTATTGACACATATGATTTTAACATCATGGTTACAGCACCTTGTTTTTCCTTGGCAGATATTGATAAAACAAGGAGAACACCTTAACCATTATGCAGTGTAGAGGTTAAGAGAATCCATCAGCTCAATGACTATTTTTGGGTAACAGTCATTTTTGGAAGATTGGGATATGCAGAGTTGGTATTTACTCTTTGCAGTTAGTATACAATTTCAGTGAGATGGTTGATTTCTTGCAGGGAAGTTTTTATATCTCGTCTTATTTTGCTGATAGAATTGGTGTTTTGTGAAATGGAGTTTTTACATCAGTTGATAGAATTGACTTCATAACACCTTGATATGAGTTTTTCTCTTGTATATGTTGGATTAGTGCAGGATCAGGATGTACAAAAATATGGCAGTTGTAGTGTCATATCAGTTGCAGTTTAGGCCATTGGGTTATGTTACTATTATTGGCATTTGAATATTGCAATATTTTGGAAAAATTACCATGCTATAAACTAGGTTCTGTGTTTGTATTATGTAGAGAATGTGTGTACATTTCAACAGAAGTGAATTTCCATTTTGAGGTCAAAATGGTCTTACTAGGGAGGAGTGATCCAGAGGATTTTTCACTATGCATATCTTCCCTAAACTTCCCTAAACCTAGACCATGTTGAAGGGATTCTTGAGACCTTTTTGATGGTATGTTGAACTTCAAAATCAGATTTTGTATGCAAATTCTATCACCGGTCAAAGTTAAGGTCGTAAACGGGTCAACCCTGGTCAACAGGTCAACAAGTGGACCAATGGCAAGGTGACACGTGGCAGTTGGCGACAAGGAAAAATTTATGGTCTTGTAATGTTTCAAAATCAGTTCCATGGTATAGAGCTCATCACAAGATTTCTGACGCATTTTGAACGGACCAAATCTGAGTTCGTATGCAAAAGTTATGCATTTTGAAGTTGATTCTTGACCGTCGTAATTATTTTAAATCTTCAAATTTTTGAATTATTTATGCTAACTAGTGATATTATGTAGGTGGAACATCTGGCCAATATTCCAACTACAATATACCCTTAGTTAACATATTTTATTAATTCATAAATTAATCCTAAGATATCCGTTTATTAATCCTAATTAAGCACCTTAAATTTCTCAATTTTTGACCAAATCTTCTCTCCCAAGTTTTGGCACATTTTTCAAGGCAAGCCATTTTTCCAGCCAAGAAAATATCCACGAGATAAGGAGGAGGGTGGTTAGCATTATGTGGACTTGGTATGCACATTAAATGGAGGATTTGAAGGCTTTGATAAGGTCTAAAATTGGTAATATCCCATTATACGTGGGATTATTCCTCCATTTTTTATGCTAAAATCCACTCACATGGATAAGAGAGAATCATGGGCTTTGGGAGGATTATTGGGAGATTTAAATGGGATTAAATTTACTAAATATACACTTAAGTGTGTATATATATATACGGTATTTGTAAGGTGTGTGTGTGTGTGTGTGTGTGTGTGTGTGAAAAAAAAGAAGAAGAAGAATACACACAAGTGTATTATTATTTGACTGTCTTTGGCAGTTTTGATTCAAGGCCATATTTGAGGGTCTTGGAGGCCGAATGGAGACTTGATGTCTTCTAGAATTTTTCAGAATTCAGAGAAGATTCCAGTGATGTGATTATTTTCCCATTTTGAGTTCATTTGACCTATTTTTGGAAGCAAAATGTGAGGGTTTTTATGGAGAACTCGAGGAAGGAGCAGAGAGATAATGAACTGGTGCTACGAACTTGTGGAGATGCTTCTCTGAATGGTTTCAGAGGTTCTTAAAGTTTATTTTCAGTACTATTTACAGGTTCATCTATTTTATGTTGTATTTACATAATTTAATTATTATTGCAACATAGTTAGAGAGATATATTGATCAGTTTATCCTATATGTACATCTGTAATATTCTGTTGTATGAAGCTAATCAGCCATGGAAGTAAAATTATAGTTTACAGGAATGATCTAGGGCCTCTACAAATTTGAATTATTACTCTAATGGGTTTCTATGCAGTTTACAATTGATTTGCATACCCAGATCAGGGAGTTTTTGAATACCCACAAGGTGGAGAAAGTTGCAGGTACTTGGAGTTTTTGGGAATGGAAACTTGATCTTGAGATCAATGAATCCCACACTCAGTGAAGTACTATTTCATTTTTTTAAATATCCATACTAATGTAAATTGTAAAAGAAAGTTTTACATTGGTTTTAATGGAAATGGTTCATTATTCCAACCCGGAGATGTAGTCCCAAATGGGATGAACTCTGTTATCAAATTTTGTGTCTTTCATTTTCAGTTTGTTCATTGTTCGAGTTAAATGCGATTCTACAAATGGATTTGAATGCATCGATTAACAAACTTGTGAAGATTTTCAAAATGACACATGAAAGAGTTAAGAAGGAATGAATTCATCGAGGTTTCGGTGAGAATTTTAAATCAAAAAAATGCAGAGAAACTAAAATCGCTTAAGGATGCAATCTTATTGACTCTCTCTAGAACGAATCGCAACCGACCTCTACACACTTCGCAAGATCAAATGGTAGCCCAGTGTAGAGAATTTTCTCCATCCTTCATCCTTAAAATCGTGGTGGTGGGAATGAGTGAAATTCAATATCAAAGACAATTTTCTACTCAAACAAAATAAATTTTAGAGTTTCCTTATGAGATTTGAAAATCGCAAGGATCAGCTAGTGGCTACGGAAGAAATAATTGGCACTTCAAATACTCTAGAATCAAAGTTCATATCAGCTCATGATGATGATGTGGATTCCATGCCCATTGGATAGATACAGACATCTGGTTTGTTCCATTTAGCAGGCTAATGGCCCCCATGAGTTGTCAAACTGTTATCTAATTTCCTCCACTGCCCGTTGAAATTAGATAACAAGAAGATTACTATTGTGATTAATCAAGAAGCCACTAAGTTATCTCGGTTGTGTAGGCATGAGTTTATAAGATTGATTGATTGCTTACAGATATAAGGAGAAATGGATAGCCCAAAGTCGGCATGAAAATTGGTGGATTTGAGAAAATGTGAAATTAGTTCTAAGGATCTCGAATGAATGCGAAAGGATTCAATCCTTCGGTAAATTTTATGAGGACTTATCCAAATCATGGTGAAAAAAATGGAGGGTGACTCGACGAGTCAAAACCGAGCCAGGACGAGTCGGCAAGAAAAATTAGAGGAGCAATGGAAGGCACAATGTTTCATCCCGACACAATTCTAAAAAGGCAAGGGAGGAATGAAACCCCAAAATCCCGTGAGACTTCCACGTGGATCTCAGACAGATGGGATCTAAACCCAAAGTAGGTTGTAAAATATTGGCGGTAGGTCAATACAATGTGGGAGTAATAATGAAGCCCACCAAGAATTTTAATGCCCAAATATTTTAAAAAGGATATGTAGAAAAGGGGAGAAAGAGAAAATTAGTAACTTTTCTTTTTAGTAAAAGAGTTAAATACATAGTTCCATGTAGATGAAGCAAACTCACGAAACTCAAATTATCCACCTACACTCAAACACCCATAATTGAGCATCTCTTAATGAAATTGCACAAAATTAGAGTTGTTGGAATCATGGCTCGAGATATCGATGCACAAAAATCAATAAATTCATATATTGTTGAAGATTTGATGGTGTATTCCTCATAAAATGTGCTCGATTAAAGAGAGGTGGTTGGAAAGTGGTTGAGAATGCATTAAATGAGTATGGCCTTCATTTTCTCCAACGGCAAGTCATGGGGCAATGTGAGGGATATTTTGTAAATCTATTTTTTTCACTTCACCTCATTTATTACAACTGGAAAGTGGTTGAAGGGGAAATTTAGGGACTTCACTCTTCTCTTCTTCTCATTCTATATATTGTAATTTGGGGCTCATTATAGATATATCTAGAGTTAGTCATTTTCCTTGCTTCCCCGGTTTCTTCTCTGTTAGGGTATGCTTATGGAGCTCAAAGCTTCTTCCTAAGCTTTGTAATGGAATTTTTCTTTCCTCTTACCTATTTTTGTTGTATTGTGCACATTTTTGGAGAAATATAATATGTCTTGTGATGCATTTTGTCCATCCTTTGCATGTTTTTATTGTCTCTACTATCCGTTGTTCACTATAGGTATACTATGCATATTTCTAATGTTCATTACAGATTTTGGAGGATGTGCTTACTAGGTTTGAAGTGGTGTTCCGTGTGAATCTATATCTGGAATGTGGTGCATTTTTTCACCCTTTTCATTTCTCACCTTTTCCCCATTTAAGGCAGTTGGATTCTTGATTAACATCTTCTTTTTGGCGCATCACTTTTGTTAGTTTTGTGTTTTGTTTCATTTTTCCTCTGGCCCTTACCTCACACCATAGAGAAGATCCAACTTCATTAAAATTTGGATGTTACCTTAGGGCACACATCCCACTTACTTAAGTTACCCAATGACTATGACAGTCCATCCACAAAGATAATTTTCAATGATTCATCCACCTAAAAATAGAGTGGATAAACACCATTAGGAGTTTTCTTCCTAAAAATGGAATTCATGAAATTTATCTTTCTAGAAAAAATAGGAGTGTTTCCCACCACACGTACCCTTTAGAAAATGAGATATCAATTATACCACAAAGGGATCAAACATTTAAATTTTTGGTCACATATCTAACACTTCTTTACCCAATTATTTTCTTGACTTTTCCCGAATTGATTTCCCTACTTATTTCCTCAAATTTTTCCCAACTTGAAAACCTGATTGTAAAAACTTAATTATTTTTCCCACTTGTCGGATTCCTCACCACTCGTGTTTTAGGTTATGGATTCATTCTTAGACCAAGTTATTTTTCTTTAAATAAATTCCCATAAAACCAATATTTTTAACCCTCGCTGAGACACAGTTTCCAAAATAATTGGTTCCTCAAAGTAATTATACCATTTCAAGACAATCAAACCTATAACTAGAAATATTCATTTTTAGACCCTCAAAACCCTTCTTCATCATAGTTGTTACCCGTGTAGGAAAAAAATACATGGAGGAATAAATCACGAAGTTGAAATCGAAAGTGTTTGAGCTCACACAAATGATGTAAGGACTCAATCATCACAATTCCATCATCACTAAGAATATTCATCTTGATTCCACTTGAAACATAGTTTATATTCAATAAATGTGTTGTATGGTAAAATATTGTAATTCCTCAATTCAATGGAAAAGATCAACTGGATGGATATATCAAGTAGATAAATTCTTCGAGATCCATAATACCTATAACATGAATGGGGTTCTTATTTATTATTTTCACTTAAAATAAGAATACCTAAAATGATAGTGTTGGTATTTAAAATCTCATGATGAACTATTTTTTCCATATTTTTCATCCCTTTTTATGGAGTGGTATGGCCCCACTAGTTATGATGAATTTATAGGGGCACTCGCCAAAATCCAAAAAAATATTAGTCCATGATTACAAGACAAAAATTGGCAGATTGACTCTTAACATGGAAGGCTTGTCGGATCAATTTTTCAAGATAAATTTCATAAGTGGCCTCAAGGAGGGAACACACTTAGAATTAAAAGGATTAAATCCAATATCATGATGAAAGCATTGGGATTGGATAAAATGGCATAAGAAAAAATAACAACATAGTGCCAACCTTACAATTTTACTTCATTTAGAAATTGAGTAGCCCATCATCCTCCCATGATGCCTCCTTAAAAGAAAACCCCAATAAAACATCTTAACGAGAAGAATAAATGTAGGAAAAAAAAATAAAAAGGCCTATGTTACAATTGTGATGAAAAGTTGACTAGGAACCATTGGTGTGTGGAATAAAAATTATACCTCTTGGACATCGAATCGCCCTAAACTTGACAATTATGAGAATGATTAAGAATTCTAAGAAGAAGAACCAACATTGGATGATTCCCATCTCGGGATTCTCAACTTTGATATATCCCTTCATTCCTTAACAGGTTTCACCACCCCTTAAATCAAGAGGGTAAGAATTTATTTCAAAAATATCCCTCTCATGATATTAATTGAGTCAAGCAAAACATAACTTTGTTGATCCACAAATTGGCCATACACGAAGCCTATTTTTTCTATCCTTTTTATTTCTTTGAAGTTGTGATATATAATGGTGGTTTATTTCCTTGTAATGGAAAGTTTTCTAATGTTTGTATTCTAATGGTAGATTATAGTATTCACTCGACATGTTTTTTCTACCCCGAGTGGATGTGATGTCATTTTGGGAGCTTAATGGTTACACATAATGGAACCCATTTTATGGGATTTCTCTAAACTAGGTATGTAATTATATTTTAATGGGAGAAAATTCACCTTAAAATGTATTTCTCTAGGATCCACTAGAACTATTAGTTCTATCAAATGAAAAATATTATGAAGAAAGGATCACATGGGTTCATTTCTAAAATTTTTCTATCTAGTTGACTCCACCTACCTCTTCTAGCAACTCTATAGATTTAAAATCATTTTTGAGAAAACATTATATTATCTTTGTCAAGCCCAAGGAATTTATATCATCCTATTTAAAGGATCATCGTATTTATCTCCTTCTAGGAATTTTTCCTCCAAATATTCAGTCATACTGGCACCCATCCTTAAAATAAAAAAAGATTGAAAAAATCATCAAAGAACTTTAGAAGGTGGGATTAATTCATCTTATAACTAGTCTATATCCATTTCAGGTTTTATTTGTAAGAAAAAATTATGGATCGTGGCATCTTTGCATCAATTTTAGGGGACTAAACAAGATCACTATCAAGGATAAATTTCCTATCTCGTTGATTGTATACCTTCTAGATGAACTTCATGGCACTCAAAAAAATTCCATTTTGACATCTTCTTGGGTATCACAAAATTCATATCAATCAAGAATATATTATGAATAAAATCTTATGAAATCATGATGATCAATATAAATTTTTGGTCATTCCTAGCATGACAACTATACCCTGTGTTAATTTTTTCAAGTCTTACCATTCCAAGGCACCCCAGGTCTATCTAGTCAGTCCAAGTGACCTCCCAATTAACATTATCTCATCCCCTAGGTGATTTAGGAAATTCCATTCATTCCCCCTAGGTGATTTTAGGAGTTCATTAAAAATTACAAGCTTCAGGCAATTGTGGGAAGGGCTATCACTAGCCTTCCTAGGATCGAGAGCAACCCCATGGAGTGGAAAAAAAAAAAATCCAAACCAGACATGGAGGTGATTCAAAGGCCTTGGGACATCATGGAAGTGATTCAGAAATATTTTAGAAGGACTCGAGAGAAGTTGGGGTAGTTTCACCAAAATTAGGGTTCACAGGCCTAGGCAGTGCACAAGCCAAAAAAACCACTGAGACTTCTGAAGGTGATTCCAGGAGCTCCAGATGGAGTTAGGAGAAAAAAAAATCTCATAAATTTAATTCCAATCCCTACAATATGGTGAAATTATTTTTTTCACAACACTTTGGTGCATTGGGTCTGAAAGCAGTTTTTCTCATGCATAAGTGGAGTACCAAATCAAAAATCCACTTTTTTAGGGATCAAATGGAAGAATCAAGACATAATACCCCCACCATTGATTCAAAAAGACATTTCATAGTCAGGATCATATAAAATTTCATCAAAAAATCCATCGGAGCTCAAGTTATCATCATTTCAAGTTGTCCTCTTGAGCGAGTTCGGGAGTTAGTCAAATTTTGGGAGGACACGTGTCAGCTCCAGAGCTAGCAGGGATTTTGTGTCCCTCACATCCCTCAAGGTCAGGGAAATCAACCATGGAAAAAATTCCTAGCCCCCATATGACCTCTCTCGACCCTCATGCACCTCCAGATCGCCAGCTCAGCCCCCTGTGTGTTGCATGGGAGCTCAAAGCCTCAACTCAACCGATCACTCGCCACATGTCATCACTCACAGCACATGGAATTTGATGTCCCTCATGTCCCTCATAGGTCAGGGACATCAAACATGGAAAAATTTTCCCATCCCCTAAGGAGACTTCTGGTCACCCATGTGACCAGCTTCCAGCCCCTCAGTGCTTTAAAGCTGATTTTTTTTTTTAATTCCCTGTCGTCGGATCTCCGCCACATGTCATCACCTTGCTCACCATGGAATTTGATGTCCCACATCCCTTTGAGGTGAGGGACATCAAACATTGAAAAAAATTTCCCATCTCCCTTCTCATCTTTATTTCAAAATTTTAAAATCCCCACCTTGCTTCCCGCTTCTAACTTCTAACATTCCCATGCACAACCATATCTCAAAAACTCTCTTGCAACTTCCTACCACCACTCTCACCATTTCAAAGCTCAAACCAGATCTCATAAAAGAAAAAAAAATACCTTTCCCCATGGTGATACACAGGTCTCAAAAGAATATTTCATCAAAAGGAGAAGAAAAACGAAGAACAAAGAAGAAGAAAATGAAAAAAATCCATTGCCATGAAATCAAAATTTGAAGAAATATTGCAAAAAAAGATGCATGGATTGATGAAACCATTTTTTTTTTTCATTCCTCTATCCAAAACCATCAAAAACACCTTCATACCCTCCTCTCATGCCATAAAACATTCACAAAAAGAAAAAATCTTCTTTCCGGCCCAACGAAGAAAAAAAAGTTGATTTCCCATCAAACCGGTTGTCGATCAAAACAAGATTTCACTTAAGCACAAGAAGAAAAAAACCATATCAAAAATATAAATTTTTTTTGAAAATAGAGGAGAAAACCAGACCTGTAATTTTCAAGGTCCATTAATGGTTGTCATGTCTAGAAGCACTACTAGGTCAAAATTAAAAGTTTAAAATCTCCTAAACTATTGAGCGGGTAGGTCTAAAATTTCAGAGGGGTGATATTGGGAAAAAAACCCATATCGAAAAATTTTCCACATCAATCCAACCTCCAGAATCCCACTTTCTAAAAATAACAGGTCTTCTACATAGGGGACTACTATTTTGGGAAAGTCATCAACAAAAGAACTTGAAGGAGACAAAGACATTGAAGATGCACTACAACTGAGAATTCATCAAAATGGGCATTTTGGTCCAATTTTGGAACTTACTAAAAATAGTAAGTGGTCCCACGAGCACCTACCAAAAATAGAAAGTTGATCCAAAAGGTGAGAGGAACATGGGGAAGAGGAAATCAGAGTCACAACATCCAGTTGAGGTTCGAGGGAGTTGCTTTTTTCATACTTACTAAAAATAGTAAGTTGTTCTTTCTAAGGAAAACATGAAGTAAAGTGGACAGAAGGAAAAAGTCTACACAACCCTTCACCTACGAGTATGATGAGATAGAAGATAATGATGTCTTGTACATGGACCTAAATGACCTTAGAACTCACATGGAAGCCAAAGACCGAAAGAAGATTGAAGATCAAATATTCACAAGTGGCTTGTTCACACCACAGACACCCAATGTCTGTCAAAAAGTCTTGAGTTGGTCCTAGCCTTCTCTCACCACTATGAGCCCAAAACATGAACCATCCAAGCTGAAAATGGTACAAAAATGGTGGTTATCCCCTAACCATCTCACTTTCTCTACAGATACCTACATCACCCAACATGGTCATCATCTCAAAGGACAAGGCCTTGCATGATTGGGAAATGATGGATGCATATGTACAAGGGGTTACACTTGGTTCATGGTTGAAAACAGGAAGAAATCCCTCAAGGATGCCCAAGAACCTTCCAAGGTGTGAGTTTTGAGAAGGATATTCAGATGCCATCACTCTCCTCAATAGAGTTATGGGTGAAGCAAGCACAAGAGACTTCCAAGACTGGATGGGCCTTTTCATCTTGACGTTGATAAAAGGAAAGAGAGAATTGACTTGGGGAGATCATCAATGACAATCCTCCATCTACAACTTCTCCAAGTACCCATGATGAAGAAGTTCCACATGACTTCTTACTTGGTCTATCTCCTCACTAGCTCAAGATCATTTCAAAGGATTGGCTCTCACGTAAAATTATTACCAAGGTACCTACGTTTGAGAAACTTCCACAATTGGTGATGGAGGAAAGCCATAGGAATTTCACTCATGTGAATGATGCATTCACAATGTATGTGGTTCAAATCTTAGAAGGATATTTGAAGCTAGGATGTCACCACAAGTGGCATCCCTTGATCAAGAAATATGGCTCTTATTTCATACAATTCTCAACCTTCTCCTACCTACGAGTTGTTGGCTTTTCTAAGCTCCCACTAAGGCTTCCCCCAAGTACCTTAGTGACCAAATTGTATTGTTCAAGCTCTCAGAAAGATCATTTCAAGTGAATAACAAGCTTAGAGAGGAGGAAGAAGTTGATTTCATTTCCTATCTCTCTCTGGGGTATTCACGTGTAAGAGCTCAAATGACGCATCTCATCTAGAGGCCACTTTCACTCATTTGACTTTGCATTCCTACATTTCTAGGCCTAATTTTGACATCCGAGAAGATCCCAACTCTTTCTACATCCCAGAATTGTAACATGAGCCACAAGTCAAGGACTACTGGGCCAATTTTTTTGATGAATTTTGAAGTGCGTGAAAAGGACCATATGAGGATGACAATCAATGAGATGAAGAAATTCAAGTTCTCTTGGTATGAAGATATTTTTCATGATGATGGGATAGAGATGTATGATCCTGAGTATGTGGTAGTCAAGATGTCCCCTTTACCTCCAATCAACTAGGTATGTTCATGAATCAAGGGATATAAAGGAGTGACTGAGAAAGTGGTGAGGAGAAATGAGAAATTGGTTTCAAAAGAAGAGAACCATGATCATCCAGTCACGAGGAATTCCTCCAAGTCAGAAGCAAGCCTCCCATCAGTCATCTTCAAAATTCATAGAGGTGACTTCCAGTTCTAAACACTCTCAGAGAAAGTTCAAAAAGAAGGCCACAAAATTGGAAGCTTCTCCTCACAAGAAGATGCCAAAGAAATCCAGGTAGAAGAAGAAGACTCATTTATGTCACTACAAGAGGAAGACTTGATCACAAAAATGTAGGAAGAAAATCCAGTGGTAAAAACACAAGTGGATGAAGAACACATGGTTCAAGACCCAGTCTTTGAACCACCACAAGAGGTCTCACCTCTTGTTGACACCCATACCTCTCTCATTCAGGATTTTCCTCCTCCTCCAAAGGGAACTGTTGGTGCACCTATCATTGAGCCTGAATCCAATGAGATGTTTCCTTGATGCAAGAAATGATTTCCCTGACACCCACACTATGCATGCAACAAGTGTGGAACAACCCCGATCTATCAATGATTGTCTCATTGGCTAAAGAAAAAATATCAAGAAATCTCACACATATACCTCATCATTCTACAAAGGGGAAACAGGGTAATCAATACATCAAAGTAGCTCAACCAAGGTAATCAAGCTAGTGGATGAGATGACACCAGACTGACTATGAGATGAGCACAATCCAACTAGGACCGAAAACTCATGAAGGGGATTTACACATGTATCAACAATCTTCCACTCACATGGTGGCAAGGAATAAGGAGTATAAGAAGAAGATTGATGAACTAAAAGAAAAGGTACAAAACTTCATTCTATGTGCAACATCTAGTTGATCCTAATGCCATGAAAATTCCCATTGAGGAAGTTGTGCCCATCAAGCTTTCAATCCAGAATCCATCAGGAGGACACACAGTTCACAATGCAGGGGTGAGCGAAATAATGAATGGATTACTCAATTTCTAAAAAAGGGAAGTCAGTGCTCCAAGAAGTGGTCAAAATCTTTCACTTACATGTGTGTGACAAAAAATAGGACATGGAGGGACTCAAGGAGACTTGAGAAAGAAAGGGACTATTGGGAACCTTTGGGTCCAATAGTAGATGAAATGAGAAACACTCATCACCAGAGTTGATCGATCGATCAAGAATATTTTTTTAACTCCTTCAAAGACTTGTCACATGTATGGGTGAGGGCCTTGGAAATCAAGGTTTGAGGAATCAATCGGGCCATCACAGAGCTAGAGGAAAAAAGAGGAACAAGCATACAAATTGCAGGATAGTATAAATCGAAAACTCAAAACTTGGAGTACCTACAATGGGAGTGAGGACACAACTTTTGATGAGTTGATTGGTCCATTTGAAGAATATGTCAAGAAAGAGGTAGGAAACCCATTTCCTTCACTAAGGATACCCTCACTTCCTCTCGAGATTTTGGGCCTCTATTTACACTTATCATAGAGAAACATTCATCATGGTTCGGGAAGTGCAAAGACATCAACAATGTGGTGATGGATGGATAGATACCTTGAGTTGCATTCACATTCCTCATGCGACAAAGTGGAACCTACAACAACAGCTCATTTTTCAACAAGGAGCTTGGAGGGACAAAGGCCTTCTCAGGAGCATGAAGTGGAAACCAGTCAGGAGCGAGATCAAATCCACTACAATAGCAGCTCATTCTTCTACATAATTCTTCCTTTCTCTCTCTTCTTCTTCTTCTTCTTCTTCTTTCTCTCTCTCTTCTCTCTCTCTCTCACCCAACGCAACACTCTCATCATGTTATATTTTTTTGTTGAGGTTTGCACTTTTTAATATAACTTTAAGTGACTTTAGAAACATAATGTAAAATTTAAGTCACCTTGATTTTATAAAAGGGACTTAAATATTTAAGTGGAATATGAATAGTCTAAAGTCAATTAAAGTATTTGAAAAGTCACCAGAAGATGAAGAGTTTCCTTCTCTTCTATAAATTGTAACAAGCTCCTCATTTGAGCTTCTTCTTAGAAAACTTCTTAGACTTCTTAGATTTTGGAGCTGTTTTTTTTGAAATTCATGAGAGAGATATCCTTGTGAAGAGAGAAAGAGATAGAAAAAATTTCTTCCATTTTCCCTACTCTAAAAATGTCTTCCATTTCTATGTTATGTACAATTTCTTCTTGAGCTTCAATAAAGGAAGAAGGAATTTTAGCCTTTTTTGACTAAGGAGTTTAGTGGTACTTTGTGCTCATTAAATGCTATTTGGTCTTGTTGTTATTATGCAGATTTTTTTCTTCTAAATTCAAGTGCATGTAATGAAATTTTATGGCTGGTGTATGCAAGTCTCTAATTTTCTACTTACAACATTAGTTTCTCTTTTCTAACTTTCTCACTCCCTTTCCCTTTCCTAGAAAATTCCTCCTCTTGCAGATATATGCAACAATTTTTTTTAGGTCAGTGGAGTGCCCCTGTTGGATCCCCAACCAAAAGGCCACCAGATAAAACTCACTTTTTACTCATGCATGCACATACGACAACTGCACTGGTTAAGTAGAGGGACTTAGACTCCTAGAGCATTGGCAAGATAACCACCAATTTTCCCCCAAAAATTTTTTCACTCAATAATTTTTTTTTGCCCACCATGGGGGATTTAGCAACATCTACACCTTGAATACGACCAAGGGTCAAAAAAAAAATTCAAAAAAATTCAAAAATTCAAAAATTTCAAAAAAAAAAAAATTTTGAATTTGAATAGCTATATGAGCCTCATGTCTACAAACCATGGCTATTCTAGAAATCCTCCTATTGAAAGACCTAAATTTCTCTTCCACATTCAAGAGGATATTGCTTCATATTTGTGAGAGGCTATTTGGCATAACAGGAAAAGTGTCAACCATTATTTCATCACTACAAGAATATTTGACCTTGAAGAAGAACACGCTAATGAATTTGAAAGACAAAAAAAATTCAAGCACCACAGAGAAGAGCATAAATCTCCAAGTTATGGTGGATAGAAGATACACCCACAAAAAGACAAAGGAGGACAAACCATCCTACTTTTGAAGAACTTCAAAGAAGACAAGAGAATGAAAATTCAGGTCTCCTTTTCATCACACAACTGGTCACATTGGGAGTCCAAGCATTTTCAATCCATTGATGTTTGAGTTCCCATACATCAATGAGAATCTTGAAGATTTCACTAATGTAGAGACCACAGAAGAAGATAGAGAAAGAGAAGCAAGAGTGAAGCTGAAATAAGAGCTCAAATTGAAGAAATTGAAAGAGCTCAAGCCAAAGTAGATGCAAGAGCAAGAAAAAAGCAAACCTTAGAGAGGTTGGAAGCTAGAATCCAAAATGGAATGGTGGATCATGATCATGAGGACCATAGGCCTAATGTACCATGGGGGGAAACACCAACCCACTCACCCTTGCTCAACCACTTCACGAGCTACCAAAAGGCTCAAGAAAAAAATTTCCAAAATTCAGAGGGGATGGTTCTCAACTCCCCAAAGAACATGTAGCAACATTTATCACCACTTGTGGTGTATTGGGCATTGAGCATGAAGATGTGTCAGTCTGGCTTTTGGAGTCACTTCAAGAAAAAAATCTTCCAAATGGTTCTACATGCTACCCCCAGAGGTCTATCACCTACTAGGAAGATATAAGAAGTGCATTCAAACACAGGTTCAAGACCACGGAAGACTATCAGATCTCTTGGTCCAATTGGTACAAATGAAGAAAGAAACTCCAATCAATGAGAGACTTCATAGCAAGATATGACAAAGGGTGATAAGAAGAATTCTTAAGATGTGGTGCCTTCTGAAAATAATTTGAAGAGATTCTTCATCAATGCCTTACCTTCAAAAGTAGGTTTCTTCCTTAGAAGAACCCAACCAAGAACATTGAGGGAAGCTCAGACTCCATGATAGAAACCAATGATGATCTAATCTTGTCTAGTAAAGTGAAAGGCCCAAATGGAAAGCAAAAAGGCTAGAATTCAGGCTCAGTCACCATGGACCCAATGTTCCAAAAATGGAAATGACTTGGTTTCCTTGAAGAAACAATTATCCCAGATCACAATGCGAACACTCCAAGGAATCCAAATCCTCCCAATAGACCAAGGATTTCTCCACCTCCTCACCGACTCACTCTCTCAAAGCACCACCAATCAATGCCACTTGTGACACACGAAGAACCAGAAGGAGGAAGTGGAAATTGAAGAACTTGAAGAAGAAAATGCGGGTGATGATGAAAACTATCTTGAGGTCGAGGAAGTTGATGGTGATACACACAATGGCCTAATTGAGTACATTGATGATGATGATGATGATGATGATGATGAAGAAGCTCCAAGCTTCTCATGCACAGTTTTCACTCACACATAGTCCAAGAAAGGTGCTCCATCCTCAATGGCTATGTGAAGGAAAAGAAGAAGAAAGAAGATTCTTCTACAGGAGGTTCCACAAAATAAAATCATCAACAGAGGATCACCACTACCACCTTTGATGGAGTCGGCTAAAGAAAAACTCAGACCCACTAGTTAGCAAGGATCATGTTTCCATACCAAGTAAGTCATCTAGTCCTTCTCCCAACTCAAAAATTGCTAAAAATAATTCTCCTTCAAATGTTGTTTCTACAAAAACATCTAAGGTTCCATCAAAACCTACATCCCCATCTCCTTCCAAGCCATTACTTGCACCCCGTGAAGGAAAATCCAACCCCCAAAGTAGAAAAACCTTCACCATGTAAATATTTTATCATTCTCGAACCTCTTCCTTTCCCACCATAACCCCATTTGACTTTGTGGAACACACAAGAAAAACTAAAGTCCAGCTCACAGAAATAGAATACCTACAAACACATCCTACCCAATTTGATAGGTTCATTGATGTAGTCCATGGTGGTAATCCTATAACCTCAGGTCCAAATTCCAAAGGCTTACTCCCCACACCATCCACACCACCTTCTCAAAACATGCTAGCCCTCAGTGCCTCCAAAACCAACAAGGTTGAACCTTTCTACCTATCACTCCTCATTAAAGGCTTCCAACTAAATAATTACATCATAGATTTTGGAGCCTCAGATAATGTGATGCCCATCAAAGTTAAAATTCCTAGGCCTCACCTTGACCTAGAAAATGGCACCTATTATTCAATGGAATCCAAACAAGTGTCCATTGGTAGGAAGAATCAAAGATGCACATGTAGCATTAGCTGATTTTCCAAATAAGAAGGTGCTTCTAACCATCCTGGTGGTGGACATCCCAACATCCTTTGGGATGCTACTGAGCCAAAGCTTTTGAAAGAGATTGGGTGGAGAAATAAAAATGGATTGGTCATCTACAACTATTCCAGTGAAAGGTGAGATGAAGAAATTGTTTCCAGTAAGGAAGATGAAGTTCACAGTACAAAAAGTCTGATGATCCAAAGGAAAACATTCTATTTCAAGATAACGGGCTAGGAAACTACTTCCTCACATCAGAAAAAGATGAGAACTTTCCACTTCTTATGGAGAGAAGAAGATCAAGTTTGGATGATGGAATTTGATGGTAGTCATTCTAGTGCAGTGTTTCGGGAGCAGGTGTGGTGTTGTACTCTCCTTCTGATGAATTGTACCCATTTTCCTACAAGCTGTAATTTGATAATACAAATAACATGATGGAAGTATGAAGCTCTCCTCTTAGGCATGGGCATGGTAGAAGATATGGGAATCAAGAAGATGAGATGCCAGGGTGATGTGGAGGTGATAGTAAAGCAAAGTTCCGAAAACAATATCAGGTGAAAAATCCAAGACTCTGGCATTATAGAAATAGAGTATGGGACTGCATTGAATCTTTTGATGCATTTTCCATCAAAGCTATCCCAAGAGAAAAGAATGAAAAGGTTGATTCTCTTGTAGTGGCTTCCCCTAGTGACACCTCATCCTTCTTTTGGTAAAGATAAAGTAACCATTGAAATGGTGTTCAGGCCTAGTGTACCAGATAATGCAAATCATTGGTCAGGTCTTCAATGATGATAATCAAATCTTGGCATTCTTAACAAAGGGACAATTTTCAATAATCTCTTCTTTGAAGGAAGTGAGAATCCACACCGAGAAGTGGTAGCCAAAAGAGAAAGAAGGAATTGAAGGGATTGATGAAGGAGTGATCAAATTGAAAGGAAACAAGATTCCCAAAGGCCTAGTTTCTCTAGAGGACCTCTTTGACAAACATGATAGATTCATTCAAGAGAAAGAAAAACAATCTTCTCGGTGCCCAACTGATTTTGAGAAGGAAAACATCGGCACCCTGAGGAGCCAAGGATGGTCAATATTGGAAAATGTTGTTCACCCGAGGAGAAGAGAAGGTTTGTTTCATTACTCAAGAAATATTCAGATGTTTTGGCCTACTCTTATGATGAACTCAAATCCTTCCAACCAAGGAAATGCATCACTCATTCCTTGAAGTAGGATGCCAAGCCATTCAGAAAAAAAAAAGGCCATATAACCCAAATATTTTTGATACCATCAAAGAGGAGGTAATGAAGATGCTTAATGCAAGGATTATCTTTCCCATCCATCATTCAACATGGGTGGCCAACATTGTGTCGGTGTGAAGAAGAATGGTGAAATAAGAATATGTGTAGATTTCACAACTTGAACTAGACATCACTTGAAAGACAATTATCCTCTCCCTATCATGGACCATATTTTGCAAGAAGTCACTGGATCTGAAATGCTTTCATTTCTTGATGGATTCTCAGGGTACAATCAAATCAAAGTGGTAGAGGAGGATCACACCAAGACAACCTTCACAATGCCTTGGGGCACTTTTTCATACAACAAAATGCCTTTTGGCCTAATCAATGCAGGAGCTACATTTCAAAGGGTGATGGATTTGGCATTCAAATATTTAAAACATTACATCATCATATATCTTGATGATCTCATGGTATTTTCAAAAAGAGAGGAGACCATATCCATCACTTAGAACAAGTACTTGTAAGGTGTAGAAAACATGGCATATCACTAAACCCAAAAAGTGCATTTTTGGAGTCATGGAAGGCAAGTTAATTTGGGGCACATTGTGAACAAACATGGAGCACACATTGATCCTGAGAGAGTATGAGCCATTCAAGCACTATCTCTACCCACAAGCAAGAAAGGAGTTCATTCCTTCTTCGGAAAGGTGAACTTTCTTCATCGCTTTGTTCTTCGAGTTTTCTAAATTGACAAAGCACATCACCACCATGATGAAACCACAATTAAAATTCAAATGGAATAATGAAGGAAAATAAACTTTTGAAGAAATCAAGAAATCCATTTCCAAAGCCCCAACTCTCGTGTCTCCATATTTCAAGAAAAAATTCATCATGTATTGTTATGCATCGAACACACACTCTCTGTCATTCTATTCC
The DNA here is from genome assembly GCA_018340775.1 of Taxus wallichiana var. yunnanensis. Taxonomy (NCBI): domain Eukaryota; kingdom Viridiplantae; phylum Streptophyta; class Pinopsida; order Cupressales; family Taxaceae; genus Taxus; species Taxus wallichiana. The sequence goes on along the minus strand of CM031233.1, from coordinate 94,568,894 downwards.
AAAAGAATGATGAAGGTGTGGAGGCACCCATTGCTTTCATGAGCTTCCCATTGAAAAAGCATGAAATAAACTACAACCAATTGGAGAAACATGCCTATGTATAGTCAAGGCTAAAAAAATTTCAGATTTTACATACTCAACTCTCATACTATGGTGATGGTACCCGAAAAGTGCAAATCAAGTCCATCTTGACACAACAAGATCCTAGAGCTAAAAGAGGAAATTGGGTTGCAAAAATTCAAGAGTATGATTTGGAGATCCAGACCCTCCAATTTGGTATGAGGAAATGGCTTGTGTAGGTTGATCACTGAAGATGAAGCACTCAAGGCTCAACATGGTGAAGACAATTGTGCTTTCCCAACTTGTTTTAAAATAATCCACAGGTTCTCTTTGTAACCACTACTTGATGAGTGGTATGTGATATTTCCTATTACCTAACTTATGGAGAATTCCCTTCTCATCTTGATTATAAGAAAAGGAGAACACTCAAGCTGAAGGAAACAAAGTTTGTAATCTGAACCACACACTTTACAAGAGAGGTCTTGATGGATGCTTCCTCAAATGTGTAGACAAAGAGAAACAAGAAAAATTTCTTAAAGCATACCATGACCAAGCATGTGGTGGACATTTCTCAATGATGGTCACTACACACAAGATCCTCTCGAGGAAGGTATTATTGGCCCACCCTCTTTGCAGACACTCAAGAATGGGTTTCCAAATGTGAAGCATGTCAACAATTCATTGGGAGACCACAACTTGCAACACTACCACTCAGCCAGTTGTTATTAAAGAACCATTTCAATAGTGGGGACTAGATTTCATCGGTGTTTGAATCCTCACTCAAGCATGGGGCACACCTATGTGCTCACAATGATAAATACTTCACAAAAAATGGGTGGAAGCCATTCCATCCAAGCAAGCCAACACCGAAATAGTATGTAACTTCATCAAGGAGAATATCATAGTACATTTTGGAGTGCCACAAAAGATTATAGCAGAAAATGCTACCTATTTCTCTTCAAGGGAGTTGACTTGAGTTTTTTATGGCTACAAAATCTCTTTATCTCATTCATCAGACTACTATCCATAAGGAAATGGATAGGCCAAATCAAGAAACAAGAACATCATGACCATTTCCACAAAAGCTCATGAGATGAAAACCAAAGGAATTGGCACAAAAATTTGTATGATGCATTATGGGTGGATAGATCACTCCCAAGAAGGCAATAGGTATGTCACCATTCCAACTATTGTATGGAGTCAAAGTAAAAATTCCCATCATGGTTGAGATGTCAGCTCTCAAGTTGCTCCAGGAATAGAAGATGGATAATACAAGGATTCCATTGACAAGAGGATCCTCTTTCTTGAGAAGCTAGAAGAAAATAGACTCTGAGTGGTGGACCGTATCAAAGAGCACCAATTGAAAGTAAAGAAGATCTTTGACAAGAAAGCCAAAGTGAGAGAATTCAAAGTTGGAGACCTCATCCTACTATGGGACAAGAGAAGGGAACCAAAAGGAAGCCATGGAAATTTTGATTCATTATGGCTTGGCCCATTCCAGATTCATGAAGCTTGTGGTGAGAATGTTTTTCTACTCTCATATTTGGATGGAATGCCACTAGAATTGCCTCATAGTGGGAAATACCTAAAATGTATCATCAATGAAAGTGGGTTGTCCCCACCTTGTACCATAGGTGATTTTAGGTGTGTTTCCCTTTTTTTGTGTGTTTTCCTTCCTTCATGTTGTGTGTTTTGTGTTTCCTTTCCATTTTTTGTGTGTGTGTGTGTGTGTTTCCTTCTTCATTATCTTTCTCTCTTGTAAATTATACATGACTCTACAGGGCCCAATGGATAAGGCACTAGTCAATGGATCATATGGTCTAAAGTTGAGATTCTGGATTCCCATGTCATGTCTTCACTGCACTCAGTCCATGTCATGTCCCCAAGCTAGAGCCAATTTTTTCATGCAAATGTGCAACAAGGAAATTAACAATTTCCGAGCATGACAACTATACCCCTGTGTTAATTTTTTCAAGTCTTATCATTCCAAGGCACCCCAGTCTACCCAATCAGTCCAAGTGACCTCCCAATTGATGTTATCTCATCCCCTAGGTGATTTAGGAAATTCAAATCATTCCCCTAGGTGATTTTAGGAGTTCATTAAAAGTTGCAAGCTTCAGGAAGTTGTGGGAAGGGCTATCACTAGCCTTCCTAGGACTAGAGCAACCCCATGGAGTAGAGAAAAAAATCCAAAAAAAATGATGGAGGTGATTCAAAGGCCTTGGGACATCATGGAAGTGATTCAGGAAGATTCAGAAGGATTTGAGAGAAGTTGGGGCAATTTCACCAAAATTAGGGTTCACAGGCCTAGGCAGTGCACAAGCCAAAACAACATTGAGAGCTTCCAAAGGTGATTCCAAGGAGCTCTAGATGGAGTTAGGAGAAAAAAAAACATCTCAGAAAAATTTAATTCCAATCCCTACAATATGGTGAAATTATTTTTTTCAACACTTTGGTGCAATGGGTTTGAAAGCAAGTTTTTTTCTCATGCATAAAGTGGAGTACCAAATCAAAAATATCATTTTTTAGGGATCAAATGGAAGAATAAAGACATAATACCCCCACCATTGGATTCAAAAGGATATTTCAAGTCAAGATCATATAAAATTTCATCAAAAAAATTCCATCGGGAGCTCAAGTTATCATCATTTCAAGTTGTCCTCTTGAGCGAGTTCGGGAGTTAGTCAAATTTTGGGAGGAGGACACGTGTCGTGTCTCCAGAGCCTCAGTGGGATTTTTTGTCCCTCACATCCCTCAAGGTTAGGGACATCAAACATGGAAAAATTTCCTAGCCCCCATATGACCTCTAGACCCTCATGCACCTCTCAGGATCACCAGCTTCAGCCCCCAGTGCTTAGGGAGCTCAAAGCCTCAACCATCAGATCATTGCCACATGTCATCACCTAGAGCACCATGGAATTTGATGTCCCTCATGTCCCTTTGAGGTCAGGGACATAAAACATGAAAAAATTTTCCATCCCCTAAGGAGACTTCTAGTCACCCATGTGACCTCTTCCAGCCCCTCAATGCTTTAAAGCTGATTTTTTAGCCTTCATTCCCCTCATCCCGGATCGGATCTCGCCACACGTGTCACACCTACCATGGAATTTGATGTCCCTCATGTCCCTTTGAGGTGAGGGATGTTAAGGACATGAAAATTTTCCCATCCCTCTTTGTGCATTATTTTTTTAAAATTTAAAAATCCCCACTTGCCTTTCTTCCTTTCTAACATCTAACATTCTAACCATTCTAACATCTTCTCTAAACTCTCTACTACAACTCTCTCAACTTCCCACCACCACCCACCATCCATTTTCAAAGCTCAAAAACCAGATCCACCAAAAATAATACTCTTTCCATCCATGATATATAGGTCTCAGAAGAATATTTCATCAAACTAAGGAGAAGAAATGAAGAACAAAGAAGAAGAACAATGAAAATCCCCATTGTCATGAAATCAAATTTTGAAGAAATCTTGCAAACAGATGCACAATTGAAAAACCATTTTTTTTTTTTTTTTCCTCTATCAAAAACATCATCAAAAACACCTTCAAACCCTCCTCTCATGCATAAAAAAACATTCACAACAAAGAAATCTTCTTTCCGCCCAATGAAAAAAAAGTTGATTTCCCATCAAACCGGCAATCATGTCGATCAAAAACAAGATTTCACTAAAGCACAAGAAGAAAAAAACCATATCAAAAATATAAATTTCATCACAAAAATAGAGGAGAAAACTAGACCTACAATTTTTGAGGTCCATTAATGGTTGTCCATGTCCAGAAAGCACTGCCTAGTCAAAAAATTAAAAGTTTAAAATCTCCTAAACTATTGAGCGGGTAGGTCTAAAATTTTAGAGGGGTGATATTGGGAAAAAAACCATATCAAAAAAATTTGTTCCACATCAATCCAACCTCCAAAATCCCACTTTCTAAAAATAGTAGGTCTTCTATATAGGGGACTACTATTTTGGGAAAGTCATCAATAAAAGAACTTGAAAGGAGATGAGAGACATTGAAGATGCACTACAGCTGAGAATTCATCAGAATGGGATTTTGGTCCAATTTTGACACTTACTAAAAATAGTAAGTGGTCCCATGAGCACCTACCAAAAATAGAAATTTGATCCAGAAGGTGAGAGGAACACAGGGAGAAGAGGAAATCAGAGTCACAACATCTAGTTGAGGTTCGAGGGAGTTGTTTTTCATACTTACTAAAAATAGTAAGTTGTTTTTCTAAGGAAAACATGAAGCATAAGTGGACAGGATAAAAAAGCACAACCCTTCACCTACGAGTATGAGATAGAAGATAATGATGTCTTGTACATGGACCTAAATGACCTTAGAACTCACATGGCAACCAGGATCGAAAGAAGAAAGATTGAAGATCATATATTCACAAGTGGCTTGTTCATCACCGCAGACACCCAATGTCTGTGCAAAAAGTCTTGAGTTGGTCCTAGCCTACTCTCTCACCACTATGAGCCCAAAACATGAACCATCCGAGATGAAAAATGGTACAACATGGTGGTCATTAGCCCTAGAACCATCTCACTCTCTCTCTGTAAATACCTACACATCACCCAACATGGTCATCATCTCAAAGGATAGGGCCTTGCATGATTGGGAAATGATGGATGCATATGTATAAGGGGTTACACTTGGTTCATGGTTGAAAATAGGAGAAATCCCTCAAGGATGCCCAAGAACCTTCCAAGGTGTGAGTTTTGAGAAGGATATTCAGATGCCATCACTCTCCTCAGTAGAGTTATGGGTGAAGCAAGCACAAGAGACTTCCAAGACTAGGATGGGCCTTTTCATCTTGACGTGATGAAAGGAAAGAAGAGAATTGACTGGGGGCAGATCATCAATGATAATCTCCATCTACAACTACTCCAAGTACCCATGATGAAGAAGTTCCACATGACTTCTTACTTGGTCTATCTCCTCGCTAGCTCAAGATCATTCAAAGGATTGGCCTCACATAAAAATTATCACTTGTCCAAGGTGCTTGTGTTCAAGAAGCTTCCACAGTTGGTAATGGAGGAAATCCATAGGAATTTCACTCACGTGAATGATGCATTCACAATGTATGTGGTCCAAATCTTAGAAGGGGATTTGGAAGCTAGGATGTCATCACAAGTGGCATCCTTGATCAAAAATATGGCTCTTATTTCATACAATTCTCAACCTTCTCCTACCTATGAGTTGTTGGCTTCAACCAAGCTCCACTAAGGCTTCCCAAGTACCTTAGTGACCAAATTGTATTGTTTGAGCTCTACAGAAGATCATTCAAGTGAATAACAGGCTTAGGAGTAGGAGGAAGAAAGTTGATTTCATTTCCTATCTCTCTCGGGTATTCACGTGCAAGAGCTCAAATGACACATCTCATCTGAGGCCACTTTCACTCATTTGACTTTGCATTCCTACATTTCTAGGCCTAATTTTGACATCCGAGAAGATCCCAACTCTTTCTACATCCCATAATTACAACATGAGCCACAAGTCGAGGACTACTTTGGGCCAATTGTGCTTGATGAATTTGAAGTGCGTGAAAAGGACCATATGAGGATGATAATCAATGAGATGAAGAAATTCAAGTTCTCTTGGTATGAAGATATTTTTCATGATGATGGGACAAGATGTATGATCCTTGAGTACATGGTAAGTCAAGATGTCCCCTTTTCCTCCAATCAACTGGTATGTTCATGAATCAGGGGATATAAAGGAGTGACTAAGAAAGTGGTGAGGAGAATGAGAAATTGGTTTCAAAAGAAGAGAACCATGATCATCCAGTCATGAGGAATTCCTCCAAGTCAAAAGCAAGCCTCCCATCAGTCATCTTCAAAATTCATAGAGGTGACTTCCAGTTCTAAACACTCTGAGAGAAAGTTCAAAAAAGGCCACATAAATTGGAAGCTTCTCCTCACAAGAAGATGCCAAAGAAATCCAGGGTAGAAGAAGACTCATTTACGTCACTGTGAGAGGAAGACTTGATCACAAAAATGTAGGAAGAAAATCCAATGGTGAAAGACACAAGTGGATGAAGAACACATGGTTCAAGACCCAGTCTTCAAACCACCACAGAGGTCTCACCTCTTGTTGACACCCATACCTCTCTCATTCAGGATTTTCCTCCTCCTCCAGAATAGGGAACTGGTTGGTGCACCTATCATTGAGCCCAAATCCAATGAGATGTTTCCTTGGATGCAGAAATGATTTTCCTAACACCCACACTATGCAACAAGTGGCAGCCCCTGATCTATCAACATTGTCTCATTGGCTAAAGAAAAAAGATCAAGAAATCTCACACATACAACCTCACATGGTCTACAATGGGGGGAAATGGGTAATCAATACATTGAAGTAGCTCACCAAGGTAATCAAGCTAGTGGATGAGATGACACCACTGACTATGAGATGAGCATGATCCAACTAGGGACCGAAAACTCATGAAGGGGATTTGCACATGTATCAACAATCTTCTCACATGGTGGCAAGGAATAAGGAGTATAAGAAGAAGATTGATGAACTAAAGGAATAGGTATGAACTCTGTCATTCTATGTGCAACATCTAGTTGATCCTAATGCCATGAAAATCCCCATTGAGGAAGTTTTTTCCCATCAGTAGCTTTCAATCCAGAATCCATCAAGAGGACACACAGTTCACAATGCAAGGGCGAGTGAATAATGAATGGATCAACTCAATTTCTAAAAAAGGGAAGTCAATGCTCCAAAGTGGTCAAAATCTTTTCTTACATGTGTGTGACAAAAAATAGGACACAAGGGCACTCAAGGAGGACTTGGAGAAAGAAAGGGACTATTGGGAACCTTTGGGCCAGTAGTAGATGAAATGAGCAACACTCATCACCAGGAGTTGATCGACAAGAAGATTTTTGAAACTCCTTCAGAAGACTTGTCTGTATGGGTGAGGGCCTTGGAAATCAGGTTTGAGGCAATCAATCAGGCCATCACAGAGCTGGAGGAAAAGAGGAACAAGCATACAAATTGTAGGATAGTATAAATCGAAAAACTCAAAACTTGGAGTACCTATAATGGGCGAGGACACAACTACTTGATGAGTTGATTGGTCCATTTGAAGAATATGTCAAGAAAGAGGTAGGAAATCCATTTTCCTTCACTAAGGGTACCCTTGAACTTCCTCTCTAGATTTTGGGCCTCTATTGCACTTATCACAGAGAAAACATTCATCATGGTTCGGAAGTGCAAAGACATCAACAATGTGGTCTGATGGATGGATAGATACCTTGAGTTGCATTTCACATTCCTCATGCCAACAAAGTGGAACCTGCAGCAACTTGTTTCAGCAAAGGAGCTTGGAGGAACAGAGGCCTTCTCAGGAGCGAGAGTGGAAACCAGTCAGGAAGCGAGATCAAATCCACTACAGTGGCTCATTCTTCTACATAATTCTTCCTTTCTTTCTTCTTCTTCTTCTTCTTTCTCTCTCTCTCTCTCTTCTCTCTCACCCAACGCTCTCTCTCATCAATGTTATATTTTTGCGTTGAGGTTTGCACTTTTTAATATAACTTTAAGTGACTTTAGAAACATAATGTAAAATTTAAGTCACCTTGATTTTATAAAAGGGACTTAAATATTTAAGTGGAATATGAACAATCTAAAGTCAAATTAAAGTATTTGAAAAGTCACCGGAAGATGAAGAGTTTCCTTCTCTTCTATAAATTGTAACAAGCTCCTCATTTGAACTTCTTCTTAGATGACTTCTTAGACTTTTAGAGATTTTTTTTTTTTGTGAATTCATGAGAGAGATATCCTTGTGAAGAGAGAAAAGAGATAGAAAATTTCTTCCATTTTCCTACTCTAAAATGTCTTCCATTTCTATGTTATGTATAATTTCTTGCTTGAGCTTCAATAAAGGAAGAAGGAATTTTAGCCTTTTTTGACTAAGGAGTTTAGTGGTACTTTGTGCTCATTAAACACTATTTGGTCTTGTTGTTATGCACATGATTTTTTTTTCTTCTAAATTCAAGTGCATGTAATGAAATTTTCATGGCTGGTGTATGCAAGTCTCTGATTTTCTACTTGTAGCATTAGTTTCTCTTTTCTAACTTTCTCACTCCCTTTCCCACTTTCCTAGAGAAGTAATCTAGTTCGGTTCACATATGAGAAATAAATGATGGCAATTATACATGCATTACAAAAGTGGTGGGAATACTTTTCGGGTAGGAATTTTTACATAAAAGTGAACTATCATAGTTAGGGTAAATTTTAAGACCCCCAAAAAAATGTATATATTACTTGGCGAATCAGTTAAAATTGATTTTGAAATGATAGTGAATATAAATAAAATGGGTTTCAAATGGTTTGGTGAATAATTTAATAATGGTGTCGGTCGGTAGTAATTTTTGACTGACAATATATGATGTCGGTTGATAGTATATGATGTTGGCCAAAATAATATGTAAGTTTTTGAAAAATCAATTTTAATAATAGTAGTTAAAATGACTAGCTCAACAAGAAATCTTTCTTCACAAAATATGGTGTAAATTCAAAAATTCAAAAAAAGTGAATATTTGTGAAAAAAATTAGATTTCACTAATTTTGAGTGGAATTATTTTTATTTTTGAAATTATTTTATGTTAACAATTAAAATGATCATATCAATGATAAATCTTTCTTCCCAAAATATGGCATAAGAAAAATAATCCCATACTCTTTTTTTTCGTCTAACAACATCACTGGAAAAATGCTTTTGGTCATGAACATAGAAAAATTGCTACCAATCGCTAGCATTTTCCCATGCTACCAACTAGTAGAAATTTCCCATGTTACCGACTAGTAAATTTTTTGTATGCTACTAATCGGTAACATAATATATGTTGTAGGCGATGGCATAAAACATGATACCAATCGATATCATTTTTTATGATACCGATCAATATCATTTTTATGATACCAATAGGTAGCATGTTTTATGCTACCAGATGACATCATATATTATGATACCAATTGATAACATATATCATGTTACCGGTTGGTTGCATAAAAATGCTACTACTAACAAAATAATGACAAATTTTACACATTTCAATTTTGAGTTAATGGAGAATTGAATTAATATTTTCAAATATGGTGTAAACGGTAGGAGAATTGACCCCTAAAATTATATTGTACCTATAAAATTTAGGCAAAATATCCAAGCTACTAACCCCTAAAATTTTACCAAAACATAGAAATTTGAAATATGGAATACTTGTAAATTAACAAAGATTCACCACTAAAATTTTCTCGATCATAGTCGATGTACTTCCTAGAACAATGGGTCTCATCTCTTGCTCACCATATGTAAGTCTCCAAACTTATTGGGTATTACTATGAGATCACTTATAAGAAAGGGAAGTAAAATATAGTGGTATATTCCCTCTCTCACACTTTTGACGATCAAATCTCCTCTCAGTGCGGTATCTTTTCCCATCCTAGAATAGTTGTAAAAAATCCAACAAGAATGGGAAAATGATCCTTCTATGAAATGCCTCATCTAAAAATTATTTTATGAATATAACTCATCACCACACTACTCTTGGGATGAAACCTATTTATGGTGTAAACGTCACTTGGTGTTCCCACGTAAAATTAAACTTCACCATGTAATAATTCTCAAAATCCATGCATTGTCATTTGTGGGTCATTTAGGATTCTTGAAAAACCTATGAGAGGGTTTGTATGAATTTATCTTTGGCAGGTAATGAAGGAAGATATCAAACAATTTATGTCCGAATGTGATACATCTCAACAAAATAAGGGTGTAATAGTGGAAATTCCTAGCTTATTATAACCCTTACCAATTTTAACCAGGATATGGAGGAATATTTCTATGGAATTCATTAAACGCCTCCCTTAATATTTCAGATAGTCATCCTAGAAGTGGTGGAATGCCTCTCCAATTATGGCCATTTTTAACCTTAGCTCACCCATATACTACAGAGAACCATCTCCCAAAATTTCACCGACCAAATCTTTTACATTCATGACATCACATCTTAAAAAAATTCAAAGCATGATGTCACCTTCACAATAAATTTCTTGACATAATTATTATGTGGGATATGTACCAAATAATGGGTGAGATCTAGATACCACCCATAAATAAGTGGCCAAACCGAGCTTGTTAAAAAATGTTTGGAAACAATCCTTCAATACATTACCTCAAAGCACTAAAAGTAGTGGGTTGAGTGAGTACACCAGATTATATCACACCTCCATAAAAAGGAATCTATACGAAGCACTCTATGGCCTACATGAATAACCTCTCCTCCCTTAAACTACTGTAATTTTTCTAGTTCACGAAGTTGACATCTCCCTTAGCCAACGATACCAAATTATCCAAAGCCTTCGGAAAATCTGCATATGGAATAAAACCATATGAAACAATAGGCATATTATAACCTCTCGTGAGTGCAACTTGAAGCCGAGGGATATGTTTTTTCTATGTTTACAACCATATATGAAGTCTTCCTTGAAACTCAAAGGACGTCAAAATATTGACCTTAATTTTTATAGATCCTAGAAAGTTCTCCAAAATTTTGGTCCAGCTACCTACAAACTCGATCATCCACCGGCTCACGAGTTCATCATGTATTTTATGTCTCCTATTTTAAGGAAGTTATTAGAAAACACAACAATGTACGAGATAGTATTAACTAAGCTTGAAAACAAACAATCCATCCTTCTTGAGCTGTAATGATTCTCGATAGGTTTTCCCACAAACTTCACAACCATTCTATATTATAGTGGCATGATATGAAAACAAAATTTGCATCTTGGGATCCCCTTCTCTATATTCAAAAATAGTTCCCAAATTTGCACCTTTGAAGACAAAGTCTTTTTAAGGGGAAGAGGTTGTTAGGACTCTTTTTCCTACCTTTATTTTTCATTAATATTGTAATAGATGTTATAGACGTTGATTCTTTATAAGTCATCTATTGAGATATTAAAAATAATCCCACATGTATGGATAGTAGTAGTTTATAGAATATAACTAGCATAATAGGAGTTCTTAGGTCTAAGATAGGATCCATAAATATTATTGTATTGATATTTCTTAAAGGAGGTTTCCCCCTCGAAGTGGACTATGATATGATAATGTGATTTTAGTTTTTCCATTCCATAACTATTTGATTACACATTGTGTTTTTCTTCTTAATCTATCATAGGAGGATCCTTCCAAGATGAAATTCATCTTTAGATTGACCTCTCATGGAGGTAGGGTTTAAATTTGATGTTTCTTTCTACATTTTTCTTATTTTTTGGAAAAATACTTATATATTTTTGAATTCATGGTGTCTCTTTCAAGTTACACATATAATACATATATATATATAATATTTCATTGTTTAATTTTTTAAATAAATTTTTTTAAAATAAAGGAATCTTTCCTTATCTAAAAAATATTAGCAAGCATAAATGTATATCAAATTTAAACTATGCATGAATAAGTTTAACTTGTATTGAATTAATAAAATCTTACTTTGAAATCTTCAATTAAAATTATTGAAATACTTGATTAGATTATAATTCAGTTAATCACATATTGGTGAAATTTATTATAATATTACAATGACTTATTAAGTATTACATATTCCAAAAAAACTTCAAAAAAGGAGGTTAATTTGAGGGAAACTCAAAGAATAACATTCAATCCTCCTAGCCTATTAAAAAATACCCCCAATTTATTAGTAAACACAAGAGTAATTTTGCATAACAAATTTAATAATTTAACCAAATACCATAAATTTAGAAATTGAAGCTAATATTTTGATAAATTAGTAAATTAGTAAATATTTAACATTAATGTATGTTACAAGACTTGAGGACTATTCCCTTATGATTTTAAGCATGTAAGAGATTTACTTTGAAAATAAAAGTTTAGAAACTTGAAAAAATAATTTTTCATAAGGGAAAATTACTAGTTTTCGCCAACGCTCTAGGAATAGGTCCCTCCTCTTGGAAATGGGGATGCTCCCATTTATTGAATGTAAGAAAATTAAAATATGTTCTATCCATTAGGCTATTCACAATGATATAATCCACTAAACTTGTGGAAAATTTCTTGTATAGGATACAAGGGAGGAATTTTATTAAAGAGAGGTGAATGGGAGATAGAAAAATAGAGAGGAAGGGTTAATGTAGTGAATAAGAACCATAAAATTTCATTGACGTTAACAAGAGTAGATCCACATCCAATAGGAAGAAAACAACCGTGTAAGAAATACAAATATTAACAAATCGAAGACACAAAGTTTAATTTATTTATTCCTCAAAGATAGAAATATTTTTCTTGGTTATTCATGATTATAATGCTTGTAAATTTGAAAGTAAGAAATATAAGAACATGGACAATAAAATAGAAAAATAGCTTCGTTCTTGTATTATGAGAATAATATCTATCAACCAATCACACCTTACAATGGAGAAGCCATCCCAATATATAGCTTTAAAATATGTATCTTCATCTCCCCCACCATATGAATTTTCACATTCTTACCACTTGTGACCTTTCATATTCCTATAGGAATAAAAAGAGGCCCATTTATTATTAATGAAAAAGAAATTTTATAATGTCAAATTAAAAGGTCACTTAAGCGAATAAAATAAAAATGTCAAAATTTACATTCACAATGAAGAATTAGAACATAGAGAGAGAGAGGAAGAAGAGATAGGAGAAGAAAGGGATTAGTCGAGGATAAAGAAGCCCCTAATGATGATGATCTAGCTCTTGGAGAACTATGAGGAAATGCTCTTGGAATGAAATTATTTCCTTTGACTTCTTTACTAAGATGATCTATCATGAGTGCCATATTCTCTACATGTGCAATGGAAACATAACCCAAAAGAATGATCCAAGTCTTAGGAATACCACCAATGGTCTTGCATTGTGTGAACCAAAATTGATGATATTTTTGGTATTATAGATTGAGCCTCTAATTTCAGTGAGGGATTCCAAAGTTTATTCATTGAAATAAAAAGGATCTCCTACCTCTTTCTTGACCAAATATTGGAAATAATTTAGGAGATCTTCCAAAGATGATTGTTCATTGAGTAGAGGTAATTCTAGCTTTTGCACATTGTTGATGACATATTCAAATATTTTATATGCATTTTCTCCACAAGATTCAAGTTCTGAGAAAACATCATTTATCATATCACATGTAATGGGAACACACTATTTAATGGGCCTTTTCTTTCTCAATCTCTGCCTTGGTCATATTTACCTTTGAAGAATTGATAAGGGAAAATTTGAATAGAAAGATAACCTTTGCAATAATACCTTTCCTTTTCTAGAATAATATCCGCCCTTTTTCATTGGATCTCCCTTACATAGTGTATCCTTGAGCTCTCTTCATCCCTTTAGGATCAAAAATACTAGTGGGAGAGTTAGCCTCTCTTGGAAGAGGTGGTACTATGTTAGGTTTTTGTTTTCCAAAATAACTATCCTAGTTATCTTGATAACTTACATCCACATTATGGGTCTAAGGTTCAAACATTCTAGGTTACGCACCTTTTGGTTTCCTACTTAACATAGTTCCTTGGCCATAGTTCCTCGTGAGCCCTTTTGCTTCTTCCCTATGATTCCTTTTCTTCCATCTCCCATTTGCACCTTCCTTCTATGCACTCACTTTATTTCCAAGTCTTTCATGCAGCCCTTGTGCGTGCCTCTGCTGAACTTTTCCTCCAAATCGAGTTAAGTCCCTCGTGTGCCTTTTTTTGCATCTCTTTGCACTTACATGTCATGCACTTCCTTTCTTCTAGCTTGCTCCACATGCCTTTCCCCTTTCCTTTCCCACGACACACACTATTATTTCAATGTTCTCACCCCCTCACATAATTATCTTCTAAAATTACATATCCATTTTTGTTATGCGGGTTAATTTTGTGTTCCCTTCCTTTGCTTTCCTTTCACACCTCTCTCTTTCACGTGCACCTTTCGCCTTCTTCTATGCTAGTTATTGTGCCACGTGGCATATTTTAGAAATTACGTGAGCTACACGTAACGATAATAGTGCGAAATAGGGAGTTGAATCCTTATAACCAACCATTGTGTGACACATGGAAGAAATTAAAAAAATGTATAGTTGGTCGATTCCTTGATCAATTAGTGTGCGCCACATGGCTTGCATGTTCAATTTACACTACACCTTCATATCACCATAAATTTTGTTATAGAGATCTAAAACACATGTTCCTAGGCTTGTTTAAAATCTACTCGATGTGGGCTACACTCCGGATCACTCGAGTTTAAATTTCGATGAGACTAGGTAGGTGAGAAGATGGGAAAAGTACCTATGGCCATTAATTAGGATTTGATTACTCCAACCACCATATTTGATTATGATCTCATGTCCCTCCTTCTCCTACATGCCAAACGCACATGGGCAAGCATATTTAACATATTTACAAGGCATTCATTGCTTGTTGTTGGTAATTTAAGATTCAAATCTTATTTTTCCTTCTTCTCCTCCTCTTCTCTCATTGATTCTTCATTAAATATAAGATCATTTCTCATTATAAAGGGTTGGATTCCTTAATTTTGTAGAGGCATTGCCTTGAATTTTGAGTGACAGAGACCTTTAGATCTAAGTTTTACATGTGGATATTGTCCTCAAACATAATTGTAATAGATGATTCATCCATGTGAGTAATAAAAACATTTTTTATGGTTATTTTCTGCCTTAACTTGTTTTATTCTTCTTTCTTTCCTTTCCCTTATAGTGTGTGCTTGTTGTGCTCTCCCACATCCCTTTCATTACCATTTCTAATTATTTTTATTGAAAATGATCTTGTAATTACATTCGAGTCTTTGTTATGTGTGTTTAGCCTTCCTCCGAGCATTTTCCATTGTTTTCACTCAAAGTTAATCATATTCACTCCCCTTCTTTATAGTGTTATTGCCTTCTTTATTTTAGTTTTCCCTTTCTACATATCCTTCTTTCTCTAATCCCTTGGCATGTTTAGCTTAGGAGTTCCATTTCAGCATTAGGAATAGTAGTAGAAACAGAAATGCAGTAAGTCCCATAACTTTGGAGAAAGTCTCATTATTGCCTCAATGACCCAGTTTAACCTGATCTAGGATGGGTACAAGTTTGAACACCAACATTTTCTATCACACCTAGTGGGCATTAGCATTGAAAGCTTAAATCTCATCATTTACTAAATTTTGATGTGTAACTTAGTGATTACCAGCCTTTCGACGATTTTTTTAACACATCTGGTGACTCCTAACACTCAAATCTACTTTTCTAGCAATTCGCAGGCCTTTCATGAGAAGAGTGCATACAAGACAGAGCAAAGAATCTCGAGGAAAATTTTAGTGGTGATTTTTTTGTAAACTCGTGAATATTAGGGATTTTGGAAAGTGGAAATGGTGAATTTTCAATAGTTGGTTTCTGCTCATTTCGCTAAAAATGTCAGCTGAAAAGTCATTTGTATGGGTCATTTTTCCTACTATTTATATGTAAAAATTAACTTATGTATGTATTTCACCAACGTTTCTAATCCAAATGCATAAATATTTAAAAGGGTATAATATATAACCTAGGGGTTACGATGGGGCATTTAATACAAATGTCTAATAAATAAGTTGGATGGCGAGCAATGGACAGTCGTCCAACCCAGGATGGATGGTCATCTATTTCCTATTGTCCAACCCGGATTGGATGAAAGCTAATGGATGGTCATCTAACACCATTAAAACTATTTTAAATCCAAGATAATTATGCCCTACCAAATTGCCTTTGCCATTAAATGTTTTTTTAGAAATTCACCATTAATTCAAAGGTCAATTTTGGAGATTCGCCAGCCATTACAAACTAATTTTTCAGAGGGGGGCCCTTAAAATGAACCCTGTAGCAGATGAAGATTCCTTTGAATGCCTACATCTATCTCCAAGAAGAACACATAGAAGAGATACCGCGCGTGCATCTTCATCTCTCGCGCACCATGTAATTTCAAATCCACCTCTCGGTAGACCTCCTGTGCAACCTTTCATAGCAGCTCCACAACCTCCTAGGAATTTTTCCAACTTTACTTGTAGAATTCCTCTTGTTCTCAACATGCAACATGATATACCAATATCTACACTCAAAATTATTCTCAGTTCCTGACCCAATACTTCACTAGCGAGAATCAAGTCACCCCTATTAAACACATCCAGGTTGTAGCTAATGTATGTTGTCTATTTGATCACATATGATGATGTAGTAGTTAGGATACTCACAGATTAATTTAAGGAAAAGTGCTTCAATGGTAGAATATCCTGAGACCTGCATCTATTGCTACTTGGGATGAGCTTGGAACTTTTCTTTAGAACTATTTTGAAGATAACTCAGTGTTGGTCAGGTTTTCTTCTTCCTATTTAGATTAGTGTGCTAGAAATCAACAAACACCAAAAAACCTAGAATATGCAAGGTCTTAGTACCTTGAAATTCAAAGTGATGACTAATGCAGTGTAAATTGGATTATGAGCTCCTCATTGTGATCTCAAAAAACCTACAACTCAAAGACATTAGAGAAAAATTGCTTAGATATTTTATGTAGGGGTTGCCCCACGGCGGGACCGAGAAGTGTTCACTTCCTCAATGGCTTTCAACCCCCGTGTTCATAAGATAAAAATAAATGACATGTAATAGATGACATGCGAGAAGTTGATAAATGCAATATTCCAAGTAAATGGAATGACGAGGGCACTTAGCTTGTGCTCTAATATGGTGATGAAATGAACATCAAGATGGCATTATGAGAAAACCATGGGGATGATATGAGATAAGAGATATAATGGCATATTTTTTCCTCGAATTCAAACATTTCCAACTTTTCTTAAAACTTCAAGAAATAATTTTCCAAAATTTCCCACCTTCAAGCTCCAAAACTTGTTTCAGAATTTTCTTATTATTAGAAAGAGGGGGGAAAGGCCTATATTTATATCTTGGAAATGGGTTAAATTAGGGGTTAATGGGTTGGTTGGGGTTTACAAAAGTAACCATTATTTAGGGACATGATTTGAGTGATAATGGATTTGATTTACAAATATAGGGGCTCATGATTTGAATTATTAGATAAAAATAAAGGATGTGATATTGAGTGGGAACATTATTAAAAGGTTAGGTGTAATAATGAATCCCAAGTGGATTGCTTTGGGACTATTGAATATATGAATGGGATGTCATATTTTGAATGCATTAGGGGATTATAATTATTAAATTCATGGGTGGGGTTCATGAATTCAATAAATTTTGGGATATTGATTTTTAGGTGACGTGATGTAAAATATGAATTATCAAATGGGTTTATATGGAGCTCATTAATCATATCATGATGATTAATGGTGATTAAGGAAATGTGTATTGTTGGTGGGAAATGGAATTAGAATGGGTCAGTCTTACATAAGAGAGAAAACATGGGATGAAGGGAAGGAATGATACCAAAAATAGTGTCTACATTTTCCCCTTTTTTGGAGTGGTTTGTGATAACAAGCCATGAGACAAAAATGTTGAAAAGATTGAGTGTTCCCCTAAAACTTAGGATAGATGGGCTAAGGGTCATCAATCACAAGGTTGAAAGAGATAGATGGTAAAGATCGGATGGGTGAAGAAAATATGGAAGAGAAGCATAACAACAAGGAAAGATTACCCGGCAAAAAGGATTACAAGAATAATGAAAAACATGGTGGTAACTCCAATATCACATCGGTAGAGGAAAATTACGGTCTCAACGGAGATGAACAAAAACGTTCTATAGACCAGTGAGTGGGTGAAGATCACTACAGTATGGATGAAAATCATGAATACCAATGGGTCATAGGAAAACATCAAAGTATATGTAGCTAAATGTGAAAACGTATACAAAATCCTTCATTTACGAGGAATCGAGTTAAAAATCATGCTTCTCAAAAGGGACAAGGATGAAGATAATGATTCCCTAGAAAAATGGGTGAAAATGACAAAGTGTAAGATGGATGTGTAAATAAAATGCCCCAGGGGGATGAGTATGGTAAAAAATTTGGACACAAAGAGAAAATTGGATATAAGTTTGATATAAAATTCCCCAAGAGGGAGGGTAAATATGATTTTGAATAAACAATTCATAAGGAAGGGGATTCATTTTGATTCATGGACATGGAGGGAAAGATTATGATTGACATTTCCAAGAAAAAGTAGAGCAGGTACTTACGAGGGAAAAAGTGCTAGGTGATGGTTGTCATGGTATCCTCAAAGATGCAAATTCCATCGGAATAAATTCTTATAAATGGATATGATGATGCCCCTACGAGAGGTTTGATGAGTATATAAGATGTGACATAGTTCTCGAAAAGAGGATAGGTCAATGTTGTAGAGAGGGGGGACCGGAAGATGGTGCATAAATGGAGAAACATCATATTCGATTTGTGAATGTTAGGCATGAGGATATGTTTAAGGATGTAATGAGAAAGAGAAAAGGGAATGAATAGTAGTAGTGGGTAATTATGAGAAGAGAAATAAAGGTCGAAGGTTGAAGGAGACAAGGGTGTGGAATAGAGGGACAAAGATGGAGGAAGAGAACAAAAAATAAATGAAAGGGGAGGAAGAGGATAAAAAATATGGAGAGAGAAGGGATGATATTGGGAATAAGGAAATGAAGAAGGAAAAATAAGGAGAAGATTGAAGGAACCATATCATGGTGAGGAAATCCAAGGCAAATAATATGGAACAGACCACATGGAAATACATGTGGATGGTGGGATGATAAAATAGATGGGAAAACAATGAAGAGTTAAGTTATCACTTGGGAAGTAAGAAGGAAACGCAGAGTAAAAAGGGGATGAAGATGATACAGAGGAAGTGAAATAAGATGAGGAGCAAAAAGGAGGAGAGGAAAACAGAGAAAATTATGCGAAGGAAGGGAATCAAGAACGGAGATATTTTGTAAAGAGTTAGGAGTATCAAGAAACTAGAGGGGAGGAATGACACAGATTGGAAAAGATGTGGAGATGCGTGAGATGAGGATAAGTTGATGATGATAAAATAGAGAGAGGGTGTATGATGAAGACAATAAAGAAACTGGCAAGGAAAAATGGAAGATGGAGAGGTGGCAAAGAAAAAGAGGGGAATGGATAGGAGAGACAATGCGGTGAGAAGATGTTAGGATAAATCCATCGATAATGATCGGTATCGAAGGATGGGAGGAAAGGTGAGAAAAGGGAAAAACTAAATGAGGAATGGAAGAGGAAATGCCAATGAAGGGATGTTACAAGAAGTCCCCCAATAATGATCAAAGGCCACAAAGGAAGGAAGGAATGAAGATAGAATGGAGGAGGTCAAAGAGAAGGAAAAAGACTTGTAGAATGGGGGAGTGATTTTTAGGAGAATTACACTAATAATTATTAGCACGTAAATGGAAGATGATGATGAAATAATGTTAGGAAATGATCAATGAAAATGGTGGGTATATGGGAATAGATATGTGGGTGAACTCAAGAGGATGGAGTGCAAAGAGTAAAGAAAGGAGGGAGAACGAGTTGTGAGAGGTTGAATACAAGGAGAGGGTATAGTGAATGAGGATGTGGATGAGGATGAACAAGGTAAATATGAAGAAAAAAAGACATGAAAATAATGGCAAGAAACGTTATGAAGGATGATGGATCAAGAAGGTGAAAATGGGGGAAAGGAACGCGTCGATAAGCGGAAGATAGGAGATGCATTGTGTGATATGATAGGCTAAAAATGTGGTCATTAGAGGAATCCGGGAGGAAGAAATGATCAATAGAGAGAAGAAATAATGAGGTGAGGAGATGTCTAGAATGATGAGTTCAACTTAAGGGGGACCCTTAAGTGAGATTGTCTTGTGATGGAAGTGGTTAAGTAAGATTTCCAAGTGAGGAATGAAAGAGATGATGGCTGAGGAAGTAGGAGATGGTATTTGTGAGAATTAAAGAGGACCCGAGAAGATGTGATGATGGGGTATGACAATAAAATATGGATGGTGATGATGTGGAGTAACGGGTGAGTGTAGGATGAATGATCATCCTTAAGAGGGACTCTTAAGTAAGATCATCAAACCGGAAGTTATGATATGGAAGGTGAAAGACGAATGTATTGGGTACATGGGTGGAATGGTTGATTGGAGTAGATGAATGTGAAGAGAGGTTTGGAGAAATAAGATGAGGGAAATATGATGAGATGAGGGAATGGTAGATGAAAAATCAACCTTAAGAGGGACTCTTAAGTAATATTTCCATGCGACGGGGATGGTTAAGTAGGATCACCAAGCTGAAGAAGAATAAGAATGATGAAAAGAAGTGAATGATTAACAAAGTTGATGGGAAGAGGGTATGACAAGATGGACTAAAGGGGAACCCTCAAGTAAATTTTCCATACTGTGAAAGTGTGTAAGTAAGATGACCAAGCAGAAGATGAATACTAGGAAGGATGAGAAAAGAGTGAGTGGTGTATGCCAAAATGGAACAAGAGGTGAAAGGAGGTGATAACAATGTGATAACAAGGAAACAAAGGAGTGTGACATGAGTGGATGGAGGAACATATGCAATATGGATGGAGAATGTAAAGGAAATCCTTAATTGGGATGCCCATGTTGTGAGAGTGATGATGCTAGAGCATTAAATGGAAGAGATGGAGTGGGAAGACATTTGTAGGTGATTGTCGTTCGATGGAATGGAAAATGGTGAAGGAGTTTCTACTGACAATGGGATCTTGGGAAAGGGTATATCTCAACCAAGATGCTGCGCAAAAGGGGTGTTTAATAAATATCATCAAGCTGAAAGTGAAAGAATGAAAGGGGGCCAAAATGATGAAACAGACGGAGGAAATGATGTCAAGTAAAAGAACAATAGGGGAAAAACCAACAATAATTATTAGGGGTGAAAAATGGGTGAAGGATTGAAGAAACAATGGAGAAGGATGAAAAGGGTGAGAAGAGTAGTGGGTAATGAGATGGGGTGAATTTTAGGAGAAAATTTGGTTGGTAAAGGATACTAGGAGGAAGGAATGGCCAACCGACGTGATTCCGAATGAGACATTTTCCATAATGACAGGTCTACTTCAAGTAGGATTGCCATGTTGCATGAGTAGTTAAGTAGATGTGCCAAGTGAGGATGAAAATACTAGAATGGTGAAAAATATTATGTTTGCGCTAAGTGATAGACAAGACTAAGAATGGTGAGAAGGGTAATGGGTGGATAATTGACAAGAAGATAAGGGCGGTGCGGGAGGATGGATGGAGAAAGGTCATGTTGGCCATGGTGGGGATGAGGAGTTGTTGGATAATGAATACTACTTGAGAGATATCCTCAAGTAGAATTCACAAACTACAACATAGATCAAGTATAATTCCCAAACCAAATAGTTTATTAGAGAGAGTTTTTAGAAATAGTAACAGATTTCATGGATTTATATACAACGTTAATAGAGGACATCCTTAAGAATAAATATATGGATATATATTTTATGATTTGAAATTTTATCGCTAAGAATGTGATTGTGATAAAAGGTGACTTTGATGAAATAAATGACACGTGACCATAGTAAGGGGCATGTAAGAAAACCATGCTTGAACTGGATGGGAGGTAAACAAGAAAGGGTATCACTCAAGGCATTGCACTTGCAGCCAATAACATGTGTTAGTACATAACCAATGACATTAGTTATACCAAAAGATCATGAGGGAGATATGGATAAAATATTCTCATAAACCTAATGTCGACATGACAAGGGGTTTGAGATGTAACTTGTATACGGAAGAGGGTTCTCCAAATGTGGTGTTCCCTAATCTATGCCCCAAATTCTGGTAAAGGGAAGAACAATAATAGAAGAAAGTTGATCAATGCGGGAAGCTTTATGAAAATGTTGATAAAAGGAAGGTTAATCAATGTAGGAAACCTTCCAAATGCCATAATAAAAGAGTGTCCATCCTTCAAGGGTATGGTCTACTTTATACATAATATGGATGGCAAGAATAATATTTATGATAGTCGTCCTTCGAGGGATCAGTCTATTTTTTATAGCTTTCATTTTGATTTTTGCATACATGTATTTTAGCTTTACATGGGGGAGAGTTGGGAATAGATAAGTAGACCACCTAGGAATGGATAATGAATGTACAAGAAACATCATTGGACCTTTCACATGGCTTCAATAGGTGGATGAGAGAGTGATGGATATAATGATTGTGGAAGTCTCACCAAATGGTAGAACCTATCCATATTGAATATGTTATGAACAGAGCCATGGTACTCATATTTAAGGTCATATAAAAGTAGTGATGGTAGACCACATAGTTCATATGATTACCATGATAGATGGAAGGGGATAATGATGGAGGAATGAACTAAAGATATGACTATCTTCTCAAAAGTACATGTGCTAACAATAGAATGGTTGTAAGTGCAATGAATTAAGAGGTTTAGTTTCTAGTTTACCATCAAGGGAATCCAAATGATACCTCTTGGACCCGTACTTATGCGTGATAATATATGGTCTGATCTAGTTGGGAGAAAACTTTCCCCATTAGCTCTTTGATTAACGTTGTGTCCGAGATAAGAACTTGGTAGGATGGGATACAATGAGATAGATGGGCAAAGGTAAAAACCTATGCGTCCCTTTAAGGAAGCAAAAAAATATGTATCCCTAACAAGACAAGTAGATGGTCCCCAAGGGAGGGACGAAACTAACCACAATGGTGGGTTTAGGATGAGAGTGAAAGATTGATAAGATGTCGTGAGACGAGATAAGATGGAATCTATGTGCTGCCTTTAGAAGTGAATATACAAGAAAAGGATATGCATCCCAACAAGATGAAACATGGCCATAAGGGTAGGTTTATGATGGAAATATGGTGCCTCAAGAGAGACACAATCATGGCCACAAGGGTGGACTTGAATAAAAAAATATGGTCCCTCAATGGAAGGAAAAATATGGCCTCTAAGGAGGAATTAAGATGAAAATAAATGGTCCTCTATAGGATAGATGCATATGGCCACAAACGTGGACTTAAAATGAGATGAAGATTTGGACATGGTTAGTTTAGATTGGATGAATTTGGATGAGGTAAATAAAACAATGTCAAGGATTGAAGTCCTCCAGGTGTCAAGGGGGTTGTTTAGATATGAAATGAGTTAATATATGGATGATATGCTCAAGGATGAGAGGATCTACTCCCCAAAGAAAAGATATTATATCACCGTAGGAAAAATGGATGTCGAAAGATGTTGGATGTCGATGATAATTTTAGATTCGATTAGGTAGATGAGTTTTGGATCATATTCACACAATATTTATGAATAAAGGAGGATCCTCTGTATGAGGAATAATATTTGAAGAAGAGATGTTAATGGAGAATGGAGGAGGGGACTTAGAGACTTCGATAGATGTAGAGTTAGTTTTGGATAAAATGGTAGAGGGACAATCCTTGAAAAGGTCGTATCTTCAACGAGATCATGGATGATAAGTATTGAGGGCCTTACAACATTCAATGTCATGACCTGGGGTATAATGGTAGACACAAATGAGGTGGGAATAAAACCACGATGGATTCTTACTATTTGGGTCAAATGCCTTAACAAGTGGAAGCCTGATGGTGGAAATTTGTAATAAGTGTTGACGGGATTCCGCATAATATTCAATTGTTGCATTAGTATATGTATTTTTGGAATCTTTAGACTTGGATTGGGATGCAAATTCTTGGGATGTGGTTTTCTGAGTTGTCTTGGAGGATTGAGTCATGTCATTCCATAGTTTTGATTCTGTTTTAATGACACTTGAAATTTTAGAGGAAGATTCGGATCTCGAAGGAATGTTGGATGGTTTTGATTTTGGTTGGTGGAGTGATTGTGATGCCTTAAATGGAGAAGGTGGCCCTAGAATAGATTGATTTTTCCCTAAAATAGATGATGTAGATTCGGTATTTGTTGGAGGAATGTCTATATTCTTTTGTGGACGCATAAGAGATCATTGTGGAAGTGTACCAAGGTTCTTAGATTTGGACTGCGAAGGAGCATTCTTAGAAGGTATGACGATGATTTTAGACGGTGGATCTGAAGGTTGTGTCGTAGTTGATACGGGTGGAAGGATTAGTTTTTTCATGATAATGTCTATTGAAGGTTGGTTTGATGTGGAAGTATCTATAGATGAGATAAGAGGATCATTTGAAGTTGTTGCAAGTTGAAGTGCTTTCCAATATTCTTCAAATGATGTGGAAGAAGAGGATGATTTGGTCATGGTCAAAATAGTTGATGTGATTGGTGTGTGTAGAAGTGTGGAAAGATAAACTAGAATAGAATCTATAGATGGCATGATAGGTGAAGTTGGAATAGATGTGGATGGGGGAGTCTTAGGAAACCCAATGGATGGGGATGTATAAATATGAGTTGTATTGGTTGTGGATGGGGAAGGATGTTCCCCATGAAAGAGGAAATCATCTTCCTCAATAAGGTCATGGATGATGGTCTAAAAGTCCCTATAATGCTCAATTTCGTGGCCCCGAGAGCACGATGATAGGAAAAAACATGATTAGGATTCAACCATGGAGGTTTCTTATTGTGAGGGTTAAAGTATTTGATGGGAGGAAGTGTGATCATAGATGTTTGAATTAGATGTTGAAGGATATCTGCATATGACCCGATCGAAGTGTAAAAAAGAAGATAACTCTTATGAGTTTTAAGATGATGTTTTGGCTTGGATTTAGGTAAAAATGTAGAATAGATGGGTAAATTATGTGTCTTGGAAGACAAATAAAATTTGGTTGGAGGATTCGAGTGTTTGGATTGGGATCTATCATTGCGAGATGTCCTTTCTTCGGAAGTCTTAGAATTGGATTTGGATGTGGATGTTTGGGATGTTGATGTATGAGTGTATTTGGATGTCGAGGATGGGGGTGAATTACTTTGAGGTTTTGGTGTTTTAGTTTCAGTGTTAGTGTTAGGTGATGATTCGGGGTCACGTGGACCGGATTGAGATGTCACTCGAATAATTTTCATGGACAACGAAGGATCCTGTTTAGAGAATCTTCATTTAGAGGTGACATGGTGGTGGAAGTTTTTGAAGAATGAGGAAACATTTGCATTGGGATAGATGAGGTCAAAGGTGTGAATGTTGAAGTGGAAGGAAGAGATAGATTTGGTTTGGGAAGGAGGTATCCTTTATTGATGAAGTCATGAAAAATGGCTTGAAATTCTCTGTAATGTCCAATATCGTGTCCAGAGGTATGATGATATGTGCAAACAAGGGTGGAATTAAACCATGATGGCTTATTGTTATTGGGTTCAAAGACCCTAATAGGCGGAAGTGTGATTGCAGAAATTTGTAACAAGTGTCGAAGACCTCCGTACATGA
This sequence comes from Taxus wallichiana var. yunnanensis, assembly GCA_018340775.1. Lineage (NCBI taxonomy): Eukaryota > Viridiplantae > Streptophyta > Pinopsida > Cupressales > Taxaceae > Taxus > Taxus wallichiana. Next base: position 94,543,480 of record CM031233.1, on the reverse strand, counting down.
TTCAACAAAAGCGTTAGGAGTTTCTTTCTATGTGTAAAATATCTTGATCTTTGAAGAAGAAGTGGATGTTTGAGATAATCTGGATGTTGAGGACAAATTTCAATCTTGTTGATGTCTTGATGACTTGAATTCAGTTTTGGTATTCATAGTGTTGGATGATTTCAATTTTAGTTGAAGGGGTGTCGGGTTGGATTGTTTAGATGAAGGAATATTAATTTCCTATCTAAGGTATTTTTGAGGCAATTTATTAATGGTTGTGAATTCTATTTGAGAGGTTGCGTCCTTATTAGGAACAACAATAATTTCCACTGGAGGATCCAGAGGTGGAGCTAATATAGGCGTAGAAAGAAGTATTTGTTTGAAAGAATATAAGGAAATTAAAGATTGATTTGGTTGTCTGATGAGGTATAAGGGTCATTTGAATTTATCATAGGGTGAAGTGATTTCAAAGGTTATTCCAATGATGTAGGAGAGGAGGAAGATGTGGATGTGGTCTCAATGATTGATGTGGTAGGTGTAATGACTGGGATTGGATATATGGTTGGTATTATGGGTAAGGATGGAATAGATGTGGATGATGGAGTGGATCAGGTATATTTAGGTGTGGAATCAATGGTAGATGTGGGTATGGGTATTTAAATAGGTTCTTTATGTACGTATTAATTAAATAAGGATTGAAATTATATGGTATGGAAGGTAGAAATGGATTTTTTTGATGGTGGATTTGGGAAGGTTTGTCTAAATATATCACGGAGTGGAGATCGAATTGGTTGGGAGGTTGTGTAATATTTGAAAGTAGGGACATAGTCGGATGGATGAGATTGGTGAGGTACATGAAGTGTGGTAAATGAAATAGGGGTGGCATTGGCATAAGGTGATGGGGATAGAGTAGGACTCTCTGGTTGACATAATTGAGAACTAGATTTCAAGCGAAAATATTTATAAATGGGGCTAGAAGGGGGAATCATGAGATATTGATCGTGTTAGATGTCCGAGGAGTGGCAATATTTGATGTGGTAGGTATGGAGGTTGTAATTATGGTTGGTGTGGGTGTAGGATAGGTATTGGATGGTTTTGGTTGTACAACACAAGGAGTGGATGGATAAGGATATAAGGAAGCTTGGTATGTTAAACTAAAGGATATGATTAATAGGATGTTTGAGGCGGGATTAACATATTTGATTGTTGTAACACACAAGAAGTGTGAATGTTGGTAGATTGCAATGACTAGATGGGTATTTAAGATGAAACAGAGATAGGATTGATATGACATGATGTAGGTGTAATAAGATCCACCAAATGAGTAGATTGACATGATTGAGGGTTTCACGGGACTTTTGACACAGAAATCATAGATAGGGATAGAAGAAGACTCATAAGTCCCTAAAGGAGCACGAGGTAGAGGTGTTTGAGGTATGGTATTGATTGAAAATGGGTTATATTTGTTTGGTGTGGTTGGTGAAAATGGTTTTTTGTGGTATATGGAAGAGGTCTTTGGAAATGTCGGGAGTGGTGAAAATCGTATTTGTTGATGTTATCTAGAAGGGAATAAGTGTGAGGTATCAATTGTGGTAGATTTTTAGTAGAATTGTTTGGGGTGAAATTTTGTTCCATCTAAAACAGACAAGTCAAGAAAGAAATTATTTTAGTGTTTTTTTTAGAAAGTATGAAAAGGAAAAGGGGAAATTATCATTGAGGTACCTAGGAGGATGCAATCTATGTCTTTTTCAGGTATGTTTTGGATAGATAATGTCTGAGGTGACTTCCTATTGGGTGATCAAATCCCAATCAATCTACTGGGAAAAGGAATGTTTTGTGTGTTAATTTATTTATGAAGTATCAGACAGTGTGTGACAAAATGTGTGATGCATAAGATTAAACCTCCTAATTAAACTATATGAGTAAGTAGGATGAGAGTTCTTTGTTAACCCTAATCCCAAATGTTATGCTCGATGAGGACACACAGAGGAAAAGGGAGTTGTGATGCAAAAGAAGCAAATAGAGAAAATGAGGAATACCTGTATAGCGCTTTTCCTTTTTATCTAGAAGCAAGTTGAGGTAAGAAAAGAGTAGGCTCCAAGCAATCCTAGGAAGCACTTTCCTTCTTATCTAGGTGGGAAGTGTTTGAAAACATTAATTGGTGACCAGTAATGTCCTAGGACCTTGAAATTGTGCGATTCACAATTGTGGATGGGGTTGGTGAGAAGAGACTTGCGGTGTGGTTTGGTTTAGCGATTGATATTTGACAACGTAATTTAGGGGTCACAAGTTCATAGACTTCACCTGCAAAAGAAAATAAGATGATTAGTTGACATGGTCAAGAAAAATGATATAGATGTTGTACGTAGAAAAATAAAAATAATTAAACTTAATTAATTAATTTTAAAAAAATCACCAACGTTCCTTTTTAATTAGAGTGAATAAGCGACGCAAGCTAAGCGATAGACTGAAAAAATAATATAAAGAAAGAAAATGGGTTAATTGATATGAAATAATTACTAATTAATTGTAAGGTGAGAAAGATATGAAAGAGAACATTAAAGTGAATGAATTAACTCCAACAATAGGAAATTATACAAATGATAAGTTAAGGAGGGGATCGATTGTATAAATTGAAGGCTTCATAAATGCGAGACGAACATAGAAAAATAAAATAATTTAGACTATATAGATGGAGTCAAATTAATAGAAATGCTAAATTACTAATGAAATGAGTGATGATATAAATTTCTATAAACTAATGGAAAAACACTAATGAGAGGGAATAATACACTATGATCTAACGAAATAGAAAATATCTAAGAAGACAAAAATGAACTCAAACGTCGGAGAATAAAAGCAAATAATTCGTAAATGAGGTAGTTGGTCATTTTGTAGTGTGTGACGTATTTGTGAAGGGTGAACGTACTGAAATAAAATTCAATTGATCGAATGATTAAGAAAAATCGTAATCTATCTATTGTTATGCACATAGAGTAACTAAGATATGAAAACTAATTGGTAGATGAGAAACTAAGAGATAAACTATGAAATGAAAAACTATGGAATGTGTTAACACATTTGAAATGATAAATGATGAAAGGAACTATAAAAATCTACGAACTAAACTATTAAATAAACTCAAAAATGCATTAGTCGAGTCAAAATTAAATATAACACTCACCGCTTATAAAGTGACGTCTCTATAGATTGTTCTCATCATTGTGGTCCATCGGCTAGGCCATTAACAATTTACTCAACTAACCACGGTCGATACCCCCACTTTTTATGCGTTGTCACTTTATGTAAAGTGGGATTCGATCCCACATTAATTATGGGAGGGGAGCCAGTCACGGTGCACCCTAACTTTGGGTGACTATTCGCAACAACACAACAACCAGACGAATCACAAAAATCCGTCAAAAGAAGCGCGCGCAAATTCTCTACACGTCCATGTCATTTGCCAGCTCAACAGACACGTGGACGTCCGTACGCCTGAGCTGGAATGTGAGGTGTCCAAAAATTCGTGTTTTCCCGCGCTTGACCAAATCCGGTGCATGTAAACCCCCACCGTTGAGATTTTGATGCCATTTAAGCGTTAACTGGATCGTACTGCCGAGGACAGTGAAATCCGGCATAGGGATATGGTCGTAGTAAATGTTTTATGCACCGTGTCGTGAAGCGAACGGTTGATTACTCCCTCCGCGGATTCATTGCACCTCGGTATGGTGCCACCTACTCCCAAACCGCCTCCAGCACCCACACCGTATACCGCTCGAACCAGCAAAGCTCGCACCATGACTTTGGAAGCCATCGGACCAGGAGGGGAGTGTTTACAGTTGTGGCGTGATAATTTTCAACAGCACAAACGTGTTCATGCTTACGGCTACGGCGTTGGGAGCGACTCAAACTTGTGACTTCTTTCTTCAGCAATAACTCAGTGTTTCAAAGACAATCCTTCTGGTCTGCCATCTTCAATCTTGCCGTGGATGCTTCATGACAGGTTTCGTTCGGTTCTGTTCTGTCTCATTTACTTCTTTTAGACAGACCCTCCTTAGTCGTTTTAAAGTGAATTTCAATTTGATTTGGTGGTTTTACATATGAGAAACTGACTGTTTTTTCTGTACGCGTCTTGCAGTGGTGGGGAGGAGCTCGTTCGGTTGACGGAGAATGATCCACGCAGATGCGGTATATTCCTTCAAATGTGTTTATCAACACATCAAAAAGAGCTTGGAAATTGTTTGATTCTCTTCAATATTAACAAATCGATTCGGTTCTATTAGGTGAGGTTTTAACCCTCACTGAGGCAGTGATAGAAACAATTACTATTACTTCTTCTGTACTGGTAGATGATGTTATATGTCTTCCTAGTTACGTGATTCCTTCTCATGAAGACTTAAACTCCTATTGTTTCTGAAAATTACAATATACTTGAACATTAAAAAACAGCTGGGTGATCCACAAAATGTGTCAAACGAAGTGCGTGAGAGTTGAATCTTTGTGCAGGTTGAATTTATATAAAAATATGTCAAACTAAGCGCGTGAGTATTGTATCATTGTATCGTTGTAGCATTCAATTGTGCTCAACCGAAGCGTGCTCAAAGTGTGATTTTGCTCTCACGTTTCCATTGTTGTAGCTATGTACACGGGACGCTTCCATTCTTTTAAAGACATTATCTTGTATGAGAGGGGATCCAGTCCGGTGCACCCAAACTTTGGGACACTAAACCTGAACATTTAAAATCACCACGTCATCACAAAAATCATGTCAAAAGAAGTGCGTGAGAATTCTCTACAGCCCCATCTCCTTCATTTGTTTTCACAATTGTGAAATCCACGCATAGGGATATGGTAAGTTTAACAACAAAGCTGCCTAATGTTTCGGCCCGAGATTTTTGTGTGTGGGTGTTTACACTGACCACCTGAGATTTATGCTCCTGTCTTGTGCCTTCTGAAGTGCATGCATCATGTTGATTTATGCTCCTGTCATATGCTCCTCTGAAGTAGATGCATCATGATGAAATCAGCTGATGTAACTTTTCCACTGAGGATTGGTCTATTTTTATTTTTTGTTGTCAATACTTGTACCATGTTTTACCAGCAGACATAGATTCTTTTTTTCCACTTACTAAATGATCTGAAATTTACGAGCAATGTGTGGATGTCAATATGCAACTCTTTTTCTTATTGGAAAATATATGCATTCTTTATGGCCATCATGGTCTATTCACATGGTTCTTGCTTGATTAGCCTGTTCTTTAATTTGGTTTTAGAGTTCAACATTTTACCATCTGTAGTTTAATCTCTATGTTATGCCCACCATCATTCGTAACAACAAATTTAATTAACTACATTATTAGAGGATTGTGTAATTAGGTTCTTTTGTATTCTATTGCTATTGTTGTGTGGAAATGGTTAATCTGAACTCAGAACTCGTCCATGTGGATTGGGCATCATTAGAAAAGTGTGGAGGCAAATTCCTCAATTGCAATATGGCTGAAAGTATGCAACTTGTATGTTTGTATGCAACCCTTATATTGGAAATGCAATTCTTTACGGCCATGAAGGTCTATTCACATGGTCTTCCATGAGTATTCTTTTATTCAATTTGGTTTTAGAGTTCAATATTTTAGGTATTTCTGTGTGATTCCTGTCATTCATGACAACACATTTTATTTAGTGCACTATCAAAAGACTGTTAACTAGTGCCTTTTTATATTTTATTGCTATTCTTGCGTGGAAAGTCTTAACTCGAACTCAACACATTTTTTAGTTTGGCAATTGTTTGATTCTGTTTGAATATCTTCAGTCCATGTGCTTCCAGTAGGTGAGGTTTTTACCCTCATTGAGGCAGTGATAGAAACTATTGCGTATTTCTCTTTTCTACTTGTAGATTGGGTTATTGGCTTCTGTGTGTTACTTTAATGACATTTACCATTGATTGTTACTCAGTGTAATTTTCAGAAACAATAGGAGTTTAAATCTTTCAAAAAGGTTATCACATAACTTGGAAGACATATATATTCATTCAGTAAACATTTCCATTGTCCATTACAAAAACATGGCCATACAATATACTTGGGCCATATAACTACTACTACTATATTGTACTTTTTAAATCGAAAGGCCAATTCCACACATCAAAAATTCAGCCCTCAAAATTAAATATTTACTTTCGAAAATATTATTTCCAAAATCCGAGGAAGGGCGGCGTTGAATCTGCAGTTGAGGTTGAAGCTGGGGTGTTACTTTGCAATTGCCTCCCAATGTTGACATCCCTCGTAGGCGTAGTTGGAAATGGATCAGAACTTGGAGAAGCATTCACTCCGACTGCAGTATTATGTGTTGAAACTGATAAAGGGCAATGTATGCCCATTAATTCTCTTAGCATTGGGTGTTGATCAGGAAAAGGATTAATTGGACTGCTCAATCTCCTTTTCCTTTCTAACTCTCTTCTTGCCTTCTCAAACTCCTTCTCCTTTATCTCTTGATCCCTTTGAATCCTTTCCTGTTCCTTTTTCTGTTCCCTTTCCTGCCTTTGAATCAACTTTTGGTGCTCCTTTGTTTTCCTTCTATATTCTTTTTCAATCTTTTCCTGCTCCTTCCTCTCCCTTTCAACAATTCGTTCAGCCTTCTTCTCTTGGATTTGTTCCTTTTTCTTTGCTTTAATTCATCTATTTATTTTTTTCTGTTCTCTTTCTCAACCAGAAGCTCCATGTACTGATCTGCTGTAATTAGTAGAGATTCCCTACTCAATCTTATACCAGAAGCACTATTTGACCTTGATGATTCTCTAACCTTTTCCACAGGGAGTTTCAAGAATCTACCAAGAGTTTTCTGTCCCTGGTTTGCCTCACAAGTTTGGTTCGAATCTGCCCCTAATACCCCTGCATCATTATCTTCAGGTTGACTGCCAACATAGTAGTGCACCAAATCTGAGTCATGAAATACTGCTGGTTGAGAGGGTAAAGAGAGGCTGACCTCTTCATTATTGAAGTTCAAGTTGACACCAAGATTAAGAGCTGCTTCTTTCATCCAATCGGGTGGGCTTTCTTCTGTGGGCAAAGATAGTGATTCATCGATTTGATTAATTCTGTTTGGAGTTTCCAATTGTTGAGCAACACATTCATTTATATTTATCTCCATCTGCTGAGGTTCTGATTCTTTCTCCAATTGTGTGTTAGGGACCATCTGAACATCTTCACTTCCCTCTAAATCAACCCTAGATAGATGAAGCATATTTTCTGCTGCACCAGCATCATCTTGAAAAGATGTGTCAAATGTTCTGCTTGGTGCCATGTCTTCATCCAAGGCATTGGGATTAAGAGGCCATATCCCTGTTCTTTTGAATCCTGATTTAATGTTGCTAGGTGTAAGAGCCATTCTGAATGCTTTGCTCCCTAACTCTGCTAATTCAGCCCTTTTCACATCTATCCCATGGTTTGCAACTATCCATTTGCGTCTCTCCTCCTTGAAGTATGTTTTGAATGGAGCAAAGACACTCACATCCAATGGCTGTAATTTATGAGAGGTGTGTGCAGGCAATGTTAATAAATCAATCCCCAAACTCCTGGCTTCTTGAATTGTCCCCAAAGCAACATGTGAACCATGGCCATCAAAAATTAGTAAATGCCTATTGGTAGGAGACACTCCACCAGGTATAGATGATGCAAAGTGATGTAACCAATTCATGAATAAATCTTTTGTCATCCATGCATGTGATTGTGTTGCCATGCAAGCTCCGTGGCTCATGAACCCTGCAATATAATTTTCTAAATGGCTCTTCCCCTTAAAAAGATAGAATCCTGGAATACTTTGTCCAGCAGCATTTACACAACACAAAATGGTAATCCATTCTCTGCTTTTTGGGATGATATATGGCACACTCCTACTACCCCTTTTAGCAAGCACTCTCATACCGCAGTTCCTCCCTGCTTGTAATCCAGTTTCATCACAATTCCATATTCGGTTTGGTCCATATGGGTTGGCCTCATAAGCTTTAGACAAATTAATGTAGAAGGAACTGACAATTGATGGCCTCAAACACACTGCTCGATCCTTATCAAGCCCTTCAGCTGTCCTTAATGTTAGATCCGGGTGTCTTTTTTTAAAACCTGCCCACCATGACTTACCCGGAAAACCATCCGTGAATGGGTTAGACCTTGTTTCGCAGATTTGTGCCACACATGTCTTAAGTTGTATAATTTCTAACCCATGTCCCATGTCAGCCATTTCATGACACCAACTCACTATCTCCATCTCTTCTTCTTCTGTTAGAATTGTTGGTGGACCCTTTCTTTTAGTGGTGGTAATGCCCATTAGCCATGAAGTAAGGGTGGTTGCTGGTATACCCCATTTTTTTGCAGCAGCGCGTGTAGAGTATCCATAATCTTCAACATCTTTCATGGCATTATTCATATCAGACTTGTTCCAATCAGATCTTGGCTTTGACACATTTTGTGTTGAAGGGCTCACTCTTATTGCTTGGACATTTACTTCTTCATGTGGTGTGTCATTGGCATCTTGAGGTGGGGTATTGATAGCCTCTTCTTCACGTTCGTCACTTGGCGGAAATCTTGCTCCCCTAATTTTGGCACATGCAGGTCTTACTCTTTTTGGAAGCTGCCTTCTCCTCATGATGTCAATAAAAACCTGCTAATATAGTTAAATTCAACAAACCGATGTAACTTACAACAATGAGATATTCAGCATATTGAATCATCAAACGTAATTCTCAAGTGCAGCCATTTGATATGAGTGCCTATGTTCTGAGCAATGGATACTTCAAAAATCAAAGGTAGATGAATATTCACAAGTAATTCTGAGCTAAATTAATGAAACTGTATACTTTATGCTGCCTCTAAATGTAGATGAATATTCAAAAGTAATTGTGAGCTAAATTATTGAAACTGTATACTTTATGCTGGCCAAGTAATTCTCTACAGCCCAATCTACTTTGCAAACTAATTCATGTAAGATGTATATCAACAAGTAATTCCAGTCTAAAGTAATGAAACCTGCAGATGTATGTGTACTATTAGATTTATATTTACAAGTAATTCCAGGCTAAATTGAAGAAATATGTATATATATATGCTTACAAAAAATTACATGTTACACAGATATTTTATGCTGCCTTTTCATGTAGTTGTATATTTTATGCTTCATTTTCACGTAGCTGTATTATTTATGCTGCCTTTTTTGTCGTTGTATATTCTGTAGATGTATATTTAGATCCAGATGTGTATTCTGTAGATGTATCTTTACAAGTAGATGTATATTTCTTATATATCTATTTGCAAATACAGAGCCTTTCCGTAATTCAACCTGGAATTTCTTGTAAAAATACGTCTGAACACACGATTCGCTTGTAAATATGAAGGCTGTTTTTCTCTTGAGGGGGATAAGGCTCTGGACCGGATGGATTCTCCATTAATTTTTTTCAAATTCTGGAAATATGCTCGGAGGATCTTCTCAAAGCGGTTAATGAATTTTTTAGATCGGGAAATCTTCTAAAAGAGCTCAATAACACACACATTGTGCTGGCACCTAAGAAAATGAATGCAAAAGATTTCAAGGATTTCAGACCCATCAGTCTGGTTAATGCTATTTTTCGAATCTTCACCAAAATTATTGCTTCTAGGCTGCAGCTCATAATGAAGGATCTCATCTCAAAGCAGCAGAGTGGCTTCATTAAAGGCAGGATAATACAAGACGGTGTGATTATGGTACACGAAACTATGCATTCTATGGAAAATAACAAAAAGGCTAACATGATCCTTAAGCTCGACATGAATAAAGCCTTTGACAAAGTTTCTTGGGTCTTCCTTGACAGGATTCTATCTAAATTTGGGTTCACAGAAAAGTTTAGAAAAATTGTTAAATCATGTATATCTACAGCCAGGTTCTCTGTGGTTGTTAATGGAGAGCCTGTGGGATTCTTCACCAGCAGCAGAGGTCTAAGGCAGGGAGACCCCATCTCCCCCCTTCTCTTCATCCTTCTGGCTGACAGCCTTAGTAGAACAATTAGCAGAGCGGTGGAAGACGGCCTTTTAAAGGGTTCTAAACCCACTTCTCTCAGCCAAGCTGTCTCTCATCAACAGTTTGCAGACGACACTATCCTTCTTCTTCTGGCCTCAGTGGTTGAAGCTAAAGCTATCAAGGCTCTTCTGCAGCTTTATGAATCTGCTTCCGGGCAAGAGATCAATTACGACAAAAGCATCCTTTTTTTCTTTAACACCCCTGAGGAAAGACAACTCAAGATTGCTAAAATTCTGGGCTGTAAAATTGGTACTCTTCCAGCAACGTACTTAGGCCTCCCTCTTGGCACGAAGAAAGTCTCTCACACGGTGTGGGATGATTTATTGACGAGATTTCAGAAAAAAATGGCCGGTTGGAAAGGGACCACTCTCTCTAGTGCTGGTAAGTGCCTTCTCATTAAAAGCACACTCCAAAGTTTGCCCATATATATCATGTCACTATTCAAAATTCCTTCCTCCTTCAGAGAGAAAATTGAAAGGATTCAGAAAAAAATTTTATGGCAAGGCATGGAAGAAAAGTTCAGATTTCACCTTGTGGCCTGGGATAAAGTCTGCACCCCTAAATCTAGGGGAGGGCTGGGAATAAAAAATATTGAGAAAATGAATGAGGCACTCATTGCTAAGATGGGCTGGAGATTGCTTTCTGAGAAACAACCCTGGATTGATGTCATTAAAACAAAATACTTGAATCAGCAAGCTGTTTACTCCTATCTGCATGATGAGCAACTCCCCAATGGTTCCATTTTTTGGAATAATCTGGTTAAGAGTAGAAACTTCATTAAGAAGGGAAGCAAATGGAAAATTGGGGATGGCAGCGACATTAACTTCTGGGAGGATAACTGGTCCAATGATAATCTCTTGGAGAGATTTGGGACTGCTAAGGACAGTCTTATAAGAAAATATGGAACTAAAGTTAAGGACTACATTGATGGAAATGGCACCAACAAGAATTGGAAAAGACTTACTATGGAGAGTATTGAACTGAAACAGACTATTTCCTCCCTCCAAGACCTTTTGGATCTCTTCCCTTTGTGTCAGCTGGATTCCAAGGATGAGCTGATCTGGAGCAATTCACACGAGGGTAAATACTCAGTCAAATCTGGTTATACCAGTCTTTTCCACAGTAACCAATCAGACTTTAACTGGAACTTGATCTGGATGCCTGAGTTAACCCCCAAAATAAATTTTTTTCTTTGGCTGGCCATCAGAGGCAAAATTCTCACCACTGACAATTTGATGAAAAGAGGTTTTATCATTCCCAATTGGTGCCACCTTTGTAGGAATAACTATGAAGACATTAGACATCTGTTCATACACTGTGATTATGCCTTTAGAGTTTGGAACTTTGTCCTTTCCAAATTTGAAGCTCTCTGGGTGATGCCGGAGGATCTTACTCAGCTGTGGAACCAATGGAACCCACCATTCAGACATTGTGCTATCAGAAGAATCTGGAAATTAGCCATCCCGCATTTAATTTGGAGGATCTGGAAGGATAGAAATAATATAGTTTTTAGAAATAAGAAGCAGAATTTTAAACTCACTACTGGCAAGATCTCCCAAGGCATCAAAGAGGACATGGCCAGATTTAAACCTCCTAAGAACAATTGTTACCCTGAAAATGAAAAGCACATCTTATCAAATTGGCAGATCGGATATTGGAGCAACCCCGGGAATAGTGTGGATAGATCTTTGGTCAAATGGCATCCCCCTGAATCCAATTGGTTCAAGCTGAACTTTGATGGTGCCTCTAAGGGGAACCCTGGAACAGCTGCTGGAGGAGGAGCAATACGGGACCATAAAGGTAATTTGATTGTTGCATATGCTGGAAAAATGGGAATCCAAACCAATCATTTTGCAGAAGCTTTATCTGTTCTCTGGGGTTTGAGAGTTGCTCGGGCCCAAAATATCCAGAACCTCATTGTTGAAGGGGACTCCCTTAATATTATTAATCTGCTTAATCAGTCCTCTTCTCCTAGCTGGAATATCAAAGATTTTATCTCTGAGTCCATAAGCATCAGTCATACCTTCAACAGCATCAGAATCATACATACTTACAGGGAAGGTAACAAGCTGGCCGATGCAATGGCCAATTATGGCATTAATATAAATTTCACTATTTGGGATAATGATAGTATCCCTAATCAGCTTCACAACAGCATACATGCGGACCTTCACACGCAAACAATCTCTAAAGATATGCTTTAATCTTTGGAGGAAATCCATAAATTCTTCCACAGGTGCTGTTTTAGTTTATTTGGCGTGGCATATGATATCTACTCCAAATGATGGCAAGATTTTGTTTAGGAACTTCAAGTGGAGCCGTCTAAATTTAAAAACAGCGCACGCGGGAAGTACAATAGCTGTTGATATTCGGTTGCCAAGCTCCGCGAAAACCGAAGATAACTACAAGGTGAAAGCTGACAGGATAAGGGTTTTCACGCGCGACTTCACGCAGACTCAGATCGGCAATCCTACAGCCGTTCGTGGGAGGACCAACGGCTACAGTTCCCATTTTTATGCGACCCGTGGCAAGAAGAAACGAATCACTCTCAACGCCCAAAGGTATTTTGAAAATTGTTGTAACCAGCACATCCTTGTGAAGATGGGAGGGCCTCCCTGCCAGATTGAGCCGTGTGCAGACCCTGACTGGAAAGATAACACTGAGCTCTGGAACATTCTTAGTATTGGCGGATTCACCAACTTTGTGGAGAGAGTGCAAGGGCATGATCAAAGCATCTCTGTTCGCTTTGCCAAGGATTGGAATGAGAGGATGGTCGACTATGGAGGGCAGAAGATTCTTATTAATGACGAACTCATAGCAAAGCGACCGCCTCGGCTGAAGGATACCGCTTCTTCAACAAGAGGGTTATCAAAGAGGTCAAGAGAAAGATTTGTGGAGGAGGAGGAGAAGCTTATATTCAACACCGCGGGTCTGCTTGTTAATTCAATTCCTTCTCCGTATGATGAAGTCACCCGCATGATGATTCGCTACATATCCTTGGAAGGCAGGTTTGTTACTGTCCCTGCCAAGCACCTTGTCTTTTTGAATCACTTTCGTAGGAGTAGGTTGGTTTGCTTTCCCCACTATCTGTTAAACTCTCTTGAGCGCTCCATTTTGGAGTTCCAAGCATACCAGGCGGTTCCCCTTCACCAGGGCTTATTCTGCTTATTCACAACACTTGCCTTATTAAATTCCTCGGTCTCCCTTCCTCTCCCGGCCCGGCTTTGGGCTCTGTTGCTGCCAGTCCTGTCTCCCTGCTGTCCCTGCTGCTGCCCCCGCCTCCGGTTCTGATGCCCCCATGCAGGCTGCTCATGCTTCTCCTTCTTTTCCTCCTAGCTGCCCCCCTTGCCACCCACACTGTCTCTACTTCTAAACGTGTCACTGAAGCTTAAGACTCAACCTTGAGTCTCATACAGAGGGATGAACCTTTGGATGACATTGCTCGTGATCTGCCGAACATTAGTAGTGCAGGTCCCAGGGGCACCAACGGATAACCCTTGTAGAAGATTGGAGGCCTTAGAGGCCGAGCTTAAATTGCTTTGAAGGATGAGATAAAAATCTTGCTAAGCAAAAAGGCAAAAAAGCATTGAGGAGAAGGGAGCATTAGCGAATAGCTTGACTTGATGAAATATACAAAAAAGCTGACCTCCTTGACTCCCGCCTTGGGAAAACGAAGACTAGGCATGAATATAATATTGCAGCATTCGGGGCCATAGAGGAATTCATCGAAGGACATGCAAAAGTGTTTCGCAACTCAGCGGTGTCGATGACTCTTTGGGGCAATGAGAAAGAGAGTAAAAGAACCGAGAGGAGCTCGATAAGACGGATCTTTGCTCATATGACCACGCCTGGTATGTACCATGCTTGGAAAAAGTAAAGATGAGTATTGATCAAGCGGCCAAGAAGTAGTCTGTTTTACTCTTGCTTCTTGGTTGTAGGCTTCTTTGTTTGTTGCCGTTGTTTCTTTGTTAAGTCTCGTTTGTGTTCTTGTTTCTAGGCTTTGTTCTTTCTTTGTAACTTTTGTGCTTTGATACGGCTTCTCTCTGCTCCTCTCTCTTATTCGGGCTTTTAGGCCTCCTTTTTGTACACAAGGGTATAGTCCCTTTCAAAAACTATTTACCAATATTAAAAAAAAAAATTAGTAAATTACTTGTTAATAAACATCTACATGAAAATTACTGGTTGTTTATTACTACCATATACCTATGTGTGGATTTCATTGTCCTCGGAAAAGCAAGTGATTGTTTTAGTGATAAGTGGCGGTGAATACAGATGGCGTGGGGGTTCTACTAACAACATTTACGCACCATGAAAATTCGAATTTGAGACACCTCACACTCCGGTTCATGTGTGCGGTGATCTGCGTGTCAAATGTGTTAAGAAAGGAGATGGGGTAGTAGAGAATTCTCGTGCGCTTCTTTTGACGGATTTTTGTGATTACCATGTTTTTTTTAATGTCCACTATAATCCGCCAAAGTGTGGGTGCACCATGACTGCCTCCCCTGCCATAGAGCCTTTCCGTAATTTAGCCTGGAATTTCTTGTAAATATACGTCTACAGAACATACAGCTTCTTGTAAATATGAAATACAGATTTCATGTATTTAGTCTGGAATTACTTATTAATATACATGTTACATGAAAAGGCAGCATAAAGTATGCACCAGCAAGTGGAACATACATCTACTCGTAAATATGAAAAGGCAGATTTAATTAATTTAGACTGGAATAACTTATTAATATACGTCTACATGAAAAGGCAGCATAAAGTATGCACCAGCAAGGGGATACATACTTTGACTGTATAAATGTGAAATACAGTTTTCATTAATTTAGACTGGAATTACTTGTTAATATACATCTTACATGAATTAGTTTGCAAAGTAGATTGGGCTGTACAGAAATCTCAAGCGCTTCTTTTGACAGATTTTTGGGATCATCAGGTTTTTTCCCATATGCAGGTGGACAATAAAAAAAAATTAAAATTAAATGAATGTGCATCAATATAAGAACAGAGTTAAGAACTTACTGTATGTGGCACTATGATGTGGAATAACAGTTGATTATGGCAGCTTGGAACTGTAATTGTCATGCACTAGCAAAATAGCTCTAATCGAATAAAATTTCACAGGAATGAGAACTAGATTTATAGGAGATATGGAAAGTGTTGTAGTTGAGTGATCCTGTGCTTTTTTTTTTTGATTGGGTAAAATTGGTTTGATCCTTGTGCTTGTTTTTGATTGGGTGAAAGCCGATAGGGGTGGATCAAGATTTATGATATTTTATTTCAATACTCATATGTGAAGTTCAATTTGATTTGATTGCTCATTTCAATTCAATGTTTGTTTCTTGAGCCTCACATTTGATCAAAATATGCAGGTACATAATTTATGGGAGTAGCTGGGATGGAAAATGGTGACAAAGTTAATGCTTGAAAGACTGACTTGTATCACGAAAATGGTGCACTTTGGACTGCTGCTTGTGAGAACCTGGCCTAAAGTGTGTGAATGACAAGACCTTTTACATAGTAAACAGGGAACTTAAATTATGTGAAATTTGACATCAAATTGATATGATGATGTCATATCTATTTTGTATAGGGATGAAATACAATAATATATCCTTGTATTAAAACCATGTTGACTTTAAATCTGGCAATTTTTGAAGTGTAATATATGTTATTATATGTTTAAAAGCCACACTGACTATTCTACTTTTGACAGATTCATGGCTGTACATGAAAAGTGACAGACACATCAGTTTTTGAGGATACTTTGTACATTTATAGGATAATATTCATTCCATTATTAATATTTCTTGTGTAAAGGCGGATTACTCCCACTACCCTCACCACTTAATGCACCATGATTGGCTCCTCTCCCCTACTTTGGGCGGTGGTCTTTATTATGTAAATAACTGGCAGTGGATATTGCTTAGCAAAAAGTTAACTATATTTTCAGGCGGTAGTGGTATGGAAACGTGATAAGATGGTGTCATTTGATGGAAAATATTTAGCAGAATCTCTTTATTGACTCGTCTCTTTATTACAAATACTGCACATGGACAATGACACAATAAGAATCACGACAGATATAGTCGAGAATGAGAAATATATAGTTGGTTATGGTGTTGCGAGCACTCTTTATAGCCGGAAACAATTGGGAGCATCAAACGTCAAAATTTCGTGAGTTGGCATGGATATTCCCTTTCGCCTCGTGGAAAGAGTTGATTGGTCTAGGCAAGCTCAAAGAAAGAGTGATGGGTGCGTGAGACAACAATATCTTGTTAGAATTTCTTTATTGGTACAAATTTTTGTTACATTTAGGTGCTCTACGGTTGGTCCTATTGTACATGGACGTGGCTCTTCACATGCACAATGACAAAATGAGAATCACAGAAAAATAAACGAGAAATATATAATTGACTATGGTGTTGCGAGTACTATTTTATGAGAAATTGTAAGCCAATTGCTATAAAGAGATTGTAAAGTCACTAAATTTCACTGGCATTGTTTATCAAATGCGTCGTTTATAAATTTGTTTTAGATAATTGTAAGCCAATCGCTATAAAGAGATTGTATAGTCATTATACGCAAAGTTGGCATGAATTTGATACTGAGATGGAAACAGTTGGAAACATCAAGCAGGGGAATTTTGTGAATCTGCGTGGATATACGTGAGCATATTTTGCTAAATGAATGCAATACATGAATGTATTATATATAGAGATGTGATTGTATTGAATGGCTTATATATTTATTTGATATGTGAATATCTTCTAAATTTATATGAACATGATACCCATTTATCAGATTATAGATATATCTACAAAGAAAAATACTAGAATTTATAGTTACCAGAAAGAGCTAAGCCGTCAATGAATTCTGATTCAATAGGCAAAGATAATTTTAAATTCTAGGCCAAAAATTTTTACGTGAATGTGAGACTGAGTTGGAAATCATTGGAAATAGTTTCCTTTCAGTGGGTAACTGATGGTCAAAGGTCAGAAAATAGAGCCTGTAGAAATAATTGTATTGATCTATATATTGTGGAATATTTGGAGCTTGTCTAAGTTGAAATCATGGGCATGCAAGAGTTCTTGAGAGCTCTCGGGGCCCTGGTCTAGGTTCAACCAAACATGGGTTTGTAAAATACCTCACTTATTTGAGTCAATATGCACCAAAATACCAAATCTAAGTACAAAATAGGGGATCAGAGGTAGGATCCACTCTACACAATCATGATGGAGATCAAATTAAGACATGAGTAGCCCATTGTATTAATGATAAAGTTAATCAGAAATATTTATGCTTTTAGCAAGAGAATATGACGTTGAACTAATAGAAATAGAGGCTCGATCGGGAAGTAGCATTGAGGGAGATCGGGTAGAGGAGACACATTGGTGGGAGTCAGTTGGGGATGAGGAGTTGGGTACATTTGGGATAGAGAGTCAAGTCGATGGGAAGGATAGGGATAGTCAAGTGGGAGATGGGGTGAGTTGGTAGGGAGTTTAATGAGGGAGTAGTCGAGTGAGAATTGTTGAGAATATAACATATTTCTCTAAGGTAATGGCATATGAAGGATGTGTGCGTTGAGGCAAGGTGTACTTGAGGGCATGAAAGAATAGCGGAATAAGCATCATTGTAGAACACTTTGAATTCAGGACTTAGTCGCTTTGTGGATAAGGGCTATCCTAGGAGATAGCATGTTGAGCACAAAATGACATGAAGACTTACGGTCCATGCAATGGTATTTTGGGAACAAGTGACAGCTAAGCACCATGCATAATTTAAGCCAATGATAGGATTTCTACTTAGAGTCCACTATAGGAATTATATTATTAGAGCACTTACATGTTGTGCATCTTGTTGTAAACGTGTATGGATATTATTAGCATGTGACCTATTTTGAGAAGTGCATGGGTGGTGAAGGGTAAGTCCCCACCCCTATGTATGGATTTGCATAGTTTATGTGTGTGTGTAGGTGTGAATTATTGTAGAGTTATGCTACTTATTTTGACATGCGCAAGACTTATGGAGATATTCTACAGTGTATGAAGCTTCCATTTTTTACAGTATTTATGAAATGGATAATATTGGTTGGACAATGCTGTTAAACATGATTGAATCTGGTTATTGTATGATTAATCTTATTATAGTCATTATTTAGTTCGTCTTTTATATAATCTAAGATCTATATCGGGTTTATGCATTGTGGGTTGTTTACTATTAGTTATGAATTTGAATATGGTTAAACATCATCATGCTCAAATTTTGTAAAAGCAACTTTAAAGAGGGACCTGGTGCCTTTGTGTGCTTTAGGTGAGTGCTCTTCTTAGGCTAACTAATGGGCCAACATGTTTGGGTTATTCATGGTGAATTCTAGGCTACATCATTGGTTCAGTTGTTGGGACCTCTTTTTCAGTTGTTTTCAGTATGTTGCGTGATGAAGACGTATCAGTTGATCTTGGCAAGTGTTGAGGAGTGGATACTAGATCTGGAATAAGAGTATGCTTGGAGATTCAACACTGGATCTGAGTTTGACGCACGCACATGGGTGGAACAAAATCTATATGATTTCTTATATGAAAGCTTCTTTGTTATCTTCCCAATAGATCTTTACAAGTGGCTATTTGTTTACGCGTCTAAAACAAATTGGAGGTTTCACACACTTGTCTAGACGTAAGAAGAATTTTAAGCCCTCTATGATGATGATCTGATTTAGACATGCGCTATGGATACTTGGTTTCATGGTGTTCTAAATAGCTATATTATGGAGTACTCAATTTCCACTTACTCTTTCCCTAAGTAGGCTGAGTTTCAATTTTTATGTTATCCCAAGGGAACCTATCTATAAGACATTCCACTGAAATAAAAATCTTGATGGTAACCCTAAATTTAGAAGAGAAGTCAATGGATAGCTAAACCCCACCACGCGTGGGGAAGGAGCAGGTTTGGTGAAAGATGGTGGACCTGGTGGTAGAGAGGCAAAGAGAAGAAAGGCGGATCAAGTTCAATGAGGCACGTGAGAGGGATTCAACAAAGTAGTGTGAGGTTGCAGAGTGGATAGTGTTGTGGAGAGAGATGGCTCGTAAAGGATTTGGAGCTCACGCAGAGGACGTGGAGCTAGAGCATTTGGACCCTCCATTTATGCAAGCATGACAGGGAACCCTCCTTAGCTTCTTATGATATCATGCTAGTAGAGACGACATGGGCCATGGGCGCACATCTGAATCTACCTGGAGACATAGCCCTTGTGCTTGGTTTTCTAGTTTATAATACAACAAGTAGTTAGCAAGATAGTTTTGGTAGTAGAGTAGCAAGAGGTAAAGTTGAATTATCAGCAGGATAACAAGTCAATCATATAAAAAGTACAACTATGGTCGGGTAGATGTCTCTCTTGTTATTTGGAGGTACCTTTTCAAGTGCATCATTGGCGCAAAACATAGGCATGCGGAACTTTGGACTCACATCTAGGATTAACACAATTTCACAGACTATAGGAGTTCAGTTTAGCACCATTGCTGGGACATAGGGCAGTGCATCCTATGGTTCACTCCCTGCTACCGGTGGGGGATCATAGGGCATATGTGGCTCTGGATCTGGTGGATCTTGAGGAAAAGGTAGCGCAGGAGGTTTTGGATCTGTTGGATAGAGTCCTCACCAACCCTAAAATATTTACATGGAGATGTCGCTTTGTCTTCCAGAGTATATGGGAATAGAAGATGTTGTTGAGAATTTTCATATGTGTGAGATATTGTGGCACACTAAAGGGATCGCAGATTCTAAGCATAAGGAAAGTCATTTTTTAACTACTTTGCAAGGATGCGCACATAGTTTGTATAGGAAGTTTGACCTTGATCAGACATGCGTGGATTATACAACATTATGGGATACTTTCCTTAAAGAATTTAATATCCCTGAGTTTGAGCAAAAAAAACTATAATCATGCTTATGGATATTAAGTAGGGAACTACTAAGAGTGTTTGGGAATATGATGCTCATTTCAAAATGCTTTTTTCTAAAATTTCTTATGATATTCATGCAAGCCAGCATGCACAAAGGGTTCATCAAAGGCTTGATCACACCTTTTAGGATGGCATTGTCACATAATACATATACGGATCCGAGTGAAGTGCTTTAAGTAGCTTTATGTGCTGAGGTAGTATGAAGTATAGACTATGGATTGATTCCATTCCTGGAAGCTCAGATTGCAGCAATGTCAAAGTAGTTGGAGAAACTATCGACCAATTCAGTGCATGAGATGCGCACGGGAGTTTGGTGTAAAGATTATGAGGTTGAGGGCACATTAAGGATAGTTATCCCCATAGATCAGTGCACTCATTATTGTTGGACTGCAAGATATGTCATTTAGACCATGATACAAGACACTTCCCATTGTTGCAACGTGCGATGAGGAAGAATGTATCTTGTTATTGTAATATTTTTCGGTCCATGGCTCACAATACTAAATATTGCAGGCTGATTGATCAGATCCATAATGCCATTGATATTGGTGTATGATAGAAATGAGTTTTGAATAACTCGAAGGATAAAAGTGAGCACCATGATCATGATCATAATCAAGGGTGCTATGACCAAAAAATTAAGGGTGCTTTGAGGTAGGCTGTGGTAGAGGTTGAGGATACCGTGGTGGATTCGAGAGGCCAAGCCGTGTGGCGGTGGACAAAGTGAGTTCCCTCATGGGACATGTTAAATGTGTAGATCACTCGACCACTATAGGTGAAAATGTCCTTAGAATATTACTTGTTCTTTTTGTGGAAAGAACCATAACTATGAAGAGCACCCGGACTTATATTAACAACTAAGTAAGAAGAAAAACAAGAGAACAAGGGTGCGGGGATGTTTAGAATACAACGCACCATGGAAAACCAACGGATGCCAAAGTTAGCAATGGATCCCGAGATAGTACTGTGAAGATTAATACACGCATTAAAATCACATGCGCCAAAGAAACATTACAACAAAATCCTACCATTACTAAGGAGGAGGTTTTACATGCAAGATACCCAGACCCTACACATCAGAAGGAGGTGTATTAGGAAACCATAGAGGTGCTCGAAATTTGTAGGATGAAATATAGTGTTTAAAGGAACAACATGTGGATGTTGGAAGAGATGAAGGAAGCTAGACTTTCCATTCGGATGTTGATGATCTAAAGGAAGTATGAAAGATATTGCATTGGGATAATATTATTCCATTACTAGGGAATTGGTTAAAGGGAAACACTCCATGCGCTAGTATTGAGAATAGATGGCAGATTTTTCATGCTAATCTCCCTCCCCACAGCTTGGATTATGACAAAGAGATCACTCTTAATTTTTTTGTGGATGGGTGGATTTTGAGAAATATTTTGATCAACACAGACGTGAAGTGAATTTTCTTACTTTATATGCATGGGTTCATATGGGCAAACCTCTATCATGCGCCATCTTCCAATGTGTTGTATATGGAAAATCAGACTAAGGCCACGCCAATTAGAGTTTTGAAGGATGCATCCATTACTATATAGGGTGCCAAGTTCACTGGGACTTTGAGCTATTAAAACTTACAAAGGAGACAACTTCCAATCTCTACTTGGGTGTCCTTGGTGCTATACGAATAATGTTAATCTACGGTTCAATATGGGATATATCATTTTTGAGAATAAGGAAGAATGAGTTATTATCCCTTTGACAGATGGTAAATATGCACCTTATGTTGAACCTTTAAGTGAAGAAGAGCTGAACAAAATTTATGTGTGTGTTATTCGCAATCCATAAGCACTTGAGCCATCTAAGGAAGGAATCCTCTAGTGGGAGGATATGCATTCCATCAGTGATACTACAAGTATTTCCTCTTACAATTGGGCACATGGTACCTACGAGATGGTTGGAGGTGAAGTAAGAAGTGCATTTGTGTGCGGAGGCAAACCCCGTTGTGTTAGGAGGATAGGTAACAACCTTGTACCCCGGTACACTGGCGAAGGAAACCCTAACTTATACTTGTGAGCCATGGAATTATAGTGGAAAGATCAAGTGGACAAAAGGAATACGTTAGTATATACCCCGTGCGGGATAAAGCAACGTCTTTAGTGGACGGCTCAAAGAGATAATATCATAGAATGAAGAGAAGTATGAAATTATCTATCAACCCGTTTTCTCAGGAGTAATGCACCTACTCAAATATGTGCATATCATGGTAACAATCCTATTCGAACTATGTTTAACAAAGTGAGATAATCTAGATAGCGGGGTAGGAAGCTTTACCACCTTTGTTGTTGGTGCACAAACTTTATTTCACCTTGTGAGGCTATGCGTGAGCTTGGTATGTTTATGTGGAGCTACATAGGTGGAATAGAATTTGGCAAGACTTGACTACGGGGATGATCCGAATTTTTAATACTTCTCCAATAAACCTCTGATGAAAGAGGCATTACAGGTTATTGAGCGATTGATTATGGGAGATAGTGCAAATGTTGAAGAACTCATTCAAGAGTTATTTGGTGAGTCAGACCCAAGAGAACATTTTGACAAAGTAGATGAGACAGATGCGTAACTACTTGAGCACGCTTTCCTTAAGAAGGAGAAAGGAAAGATGGTCTATATAGTGGATGATGGAGTAGAATAATTGGACATAAATCATTCAGAGGGTACATGTGAGGTCTTAGACAATGTGGATAAAAAGGTTCATGCCTACCATAAACCTATGAAGACCAAGAAAGTGAACATTGGAACAAATGTTGAACCTAAAAAGGCCATCATTGGGGGTTAATCGTATGATTCTCGAAGTGGCTAAAGTAATTGAGTTGCTACGTGACTTCCAGGAATTATTTTCTAGGGGTTACTATGAGTTGAGAGGGGTGCGAGAATCTTTGGGCGAGATGAAAATTAAGTTCAAATAAGGTGTGCACTGGTTAGGAAGAGACCCCGTAGGATGAACCCTAACCTACAAGTAAAATTTAAAGAATAAATCTACAAGATGTTGGAATTTGGAATTATTAAGCCCATAGAGGAATCGAGTGGGTTAGCCCAATGGTAATCAACATAAATAAAGATGGAAGAATAAGGATTTGTGTGGACTACGGGAGCTAAATGTTGCATGTGTGATTGATCCTTTCCTACGCCTTTCACCGAGGAAATATTAGAAGGCGTTGCATGGCATGAAATTTATTCCTTTATAGATGGATTCTCTTGGTATCATTACGTAAGAATTGCTACAGAGGATCAAGAGAAGAAAATTTCACAATGGAATGGGGAAGTTTTTCATACACCGTGTGATGCCCTTTGGATTGAAGAATGTACCTACAATATTTTCATACATTGTGGTTGAAGAGTTCAAGTATTTTATTCACAAATTCTTGTAGGATTAATTGGATGATTGGATCATGTATGGGCTTATCAAGGATCATTGTGACAACTTACGGTTAATGTTTCAAAGGTTCGATACAGGTTAAGAAACTCCTTAAATATCAAGAAGTATGTACTTTCTACACCTTTTGGAACTTAGCTAGGGAATATAATTAGAAAGGAGGGCTTGTTAGTAGATCCAAATAAGATTACAACCGTTTTAGGCTTGGAGGAAACCACTAGTCGAGTGAGGTGTGTGGATTCTTGGGCCACACAGGGTATTATAGAAAATTTATCAAAGGATATGCTAAGATTTCCACACCCTTGGAGGAGTTATTAAAAGGTAAAGGGAAGTTATATTGGAGAGAATTGCAACAACGCGTGCATTTAAAGCATTGAAGGAGAGGCTTACTACGGTGCCTATTTTACATTTTCCTTCATGGAATCTACCCTTTCACATACATGTGGATGCCTCTGGCATGGCCATTGGCACAATACTATATCATCCTAGAGAAGTTATTGTAGATCATCCTATTTGTTTTGCTAGTAGAAACTTGACTGGTGCAGAACATAATTATACAACTACAAAGTGCAAAGCTTTGATAATGATCTACACGCTACATAAGTTTAGACAATACTTTGTAGTAACACCTTTTTTGTTCTACACAGATCACATGACATCAAAATACATAGTAAAAATCTTGTTTTACAGGGGTGCATATGTCGATGGGTTCTATTATTCCAAGAGTTTGACTTTACAGTTGTGGTAAAGCCAGTAAAAGCTATTATGGCCTGCACCACTTATAAATAATTCAATCAGGTGAGGATGTGCAGAATATTAAAGATATAATGACATATGCATAGTATACATGTTAAACCATGCACCCTCAAAATTGGAGGATATCGTTGTCTTTTTATGCACAGGTATGGTGTCAGGAGGAATGAAAGCCTTAGAAAAGAAACAACTTGTAATTCGTGTCGCACCTTTTATGTTGATCAATGGCGACTTATACAAACTAGGCCGAGATGAAGTATTACATCGGTGTGTATTGGATCATGAGCACATGAAAATCATGGAGGAGGCTCATGGTGGTATTACAAGTGGACAATATGCAAGTGATGCCACCACGCATAATATTTTACTCATTGGTTTATGGTGGGAAACCTTGTACAAGGATTACAAGGAGTATTGTAAGGTATGTGATCATTTTCAGCGCCTTGGAAAACTTGGGCAGAGAGATGAAATGCCTTTGAGGCCTATAACTAGTACAAAACCATTTGAAAAATGGGAAATAGACTTTGTGGGTCCTATTTCCCTAGCTGCGCGTAGAATTGGGTCACGAAAAATTCACTTTTACGATTGTCTTACAATATGGGCAGAAGAAGCACCTACAAAGGATTGTACAATGGCTACAACAGGAAGGTTCTTATGGGAAAATATTCTTATCAGGTATTGATGTCTTTTTAGTTTAAAAAGTGATAGGGGCACTCATTTCTTGAATGAGACAATCAAGATATTATTGGATGAATTTATGGTCACGCACCACAAGACCACACCCTATCACCCTAAAGTAAATGGTACTCTTGTTGAAGCCTTCAACAAGATATTGAGTCGACCTTGATAAAAATTTGTGAAGTTGGAAGGAAAAATTGAGATGATAAAGTTTCATTTGTATATTGAGCATATAGACCAACCTATAAAATTTTGAATAAGACCTCACCCTTTCGGTTGGTGTTTGGTGCGAGTATAGTTCTTGATATGGAATTCATGTTACCTTATTTACGTATCGCACATGCGGGAGGTCTAATTGATGAGAAAGCATTATAAAAATGGATTGAAAAATTACTACAACTGGATGAGAGGTGTGTCATAGCATGTTGGAGCCGTAGTGAGAAAAATCTAGGTAAAAATCATGACACGACAGGCACATCAAGGACAAGAAGCTTGAGGTTGGGAAGATGGTAATTATTTATGATTCAAATTTCATGTGGCACCCAGAAATCTTAATATGTGTTGGTTGGGACCGTATGTTATCACCTACATACTTGAATCGGGTTCTTTCTAGTTAGAGGAGCTTGATGGAACACGCTTACCCTAAGCACTTCAACGGGAGTAGGATGAAGCCCTACTATAAATAATCCTTCATGGTGTTTTGTAATAATGCAATATTTCCATTTTGATTAGATTTCCCTTATTGTCTTTCATTTAATGTGTTTCCTTCTTCGTTCTTTATGCTTTGTCATTGTAGTTCTTTGTTTTGTGTAATAAGCGTGTTTGCGCACTGAATCGATCATAGTCTCAAGTTTTTTTATACGTAGAGGACTGCACATACCCTTAGTGTGGGATGGTTATCATTAAAACATGGGTACACATAAGAAAATATTGATATAGGTGATTTCTCTTGTTAGAAAGTGCAGATAGTATGGAAAGGTTTTGTTAGAAAGAAATTTTCTCCTAAAAGAAGACCATAGACCATAGTTGGAAAAAAATGAATGCACAGTATAACGTGAGGTAATTTGTGGCCATAAAAACTATTTAGAGGAAGGAACAAAGGTGAGGTGCTTCAGCGCATGGAAGCACATCGAAGGAGGTTTGTAGCCAAAATTTAGAAAGGCGCACTAGAAGGTTATAGTTTTGGCGTGCATGTGTATCGTGTGGAAATTGGGTAAATGGTCAATTAATGAGAGGATTGATGGTAGGTAAAGGAGAAATAAATGTGATAACTTTTCTCAACTCTATATAAGGACGTGATGCGGGTTCATTTCTACCTTTGCAATCACGAGTATTTGAGTGAGCTAATTGTGACCAAACCGCGAAAAATGTGTTGAGGTGCAGAAAGTTGTGAAACCAGCGAGGAGAGTAGATTTGTGCCTGATTTGGCTTGTGTCCCCATTAGAGAAGGATTTGAGTTAAATAGAGGCATGCAAAGATGAGAAATAAAGTGTCGAGTTTGAGAAGGATCTAGGGAATGTGGTTTCGAGCTAGGGCATAGGAGTTTGCTTGACAGAGGTAAAAATCTCAACTTTGTCTTATCATGGCACCAAGGAAAGCACCTGGAGTAGGAACAAAGGGGAAGAAGAAGGTAGAAACTAAGGTGGAGATCGAGGATGCCCCTGAAAGTAGGTTTTCATAAATGTAGTACCCAAAGGACGTAATCTTGGGACATGATTGGGATTCTCACGTTTGATGAGGCCGTAAATTGGCCATAAATTACCATTATTTTGTCCTTCCAAGTTACCTTTGAAAGTGGATTTAAATATAATCTAGAAACTTATAGTTTTCTTAAGATAGAATATAGGATATATATCTTCTTCATTCTTTAGAAATATTTTGTTATCTGTTTTGTTGACTAATGCTATTGATTAGTTGGGAAAATATGCAAAGTCTTGTGTATGCGAGGCTATAAAGGAAAGATAATGCTAGTATTGGGAAAATATAACTGATCATGAGCAGTACATCTAAACTTAAATATTATTTCATATTCATATTTCTCTTGAAAAATTATGAAAGTTCAAAAAGAATCATCTCAATCCAAGATTGCATGCAAAATTTATAGTTGTTTTAGTTAGCTTCGGAACCATTGGAGTTAGCTTTGGAACCTACAAAGTTAGCTCGGAACTGCAACATTAGCTCTAGAACCATTGGAGTTAGCTCCAGAACTTATAACATTAGCTTTGGAACCATTGGATTTAGCTTCGAAACCTGCATCAACAAAGTAACGTTAGCTTCGGAACCATTGGAGTTAGCTCTGGAACCTGCATCAATAGAGTAACATTAGCTCGGAACCTACATCAACTGGAATGACAATTTTTGAGGAATTGTGAAAAATTAGAGAATCCAATGGGAAATATGAGAGATGTTTTATTCATAGCAATTTTTTTAACAAAAACCTCATTCATATTTTCTACAGGTTTTACCAATGAAGAGAAATCTAACTTTCAGTGAGCTGTAGTCCGAGGAAAAGTGTATCAAACGAGCACTAAAAGTTCCATAAATAGAAACAGAAAAGTCAAATGGAAAATATGAGAGAGGTTTTTGTTCATAGATTTTTTTAACAAAAACCTCATTCATATTTGCTATAGGTTTTACCAATGAAGATAAATCTAACTTTTAATGAGTTGTAGTATGAGGAAAAGTGTATCAGACGAGCACTAAAAGTTCCATAAACACACTTCCATAAATACAATTTTTGAATTAAAAATAAAGGAAAGAGGAAAAGACACCTACAGTTCATAAAAGAAATTACATAACATAAAAAAATAGAAATTTACAACAAAAGGAAAAGTGCAGAAATAAAGAAATAAACATTAACACATTCATCCATCTTCCTTGGAAAGACTTAATTCGAACTTGCAAAATAACTTTACTTCAAATATTGGAAAGAAATAACAAATCTTTATTTCTTGAGAGAAAACTACATATCCGAGTGTGGAAGGTTGCATTTATAATTCATGAAAACAACCAACTCATTATTTTATGAAATATAATCTGATCTTATCTGTATTCCAATCCTAACAACTAAGATCTCCATCTCCAAAAATATGGAGAGATATATTATTAGAGTCAAAGTCTTATCTTACTTATTTTAGGAAGATTTGACCCCAAATCTTCTCCTTGCTTTTTGGTAAAAAGGATCACAATGATTTTATTCTCATATATTATTAGGAGGTTTTTCCTCAAAAGATGATTTTGACCAAATACCTTTTCCAATTTTCCATTTGACTTTGCTATTTTTTACTGTGGAACTTTTGATGCTTGTCTGATGCGCTTTTTTCCTCAGACTGTAGTTCACTAAAAGTTATATTTCTCTTCATTGGTAAAACTTGTAGAAAATATAAATTAGGTTTTTGTTAAAAACATTTCTATGAACAAAAACCTCTCTCATATTTTCCGTTTGACTTTTCTGTTTCTGTTAGTATGATTTCCTTTATACAAGTGTGCCTTTATATTCCTACAAGTGTGATTTCCTTTATGCAAGTGTGTTTACATTTCTGCAAGTGTGCCTTTAAATTTATGCATGTGTGATTTATTTTATGTAAGTTTGGATTGTGTTTAAAGGATCTGCTTTCCAAGATCTTCTTCTCTTAATGCATACAGCCTTCGGACACCAACCCGGATTGACTTTATTAATGGCGAGGATTGACGACCCTCATCAACATTCGCAGGAGTAAGGTAAGTGACTGCAATCATCGCATAAATAAAAACAAGGAATAATTGGATGCATTGTTAAGTAGAAAAACAAACAAGTGCATAGTCAACAACATGCTTGTCTATGATGATGCTAGAGAGAAATTGTTGAAGAAGGTAGGGGTCTTACAGCTCTATGAACTCCCTTAGTTTGGAAAACCTGAGAAACTATACCAATGGCTTATGAGCAGAGTCCATGAGGACTTATTTTATTTTGTGGGTAGCGAATGAGGATCACCGCGCCCTTAATTGCAAGCTTGACAAGTTTGAAGGGAATAGGGATAGAGATTACCAGTGACTTATCTAACAAAGAATATATTTTGGCCACCTACAATGAGTTGGGTTACACAAAGGGTCCACGTGAAATGGATATTTACAAGTTAAGAAAGTACCTTGTGGTACATGCGGCCGCACACTTAATCACCAAGTTGAATGATCAGGAAAGGTGGTCACAAGTGAACACCATGTGGTTACACATTGCTAAGAAGATTTCATAGGGGTAAGTTTACAACTTGGTGGGATACATAGTAGATACCATCATTGAAGAAACATGCAAAGGTGAGAAGATAAGTTTTGGTGCCATTCTATTATCTCTTGTTTTTGTTGAAATAGGAATGCCCGATGGGCTGAAGAACAGGATTTGGGAGTATCCTGAAGAAAAGAAATATCTAGCATAGAGGTTTGAGAATTATTTGTGTGTGTGATCTGAGTGGCCCATTCAAGAAAAGGGCAGAGATGTGGTATGATAGACTTCGTGCGACCTTCGAAGAGGAGTGGAGAATTCCTAAGGAGTTGCCATCAGTAGTTGGGAAGTCGGTACAATTTGTTGTGTACCAACACTTTTGCATTACATGCTTTACAATGAAGGATGGGACATGGAGTCCCTAGTGTAAAATCCCTTATGTCTTTACAAGATGCGGTTCTTCTAAACGGTAGTTCACGGTTTCTGATGCGCAAAGATTAATCTACAATGCAGACAAGGTAGACTGTGACTACCATACCTTGAGAAAGACTTACACATACCCAGGTAAGTCTTCTTATATTGAGAGGTTCATATCAGATGATATAACCATGAGGCATGTCAGTTTTGCCATTGGCGATAGTGGGGCCATGCTAATTTATATCCAGCTTAAGCCTAGGCTGGAAAATGGTAAGTATGTTGAAAATGAATTTATGCTACCATGCCGTCCAAAGGGAAAACATACAAATTGGAAGCCCTGGCAGCTGAAAATCCCACATCAACCTCATAAGAAGAGGAAGAAGATGAGCAAGAGAATAGTGGTGGTTTAGTACACAGGGGGATGAAGGCATCCCTCGAAATTAAGGAAATTAAACGTGAGATTAGTCATCCTAGGTAGCAACAAGAGGAAGAAAATTTAGAAACAAACACGTCAGCTTCTGATGTAGACCCTATAAATGAGGAACACCAATTTAAAAGGGTGTTAAGAAGAATAAGGACTTAGAGTGTAGGACCATCACAACCTCTATGCAGATCACCTCGGATCTCCCCTTAACAAGAAGTCCTGAAAAGAAGAGGAAGAGGAAGTTAAAGCTCGGAGAGGATGAAGAGGATGAGTCTGGTGAAAGTGCACCAGGCACACTGGGGTATCTCGAAGATACAAAGGAGCCCTATGATGAGGAAATGAAGGATGATGAAGAGGGGCCAAAGAAGAAGAATAGTAAATAGGCGAGCCATATGGAATTCCTCACTCCACACGAAGGTAAAAACCCACTATAGATTCCAGCGCAGAGTTCCCAAGGGCAACAAGAAAAAAAAGGAAAGGTAGGTGAGGACTACGTGACTCAAAATGGGGTACATAGAGGACACTAGAAGGATCATTCATGCTAGGTTCCATAGCATAATAGGGATGAAGGATTTATATGGTTGGGAGTTAATGGACCCAGAAAAGGCCAATGCATTGACTCAAACACAGTTGTCTTAGTCCATGCAGACACACATGGATGAACCAGATTATGATGTGTGCAAAGGGTCGTGTATCTCATGTCGGGTAAAGAAGAAACCATAGATTAGGAACATGATTGTCAAGCCTCCTGTAATGTCCGATGAGAAAGTAAGCAATGCCTTGGTCAAGGTATTTGTTGAAGTGGCGTGGAGGAACATTGATAAGGTCGCCACCATTCGAGTGCTACTTGAAGATAACAAGGATAAGACTACGAAATAAATCACTTAAAAGAAGAGAAGGAACGAGAAGAGGCAAATAATGAGGCCTTTGTTAACATGGCTAAGGAGCTTGGTGACCACATTTTGAAAGAAAGGCCTCATCTAGAATCTCAGGTTCCTGAAAATTTCCTTCTAATATGCATTATTTTCGCACTTTGGTAAGTTTGGTATTAGATGATGGGCTCATTCGAATGTCCTCACCAAAAGACCCTGTAAAAGAAGTAGCAAGGGAAAATGCCACTGTAGCCATAAATATTTCAAGTTTCGAGGCCTTACTCCAAACATTGAAAGATGAGCTAAAGAAAGCGGATCAAGCTTTGAACATGTGTGCAGTACAGATCACTATGATAAGAATCAAAACTATAGAGGAGGATAATGAGGCGTTGAAGGAAATGAAGGATGAGACACTTGGGAGCGTAGAGAGCTCAGCCCTGGTGAAACAAAATTGTGAGGCCCTTACAACATCCCAAGATCCACATAAAGATAGGATCAATGAACTTGGGAAACTTTTAGCACATAAAATGGACTCCATAGAGGGAATGGTCTCAAGTATGGTGCATGTTGTCCAAATACTGCAAAATGAGAAGGAAAAGATCACCAAGGATGAAATGGATGCCATAGTGATAGACATTCCAAAAATACAAGGAGTGCACTAAATGATTGGCAGACCTTGGAGGCTGAACTCAAAAATGAATATCCAGAGTTAGTCCTACCTACGAAAAAAGGATACTGCAGAGTAAACTTCATTCTTTTGTATAGTGCTTCATTCATTATTTCATTCCTTATTATTTATTATTGGAATTCCCATTTCCGGTTGGAAATGTGCATTAGTGTGGGGTAATGTTGATTAGATAACATATTTCTCTAAGGTAAAGGCACATGAAGGATGAGCATGCTTTGGCAAGGCGTACTTGAGGGTGCAAAAGAATAGCGGAATACACACACACCAAAACACTTTGAATTTAGGACTTAGTCATTTTTTGGATAAGGTATATCCTAGGAGATAGCATGCTGATCACACAATGACATGAAGACTTTTGGTCCATGTAATGGTATTTTGGGAACAAGCGACAGCTAAGCGCCATGCATAGTTTAAGCCAATGATAGGATTTCTACTTAGAGTAAACTATAAGAAGTCTATTATTAGAGTACTTGCATGTTGTGCATCTTATTGTAAAGGTGCATGGCTATTATTATCATGTGACCTATTTTGAGAAGTGCATGGGCGGTGAAGAGAAATTCCACACCCCTATATATGTGTATGGATTTACATAGTTTAGGTGTGAATTATTGTAGAGTTATGTTGTTGGTTTTGACACGTGCATGACTGATGGAAATATTCTACAATGTATGAAGCTTCCATTTTTACAGTATTTATGAAATGGATAATATTGGCTGGATAATGGTGTTGAACATGATTGAATCTAGTTATTGTATGATTAATCTTGTTATAGTCATTGTTTAGTTCATCTTTTATATAATCTAAGATCTAAATCTATTTTATGCAATGTGGGTTGTTTACTATTAGTTATGAATCTAAATATGGTTAAACATCATCATGTTAACATTTTGTATAAGTAACTCTAAAGAGGGACCTGGTGCCTTTGCATGCTTTGGATGAGCACTTAGACACACTCGTAGTTTTATCAAAGCACTATTATTCCTAATACTTGAACTAACTATTCTCCTCCTCACAAATTGATGACATACCGTCGCTTAGACCTATCTAACTCCCCTTTTTATTTATGACAATATTTTGTTCGTATTCCTCTTATAAGTCAATTAAATAGGCTAAAATAGCCTCTTCTTATCTCAATCCTCTTCTTATCCTCTTCTAGACCACTTCTATTAGCTTCTTAGAGTATCATTCCACTTCATTGGATCGATTAGGCCTCTCACAACTCTTTCAAAATCCTATTTTCTCTCTAAAACAAGATTAACTAGCCTAATCTAGGTTAACTAGTCCTACCCATGGTCAACCTCTTCTAAACCTAGTCAAATCTTACTTTGACTTGCTAAAAGTGATTTTTGGGATTTTTCATTTGTCCCAAATGCACTAAAATCTCCCACTTTCCCAAATGGAAAACTATAAATAGCCCACTACCCCCATCTCATTTCTAAGAACACTTCTTCCCTCTAACATAAACTATAGTATTATTGCTAGGATTAAGAGTTTTATTTCATTGAGCTATTTGCTTTACCATTGCACACACACACACAGCATTGAGTAAATGGGAAGAACCATTGGCCTTGAAGCCATTAATGGTGAGCTCCCATTCTCTTAAGCACAAATTGATTGCTTAGATCCTTATTAGGCTCATTTACTTAAGCTTTCAAGAATAGAGGGTAATTATATTTGTTAGTTTTCTTGTTTACTTCAAGTTTAATGCATGTAAAGTAGGAATCCTTGTTTATTTCTTATCTGATGGTCCATTGATTAGTTTTGCACAAAGATTTGGGGTTTCTTAAGTGTTCTTACCCCATTTCCATAGCTTTTGCAACCTTTCATTGAACACATTTGGCACGCCTGGTGGGACACTCACCATTGTCCTTTAAGGGCCATTTTCAAGCTTTTAAAGTCCACTTTCATGTTTTCTAGGAAAAATAGCTTGTTATCTACTTGATTGCATTTTTAAGTGAGCTAAATCATCCCTATTCATAAAGTTTTCATGGGTTTAAGCTGAAATAGGATTCTTTAACTAACCTCTAACCTGTTTTCTTGTCAAAAATTACATTTTCGTGAGTTTTGCAAGTTTTTTAGAGGGTACGCGCAGGTGTCCTGGAGGGGTGCATCTCCATCAAATCCCTAGTGTAGGCATTAAGCTTACCGCATACCCATTTGTTCATACTACTTTTGAAAACACATTTAGAATAGGTAGCATCTCCATGAGCCATCTTTGTCAACTTTTGAGATGTGTCTGATGTGTTTTCTGTCATCACTTGTATTTCCTAAAAAAATTCCTACACGCATGTATCCATTGAACTGAGAGCATCTACGTTGAAACCCTAGCGCACATATTTAGCAGGACCACATAGGTGTTTGATCCTACTATCATAAAACCCTGCCACATCCACGTTGGTTGGGGCATGTATCTATCGGCTAGGGTGCATACGTATCATTCTGGGTGCGCAGGCGTCTGTGTTAGAATTTGAAATTTTTTCTCTAAGCTGAAAGATTTTTTTGAGGTTTTTAATGTCTAACAAATCAAGTGAAGGTGTTTTTAATTTTAAATTAGTATAGCTTAAGTGTTTCATTTCTTAACTAGAGCAAGGTTTGTAAAGTGTGTATTCTCTCTCCTCGCACCTTCGAGGTGATCTTGAGATTAAAAGCACTTATACAACCTTTTGTCACATTTAAAAACACTTGTTTTATGTTTCTAAAAGTAAAATACTTTCCATATAATTATCTTAAATGAGTTTTCACATTGTGTATGCTCTTCCTTCACGCCTTTTTGTGATTTTAGGAATCAAAAGCAACATGTAAATTTTCTTTCTTGATATCAATATTTGATGGAAAATTACTAACTCATCACATACATGACCTAACGCTTGTCAAAGAAAGGAATTAAAAACAAAACACAAACCTTCTAATACACGTGTTTTCATACAAGTTACCAAATTGTGTGCTACTTAAAACCACATTAAGTTAAGCAAGATAAAAAACACACCACTTCACTTCACAATGTATTGCATATTTTAGAAAAGGGTACGTCCCTATCCGCTCAACTAAAACATAACCCCTTTGGCATAACGCATTAAGCTACAATAATGGGGGTGGTTATAGGAACCCTAAAGTAATCCACCACTGAGTAACCTCATGGATGAAACAGAAGCGCTCCGCTTACCCACTTTACTATTTTTTCATTGTGAGTTAGAGTCAAATTTGTTCGTATCATGACCATAGTGATGGTATGGTACAACTAAACTTGCACTAGTTGCTCATTGTATCGATTAGAAGGGGGTAAAATAAAGCCGAGATACTCCCAATCGGTCAGGTGTGACTCTTTATGTAAATCGAGCTTTCTCTAGAAAACTTGTGACACCTAGTTGAGAGATCTTGTTAGGGAGCCATTCTTCTTGGAGCCCACTTTGCTATTCCATTTTCATGTTGAGCCATCATGAAGTATGACTTACTTAGTTGGAGTCTAAACCTTTTTTTCGAATAAGGAAAAGAGTCCACTTAAGTTTAATCTAAGTTTATTTCATCACGAAAAATTAAACAATGACATCTCACTTAACTTAGCTTCTTTCTCGCCTTCGACGAGGCAAATCTCTACCCAAGTGGCGCTTAGTTTATTTTTATCTTTCGATCTATACCTTGCATTCTCGCTTACCAATTTTAGGGTGAGAAGAAGCATACCTCGCACATCTTATCAAAGATGGTATTCGCCACTTTTTTTTCTATTTAGCCCATCCATGTTTGCGGTTGGGTTGTTAAACATCTAAAGTGTGTAAGTATTTTCATATCTTTGATAGTCCTTTAATCTTGATTTCAAGATCATCTTCACTACTGCGAGTTTGGTTCATCATTTATCTCTTCTTGAGTTGATAGTTTTTCTCACATTTTAGTCACACAATTTTGGTACTTACATCATGTTTTCAATTTCTTGAGAATGTGATATAAGTCCCTTTATTATACGATCATGTTTACTCACACAACTAAAAAATTCTTGCTATAATTATACTTAGTTTCAATTCCAACGTCATCTAAATATTTTTTAAGAGTGTCGATATCACCTTATATATACCACAATAACATCATCTTGATACTAACACCTTGCTTTCCCGGTTAATGTATTAGGATAGTGTTGTCACGCTATACACATTCGTGACTTCCATTTTTCAAAAACTTAGCTTTCATTGGCATTTAAACTAGTTTTAGTATACTTCATCAAGAGATTGTGTCAATACCACTTCGATATTTAGGCCTTGTTAGAATTATAACTTGACCTATGTATTGATAGATATTGTCACTATCCATGCTTTAGGGTATAAACTTGGCATAATGTAAATTTGAGTGATCATTTCATCTAAGTGTTCATATGAGTGTTCTTTGATAAAAACAACTACATAACATTGCATCTAGGACACATATGTGATATTTCAAACATCATCTCGAATGACTTACAAAAACATGTGTTTAGGATTCACGCTAGATTTGTATAAATGTCAGCTAGTAATGCCTAAAATCACAAAGATTGCATCCAAATCAAATGAACATGACTTAGGAAAAAACCCTTTCGAGACCTTCCCATTTAGTGGAAACAACTTAGCACTGCTCTCTTTTCACAAGTTAAGGACTTAGAGCCACTAATTGACCATAGTGGAGAAGAGTTCATACTCTTTAGGAGAGCAACATAAATTAGACCTAGGCATATTTGACGAGCTCTATATTATAACAGAGACCAAGTACTCACAAGAGTCCTAGAATTAGGAGCTAAACTTCCACATGAACGTGAAGTAAAACCAAGGTCATCAATCACAAAATGGAAGAATGAGTATCACTCTTAGATATGGATAACCCCTTTGATATGGGGTATGCCTCTACTTCCGGAAACATCATACCACTATTGAAGGAGACCCATCATGATGACCTTATTACAAAGCTTCACGTAAAGTGAAGATTGAGTGCAAAGCCTCACCACCTCCCAAGTTTGATGAGGAAGAGGATCCTTTAGTTGAAGAAGAGATCCTTCAAAAAAAGATCTTGAAACTGAGCCAAAAATTAGCAAACCTAGGCTCTTCAAGAAGAAACGTATACAAAGACAAAGACAAAATGAAATCTAGTGAGTTCCACTTCGATCCATATATTAACACTACCTTTAAAGTGGCTAAAGGCACAAAGGCCAATGTCACCTACCAAAGAACAACTCATTCAAGGAGTTACAATTAATGAAATACATACTTACTACGTTGTAGGAGGGAAACATAGGACATAGCAGGAAATACTTGTATCAGGAACCGTACCCTTACCCATTCGGCAAGGTAATGTTATAAAACCCTTCCCAAAGCATTTTACCATTCCAAAATTTGACAAATATAAAATCAAAGGTGATCCTCAAGATCACATCAAGGACTTTTATATGGCTTGCCAAGAGGTCACATATAACGATAATTTCTTGATATGACTCTTCCCTCATAGTCTAAGGGCACTGGCATTGGAATGGTTCTTTAGCATACCCAAGGAATCCATTATAACACGGCTGTGTAGAAAGAAATTTGTACGACCTTATTCTTTCAACATGGAAAATAATATCACAATGAATGACCTCTACAATGCAAATCAAAAACCTAATGAGACCTTTGTATGCTTTTTACAACGATGGCGAGGTTAGGCAAGCCATTTCCTTGTGCATTACCAAAAAAAACCTAGTGGTCATATTTGTTCCTAACATAAACCCAGAAATAGCCTTCCATTTACAAATGCAATGTGGCTCAAACTTTGAAGAAGGTATAAAGAAAGGAATTCAAATCAAGAAGGCCCTCATCGTAAAGGGAACTCTTAAACCAGCCGTTAAAGACAAACATGAAACAAAATCCATAGACAAACCAAAGTTCTTCAATAAAAAAAACATGTCATTAGTGATGGCATTACAGACTCCAAAAGAGTCCAAGCCATGCAGACAAACCTAATTTTAAAGCTATCGCAAGGACCTCATCTCAAGGCACCCACTAAATGTACATTTACACTGTTAATAGAATCCCTATATGCCATACTAAAGAAGTTAGATAATGTAAACATGGTGGAATATCCAACTGTAGTAGTACCATACCTAGAAGATGCTCCAAAACCTGGTTGGTTCAAAGACCATGAGTATTGTGACTTCCACTATGTCAAAGGACACAAAACATATATAGTGCTTGATACTAACGTCATTACATATACAAGACCTCATTAAATATGGTAAAATCACCATAGATTCTCCCCCTGATTCGGACAAGGTCCAAATGAGAAAATGGGTATCTATAAAGAGCCTTTCCCTAACCATGTGGATAAAAAGAAAAGAAATATAGATCATGAAAAATCTTCCAACGACTATATGACTGCCACTTATATTTACCCTAATAATGATAGTCCCTTCAATTCCCTCATAGGATGTATTTATTCATCTGATGAACAGGTCAATACTATTAGGATCTTAGAAAAGAGTTTTACAGTAGGGATGAGATGTGTTCATTTAATCATACTTGACCCCTACCTATTCCTCAAGAAGGTCAATATAATTTAATAGACTAGTTAGAGAAAACACCTACTAGAATATCAATCTTAGATCTCCTCAAAATCTCTACTACCCATAAGAACATACTTTATAAAACATTACAAAGTTTAGGAGTCTCTATAGATGTAGATCCCACGCACCTCCAAGCCATGATTGCACACCTTGACTCCAATGATCATATTATTTTTGATCGCACCGCAATCTTGCATAATGACCCAGAGCATAATTTACCCTTATACCTAGAAGTGGTGGTTACCCATCACAAAATCAAGAGAGTACTTGTGGATGGTGGATCTGGTCTAAACATTTTAACTTTGAAGTTGGTTAAGCAACTAGGCCATTCAAAAATAGATCTAGGGGCCAAGACTATTATGATCATAGCCTATGATAATGAGGAGTGTGAATCAATGGGTACTATAGTAGTTCCCATGGAAGTAGGGCCAACTTGTCATGATACAACATTCCATGTCCTTGACTTGGATCTTCCATACAACATGCTCTGGGGTGCCCATGGATCCATGCCATGTAGACCATTCCTTCGAATTTCTATCATGTATCAAGTTATGTCATGAAGGTCAAATAATTACCATTCAGGGTGACCCATAACCATTCACACATTGTAGAGCATTGCACAATTTTTCTCGTGCAACTTATGAATGTCCTTTTGTAGATGTTGTTATCCCCCTACAAATGGAAGCTATCAAGAAATGGGTAGATTCAGAGTCACTCACCCCTTGTAATTAATATTTTCCTTCATTGGTCAACCATTTCTCTTCATGGGAGGCAACATCAGAAAAATATGGCCCAGGTGAGCCATTCACTCTTGAATAAGCTTTTTAATATCATATTTATCAAGATATCTCCTAGAACAAGAGGTAAACCTTATTTTAAGTTCAAGATTACTCAGGGAGCAATGCTTTAAACCATTGGAAAATTTTGTCCCTAGTAGTCTCCTATTAGAGGAAAATATGTTAGAAGATCCCACTAGCAGAGTGCTAGAAGGTACCATGGCTTCATGCCATCAATCCCCCAAGTATATCAAAGGCCACCGCATGATGTTTTCATGGGTTATAGTGGGTTTGGATGCAGAATCAATGCACAAGGCTGGATAGAGCCTATTCCCATCCCCCATTTCA
Source organism: Taxus wallichiana var. yunnanensis (assembly GCA_018340775.1). NCBI lineage: Eukaryota > Viridiplantae > Streptophyta > Pinopsida > Cupressales > Taxaceae > Taxus > Taxus wallichiana. Next base: position 94,504,388 of record CM031233.1, on the reverse strand, counting down.
AGTCTAATAAACATGGTCTGGGGATAAGACCTCATGATGATCCACCCTTTGAGATTGATGCCACTTCTTCTAAATGTGAGGACGACTCATCCCATTAAGATATAGTGATGCGATTCTCAATGTAGCCTCTGAGGATCTTGCCTCCACTAACCTATTCACTGATTCATCTATCTATGACCTTATCTAAATCCATTCCTCAAACCAATTATCAAGTAACCTTGTTTATCCCAATCTTATCAATTAGGATCAATAATTTCACGTGCCAATTGAATTCTTTGAGAAATGATGAGGCATTTACAAAATTCATGGGACTCAGGGATTTTATTCTAGTTGGGGATCACAAGAAAGGATTCACAATTCAACTAGATAACCTTGAATACTTTGGAGAAGAGGAAGAGATGTGTGGATGTTTGAATAAGAAGATGGTAAAAAGAGTAAAAACACTTCAGAGAATCCTTGCAGAAAATATAAACGCAAGTCTCATAGTGAAAACTCTTTGAAGCACTCATAGATAAGTAAAACGAAGAGCATGTGGATGAAATGGTTTATCCATTTAAATATGATGATGAGCTACCTAAGGAGGTTGATCTTACTCTTCCCCCTGATCCTACGCAGATGGAGGATGCTTCTAAGATTCTTTTGAGGAAACAATCAATGTCAACATTGGCTCTGAGAGAACAAACTAGAATGATAAAGTTGGGAGTTTCACTCTCATCTCAAGAATAGAAGGTATTTTTAGATCTATTAAGATAATATGTGGATATATTCACATGGACATACGTATATGCCTAGTTTGGACCCATAATTGGTCATGCACAACCTCATTGTACATCCAGATGCCAAACCCATCAAGAAAAGTTGAGAAATATGCACCCTAAAGTTGCCTCCTCATCAAAGAAGAATTCAAAAATCTATTAGTTGTGATTTCATTAAGCCCATCGACTATTCAGATTGGATATCTAACATAGTCCCTCTGCGTAAAGAAACTTTGGGATAAGGATCTTCATGGATTTCCATGACATCAATAAATCATGTCCCAAGGATGATTCCCCTTGCCTAACATTGATATGATCGTTGATTCCACCACTGGTTATGAAATGTTGTCCTTAATGGATGGTTTTTCGGGTTATAACTAGATATGGATTGCAGAAGAAGATCAACATAAAAACCTTCATCACCCTTGGGAAAATTTTTCTACAAGGTCATGCCTTTCAGACTCAAGAATGTCGGGGCCACCTATCAACGAGAAATGACTATCATCTTCCATGACATGATGAATGACATCATGGAAGATTATGTTGATGAAATCCTAGCTAAATCCAAGAGTAGAGGAGAGCACCCTAAAGTGTTGAGACGTATTTTTCAACATCTCCAAGATTATAAGGTGCGCTTAAACCCCAAGAAGTGTGTCTTTGGTGTTTTATTAGGAAATCTCATGGGTTTCATAGTTTCACAAAGAGGAATAGAATTAGATCCTACAAAGGTTACAACTATTATAGAAATGCCTCCTCCTATAACTCTCAAACAATTGAGAATTTTACAAGGAAATATTTAGGCCATCTACCATTTTATTTCACAACTTGAGGATAAGTGCCACCCATTTACACATCTACTAAAGAAGGATGTTGCATTCAACTAGGGGACCGACTGTCAAAAGGCATTTACACTACTTAAACAAGTACCTTATCAACCCACCTGTACTCATGCCACCTACCCCAGGTGAACCTCTCCTCTTGTACATTTCTACTACCTAGTTTGCTATTGGTGCACTACTTTCCCAATATGACCTAGACCATAAAGAAAGGGCAGTTTATTATCTCAGTCACACCTTGATTGCTTATGAGTTAAATTACCCACAAATTGAAAAAGCCTTTCATGTAGTTGTCTTTACCTTCCAAAAACTATGCCATTATCTCCTTAAAAATAAAACCAAACTCATATCCAAATTTGACCCTCTTAAGTACCTTTTATCCAAACCCGCCCTTATAGGATGAATGGATAATTGGATCATTCTCCTAAGTGAATTTGATATTGAGTTTGTAAATCAGAAATCCTTGAAAGGACAGGTATTGGTTGATCAGTTGGAAGAAGCTCCTCTACCAAGAATGGAACCTTTGTGTCTGGATCTTCCGCGATGCATCCATGATGTATATTGAAGAATTTGTGGAGTGGCAGGTCCATTTTGATGGATCATTCACCTTCCAAAATCGGAGAGTAGAGTGGTTCTCATCACTCCCACGGGTGAGGTTATCCCAAGAGCATTTCGGTTTGGGTTTCCCTTACACTAATAACATTGTGAGAGTATGAGGCACTCATTGCTGGCCTCAAGCTAGCTATTACTTGGAATATTAGATAGCTACAAGTCATTGGAGACTCCCAACTTATCATTAAATAATTTAATGATGAGTATAAGGTTAAATATGAAAATTTATTCCATACAAGAAAATGGTCAAAACCTTGAAGGAATACTTTACATAGATCATATTTGAACAAAATCCAAGGTCACACAATAGATCAATAGATGTTATGGCTACAATTGGGTCTCTCTTATGCATTCCACCTCAGGAAAGTAAAATTCCTTTCTTTGTAGAGCATTTACAAATACCTGCATATGATATGCTTTAGAATCATGTTTGGCATGTGAAATTGTTGGTCCATTATCCCTTGGTATGACCTATCTTCCGATACCTACAAGATGGCACTTTTCCACCAAACATTACCCATTCTGAAAAGAAATCCCTTATTCTTCGCATAGCCTATTATACCCTCCTAGGAGGCACCCTTTATCATTGTGTCTATGATGGGAATCTGCTTCATTGTTTGGATGTTACTGACTCATTCCATGCTATTAAGGAAGTACATGGTGGTATTTGTGGAGTGCACACTAGCGGCATGGTCTTGGCTAAGAAGCTATTGAGAGTAGGCTATTATTGGCCTACCATGGAATCAAGACTATTGTAATTTTGTAAAAAATGTGAGCTATGCCAAAAGTATGGAAACTTAATACATGCGCCAACATAGGCTTTACATCCCATCACAACGCCTTGGCCATTTTCTAAATGGGGTCTAGATCTCATAGGGAAGCTCCATCCTTCTTCTTCGATATGGCCACACCACATTATCACCGCCACCTAGTATTTTACTAAGTGGGTAGAGTTTGTGCCTCTTACTTATGTCACTGGTGTGCAAATTTCCAAATTCATCATGAATCATCTCATTTTCCGTTATGGTATCCCCTCCACCATTGTCACTATAATGGTAAATCCTTCAAGAATAAAATGGTTAAGACCTTGTGTCAACATTTCCATATTCAACTCAAGTGGTCTACCCCCTATTACCCCCAAGGTAATGGACAAGCCGAGGCTACCAATAAAACCCTTTATGGAATCATGGAAGAAAATGGTAAGTAAGATTGGACATAATTGGCACTTATAGATACATCCCGCCCTCTAGGCCTATAGAACCTCCATCTCACCCCTATTGGTGTGACCCCATATTCTCTCATCTATGGAATTGAAGCCATCATACCCTTGGAAGTGGAGCTTCCTTCCTTGAGAATATCTCTTCAGGACTATCTTGATAAAGATGAGGACTACAGAGTTGCTTGGATGGTAGAGCTAGAACTGTTAGATGAAAAGCGTATCAGAGCGCTTAATCACTTAAAGGTCTATAAAAAAAAGTATCCAGGGATATAACAAATGATCATTCATCATGGGAATTTGATGTAGGTGATCTAGTTCTAAAGGAAAATCAAGAGAAACACCATCAAAGAAAGAAAAGAAAGGTAAGTTTGAAGCCAATGGCTCGGGCCCTATGTGGTTTGTTAAGTATGGATCAGGAGCTTATAAAATCGCATACTCAAATGGTGAAGAAATCCCATAACCTATGAATGCCATGCATCTCAAAAGGTTCTATGCTTAAGCATGGCGATAATATCATATAAGAACTAAAAATAGAAAAAAAAGAAAAAACAAGAAAAACATGGAAAATTTGATAAAATAGTAAAGAAAAAATAGGTCATCCACATGTGAAAACCACGCAATTATGGCACAATGGGCAGGTATTTGGGTGAAAACCAGTTTCTGACACTCAATGATGGATTCACCGGTCTCAAGTCACTCTTGCATTAGGATGGGTAATTCTCACCACTTTCTAGGGTTAGTTTCCCTTGCTAGGTCTAGGAACCCTACCAAATCTATCTTGTAAAGTCGTGATTTGGCTTACTTGCTCTTATATCTGTATGAAGGGTGTGCCTTTGAATATTCCCATCTAATGTTGGGGGAACCTTCACATATCCACTATCTCATACATACACATATGGAATTCTACCTGTTGTATATTCCCACATCACATGGGGGCATCCATGCTTCTTTGTCCTTGTACATTGTTTTCGAACATGACCTTAGAAAATACAAAAACATTTGGAAAAAGGATACAAAAATCAAAACATTCAAAAAATCCCTTCTAGGGACAAAGCTACATCAACTGTGCAACGTTTTCTTAAGGAAATCTCAAAAGAACATAAACAATGTAGCCTTGAAAACTTATCCTACATGATAACCCAAAAACATTAGAAAATATATATCAATGTTGTCCCACAAAACAAAGTAGTATTTAAGATTTTATTTTAGTTGTTGGTTTGTATAGTATTGATGTGTTGAGCTTCTCGTATCATATGTTTTTAAGAAAATAGTTCATTTTCTTACCATGGATTGAATCTTGTTCAATTTAATTGTGTGTTGCATTGAATTCATTTTCTTGTACAATATTGGTATGTTTACATCATCATTGTATGCATCTATTAGGATTCATTTTACTTACTTAGATTGAATGTCAATTTAATCTATTAATTAGAAGGTTATGAATTCATTTTTTGCATTTGGTTGTGTTGTTTTATGTATGTGTACATTTGTTTAGCTTTGTTAACTTTTTCTTGTGTGTTTTTTTACTGCACATTTGTTTGTTATCACATCTATCATCTACATTCATCACATATAACATCATTTGATGCATCATATATAAAAAAATGCTAAGTTTTACATCATGCATGTATACTAAGCTAATCATCACATATCGTATCATCAATGGGGGCAAGAGGGGTTGCACATAATCACAAATCTATCCCCCCACACAAATATCATCTAGTATCATCCCAAGTGCTAGAATAGAAATCAAAACATCCCATAATCCAAAACATATGATACTATCTGCAAATATCATCAATGTAAAAACATGAAACATAAACATCTCTAAATCTATAGTATGTCACATACATAAAAGTAAGGGAAATCATACATCATGATACAATCATCTATAGAACATGAATTATCATCATAAATGACATCAAAGAAAGACACAACAATAAACCATCAAATGTCCATATAATACATGTATAAATGTTTGTCTCAAAATTAGGTATACATCATCGATACAATATGCCATCTAAAAGGGGCATGCATCAAAAACCGAGCCTTCATCAAGAGGTGTCATCAAAATAATGGTACATGAATCTATACATTGATCAAAATCAGCCTTCATAAGAGGCATGTATATAATACAATACATTTGTACAAAGTAAAATGAGAGAAGTAAACCACAACTCTTTCCCTCTCCGAGTATCCCGGGTCCATGTCCTGGGGGATGGAAAAGTGGTGGTTGTGATGGGCCTACTCCAGGGTACCACCTTGCTTGTCTAGCTTTGTTGTCTGCTTTGCTACTGTACTGACCTGGTTGTGACAATCGATCTACCGATCGACCTAACCTTCATGATTTGGAGCCTATCCCACTCACATTTAATTGATCAAAAGGTGTCACTCACTGCCCTATGGGGACTTCTCTGAAGTAAGTGGTCCTATAATATAAGGCCTCACCACTAGCTCTCATCACATCCTGAATCATCTGTACATCTCCAAAAGTAGTGGCTTCCTATACGGTGGAATCCTGCTCACTTGTCAATCTATCCCTGTCAGTATGGGCATGTCTCGTAGCAATGACCTCTCAATCTCTATCTGAAGTGATGGTGGTACACTCTAGGCTCATGCCTGATCTCTCTAAATAATATAGCCATGTGCCTAGGCCTAATGATGCCTAATCTCGTTGAATTTGTGATGGTTAAACACTATGTATGTGCCGATGTAACAATATCAATAATCGAGCCTCCTTGCACTAACCATCCATGCCATGAAGCACCATCCCCACCTCTCGAGTGGCATGTTCTCTGCCTCGATCTCTCTCCATTATCGAATGTCTATACTTATGCCTTGGCCTCATCTCTCTCACCCACCTATAACTTCCATGGATATTGCCACTACTAATTTTGTAAGTGCAAACAACTGTCCATCATCACCACCACCCCTGAGCATGAGGTGGCGGGCCTGCTATGGAAATAGTTGTTGTAATGGGGCATATATCCCCACTTGGAATGCCTACTAGAGGAAAATCTATGTTTGGAGACCTAGGTGCATGTCTTTATCTGAGCTGGGTCCCTGTCTTTGTGGTTATTGTAATGGGGGACCCTGTCCCCTACCCCCAACATGACGTTGAATGTCAGGACCATCATCACAATCGTCATCACTCATCATCATCATCCACCACCAACTCCACCCTCATCACCACTAGGAGGCCCCACTATGTCTGCTCTCACTCTTGTGTCATATAATGCTTTAGGGATGGTCAAATGGCATGGGATCACACCATGATACCATGGCGTATACTCAATGGGTATAACCCGGATCTCTTGACCTTCCTCTCAGGGTACCCACATGGCTAGTACTACCTATAAAAAGTTGGCCAATGCTCTATCCTGTGTAATATGTGGACCCATATCAAAGTACTCCTTGCCCTACGAGCGTACCACATATTTGGCCCAGGTACATCTTGGGTAATGCCAAACTGTCTCTAACACCTATCTACTTTGTAAATATCTCGCATATAGTTGTGGCTTCCCAACATGAAGTGCTCAACATTCACAGTGTTGAGCTCTAGGCCATCCTGTGGCCACCTAAAATGTTTGTAGGGCCTCCATACCATGGCATCCTCACCGAAGGTCATCTAACTCATGGCGGTAATGATAGGCATCACCCATGTGTGGCCACACATCATCCCCAATCGAGAACCCAACCCATAGAAGAAGGCTCCTCTGGAGCCCAGAGCTCTCAAAACACCTATGGGGTGACCAATAGCTATGTGGTCCCATGCCCAAATCTGTAGTAATCTGGCTGGTCCTACCATCTTCTTGCAATAGTATGTGATCAAATGAAGGTCCCAATATAAATGTGCTAAAATGCACTAACCCCAACAGATATGTCTCCCCATCAATCAATCCGCGTATCACTCCAAGGAGGCCGAGAGGAAATGAAGCACCGGTCTTGTCAAGGAGTAAAACTCCATTGACAAATGCCATCATGTAGACTACCATGTGATCAAGTCTACGATCCTCAATACAACTCGACAATCTAATAATCATCCCACGACATGGTATCATCTCGGACGCCAAAAATATCTACGATACACTACTCTATATCAGGCCAATGACTCGTGTACTTAATGAGTTGACCCTAGATAGGGACCCACATAATGCACCCATATCGCCTCCAATATAATCATGATCTCACCGGTCGTGGAGCCAAAAGAACTACTCTCACTTTTGCCACCTCTCAACCATACTCATGTCGAGAGGTCGTGATCTAAGGTAATCTGTGGCATATCAGCCACATAAGCCAATCATGTGACGTATAAAAGGATATCTAATATCCTCCTATCATCCTCATCAAATTGTGCCTTTATCACTACCACCTGACCATACCTCTCGCGGGTATGCAGGATGGGTAGTATCCGCTGCAAATAAAAATGCACATGTTAGGGTCACATTTCTATCTACTTCTATCTAGTTTTCTATCAAAATTATTCTTTCATTCATCTAACATACTAATTTTCACCTTCTTCTACAAACCATCTAGTCTATTTTTCATCTATACTTAGCTACTTGGTTCAGAGGATATAATTTGTCCCTTTTCCTGGCATGTGTTCCTCACTTCGACACCTACATGCCTATTTCGACATGTGCATGTGCCCAACTTGTATATGCCTCTACTTCGACACATACATGCCCTACTACCGATGCACATGCTTCCCCCTTTTTCCATCTAACTATCCCTTCTACCTAGATGCATGCGCCCTCATCTCGACACATATGCCTACCTATCGATGTGCATGTGTCCACATTTTTCCCCTCAGCGAATGCCCTCCCTCTAATGATGCATGTGTGCACGTACCTATTTTTCAGACATGTACATGTGCATGTACCTCAATTTTTTGATGCATCGCATGCACGCACCCATCGACTTGACGATGCACGCGCATGCATATGCATATGCGTCAAAAACCTACCTAACTAGCCTAAAAGAGACCTAAACATGGCATTAAATGCGTAATTGAAAAAGAGGGATAGGGCACTCATGTAGGGTCCATCCACTCAATCTCGAAGGTACTCTCAGATGTGATCTACCCATCTCCGTCTTCTTGGTAGCCTCGCCATCTCACTCCAGGGCTCTCGCTCTCACTCATGGTAAAAATTTGTAAGAGCTCTGCTGCAAATGAACTAGTCGTGATTATTTTACCCCCCCGGTGGGTATATTAAGGTGCTGCGATGCCCTTGAGGAATTTTTCCTCTGTCGTGATCACTTTGATACTTCTTCTACTCACCAAAATGATTATTTTTGTATTTAAATGATTATTTTTACTAATTTTTGCATGTTGGAGCACTTTACTTGCTACCCTGCACTCATCACTTCTTCACCCCGAATGATTTACAAATAATTCAATGCTATTTTCTATCATTTTTCTTCTTTTCTTCTTCCATTTTACTCGTCGTGATGATTTATTTTTATTAAATAATTATTTATGACTCCTTGTTCTTCTCCCCGAGGAATTTTATTGTTGTTAAACGCCATTGTCTTCACCTTAAGACTTTTTTGCATGCTTTTGAGAGATTTCTATCTCTTAAAATTCTTCTAACCAATCAAAAATTTAAAAATTATAAAATCATCCAAAAAACCAAAAACATGGGGAAAAAATTGAAAATGCACTAAAAAGAATTGGTAATCAACTCATTTGCAAGCTGAAATATGTGTCTCTCGCATGGCACTCATCTCGTATCTTGTTGAAATTTTCACATGTTTTGAAACAACAACTCACGGATCATCTAAATCTCCAAACCATTTACAAAAGCTACACTTCTTACTTCATATGTACTCTGGGGAACTATCAGTTGCCTGGTACTATTTTCATCGTGCACATTATTTTTCCATTGGACCCAAGTGTCCTCCATCCTTTCCCTTGCATATATAAATTTCTTGGGGCATCAATTTCCAACCCTTTCATTTATCAAAACATTTGGGATTGCAACTCGATAAAAAATATTTGTGCAACATCTTGAACGTTGTTGGTTTGAGTGTGTGTGATTGTACTTATTTCCCTATTAGGTGAGTTTGTTTACTTCTCATATTGCATTGCATGTTTGTATGTTGCATGGAGTTGTTATTTTAGCAATGGAAAATTGTTTGTATCTTGGATTTTCATGTCATTTTATGCTTCTGTCGTATGCTTACATTTTAATAAGGACCGATGATGAGGATTCTAAGAAAAATGATGATTAAAAATTGTTGCATTGGTTTGTGGATAGCTCAATATCCCCTTTTTCTTGTTGTTTTCTTGTTTTCTCTTCACACTTTTCTTTCTTTTGTTCTCTTTTCAATCGTCAATTGAGTTCTTCTATCACCCCATCGACACTCGAGGGGGCATCCTACCTTCATCCTACTAATTTTTCTTCTACCCCTTAAAAAAATTCTACTTTTTATACTTGTCTATTTTCTTTGAAGTGATGTAGCTTACATCACCCCAAAGAGGGGAAAATGTAGACACATGTAGTTTGATCAAAGCACTATTATTCCTAATATTGCACTAACTATTCTCCTCATCACAAATTGACGACATGCCGTCATTTAGACTATCTAACTCCCCTTTTACGACACTCTTTTGGTCGTATTCCTCTTATAAGTCAATTAAATAGGCTAATATAGCCTCTTCTTGGCTAAATCCTCTTCTTATCCTCTTCTAGACCACTTCTATTAGCTTCTGGAGTATCAATCCATTCCATTGGATTGATTAGCCTCTCACAACTCTTTCAAAACCCTAATTTCTCTCTAAAACAAGATTAACTAGCCTAACCTAGGTTAACTAGTCCTAACCATGGTCAACCTCTTCTAAACCTAGTCAAATCTTACTTTGACTTGCTAAAAGTGCTTTTTGGGATTTTTCATTTGTCCCACATGCACCAAAATCTCCCACTTTCCCAAATGGAAAACTATAAATAGCCCACTACCCCCTCTCATTTCTAAGAACACTTCTTCCCTCTAACATAAACTATAGTATTATTGCTAGGATTAAGAGTTTATTTCATTCATTGAGCTATTTTCTTTACCATTGCAACACACACAAGCATTGAGTAAATGGGAAGAACCATTGGCCTTGAATCCATTAATGGTGAGCTCCCATTCTCTTAAGCACAAACTGATTTCTTAGATCCTTATTAGGCTCATTTACTTAAGCTTTCAAGAATAGAGGGTAATTATATTTGTTAGTTTGCTTGTTTACTTCAAGTTTAAGGGTCAAGGTGAGAGAGAATAGCTTAGTAAGGAGGTGAGGATGGGTTGAGAGGATGGCGGTGAGGGGCGGTGTGTTGTGTCGAGTTAGTGAGGAAGTTCGGTGGAGAAAGGGAGGTGGGGTATTGAGTTATATGGGTAGATAGGTAGGGTCGTGTGGAGGGTGTGGTGAAGTAGAGAGTTGAGTGATAGCTAGGGGGATGGGTAGTTAGGACGATAAAAAAATTAATTCAATTTTATTAATAATTATATATATATATATATAAGTTTTAATTTGTATTTAATATTATTTATGTAATAATAAAAACATGATACTAATTATAAACAACCAAAATAATTTATTTTTTAAAACAACAAAGCTACATACCTCGAAGATGACCAAAATAGGAATAATTATAAACAATAAAATAATGAGAATATTGTTACTGTGAGAAGGATGCAAGAACCGACACCTGTACAAGATGAGCAAAGGAACAAAAACAAGTGACCAGATCTTGGGTATGGTCCCACCAAGCATGCTAGAAATTTTTCTCGGTTTTCTTCTTCCTGTTCAGCTTAGTGTGCTTTGGAAATCAACAAACACCAAACAACCTCGAATATGCAAGGGCTTAGTACATTGAGATATGGTGATGGCTAATTCAGTGAAAAGTGGATGATGAGCTCCTCGCTACAATCTCAGCAAACTTGCAACTCAAAGACACTAGAGAAAAATTACTTAGATATTTTATGCAGGGGTTTCCCGATGGAGTGGACCCAAGAAGTGTTCAATTCCTCAGTGGATGTCAACCCCGTGTTCACAAGATAAAAGTAAATGATGAGAAATAGAGGACATGCAGAAGTTGAGAAATGTAATATGCCAAGTAAATGGAATGATGAGGGAACTTAGTTGGTGCTCTGATATGGTGATGAAATGAACATCAAGATGGCATTATGAGAGCATCATGGGGATGATATGAGATAAGAGCTATAATGGAAGATTTTTTCCTTAACTTCAAACACTTCCAAATTTTCTTAAAACTTCAAAAAAACAAATTCCAAAATTTCCCACCTTCAAGCTCCAAAATGAAAGAGGGGGGAAGGCCTATATTTGTAGCTTGGAGATGGGTTAAATTAGGGGTTAACGGGGAACCAAGGTTTACAAAAGTAACCCTAATTTAGGGACATGATTTGAGTGATAATGGATTTGATTTGACTGAGGGGCTCATGATTTGAATTATTAGATAAAAAGAAAGGATGTGATATTGAGTGGGGAACATGATTGAAAAGGTTAGGTGTAATAGTGAATCCCAAGTGGATTAATTTTTCACTATTGAATATATGAATGGGATGTCAAATTTTAAATGCATTAGGGGTTTACAATTATTAAATTTATGGGTGGGGTTCATGAATTCAATAAATTTGGGATATTGATTTCTAGGTGAGGTGATTGGAGTATTGATTATTAGGTGAGGTGATGTAAAATATGAATTATCAAATGGGTTTACATGGAGCCCATTAATTATATATAATGATGATTAATGGTGATTAATTAAATGTGTATTGTTGGTGGGAAATGGAATTCAAATGGGTCAGCCTGTTGTAGGAGAGAAAACACGGGATGAAGGGAAGGAATGATACCAAAACTATTGTCTATAATCAAATCACTTGTCTTTGGTGGAGTAGCCAACAATGAAAATAGCACCCAATCGACAATGAATGATTTTAATATCATATTTTAGAAAACTTGGGACAGAATTCCTCAAGTGGTAAGACCTACATCCCAACATGTTTTCCTATATTATCTTTGGACCTTGAATAGTGATATCTCAGTCATGATTTAGTCCATGGGAGGTAGAACCTTACTTGTTTCTTACAACATTGCAATAAAAGTAGAAAATAGTCTTAATCAAGCATGAAAGTTATCTCCAAGACCACATGGTCCCTTATTCCTAGAAATTACTTGCACGTGTCAACCTTCTATTGATCTTATTCCTAAGAAAAGTGTTTAACCCACGCATCTACATCCTATTCTCCCGAAAGCAGTAAAAAAGGAAGATGAAAAAATGAAATCCCTGATTAGAAACTTGTCTAATAAAGTTATATCTTTAGAGAAGCAATGGGCGTAGGCCTTCATAAACAATTTTAATCAAGGGTATAAGCAGATCCATCAACCCTTTAGAAATCAATATGACAATTATAAATATGGGTAGAACAAACAAAATGGAAGATGGCATGCCAACATGCATCTTCTCTTACAAGTGATTCCTCCCGCACAACCTTTTCTAGTTCCTAACGCAAGCTAAACACTTATCTCAGTACATAACAATATGGTGCAAGAATCATAATGATGTTTTCCTTGAAATATTCCTCATAGTCAAAATCATTTCACCAACATTGTGTATGTGCATGCTTACATGATTCATGTTGCTTCTAACTATGAACCTTCCACAAGCGCAAAGCGAATGAGCCTAAAATCAAGAAAAGCCAGATTTTTCTAAGGCCAACGTTATGTTCTTTAGCACCGATGAATTTTGTGAAGAAATTAAATAAGTCAGTAGATGAAAAAAATAGATCATGTGCCCTAGTTGTTGAAAAACACAAGGTACAAGAAAAGAATGCTTGATTTTAACACGTAACCTTCAATTCCTTCAGCACAGGATGATCCTCAAAAGATGAGAGATGCAACCAAGGCATCCAACAGTAATGGGTCACAAATTCCAGCGTGTGAGGCTCAATACAATGGCCCAACACAAGTAGCACATTCCCCTCCTTTGGTAGATCAAAACTTTATGCCAGCTATGGCCTCTGCCTCAACTTCTTAACAATCAAGAAAGATATTTATGTGCCTCAAATGCACAAATCAAACAACCTCCCATTAAACATTGTGAATGAGATGAAGAAGAAAAATGTAAATTTCTCAATGTGGGATGCCCTACCCATTCCATATTAGTAAGACCTATTACATGAAGCTCTGACACAACTTCCACACGCTAAACCTATCATCCAAATAACTCTTACATCGTTGTCAATATCTATCAAGAAGAGGAGAAACAAGTAAGTAATTTTATCAAATCTCCACCCTTTTATATATCTTTGATCATAGGAAAATATCTTGTCCACAATTTTATGATTGACTCAGGTGTTAGTACTTTTGTTATGCCCGAAAAAAATTGATGTTCTAGGTATTAAGTACAACCCTTTGTACAAAGGAGTCCTGAAACTTTATGTCTCAAATTTTACCACTCTAGGAGTCATCAAGGATCTTAAGTTAACCCTTCATGCATGTCCAAGCCTCACAATAACTCAAGATGTGTCAATCATTGACCTACCTCCTATGTTTTCCTTGTGTCTATCAAGAGATTTTACTGCTAAAGTGGGTGGTTACTTGTCTTTTGATTGGTCCCATATGTTACTAAAGACAAGGTATGGTACCCAGCATTTACTTTACAAGATGATCTAATATTTTCCTATCATGTTGAGTCATATGACCCATCCCCTCTTCAAGCTAATTGCTTGATCCAAGAAGGTCAGAACAAGTTTCAATCTCTCGAAGAGAAGCTTGCACCTCCTCCTTTACCTGATTTCTTGTTAGATGAGTGGGAAAAAGGCATCATAAATTTGATACATATGTTGAATATCTTGAAGCCCTTAAAAATGGACTTGGGAATTATTGCATCCTTTAAGAAGAAGTTGTGTTACCACCTGTGCTCAAGTAAAGTGAGGAAAATTTTGGTTTTTAGAATCTATATTTTGATGGATCTAGAAGCAAAAATGGCACTGGTGCAAGTGTTGTTCTCATTTATCCCAAGGATGGGAAATTATTCTTTGTGCACAGGTTATAGTTTGTATGCTCCAACAATGTATCAAAATATGTAGCATTGGTGCATGGCCTTTTCATTATTGAAAATACATATTAAGCACTTCATATTTTTGGGAACATAGAATTGGTTATCCACCAAATTACAAACAAATGCGCAATGAAAATAATCTTCTCAAGGCTTATAAACATGTATATTTTGGGACCTCCTTGAGAGTTTTGATTATTTGAATATGTAGGTGGTACCAAAAATAATGAACAAAGAAGTATATCAGATGGTTTCTCTTGGTTTCCAGTTCTCTCCTGCCGAGGACTTTGTCAAAAGAAACGTGTAACACCTCAAAATGGTGATCAGAAATCTATCCCAGAAAATAATAGAAATTGGTAGGTGTTTGAAAGTGACACGCAAATCATCCAATTCATTTATAATGAAGCTAATTTTTCACAAATATGCAATTTGAGTTGCATGAAATCTATGGTGACCAAGTGATTCAACTCAATACAAATAAGTTTCCTAAAGGGTTGGTTACCTTAGATAAAAAAATTATCCTCGATGATGAGTTCAAGGGTGAAGAAAGGTATATGCACGCGCGTGCAAGAATATTACTCCCTATTCATTATTGCACACGAAAAGGAGTTATTTCTAAGTAAAGTTTGTGCACATGAAGAAAAGTAGGCCTTCATTTCTCTCGTGTCACAAATAAAGTGATATCTTCTCGTGGGAATATGAATACCTTAAAGGGTTTGATCTAATTGTTTCTCAACACTCCATTGACGTTGATCTTAGTATCAAACTCATCAAACAAAAGTAGAGGCCATTTAATCTAAAGATATAGCCCCTCATGAGGAAATAGTTGTCCAAACTCATTGAGGTGAAGAAAATATTCCCAATCAAATACTCTACTTGGGTTGCAAATCTTGTTCCAATGTGCAAGAAGAATGGTGAAATTGGTCTCTATGTTTATTTCAGATATTTTAGCATGGCATCCCTAAAGGATCACTATACTTTTCCTTCTTGAGTAGATTCTGCAAACCGTAGCTAGTGTGTAAATATTCTCCATGCTAGATGGGTATTCTAGCTTCAATCAGATCAGGGTAAAGGAAGAAGATCAATTCAAAACAACATTTACAACCAAATGGGGAACTTATGCATATCGAAATATGTGATGTTCTCTTTCAAATGTGGGTGTAACCTTTCAGTGTGTCATGGACATTTCCTTCAAAGGATATATTAATGAGGTCATCTTGGTTTACCTAAATGACTTAAATATCTTCTCAAAGCAGATCATAGATCACATGGTGCATCTAGAAAAATTATTTGAGAGATGCAAAAAAATTCTTAGGGTCTCTCAACCCTAAGAAGTGTAATTTTTTTGTGGCACAGGGAAATATTTTAGGACATGTCGTCTCTAAGGATGATATTTTTATTGATCCTAAGTGTGTTTCTACCATCCTTGCTCTCTCCTTTCCAATGCACAATAAATCCTTACAGTCTTTCCTAGGAAAAATCAACTTCATTAGGCTCTTCATTCCTAGCTTTACAGGACTGATAAGGCCCATCACCCTCATGCTCAAAAAGGAAAAAGTCTTCAGATGGATAACAAAAGGAAAATAAATCTTCAACAAGATCAAGAAAGAAATTACTTGCATGCCAAAACTCATCAACTTGGATTATTCCAAGGATTTCATCATTTATGCTTATGGATCATATGCAAGTGTTCCTGATGTCTTAACACAAGAGAATGAATAAGGAATGTAGAAGACATTAGCTTTCTTCAATCAAACAATGAGGGATTATGAATTGAATTATAGTCACATGGAAAAATAGGTCTACGCCATCATGTGCGCGCTTAAAAATTCAAAATTATTCTTGCCACTAATCATATCAAGGTTCTAGTTTCACACTCACGTGTAAGAGACTTCATCATGGGAGTAGAAATCAAGAAAAGAGAGCAATATGGGTGACCAAAATCATGGAGTATGATGTGAATATCAAAGCCACAAAGTTGGTGAGAGGAAATGCACTTTCCAAACACATTACTGAGGACGCATTGAATGAACATGAGACTTCATTGTTTCTGGTTGAGGATCTTTCACGAAAGAAACTCGAACATAGTGTAGATCTTGGCACGTGTAGCTAGATGAAGGACATGATCACATTCCTTTCCTCTAGTGCATATCCTCCTAGTTTAAACAAAGAAAAGAGATGACATATGAGTTTGATGTCTATTCCATATATAATGATTGATGGTGCTCTCTTCAAAATAAATAATGATGGTGTACGTCCTGAGGTGTATTGAAGGCATGCAAACCGAAAAGGTGTTAGCATAATTTCACAACACATTCTCTAGTGGACACTTCTCTACCAAGGTGACAAAATGAAGATCATCAAGGCAGGATAATTTTTCCTACCATGTTTGCAGACGCACACATATGGGTCATGAAATGAAAATAATGTGCTTTCGTTGCAGGAAAGAATAAACTAACAGTGCTTCCTCCGACAAATCCAAGATGATCAACCTTTTGCGCAATGGGTCTTGAATTCATAGGCATGATCAATCCTCCTTCAAACATTTGGCACAAATGGGTGTTGTCGACTTGCTAGAGATTACTTCACTAGATGGAAAAAATTTGTCGTGCTCAAGGATTCAACCAAGTCAGTCATCCTTGAGTTTCTCAAGGGTATCGTAATAAGGTTTGGCATTCCTTAAACCATCATCTCTGATAATGTAAAAAAAATCCTTGGTACCAAAATTTCTAATTGGGAAATAAGCTTGGGAATCTACTTGAATACCTCTTCCAATTATTACCCTTGAGGAAATGGCTTGGCAAAGTCAACAAACAAGAACTTGATCAGAATCATGAAGTGGATAATGAATATCAACCAAGATATTGGAACACTAAGGTCTCACGCATGCTCGGGAAGACATGATCATGGTGAATAAGGTAATGGGTATTTCACCATATAAAATTGTTTATGGAAAGGAAGCTTTATTTCCTTTATATTTTGAGTTTCTTTCATTAGAGCTTGCTCAATAGCTACAGTTTGAGGGTGTGGATTAAAGAGAAATCAGAATGGTAGAGTTGGTTGAGCTAGAAGAAATAAGAAAATCTGTCATGCTCAAGCTTGAACAACATCAACAATCAACAAATAAGTGGTTTAACAAAAGGATAGGCCTCAAACTTTCAAATTTGGTGACTTAGTCTTAATGTGGGATGCTTTGAAAAGAAAAACTAGGGTACCATTCAAATTTTTATGCACTTTGGAGTGGCTCATATATCATCATTTCTGCATAAGGAGGCTAACTCTTTTGATTTGTCTCATCTTAGTGGAGTGCACTATCAATCCCAATGAATGGGATTTATCTCAAACCTTTCCATTAAGTATTCAACATCATTATATATTATAATAGTTTCAATTCCTCCAAGTGTGTTTCTCGCTTTGCACCGATTTGTTTGTATATAGTTCTTTCTTCTCATGTGTTTCTTCCGCGCTCTCTTCTTTTGCTTCCAAGATGTCACTTATCTTCAAGTAGTTCAAAAATTTTACAGGATTAAGAAAGGAGTTCAAAATGCTTCAAAATAACTTTAGGGCTGATTCTTTTAAATTGTAGATCATAATTTCATGTTTCTAAGTAGACTTTATGTAAAATATATGCTCAAGGCTACTGATCTCCTTCATCTAGCAGGAAGATGGCCCCGAAATTTGCCAAATTACTATCCAAAATAACTCTCCTATTTATTTTGACAACTTATATCCACATTATGGCTCTAAGGTTCAAACATTCTAGGTTGCACTCCTTTTGGTTACTTTCTTAGCATAGGTCTTTGGCCACGCCTCGTAAGCCCTCCTACTTCTTCCCTATAGTTCCTTTTTCTTTCGTTTCTCCTTTTTGCCTTCCTTTTGCGCACCCAATTTATTTCCCATTTTGTCATGCATGCCTCTGCAAACTTGTCCTCCAAATTAGTTAAGTCCCTTGCATGCATTTATGCTTGCATCTCTTTGCACTTACGCACCGTGCAATTCCTTTCTTTTGGCTTTCTCTGAGCACCTTTTCCCTTTCTTTTACTACTTTAGTGCACTATTATTTCAATGTTCATGCCCTGCTTGCATACTTGTATCCTACAAGTACGTATCTATTTATGCCACGCATGTTACTTTTGCATGCCCTTCCTCTACTTTCCTTCCACACCTCTCTCTTTCATGCACGCCTTTGCGCCTTCTTCTACACTAGTTAATGTGCCACATGGCATATGTCAAACATTGAGTGAGCTACACACAACTGATCACATTGCACCTACAAGGAACTAAATCCTTATAACCAATTGTTACATGACACGTGGCGAAAATGAAAAAAAAATGTATAGTTGGTTTATTCCTTCATCCAATTCACGCGCGCCATGTGGTTTGTGTGTTCGGTTTACACTATAGACCTTGAGATCACCATAACTTGTGCTACAATTTTCTGACATGTGTGTGCATGGGATTTTTGAAAGATGCTAACATGGGCTTCACTCTAGATCACTTAAGTTCAAATTTAGGTGGGATAAGGTAGGTGAGAAGTTGGAAAATATCCCTCACACCATTAATGCAGGATCTGATTGCTTCAACAACCAGATTTGATTTTGATCTCACATCCCTTCTTCTCCTATATGTGAAACACACATGGGGAAGTGTATTTGATATATTTGCAGGTATTCATTACTTGATGTTTGTGGTTGAAGATTTAAATACAATTTTCCCTCCTTCTCCTCCTCTTCTCTCATTGATTCTTCTATAAATTTAAGAGCATTTCTCATTATAAAGGGTTGGATTATTTCAGATTGCAGAGGTATTGCCTTGCATTTTGAGTGACATACCTTTAGATTTGGCTTTTACATGTGGATTTCAGCATCATATGCCATTGTAATAGACTATGCATTCTTGGGAGTAATAAAAACATTGTTTTGCGGCTATTTTCTACCTTAACTTGTTTTTATTCTTATTTATTGCCTCTCCTCTACATTGTGTGCTTGTTGTGCTCTCCCACATCCCTTTCATTTCCTTTTCTAATTGTGTCCATTGAAAATGATTGTGCAATTACGTTTAGTTCTATGTTATGCATGTCTAGCCTTCTTCTATGCATTTTCCTTGTATTCGCTCAAATTTGATTGTATTCATCCCCCTTCTTTCTAGTGCTATCACCTTATTTAGTTTTATTTTTCCCTTTCTGCATATCCTTCTATCCCTAGTCCCTTGGCATGTTTATTTTAGGATTTCCACTTCAACATTGGGAGTAGCAGTAGCAATAGAAATAGGTATATGAACCAACCTTCTCCAAAGGTCCATGCTCAAGCGTGTAAGGTACCACAACTCGGAGACAGTCCTATTGTCATCTCAACGACCTAGTTCAACCTAATATGGGATGGGTGCAAGTTTTAGTGCCAATAGTTCCAAGAATTATTGTATATAGGCAGCGATAATTCTCACATGATCTTCTAGTTACTCCATAGTCTTCCTATTTTATTCATTTATTACAAAAATTAGGCTACATAATATTTAAATAGGTACACATAGCCCTTATGAGTGGTTTCTCTCAAGGAAATCCTTGTCATCTCATATTCATCCTGTTTCATTTCTCCCATGGCCTTAATAACTTTTAAATCATAGCTTCAACATATTAACATCCGAAGACTTAATGAAGAAAAGAGAAGTTGTTTGTGCTTTCTTAGTACGTTTTGTTTTGATGTACTTTGAGATGACCTCAAAGTTAGGTTTCATGACTTGTTACACCATTCTCAAATATCCTCCAAGAAAATCTAGTACACATGGTAAGGTCTCGATTAGTGTGGACATAAATCAAGGAAAATTGTAGTGGTGAATATTCGTTAATTCACGAATATTTCAGTTTTAAAATTTGAAATTGGTAAATTTTTAGTGTAGGAATTAGGACTAGGTCACCAAATTTTTTGAGGTAAAAGTAAATTTTAGGGGTCAATTCACCATTCTCGTAAAATATAAATTCACAAAAATTTCTTTAATGTTGTCACCAAGAGAATTTTTATGCTACTGGTTGACAACATATAGTATGTTGTTGGTTGGTAGCATAAAAAATGAAATCGGCCGATAGATTTTTTTATACTACTTGTTTACAACATAAATATATATTTTCAGCCTTTAGATTAAAAAAATGTTTTCGGATGGTAGCATATTTTATACTATTTGTTGGTAGCGTACAAAAATCTATCATCTTCATATTTTCCATTACAAAGTGAAAGTTAATTTTCACATTCACTAATGAATTTCTATGAATTTTTTTGGGGGGTCTTAAAATTTTCCCCGACACAAGTTCATGCATAAGGGAACTCTCATGTACTTGATAAGGGAATAGAGATTTCCCAAGATAAGGTGACTTGGATAACAAGGATGGAATACTTGGATTGTGAGGATGATTAAGAGATTGTGATGGATCAATTTCCACTAATTCAAGGGGCTCTATAGGATCTTCTCTAGCATTTTCCTTTTTGTGAAGCCTCCTAGGGGAGAAACTTAAGTACACTTAGTTTTCATAAGATTTCTCTTGGAAGACTCGTCTCGAATGATAAGACTTCGTGGCCCTTTTAGGTGCCTTGAGAGAGGAAGTGAGAGACACTTTCCTTGATGGAGTAATAGATGACCAAATTAGATCAAAGAATACCTCTTCCTCTTGAACCAATATTTTGACCTTTGAATCACTACCATGGTTATTTATTTGATGTCATCAAACTATTGAATGTTCCATGCGGTAAGTGGAAGAGGAGAAGATTACACTACTTTATATTCAAGATCAAATAGGTCTAATCCATCATCCTTCATTCCTTCTAAAAATCAGTTAAACTTGAAGTCCCTCATCTAATCTATTGTCATTCTCATGTAGTATTGTTTCCTGACCTCGAAGTCATCGGTGTAATTATCCAAATAGTCATAAATTTGGAAAATATGATGAAGACATTGCTAAAGGAAAGTCTTTGGAATCTTCATAAGGTCAAAGTCAGATGGAGACACATAATAATAGAAATTGAAAGTTACAAAGGAAGTTTTGATGTTTGTTGCATTCACGATACTCTTGCATCATTAGATTCCTAATGAAATAAGTAAGGATACACCTTTATTATTTTCACTTTTTCACATTGTGTGAACATGGGATAACTAACTACATAAGTCAATTATGATGACCTTGTCTCTCAAGTACCTTAGTAGCATGTGGGGTGCAAGATCAAATTCAATGACTCTGAGATAGATGAAGGTGGGAAGTTGAATGAAGTCACTTCCATAATTATCGATTAACTCAAGTACTTGAAACTATATTATCTCTTTAGTATTTCCTTCAAGTATTTTTACAACATGCATGGTGAATGAATCATTCACCCTAGATAAGTTTGAATTACTTTCCAAATATGTGAGATGTGGGTATTTTTCATAGCGGATGACTTTTGTGGAACATAAGGTGAAATGGAGAGACCTACAAAAGGCCTTGTGTATGTGAGGGAATACACAAAATAGGAATTCATGTGGAAATTATTTGAGATAGGAAATTGACGAGGGTCCTCAATCCTCACTATTAATAATGTCAATCTAGGGCTGGTGTCCGATGGTTGTATGCATTAAGAGAAGAAGATCTTTGGAAAATAACTCCTTTAAACACAAACCAAACTTGCATAAAATAAATCACACTTGCAAAAATAAAGTTTGCATGAAATAAATCAAACTTGCATGAAGGAAATCACACTTGCAGAATAAAAAACACTTGCATAAATTGAAATTTTTGAATTGGAAATAAACATAATTAAACGAAACACCTACAAGTTCACAACAGACTGGATTTTCACAATACAAAAATAAAAAAATATAACGATGAATAGACAAATGAATAAACATAAATATAAATACACAGATCCATCTTCCTTGAAATGAGTGGCCAACTCATTCCTTGGAAGAGGATTTAAATCATACTTCCGAGATTTTAAAACTACATAATATTTGAGAGGAAATAACATATCTTTATTTCTTGGGAGAAAAGAATTACATATCTCAGTGTGGAAGGTTACATTTATAATTAATGCATCCAACCAACTCCTTATTTTAGGAAATACAATCTGATCTTATCTTTATTCCAATCCTAACAACTAAGATCTCCATCTCCACAAAATATGGAGAGAGATATATTATTGGAGTCAAAGTCTTATCTCGTTGTTTTAGGAAGATTTACTCCCAAATCTTCTCTTTGCTTTTCGGTAACAAGAATCAAAATGATTTTATTCTCCTACATTATTGGAAGGAGGTTTTTCCTCAAAATCATTATTTTGAGGAAATACCTTTCCTGGATTTTCCATTTGACTTTGTTGTTTTTGATTGTGGAACTTTTGACGCGTCTGATATGCTTTTTCCTCGGAATAGAGTTCACTAAAAGTTAGATATATCTTCATTGGTAAAACCTGTAGCAAATCTAAATAAGGTTTTTTTAAAACACATTTCTATGAACAAAACCTCTCTCAGTTTTTCCATTTCAATTTTTTGTTTCTGTTTATGGAACTTTTAGTGTTCGTCTGATACGCTTTTTCCTCGGACTACAGCTCACTAAAAGTTAGATTTCTCTTCATTGGTAAAACTTGTAGAAAATATGAATGAGGTTTTTGTTAAACACATTTCTATGAACAAAAACCTCTCTCATATTTCTCTTTAGATTCTCTAATTTTTCACAATTCC
Source organism: Taxus wallichiana var. yunnanensis (assembly GCA_018340775.1). Lineage (NCBI taxonomy): Eukaryota > Viridiplantae > Streptophyta > Pinopsida > Cupressales > Taxaceae > Taxus > Taxus wallichiana. The sequence goes on along the minus strand of CM031233.1, from coordinate 94,481,206 downwards.
TCAAAAACTGGCATTTTGTTGATCGAGGTTCCAGAGCTGACGATAATCTATTGATGCAGGTTCCGGAGATAAATCCAATGGTTCTAGAGCTAACATTATAGGTTCCAAAGCTAACGTTGCAGGTTCGAAGCTAACTTTACAAGTTCTAGAGCTAACATTACTCTATTGATGTAGGTTCCTGGAGCTAACTCCAATGGTTCGGAGCTAACGTTACTTTGTTGATGCAAGTTCCAGAGCTAAATCCAATGGTTCTGAGCTAACGTTACAGGTTCCAGAGCTAACTTCAATGGTTCCGCTAACGTTGTAGGTTCCAAAGCTAACTTTGCAGGTTCTAGAGCTAACTCCAATGGTTCCGAGCTAACTAAAACAACTATAACTTTTGCATGCGATCTCGGATTGAGATGATTCTTTTTTTGAACTTGCATAATTTTTCGAGAGGAATCTAGATATGAAATAATATTTGAGTTTAGATGTACTATTCATGATCAGTTCCATTTTTCCCAATACTAGCATTATCTTTCCTTTATGGCTTGCATACACAAGACTTTGCATCTTTTCCCAAATAATCAATAGGATTAGTCAACAAAATAGATAACAAAATATTTATAAAGAATGAACAAGATATATATCCTATATTTTATCTTAAGCAAACTATAAGTTCCAAGATTACATTTAAATCCATTTTCAAAGGTAACTTAGAAGGACAAAATAATGGTAATTTATGTCCAATTTATTGCCTCATCAGCAATTGCAATAGATTTCGATGAACGTTATTGCTTATGATTTGCAGCTCCCTCCAATTTCACTCCATTACATAAAGATTGAATCTATGATACATTCATTTTTGAGATAATTATGTGGATAATATCATGTTACCAAGATTAAATTACTATAAGTTGTATATTATCTCTTGTGAACCTTTCCTTGGTAGGATGACTTATGGGGTTCGTAAATCAGACTTACCGCCCTTACCCTCACCACTTGGTTTTTATTTAGTGTGGTGGATATTATTGATCTAACATTACATGAATTATATTTTGGTTAATTATTCAAATACATGTATATTAACTTGTCATCTCTATTCGGAATATGCTTACCTGACTTGAGGGGTTGTGTGTGAGGCACACAATACAGCTATTGTTGCCATTAATGTTTGTTTCGTTGTTGTCATGATTAATGTTATTGAGATAATATTGGAGTGGGTTATATTATGTATGTTGTGAATGTATATTGTTTTGGAAATTATCTTTGTATGGATATTAATTGATGTTTTAGCTCAAAAATTGATTTGATGAATTAGATGAATATAGAATTGTTTCATTTCGTTTATCATATCGATGATTTATAATGACGTGTGAATCGAGTGTGTAGGATATAGGTTCACCACAAGAGAACGTGGGACTCAGAGATACACCTTTAATTTTCACAAACAACTGATTTGGCCGAAACCTCACCCTTGCTTGATTTTTCGTTAGCCTTGTGTTGATGTTGTGATTATTTTGTACACCCTTACTAGTTTCTTCTCAACCCTTATTGTATTAATTTTCCTAACCCTTGTTATAAGTTATTTTAGGAGCCTAACGGTTCCTACATGTGTTAAGGGTCAGTTATTATTTTTATGGAGGTGTCAAACCATTTAAACATAATTTGGGTGGGCCCCACCACCTCTTCATGTGTGCCACTTTTCCCAAACCTAAATTTGGGATAAAAGTGGAAATTGTAAGTGTTACCTTTTGTGTTGGGGGTCTCATTTTCACCAAATGGACCCCTTGGACCCTACCTATGGGTAGGGGGTATTTTTCAAGGATCAAATGGGATTTTCCCTCCCATTTGAGCCCCTCTTGTCCACATCATTTTAATGTGCTTGTTATTTGAGCCACCTTGGTAGTGGAGGAAATTTAGTTTATTTTTAATTTGGATTTTTGGGGATATTCCTTCATTATGTCTTTTGTCTTTTGTATGATAGGGACTTGTGGGAGTCTTGTTGGGAGAATGAGGAGGGTGAAACATGTCACCCTCTCATTCTAAGAATATTTGGGGATTTCTCTTCATATACCTCCACTTTGAAGCTTGGAGGGACCTTTTGGTCTCATTTTTGAATGGAGAGTCCGAGAAGAGAACTAGGAAGAGCTAGGACCTTGGAGGGTTTGAGTTGCAATTTGGAGTTGGATGTTCTTACGTGTGAGATAAGACTCTCAACTTTATTTTTTAATCTAGGATGGGATCTATGTTTTGTTTTCTTGATGGTGATTCATATATGGGTTGGATATGCAAAAAGAAGGTGTTTGGTTGATGTTGTTTTCTTAGTTTCTTCTCTTTTTTTCTCTTATTAGAGGGTAAGAGAGAAATTTTTAGGGGGATAGGAAAATCCTTGGTGGCTTGTGGTTATTTTGCATAGTGTTGCTACTCATTGTTAAATAGAAATATGAATTTCATGGATATTTCCTATCCCCTCCTTCTTCTTCTTGAGAAGTGTTGAGTTTTCTCAAATGTTTGGTGATGGCTTTAAAACTTACTTATTTGTGTATATGTTTGGTGTTTTTGTTTTCCCTCACTCACCTTGTGCATCTTGGAGGCATGCTCCCTCTCTCTCCCCATGGTCTTGGAGGGAGGCTAGCATGCCCTACTTTTGGAGAAATGGTATGTAATGATGCCTATTGGTTTGGTGGAAAAACAAGCATCTTTCCTTGTTATTTTGAATGGTTGTTAATGAAGAAGGAGCACAACCATTGGATCCTTAAAGTATACATTTTAGGAGAGGAAAGAATCATTTGAATTTTTGGCACGTTGTTCCCTTAATCGGGGGCTTTTCCTCATGCATTTTAAGTTGTAGACTATTGTAAAGTTTGAATGATAAAATGGTTGTGTTGTTGCGTTAGGAATTACCACATATGTAAATATCTTACATTAAATAATTTAGGGATGACAAAATATATGTAATAGATTGGAAAGTTCTTATTATCACCCTTATATAATTTGAGATGGAGAGAAAATGTTGCATGCATTGATAGTGTCTCTTAAACTTCCATTAGATCTTATTGTTGAGAAAAGAATCAATTACTTCTCGTGTTTTGTATGGAAAATAAGATCGTTGCATTTTAGTAAAGGAAGAAATATGTTTACTTCATTATCTTTATAGAAGAAATATTACTTTTTGTATAAAAGGGAAAGATTGTATTGATTTAATATTTCAAATCATTGGCAGGATTGTGACTTTGAAAGACAAATGAAAGTAAAAATAAAATATTTACTCTCTTAATTTACAGGAAGGAAAATAAATTTTGAGTTTTGCGGTGCTAGATTGGTTTCAAAAAAAAATCTCCATGTTTTAATTGTTACTCAAAAATTCCTTCAAAGGAACGAGTTCCACATTATTTCTCCATCTTAATATGTTGCTCTCATGTAACCTTCTTTTACTATAAGTGGTTAAAAACTTCCTTCCAGGCATATCAGTGTCTCCATAAGAATTCCTTCTTCATAAAGCATATGGTGAATGAGTATGTTACCCTTTTAATCCTTCTAGCATAAGAAGAAAACTCCTATAAAATACATGTCTTTATTTACGTAATTATACCATTTCTTGTGTTAAATCATTGAGATTTTAATATAATGGAGATGCTCTTAACGGGTTTATAACGATCCTCTCTGAGTTAAAATTACAGCATCATATATATGTACGTATGTATATATATACAGAAGTTTTTTTGTTTCTCTTTTAAAATTTTTAAAAATATATAAGGACTTTGTAGGGTTCGTGGCTTGGCCGCGAGTCGCGACCCCCTGCCCCAAACCCCTCAGCTTTAAAACTGCAGCCCCATCTATGACCTGCACATGCGCCCGTCTATGGCCGCAGCTGGTCTCCTCCCCATAGGCCATTCGGCCTCACTCTTCCTCCACCACCATGGAGCTCGACCCCCTTGTTTTTCGCTACACCCTGTGCTCCGCTCACATAGCCTCCTGCGTTCTGAGTAGGCTGGGAGGCCTCCAATGGAGGCGCAAGCATTTTAAGCCCCCCTATATTATATATTTCCCTTCTGCTAAACCTAGATATCTACAACTTGAATTGGAATGCATATACGGGGATATACAATCGTCTCTTTAAAACCTGTACAGCATAGCTGAGTCTAAATAAGTAGAAAAATAGATAGCAGAAAATACATCCTCGTCTCCATAAATGAATGCTCCACAAACCTGCAAATTAGACAAATGGAATGTTGTGCAGGAGTTGAGAGAATAAAGTGGAGAGCTTACGCTAATGTTAGGGTTTCTATAATCCCTAAGATCAAACGTGGAAATAACAAAAATATAAGGGCTTCGATTTACCCTCTCTTTCCCACTTGCTTTAAGGGTCATATAATTTCACTCTACCTGTTCTGTAATTTAGTGAGTAGGCTATAATATGTATTTTTTCGTTCTCCACTTTCCTCGGTGGAAGTAAATCCCTTATAATTAAATTTAAGTAATAAGTTGAAGGATCCCTTCTTTTATTTGACATAATGGATTAATTTTCTCCCTAAATATATATAATTTTACCATATTCGTCTTATACCATATTCGTCTTTAATTTGGTCTTGAAAGGATTCACATTGATATGAGGCATTTTTTAAATAGATTGACCGCTCTATGGAAAATGCATATACTCTCATGTTACTAAACTAGGTGTCAAATATAAGGTTGTTATACTGAAGTGAATTATTATCGGAGGGATGCATTTCTACAACCGTATAAATGTTATTGGCCAATGATGATAAGACTTCACTATTAAACCATCACAACTCACTTAGTAACCACCATGGATAGATCAACACTATGGTTACTTCCTCACTCTACGTTGGAGCCAAGATGTTATAAATTAAACCGATATAAAGTAATCCCCATTTATAGCATAAGGAAAACTTGGTGTACTTCCACTCGCCCCCCCCCCGATTGAGTTAAAGAGGGCTATTCAAAAGAAAAATAATATGAATACACAATTGTGGGGAGTATATTTATTCATCCTTAGATTAATAATCTAACCTAATTATCAATCTAAAACAATTCTCTTTCACCTATTAAACCGTTAATGGAACCTATTTCCACTTTGTGTGACACGATGTTATTCAGTTCCACTTTTGTAGAAGATTTTTGATGACTCAATATGGAACTACTATATTCCATGGATATGACTAAGGCATTTCCGGGTCATGTTTATTTTCCTGTTGAGTCTTTAGGATTGAAGCAATAGGGGTTAATGAAATTAAATGATTTAAACTGTGTGTAGAATGATTTTACTACCCTCTTCATCTTAGTGGAAACGGTCAAAACAAACTTTAGTAGTCTTACAATCGCAGACAATAGTTTTAAATGTAAATGTCAAGGTCAATTATTCCTAAGTTCCTTTAAGAAACAAATATTTTAATTGGAATGGTAATGATTTAAACCTTAGTATTTAATTAATATATTTTTTTTCAATTTTTATGATATAGTTATACAATTTCTTGGGCCATGAAAATCGTGGGCATGACAGTTGGTATCAGAGCGAAGGTTCAAACACTTGAACCTATGGGTTAACTTGGTAAGATTATTGTATTCTTGTCAACATTTGGGTTGCTTGTGTTGAGATTTATCAATGTGTTATGGGGATACTATGGATTTTAACTCAAGTACATTTGTTGTAATATGTATGTGTCTCTCGACGAACATATTGTAGAGGATACTCAACCTCGTGCTATAGTTCAACACTATGTTAGAACTCGCATAAGACACCATTGGATGGTTAGTTGTTTTTCTTGGAGAAACTTATTGGAAATAGTGCTATGGGTGTCACTTAGAAACCATTGTGGAGAATATATGGAGATTGGTTAATCATTCTTGAGCCTTATATTAGTGGTTAGGACACTTAGTTTTGGTATTTGAGAGAGGCCACAAATATTTTCAGTTTATGGTGCCTTGGAGGCTTATTTTTTCTTTAGGAGAGTAGAACTCACGAAAGGTATCTTATTGGATCCATGTTTTTTATATACCAAGATGCGCAATCGATGATTAATACCCTTATAGGCGGCCCATGAAAAGATGCATAGTAATTTTGATGTGGATATTTTCATAAGTGTTATATTTGAAAACTTGAAATTTCCATAACCAACTTTTCATTTAATTATTGAAAATGCTTGGAGGATCTTCTTGTTATTTTTGGATTTATTTTGATATTTTTGTCGTTTGAATGTGGATACTTAGCCATTTATTATGACTATTGATATTTCATGGATTTTATCTCTTTTGGTTACTCGGAGCTTTATTGTTTTTGAGGTCATTTGGCTAAATTGTCATCAATAATGTTACGTGTTTTTTCGTGCCTATTTGTGAGATGGTTCTACTTTTTTGTGTTGGGTGCTCTTGTCATATGGGAGTACACCTAATGTGTCATGAATGTATGTTTGGGGCTGTGAGACATGCCCTTGGTTTTGAGGTGATGAGCATCTATGTGTCTAGGACCATGGAGTGACCCAAACTCACTTTGATACTAAATAATGTGTTCTCATTTGGTGAAGTGAAACTAGTGATTTTTGGTCCTCTTTTGGAGGAGAGCTATACTTGATTTTGAGTCCTCTTTGGTTGAGAGACTTCTATGATTTATTCAATCCTCTTTTGTTGAGAGAGGCTGTTGAGCAAACCGAAGTATGACAGTAAGGAAAGGACACACGAGAAGATTTGCACGTGGGAACAAGGCACATTTGAAGGCGTAAAATGATAGGGAAGGAAACGCACGCCAGACAAGACTAATTCGGGACTTAGCCATTTTCAAGGATACGGGCTATTTTTGGAGATAGTGTGCATAACACACATCGGTATGGAGACTTGCAACACAAAACTACTATTTTGGAACGAGTGTTTGATGAGCGCCATGCACAAGTTGAAGATAATAATAGGATTACTACTACCGATTAAGCATACGAGATCTATTATAAACGCACTTACATATGTGTCTATTATTGTAAAGGCGCATGGGTATTTTCAACATGCGACCTATTTTAGGAAGTACATAAGCGGTGAAGGGCAAGTCCCCATCCTTATAAATATGTATTGAACTTATCGTAGTTTAAGAGATATAGAGAGACAAAGACACAATTATTGTAGAGTTATGTTGTTGGATCTAATATGCACATAGCTTATGGTAATGTTATATGATGTACGAAGCTTCTATGTTTTACAGTATTAATATAATGGAGTTTATTGGATAGATTATGGTGTTAAACATGACTGTAACTAGTTCTTGTATGGTTAATCCTATCATTGTTATTGTTTAATTCATGATTCTTTAAGATCTAGATCTAGTTATGCTCTATGGAATGTTTATGCTATTTATGGATTTGAATGCATTATATCTTCATCATGTTAACATCCTACACAAGAAACCCTAAGGATGGGCCTAGTACCTTTGCGTGTTTCGGGTGAGCACTCAACTCGGGATGGGTGATGTGTCAGCGTGCACTGGTTATTTGTGGTAGATTCTAGGCTGCATCAAATACCCTCATGATGCTCTGTTCTCTTCAGTGGATTGGATTTGATGCTATGCAATATGGATCAATGGATTGAATTTTATGATATGTAGTATTAATCAGTGGATTGGGCAGTGTTTTGTGTTTCTCCTTACTTTCTATGATGGTATTCTTCATTGTTGGGATAGATATGGCAACCAATTTAGGATTTATGGATTATGTGTGGGATGGTTAACTCTTTCATTGTTATGGTTCACTAGAGGATAGTGTCACTTAATGAATATGAAGATTAAATGATAGGCACACTAGGATGTTTTAACTTGATGATGTTAGTATTATTTGGGAGAAGATTGATGTTGGACTATACTCATTCCTTTTGTAAATATTAATACATTTATATTTCTTCGAGCATTGAGCTTAAGTAAATGTGTTTTGGTCATGGGGACCCATCTTTAGAGATATATAGGTCATACTCTCTTTATTTTTTTTGAAGTATACCACACAATAAACCCTTAGTATCAAGTATATGCATTGACGACCATGTTCGGTTAATTTGTTACAAGCTCCATCCTTAGTATGTGGGTGATCTTGGTGGGTAGATGTAAAATTTGAGTCATAATCTAACTATGTCATTTTAGAATTATAATTGGTGATAAGGTTTTGAAATTAATAGATTTGGTAATCACTCATTGAGTGGTCATACTTTGGGGGTTGATCCATGACACTCATTCCTCTCTTGTCTTGGAAAACAAAAAACTCCGTAAACTCTCAAATGGAAACTTTTGACTCGATAATGAAGCTTACATCGATTCTTTCATTGTGGCTCATGGGAATTTTTGGGGATGAATTGGAAATACTTTAATCTCTTGGGAAACCTTACGTAAGCTCGGTATGTTCAGTTTTGTTTATTGGCCAATTGTTTGAACTTGGTTGCTTCATACCTTAGAAGGAAATTTACTCATTACAAGATAAATTGTGAATGAAATAAATATGAATATATAAGAACTTTATTCAGGATGAATAATTTGCAAAAGCTTGAATGAGTAAAATTTAAACATTAGGAAAATGGCTCATAACTCTAACCTTTTATCTTAAAAAGAAGAAATAATAACTATGGAAAATAACAAAGTATTCTCTCAATCCTCTCTTGTTTCTCTCTCTAGAAGCAAAATTCTTATGCATTTATCTTATGGTAGGGCGAGATTCATACCAAAATTGGTGTTGGTCCTTTTTCACAAATTAATGGGATTACATGAATCAAAGATATAATAAATGAAAATTACAAGAGTTGAATTGATAAGCATACTTATAACTTATAACCATGGTTAAAATCGGGAATAATTTATGCATTCATGATCATGAAAAATGAATTAATAAACAACCTTGGTGAAAAATTATTGGTTATACCCATAAAAATGAAAGATACATGATCTAAATGATAGGACTAATTGAGTCGTATACTTTTCATCACATGGTGATCTTTCTATCTCTCATTACAATCTAGGTTTCACTGTAATCTTGATTAGTACATTTTCCTTCTTTTACTTTGATATAACAAAAAAACTAGAAATGTATGCAAAAATTGTATGACATGAATACTTAGATTACATTTGGATCTTCCATTATTTGTTATGGTTTTCTATACTTATGTATAGCGATCTTATTACCGTGATAGATATTATAACTTGTTCTAAGCATATTGGTTGACTTTATGTTTCACCATGATGAAAGTGGGAACTATTTAATCATTACACCTACCATGAATTATGGAATCCTTTGCCGATAGTGTCACATATAGTTTTGTAATACATTGTTCGATTTGAATGTGTGTAGATGAACTCATTCTTCGATTTGAAAGTAAGATTATACCTCTAGTTTTAAACAAAGTATTTTCTCTATGGACTTAGTGGGTCATTTATGACCTAGAAGAATTAATAAGTTAAGAAGCATATGTTAAGGATATAAAGATATTTCGAATACTCTTTCCCATTTGGAGGAAACTTTCTCGTGTACTCTTGACCTCCTTGGCAAGTATGAAAGGGAAAGTTATTTTCATGGTCATATAAAAATATTTTGGAGAATTGCCATAGTGACCTTGCTAGAATATTTTGGAGAATTGCCATAGTGACCTTGCTAGAATATTTTGGAGAATTGCCATAGAATATTTTAGAGAATTTCCATAGTGACCTTGCTAGAATATTTTAGAGAATTTCCATAGTAGTGACCTTGCTAGTTTCAAACCTCTTAAGACATATAATTCACTTAGGTCATTTCAGTTTCTTTATGAAGTAAAACTATTATACTTTAGACTATTTTAAACTTCGAATGAACCTCATTATGTTCAAAACAAATTTATTACGATTATTAGTAGACTTTGGTGCCATGGGTATGGTAGTATATACATATGATTAGTATGATAGGACTTTGATCATACTAATTATGCCATCCTCAAGTGGATTTTCTAATTTGGACATGATACATGTTTAGGTGTAAAGAATCAAGCTAATGAAACCCTAAGAAAAAGTTTGTAAATTAATCTAAATATGTGGTTATATGGGGATACTCTAGTTTAACTCAATGTTTCTTGGATTTATTTTATACCACCTTGTAGACATTGTTAATTAACGATTTGGGAGGAGCCGTGGCTTTTCCGCGACCCCTTACCCCAAACCCCTCTGCTTTAAAACTACGGCCCCATCTATGGCCATCGCTGCCCACAAAATTCCCACGCTTCCTGCACCTGTTCCCTGTGGCCGTGGCATGCTGAGTGGCCTCCTCCACCGTCATGGGGCTCAGCCTCCTTCCTTATCGCTACACCCTGTGCTCCGCTCACGCAGGCTGAGTGGCCTCCAACAGAGGCGTAAGCATTTTAAACCCCTTTATTATATATTTTCCTTCTGCTAAACCTAGACATCTACATAATGAACTGGAATAAGTATACGGGGATATACCATCCTCTCTTTAAAACGTGCAGAGCATAGCTAATTCTAAATAAGTAGAAACATAAATAGTAGAAAATTCATCCTTGTCTCCATGAATGAATGCTCCATAAACTTGCAAATTAGATAAATGGAAGATGTGAGGGAGTTCAAGGAATAAAATAGACAGACTAAGTTAATAATCGTCTTTAATTTGGTTGAAAGGATTCATGTTGATATGATGCATTTTCTCTTTTAAATAGATTGACCGCTCTACGGGAAACACATATACTCTCACGTTTCCAAACTAAGTGTCAAATATAAGTTTGTTATACAGAAGTAAATTATTACTTCCTTGCAATGTAAATAAAGGGAGGGATGGATTTATACAACTGAAGAAATGTTATTGGCCTATAATGATAAGACTTCACTATTAAATAATTACAACTCACCTAGTAACCACCATGGATATATTAACACTATGGTTACTTCCTCACTCTACGTTGGAGCCAATACATTATAAAGGAAACCCATATAAAGTAACCCCTTGTCCAATTTTGCACCCCTTGGTAAAATAGAGCTTGGGAAGTTTCAAAGGCTTCAAAGGAAAAGTAGAAGGATTCGCGCCGAGAAAAATACAAATTACCGAAGTCAAGAGAAAGCCGTAGAGGTTTTAGACAAGCTGTGGGCATTAGAACATAGCCGCGGCTAAAATGAACAAGGCCGCGAATGTAAAGGGAATGTTGCGGAGTGAGGAAAAGGAGTCCACGAGTGTTTGAAAGAGGTCGAGTTACACTAGATGAAGCCATGGGTCAAATCGGAGAAGGGCTGAAAGCCACGAGACTCTGCCGCAGAGGATGTAACAAAGCCACGACATCTAAAGGAAAAACCGTAGGACACAAGGAAGAACCGCGGAAGTCAAAAGCCATGCAAGACGAAAGGAGAAAGACACGTATAGAAGAAAATGACAATTTTCCACGAAGACTAAAATTGCCATATCTTTTGACCTACTACTTTGATTTTCACAAAATTTATATATATAAAAGGTCTCAATATCCTTTATGCTATGGAAATTGGATTTATTAATTTTATTGAGGTTATATATGTGTAAAGGTGGAAGACTTCTCCAACACATAAAAGATGTTGTTCTAAGCGGTGCAACCACCAGAATTTAATGTAGTATGGGTGCCCAACAAGGAAAAATGCATGTGGCAGTGGATGATTAAAGGCGCCCCGATATTTCAGGAATTTATTAATTTCTTTGGTGGTTATAAATTTCAGTTCAATAATCCCACTCTTTCTCCTCTTCTTCGCACCTTCTTCTTCTATAAATTGTAGAGCTCTACTCATTAAAAAGTATCCCTCTTTGTTGTAACGACACCATGCCAAAATGGTGGCGAATTCCCACAGGTTTCAAACCTTGAGCTTGGTCTTTGCAATGTATTTTCACCTTCTTCCATGAATGTAAACAACCGCATATATAAGCAATAAAATCAGATTTTGTGGCTATCTCTCTGCCCTGGTCTCACGTTTTATTTCTCCTTGCCTCTCTGTTCACATTTCTTGGCATGTTGTGTGTTCTCCTTACTTACAGGCTCCATTTCATGTGTTGTTTGCATGTGGGAATGCATGGTCTACATGGTTCTTGAATGTGGTGTGCCTGTCTGCCCTCTCTCCCGTGTTTTCCATCCTTATTTTTCCTTCGTGGAGAGTGATTGAACCTTTTCCTTGGTGCTATTACTGCCCCTCTTAGCTTAGAATTTCCCCTTTTCGCATCTCCTTTTATCCCTGGTCCCTTGGCATGTTTAGGTTAGGATTTGATTTCAATATTAGGAGTAGTGTTAGTATTAGGAGTAGTGTTAGCATTAGGAATAGGTAGAGGAAGCCAACCTTCTCTGGAGGTCTGTCTCAATTCCTATGTCCCACAACTGAGAGACAATCCCATGTTGCCTCAAAATCTCAAGTTGTCTATGAATTTGGGATGGGTGCAATTTTGAGCTCCGACAACCCCCATTTGTAGAATAAGGAAAACTTAGTGTACCTTAACTCACCCCCGAGTTGAGTTAATGAGGGTTATTTAAAAGTAAAATAATATGATTACCCAATTGTAGGGAATATCTTTCTTCTTCCTTGATTTATAATATAACTGAATCGTCAATCTAGAACAAGTATATTTCAATCTACTAAACCCTTAAAGTAACCCTATTCCACTTTGTCTGACACGATGTTGTTTGGTTCCAATTTTGTAGATGTTGATCTTTGACGACTCAATATGGGACTGGTAGATTATGTGGCTATGACTAAGGAGTTCCTAGTTCATGTTGATTCCACAATGGAGTCTTTAGGATTGAAGCAATAGGGGTGAATGAAATGAAATTATTTAAACTATGTGTTCTCATGAGAGAATGATTCGAATACCCCCCATCTTAGTGGCGTAAGTCAAAAAAACTTTAGTAGTCTTACAAGCGCATAAAATAGTTTTGAAATGTAAATTTCACTTTAATAATTCCTAAGTTCCTTTAAGAAAACAATATTTTAATTGGAATGGTAATGATTTAATCTTTAGTATTTAATTAATTATAATATTTTTCTCAATTTTTACGATATAGCTAGATGAGTGCGTGGGCCATGAAAATCATGGGCATGGCATGATATATCGCTAATCAATCATTTGATCTCTTTCTATGATGACCAAAATCAACTTATTCATACAATGTTGGAAATACTTTGTATTTTCTTCTCACACAACAATATTTAATAGAATAATTTCATCAAAGTATGTTTCATTAAGGTCGTGATGAGATAAATTCTTAAGTATCGAGAAGGATTCCTTTCCTATTTAAGTTGCGAACCAACTACCAAGCCTTACAAGTATGATTTTTGTCTTTCCCATTCCTATGAGGAAAACATCCTAGTGATGATTCCCATTTTATTATATGCAAGAATTTAAAGACATTTAGAAATACCCTTTGGTGTGAGGATTGCAATAATGGATTTGTCATCTTCCTGGATTGTTTTATAGTCTGGGTCATAGTGTTATGCACAAGCTAGGACTAGATTGATTCTTTGAATAGACATAACATGACCACCTTCTTTAAACAACCCACTTGAGAAGATATTTTATGCCATAGGTTCATGAGGGTTACCTATCACTATTTGTTTCATATCTTCCAGGTCTATGTGTATTACATCATTGTCACCATGATTAGGGGATCATTTTTGATATAAAAATTTCCCTAAACTTCCCTAGATTGTGTCAATGAAAAATATATTCTCGAGAGCTTTCCGAAGACTATTTGAATGTCGAAAACGGAGTTCATATGGACATTTGGTGGTTGGTCAAAGTTGTAGTCAACCCTAGGCGGGACCAAGTCAATTGGCAAGTCATGAAGTCGTGGTGAGTTTGATCATGCGAAGATGATGTATTCGGGTTTGTACCTCCGGTCTTCATAACTCAAAGTCATCTTCATTTTCGTATACGATCGATAAAAAATATTGCCACATGGTGGGTCCTAGGGTCATCACGTGGCCTGCCACCACTTAATCCACTTTTCTCCAAGTCACATCAAGTGAGCTATTTGGAATAGCTTGATGAGCTATTGATAGAGTTGCATTGAGATTAGCTCCCAAGCTACCTTCGATGGTATCAAGTTAACCATGTCCACATGGCTCGTGACACATTGTTCGGGGGAGATAAGTATTATCTCCCATTTTATGATGAGGTGGCTACTTGGAAGGTATACTCAAGTGAGGACTCGACAAAAGGGCTCGACGAGCCATGAATGGAGGTCTCAGCGAGGTGACAATGGGTGGACTCGGTGGATGGTGCAGCGGTGGACTCGGTGGACGGTGCAGCGGTGGACTTGGGAAAGTTGTGGGTGACTCGGCAGCGGTGAGGGCACTTGGGATCGGTGGATAGCTCGCTAGGGTGGACGATGCAAAGGCTCGACAGAGGCAGCGAGGTGGACGGTGCAACGTGGGCTCGGTGGAATGCGGAGAGAAGGGATCATAAAAACCGAAGGGTTGGTGACAAAAAATGAGGATGTGGCAAGAGGGGAGGTATCCAATGCAATGGTAGCGGGTAGCTCGATTGGGCTGCTCAACGGCCAAAGCAAATCCCCCTCATGACTCGGTGACCCTAACCAACTCGGCCAACGAGTTGGTTGAGTGGTGAGTTGGCTGATAAGGCCTTAAACAAAATTTTAGGGTCTCATTTGCACTATAAAAGGGACCTCTCCCTCATTGTAAAGACACACCCCGAGCTTGTCCTTTCTGAAGCTTATTTGTGGGATTTTGTAGTATTTGGGATTTTTAAATATAGTTTTGTGCACTATATTAAAATCCTAAAATTACTATAGGAAAATATTGTTTATTGGCCTATTATTTTTAGGAAATATTAGATGAAATATTTGTGATTGGGAGTATTTGCAAACTACCCAATAGGCCCATTGAGCCACAATATTTATCACTTGCGATGCCTGGAGTATCGACCGGAGTGCCGAAGGATACAGGGAAGCGTTGGGAAGGCCGATTGAGTTCTGAAAGAGGTTGTGCATCAGGAAGGTGGAGAACGATTCAATTGATCATCAAAATTTCTTCAAAGGATTGGCGTACTACTAGGCAAGTGGAAATTCCATTAGGTTTTATTGTAAGAAATAACATTGTACTTACAATTTTTACTAGTGGAATAGTTCCCATAAGAATTTGAGACGCAGGCTATCACGAACTCGTAATCAATCGTGTGTAATTTTCATTACATTCTTACATTTATTTTAAATTGATTACTTAAAAGGAGTAACTTGTCGGAAAATAAAATAAGCCTATAGGGGTCCGAGATCAGGTAGATAAAAACTTGATAATTTTGGATCACACCCACATTGGGATATTCAGTGTTCAAGGTAGAAAATGGCTCAAAAATTGAATATTTAATCTTCATGACACATGAAGCGGTGAAACAGATGGGAAATGAATGGATATGGAAGGTTTTTCCCCAATCCCAACACTTTTTATTTTTATCAGGTCCTATTTTGGATGACTATTTTTAGTAAGTTTCCACAATTGTCACTTTTTAGTGTTTTTGGCTTAGAAGGAGTGATGATGATACTAGAAGTTATTCGTTTATGGAACTTACTATTTTTAGACTAAGTGGACCTGTCACAACTTACTATTATTAGAAGGTGGACCTCTAGGTGTTTGAATGGAACAAAACTAGTCTAAAATGTTTAGGATTTTTGTAAAGATGCTTTACTCCGTTTTTAGATATTTTCAATCTATAGACTTTGTAAATTTGAAAAGGTGGGTCTAATGGCTGAAATTTTCTTCTAGATGTTAAAAATGGTTCATATAATCAATGAGGATGAGTTTATACTCATTGTAAGGGCGTTTTTAAGAAGAGACTAATGATAAAATCTCGTGGAAATTAAATTAAGTGTTTTAGAGATACGAATAATGTTCTGTTTATGGGTATGAAGGTGTTTGGCAAAATTTTGGTAGCATAACAACATGGAGGTGATTTTTGGAGGGAAAATAAATATTTTAAAAATAATAAAATGGTTAATTGTTTAATATAACTCCAATTGCACACGTTAACTCATCATTAACTTGCATATGCTTAACTCAAGTCAATCGGGGTTAGAGGTGGAGTTGGACCATAAAAAATAGGAACATATGAAGCAAGGGGAAAAGAGTGGTAGCAAAGTTCACCTTACATAGGATCATGCCAAGCGTCATTAAATGGTTTGATGTGAGAAAGATGGAAGGTGCTTGATATCGGGGTCTTCGAGAGATGCAACTTGGTCCTACATATGACCATGGGCTAACTGAGGAGGGGGTTACATTTTAGTGTCTTTGTTGTCCCTTTGAAATATGGGAAAAGGGAAAACGGATAAAAAGAATGAATAATGTTTTATAAGGGATTGTGCACAGGGGATGAGATAAGGTGCAATAATACCAAGTTTGAGCCTTCCTAAAGAACAAGTTAAAAGTGTTAATGTGATGAAAATGCACTAAAAATAGGGGTATGGGGTTCCATTTGTTGTCCATAATTTCCCCTTGCACCATGGGAAAAGGTAAAGGGACATACAAAGTTGAAAAATGTGACAAGGGTATCTAGGGTCGAATATACCTATTTTTTCACTTTTCATCTTTCATATATGTTACTACCAATTTATTCATGTAGATAAGGGTCCTGATGCATCTATTTATTGAGTGGATACCTTAAGGAGCCTTTTGTGAATGGGGCATGATTTTCACTTAACCATTATAGGTTATAGATAGTACACAAAAAGAGGATCACTTTTAGGTTAGGCCTTAATTTTCCTTGCATTAGTTATCCTTGGCCCTTTAGTTCTCATACACATTACACCCTTGAAATTTTTCTTGCATCTAATCATATTGGAGCCTTTTTAATCTACTTATTTGATCCATGACACTTATTTTTACTACACACTACATTTAATCATACTTTTTGTCTACAATCACCTGCGGGTGATTGTGTCGAATATATATACATATATCACATTTGATACTAAAAAGGAATCTATGATCATAGAACTTGCCGGTTGTTGTACAATTTTGTGTCAAATTCACATTTTCTCTCTTATCTCTTGGTTCATATTACACTTTTCTTGGATTGGATTGGACACTCTTATTTTTGGTTAGATTTCTCGCACTATTGGGTCATCTATAGTGAGTCTAGGACATAAATGGTGTTCCCCTTCTCCACTTAATAGTTATTATCTCTCAGTGTGCTCTTTCTTTGGAGAGATAGATGCATCAACAAACAATTTATAGGTATAGGTGAGTTCTCTAACCCTCTCGTGTCATTTTGCATAAATTATTTCACATTCTTGCCTCATTGTGCTATATTAGCTCACTTGTATGTGCTTTGATACTAGTTAGCATAATGCTCTTATTTATGATCAACTCCCTAGTTCCTCTTTACTTTTATTTCAGTCATATTATGAATTATTTCCTTATCTATCAATGATCCTTACCTCTCACATTTGAAATGGAACTCCTTCAGGCGGGCTGCGTGAGGGTTTCGAAAGCTGTTTCCAGACATGACTCCGCTCCTGCGAATTTCTCTCAAAGAACTGTGATGTAGCCGCTAAAGAGCCGGTAAAAGAGAAAAATGCGATCCTTGGTGGCAGCAGTCGGGTCTAGAGCCTGGGCGGAAGTTGTTAAGACTCCTCCTGACAAAAATGTGAAACCTCAGGCTGCATGTGATTTTAAAAGTACAAAAGATGCTGAAGGGGTGACCCACTTACAAGTGCCTGATGGATGTCTGCAAAGAGCTCTGGAGAAAACAAATCTGGCACTTGTCGGAAATTTTTGGGGACACGACCTAATGTGGATACCATTAGGAATTGGGCCATTCGTAGATGGAAACCAAAAGGGGATTTAATAATCACCACTATGGCAAAAGGTTTTTTTCTGCCAGATTTAATCTCCAATCTGATGTTGACTCGGTCTTGTTGGGTGGTCCCTGGTGTCTGGGTAATATGGGACTATTTTTAAAAAAATGGTACCCGGATTTAATCCATTTGTTGAAAATATTCATGCCATACCCATCTGGTGTAGACTCCCAGGGCTTCCTCTGCATCTTTGGGATGATGAAATCCTCCTTCACATTGCCAAATCGATTGGTTCACCTATTGGCCTGGATGGGCCCACGAGAAATAGGTCTAGGCTGGCATTTTCTCGGTTCTGTGTCTCCATAGAAATGGATCAGGAGCTCCCCGATAACATTGTTCTGCAATCCAAATTTGGAGAATGGAATCAACAAATAGAATATGAAGCTTTCAAGTTAAGATGTAGCAAATGCCACAGATTAGGGCATTTTGCCAGCAAATGTCCTGAACATACAGTTCAAAAGCTGGAAGATTTCCCGGTTATTCCTGAAGATCAAGAACAGAATCAGAAAGATAAAATGGATAAAGAACTGATATCTAAATCAGATGCTGGAAATAAGCGCTTGGAGAGGCATTACAAGCTAAAAGAAAGGAAAAAAGGGTTTAAGGCAAAGAGACCACCGGTTTACAGAAAACTTTGGAAACCAAAGAAGCTGATTGAGCCTCAGCAAGTATTAGATCTGGGTTCGAATGAGGGAGAAAACAAAAGGGAGATGTCAGTGGATTCAATAATGAACCCTTTGACTCCATATCCGGTAAAGCTAACATGGAGATTGATGAAGAAAATGAAAAAGTTAGCATTTCTCTCTCATACATGGAAGAAGAGGAAGACAAAATCAGTGCCCAACAAGAGCTGCTAAGGAGCAGCTCTATGGAGAAACTAAAAATGAGACAAGAAAAAGGCAAAGAGGATCTAGAATCCATTACACGAGATCTAAACCAAGAGAAAGAGGACACAGATGTGGAGGAGCTGACTCCTAAAATGGATAAGCAGGCTGATATTACCACAGGAAAGGAGGATGGGGAAATTACCCCAATCAGTAAGGAAAATGATTGTGATAATGATGGATTCATCTTAGTGAAAAGAAAGAAAAGAGGTTCAAAAAGCCTAGAAGAAAAGTAGCTTGGAGGCTGGGAAGCTTCCACCTCAAGAATCACAAGGGCCACTGCTAGAAGAACTGCAAATTTTGGAGTAACCTTTAGAAAAGGCAGGCCATCTAAGAGAGAAGCAAGAGAAAAAGAGACTGAAAAAGAAATTGCAGATGGTACACAGAGAATTCTGAGCCATCCGAAAATGCATCTCCAAATTTTTTTTAATGAAGGTTATCTCTTGGAATGTCAGAGGCCTCAATGGAGGGCCTAAGCAAAGAATGCTTAAGGAAATTAAAAGAGCAAACAAACCTAACATTCTTCTCATTCAAGAAACTAAAATGAAAAGTAAAGCAGTTGAAGACTTCAAAAGACATTTTTGGCAGAACGCTGCCTTTGCTGCTGTTGACTCTCAAGGGGCCTCTGGAGGTTTAGCAATCTTTTGGGATACAAAGATGGTTGAAGGTAAGGTACTCTCCTCAACTCAGAATCATTTAGCTATTATCTTTAAAAGCCTTGAAAATAATCATAGTTGGATCTTATCTAATATTTATGCACCCAATACTGCCACTGGTAAAAGAGGGCTATGGAATGAGTTAACCTTGTTCCGAAGCAAGGTTGAAAGCATGAACTGGTTGGTTATGGGAGACTTCAATACTCCTTTGAATCCAGGAGAAAAGTTTGGAGGAAGTTCTGAATTCTCCATTGGTATGGAAGAATTTGCAGACTTCATCTCGACTCTTAATCTTATGGACATAGAACTTCATGGAAATCAATTCACATGGTCTAACAGAAGATTAGGAGAGAACTTAATTCAGGTTAAACTTGACAGAGCTCTTATTTCTACAAATTGGATCCTGGACCAGAATTTCCATCTTTCTACTCTCCCCAGAACGGGATCTGATCATAATCCAATAGTCCTCAATTTCTTCAATTGGACTAAACCTTTTCATGGTAATTTCAAATTTGAGAAAATGTGGTTTGAACATGAGGACATTCTGGACAGAATTAAAGAGTGGTGGGTTTGGGAAGGCACAGGGACGGCCCAATTCAGGCTACTCCAGAAGTTAAAGAATGTTAAACAGAAAGTTAGAAAATGGAATAAAGAGGTTTTTGGAAACATTTTTGAAAAGAAGAAAGATCTTAAGCAACAACTTGAAGAGCTTGAGCTAAATGTCTCCATGAAAGGTATGACCCTTGAGGACCATCAATGGAAAAAAAACTCCTATCAGAGCTACATAATATAAACAGTCATGAGGAAACCTTTTGGAGAATGAAATCTAGAGCCCTTTGGCTTAAGGATGGGGACAAAAATACAAATTTTTTTCACCTGACAGCCATCAAACATAGAGCTTGTAACAAAATTTCTGAAGTTGCTAAAAGAAATGGAAACATTACTAAGGATCCTGAAGATATCAAAATAGAGGCACTAAATTTTTACAAGAACCTCCTCACTGAAGATACCTCCTACAATGAACAAGTGGCATCTTTCCTTCTGGACTCCATTCCTAATAATATAATACCTGCTGAGCGATTTAAAAATCTCTCAAAAACTGTCACCGTTGAGGAACTAAAAAAGGTTGTCTTTGCTTTAGAAGGGGATAAGGCTCCAGGTCCAGATGGCTTCTCGGCCAACTTTTTCCAAAGATGTTGGGAAATATGCTCTGAAGATCTCTTGAAAGCTGTCAATGAATTTTACAGATCGGGAAATCTTATTAAAGAACTAAATAATACACACATTGTGCTTGCCCCGAAAAAGATGGATGCAAAAGACTTCAAAGATTTCAGGCCTATCAGTTTGGTCAATGTCATTTATAGGATCTTTACAAAGATTCTCACCACTAGAATGCAGCCTATTCTCATGGAGATCATTTCTCAACAACAGAGAGGATTCATTCAAGGAAGAATTATTCAAGATGGAATTATCATGGTTCATGAAACTATACATTCTATGGATAAAAGTAAGAAGGCGGGGATGGCCATCAAACTTGACATGCATAAAGCTTTTGACAGAGTCTCCTGGAGATTCATGGATGAGGTCCTGGCCAAATTTGGTTTTCAAAGCAAATTCAGAAAAATTATTCACTCTTGCATCTCTACCTCTAGATTCTCTGTGGTTGTTAATGGGGAACCTGTGGGCTATTTTTCCAGTAATAGAGGTATACGGCAAGGCGACCCAATCTCCCCTCTTTTATTCATTATTATGGCTGACAGTTTAAGCAGATCTATTTCCAAAGCTATTGACATTGGCATGCTAAAAGGCTTCCCTCCAACTACGGGTAATCAGATCTCCTCTCATCAGCAGTTTGCTGATGACACTTTGCTGTTACTAATGGCTTCTATTATTGAAGCAAAGGCCATTAAAACTGTCCTCAGATTTTATGAGGAAGCCTCGGGGCAAAAAGTTAATTTTGACAAAAGCTCTATTTATTTCTTCAATACTCCTGAGGAGAGGCAAAGAAAGATCGCTAGTATTCTAGGATGCACAATTAATTCTCTACCAGCTACTTACTTAGGGTTACCTTTAAGTACTGGCAAGATTTCAGTGGAGGTATGGAATGATCTTATTAAGAGATTTCAAAGAAAGTTGGTTGGCTGGAAAGGAGCAGTTCTTTCAAGTGCAGGTAAGTGTCTTTTGGTTAAAAGCACGCTTCAAAACTTGCCTATATACATTCTGTCAATGTTCAGCATGCCTACAACTGTGATGAACAGTATTGAGAAGATCCAAAAACACTTTTTGTGGCACGGTACGGAGGATAGATTCAGATATCATCTTGTGGCTTGGGAACAGGTTTGTAAACCTAAGAGACTAGGGGGGTTAGACATCAAAGATATCAATCATATGAGTACTGCCCTTACTGCAAAATTAGGATGGAGGCTTATAAAAGAGCACAGACCTTGGACAGAGCTGATTAAGACCAAATATCTTTCAAATCAAAGCAAGATTTCCTTCATTTATGATCAGTCCCTTCCGAGTGGCTCTATTTTCTGGAACAACCTTCTTCGCAGCAGGCACATTCTCTCTCAGGGGTGCAGCTGGAAGCTTGGAGATGGGCAAAACATAAACTTCTGGACTGATAAGTGGACGGATTCTAACTGGATTTCTGATTATGATCATATTAAAGACAACTTGATTGCAAAGTATGGACACAAAATCCAGGATACATTGAGAGGAATGGAAACAAAAGAAAATGGAAGCAGCTAAAAGTGGAGCATATTAATATTCAGGCTGATATTACATCTCTTCAGAATCAACTTTCCCTAATCCATATAAGTAATCAAAATCTTAAGGATGAGCTCATCTGGAAAGATTCTTTTGATGGGGATTACACTGTTAAAGCAGGATATAATTCTTTCTTTGCATCCATGGCAAGCGAAATTAAGTGGCACAAATTGTGGATGCCAGAGCTAACTCCTAGAGTGAACTTCTTTTGGTGGCTAATTATTAATGGCAAGATCCTAACTAATGACAACCTCATCAAGAAGGGATTCATCATGCCGAATAGATGTTGCATGTGTCAGCATGAGGCTGAAGATATAAAGCATTTATTCCTCCATTGTGAGATTGCTTCCAAAATTTGGCAGCTTGTTATTGCAAAATTCAATCTGAGATGGATTTTCCCCCTTACCTGCCCTCAGGCTTGGGAGCAATGGAACTCTCCGTTCAAACATTGCATGGTAAAAAGGCTATGGCAACTTGTTTTGCCCCACACTATGTGGAGAATCTGGAAGGCTCGTAATGATAATATTTTCAGAAACAATAGACAGGCTTGTAACAAAATATATAAGGAAATTATCATTGTTGTGCAAGATAATATTGCTAGATTTAAACCCCCTAAAAATAGACTCTACCCGAGAATGAAGAATGCATTCTGACTGAATGGAATATTGCCACTGTCAATAGAAATAACAATGGTACTGACAGAACACAATTCGATGGATTAAACCCCCCACTGATTGGCACAAGTTAAATTTTGATGGGGCCTCTAAGGGCAATCCGGGTGACTCTGGAGGAGGGGGAATCATCAGGGATCAAAGAGGCTATTATGTTGCTACTTTTTCTGGGAGAATGGGCAGACAGACTAATCATTACTCCGAAGCCATGGCGGCTCTTTGGGGTATTAGACTTGCCAGAGATTGTAACATTCCAAATATCATAATTGAAGGTGATTCTCTTAATATTATCAATCTTCTGAATAAAAAGCAACACCCCAGCTGGTCTATTAGGGATTTTATAGAAGAAGCTATTGATATATGTAAAAGCTTTGTAAATGTCCAAATCACCCACACCTACCGGGAAGGAAATAGGGTCACTGACAGTTTGGCTAACTTCGGTGTTAATAATCCCTTTCAAACTTGGATTGGCGGGGACGTTCTACCGCTCATGTCAATAAAGCCATAATCATTGATCTTCATGGCAGTGAAAATCATAACTAACGGCTATTTTTTTGATGCTAATGTGCGGATCCCCAAGTACATGTGGATGACATCACAAAAGATTTGGATGATTGTTGTGATCTGTGTGGGCGGGGCTGTCATCATTCCTTGGTATAGGAGGAAAGCCGAGGCGCGGGGTAATAATAACAAGTGTAGCATAATAATTAAATCAGCTTTCACGGGAAGGAATGATTTAAACTCCAAGTTCAAAGTTCGGCCTATTCCGCACATTGATAGCTATTTTACCGTTGAGAACAGGAAAAGGTGCAGAGGAAACATGGGGGGGCCGCCATGCAAAACCGAACCGACCCACAACCCTGAGTGGAAAGAGAACACGGAGCTGTGGGAATACCTGCAAATCGGGGCCTGTCTAATTTCATCGAAAGGATCCAAGGCTTCGACCAGGACATCTCTATCAAGTTCACCCGGGGTTGGAAGAACAGAATAGTCAAATATAATAACATGAAAATGGAAATCACAGAAGAGCTCATAGCTCAGATCACGGGCCTCAGCCTGGAAGGCACAAAATTCTTCAATAAAAAGGTAGACAGGGAGGTTGAAACCAAGAAATTTCTGGAAGAGGGAGAGAATCTTGAGTTCGTGACTGCTGGCCTCAAGGTGGAGTCGATCCCTGAACCGTTTGCTGAACTAGCCAAAATGGTGGTAAGGTATGTTACCCTTGAAGGAAGATATGTGACTATACCTCAAAAACATCTAATTTTTCTGAATCATTTTCATAGAAATAACATTATCAACTTTCCTCATTATCTGATTAACTCCTTGGAGAAATCCATAAGGGAAGTTCAAAGCCACTCTAGGGCTGTCCCTTTACACCAAGGCCTTATCCTTTTGATTCACCGCCATTTCTCCAACTGCCCTCCGTGAATCCTATCCCACCTCCCTCCTCCATACCTACTCCTACCCACACTGCTCCCACTACCCCCTACTAAAAAGAAAGAATGAAGATGCGACCTCCAGCAAGAAAAGCAAGAGCCTCAAAGCCAAAATCCCTACTTCCCAACGTGTCCTAAGGAGCCACAAGGATTTAGAACTAGCTGAAAGCCTTCTGCATATCAGCAGGCCGGTGGAGGAGCCCAAAGAGGAGGATTTGCTGGATAGGGTGGAAAGATTAGAAAAGGAGCTTCAAGAGCTCAAAGGAGCTATAAAAAACATGGAAAGAGCTAAGGGTAAAAGGATCCTTCAAAGTGAGGAGGATGAGGGGGTTATTGGTGAAATTTTCAAGAAACTACAGTCCCTGGATGGCAGATTGGGGAATGCTAAAAGCCGAAATGACTGCATATTGTCTGCCCTCAAAAGCATTTACAACTTCATTGAGCAACATGTCCACAGTGTTTGCAGTTTAAGTGGGATCAATGAGGATATATGGGGCCCTAAAGAGAAAAGGGACATTGCAATTGCCCAAGCTGATCTTCAAGACCCCTCTCAGGCCACTGCCATTGCCTTCTTCATGTCACTGCAGGCTATCAAAACCAAAATTGACAGAGCCATCAAGTAAAGGGCTGTAGTGATGCTGTTTTTTGGCTGCGATGTGGCTGTCATCGGGCGGTTCTGGAGCTGTTTTGCGGCGGGGCTCCTTATGTTGTTTCTCTTTTGGTTCCTTTTTGTTCTTGCCTTCTTTTCTCTGGATCTTTGTACGTTTAGATCCTTTTTTCTCCTTTATTGTAATATTTGGCTGTTGAGCCTTCCTTGGTTGACTATTCTACCCTTCTCTGGGCTGCTTCTTTAATCTTTTCTATCTGGCTTTTGAGCCCTTTTGTATTCAGGGTATAGTCCCTTCAAAACTATTTTCCCTTAATAAAAAAATGATCCTTACCTCTCCTCATCTAATTACCGATATATCGTAGGGTTCTCTCCTCTATATTGACTGTGGGCCTTGGAAAACATAGGTTAACCTAGAGTAGGGATTAATACCCTCTTGATATGAGACCCTAGCACTCGTTATATCCCCTTTAAATATATCCCTTGTATGATGGTTCATGTATGTCTCCTAATCGTTTCCTCGATACCCTTGTAAGACAAATGATTTAGGAGTGCAGGTTATTGAGACACATTATTTTTCGATACATCTCTGGTAAACCCGACATGCATCCTATAGGCATTTTGATCAAGAAAAACTCATTAAAAGTATCCATTTTTCAATTTTAACCTCATTCAAACATCCAAAATCCCTAAAATACCTAAAAAATATGTCTTTGCAGACATCGTCACCCAAGGGATATATTGTTTGTTTCTGTCTCACCTATTTTCAAACACTATCATCCATACAAGTTCCCTACCATGGTTGAGCCTATCATTTTTTCCTACACTTCCAAGATGCCTTCAACACTTGTGTAATATTTCTCGCATAACCGATTGTTTTTATTTTGCTTAACATGTTTCTTAAATCCATTATCCTTGGATAAACATTGGAAAAGGATGATTTTTTCTGGAGCACAGATTTCTAAAGCCCTATTTTTAGTTTCCAAATCTTTAAAGGTGACTCCTTTGAGGATATTTTTAGCACACCTAATCCCTCTAAAATTCTACATGGGATATTCCTCTGTGCTTACATATCCTCTTCATTCTCCTAATTTCTCTAGTTGTCATCATACAAGCGCTAACCTTCTCAAAGAAGCCCTACCTCAACCGTGAAAATATTCTATCTCAACCCTATCCCTCGATCATTCGAGAGAAGGGTCTCTCATTGGAGTGTCATGTGTTTGAGGTTAAGAAAATAGATCCCACATCCGTCATCAAGAATCAATTTACCATTTACAAGGATGGAGGTTTTCAAAATATAGCCATCAATTCCATGGAAATGATCATGCCCCATCTTAATCAGGGAATCCCATATCATGATCAAACTCCTTTATGTAGAAATGATTAGAATGAATCTCCCAAAACCCCCACTCACGAACATGATTATCATGAACAAGCACCCACAAATAAAGTCCATTATTTTTCTATGGATCCTAACATGGTAATAATCAAACTCCTAGATCATACGGCCTTATCTCAAGCTACCACCACATGTATCATAATCCAAATACAAAATCAGATGTTGCTACTATCATCTCATAATATGGTGCTTAGCATACTTTCTTACACCCCTCCTTCATTGATGGATTCACGTGGGAATCATATTCATCCTCTTCTAATCTAGAGAAAGATGTTGAAAACTATAAAAAAGAACCTTTTTATCCATCCATTGCTGCCATAGACTTAGGAGAGACTCTCCGTACCATCTCTTATGATGGTTCCATGGATCAAACCCTCTACCTTAAGAAATTTAGCAACCTATATAAAGAATAGATTCAAACAAATACCTAGGAACACAATAAGCTTCTAATAAAAATTTCATATGAGAGGTATTAGAATGGTATAACCAACTTCCTTAAAATTCAATAGTTAACTCAAGGATTAGGAAAGTCTCATATCTCTAAATTTGAGCAACAATACCTTTCTAAAAATCTCTTCAAAGATTCATAATCCTTCGAAAAGGACTCATAAATCTACCCATGATTTTATTAAGAATTGGAAAACACTTTCTATGTAAGCTAATCATAATCTTGGTGGGGATAACCTATGAAAAATATTTATTATATCCCTTACACCCACTCTCCAAAGTACAAATTTGGGTCTTTCTATGATTTGTAAACAACAATTGTATTAACAAAAATAAACTAAAAGTTATAGTATTACTTATGTTAAATTCTAAGATGTGTTACAACAAGAAGATATGGTAGTAAAGTATAGCAGATGACTGAAGAAAATAAGAAAAGAAATCAAAACCCTAAGTGTAATGAGGATTTAGAACACTTAGGTGATTTCACAATATTCCTTGTAATTTGTGAAGGTTGAAAACTGATCGAACTTGAACATATGAGGTCGTGGAAAAGCCCAAAAAGTGCAAAAGTATAGCAAGAATAGGGACTCATGAGTATGGATTGGTACTAGGGTGTTTAGATGCTAGGATCCCTTCCTAGGCACCAGGGTCTGCATAGGAGGTCCAAAGATGAATTTTACAGGGTCCTCGGATGATTCGAAGCCTTCGATTTTTGTCGCTAGTATGTCACACAGATCTCTCGGATGTTAATGATAACCTACAATGTAGAAGTCACCTATAAAACCCTCAAAATAACATCAAATCCTAAAAAAATAAAGATGCAAAATGAGGGGTTGGACTATCCTCAACTATCACAATGGTGATCTTATGAATGAGCATTACACTATATCTCATACCTAATGTAGTTATATATGTGTGTGTGTGCATAATTATGCCCTAGGTGGCTGTTGTGCATGTCGCACTTGATAGCGAGAAAAGTAGCTAGATGTAGAAAGATGTAATAAGTGTGTGGATGGAATACAATATACTTCCCTCCTATGAAGTTTGATGCATAAAACCATCCCTTGTCCCTTGAAATGGTTCTATATGGATGCAATGATGCTCTTTAGATTCTTGTGAGGTGCAACCTTAGGTGACAATATAGATTCTTAGAGCTTGGTCCTTTAATTTGGTCACATAACTTTACATTTATATGCTTATCTTGTTCAAATTTTGTAATTGATCACTAAAATTCCAACCCCTAAGAGATAAGGATGCCCAACGTCTAGAAAGGACCCTAAAAGGAGTGAAATAAATACAAATAGGTCTAGGGCACCTAAAGGAGATGAGGGTTCCTGGGTGCTAGCATCCTGGCTGGGCGATGGTGTCTAGATCTAGAAAAAGTGAAGGTTGAAGGGTCAGATCGGGAAGTGAGGTATTTTAGTTCAAAAGAGATACTATGAAAAAACCCAAGAGGCCATGTATAGTGATCAACAAGTACTTTCGTCCCATAAGAATAATATGAATAGTAGTATGTGATTAGGATCTAATAATGTACCCAAAGTGCGTGATTTAGTGTCTACATTTTCCCCCACTTTATGTTGGTGAGCGGAAAGCTCACTAACATAAATTAGATAGAGATGTGTACCTGCTAACCATGTAGATTGATGTAGAAAGAGCGTGCCAAGACAAGAAAAGTGTGGAGTGATAAAAAAGTGTGAAGCATGGAAACTATTGTTCAGAGGAAGTAAAAATAAAAGTTATGATGATCACCTTAGGGTGGAAATTCATATGTATATTGTTATTGTTGTACCTGTTGTTGATGATGTTGTTTTTCATGTGTTGATATCGAATATTGGTTCCCATGAGGATGGACCTACAAAAGAGAAAAATGAACAAGTAGTAAAATATGTGTATATAGAAAAGTGTGTAAAAATGCATGCAAACAATGTGTAAAATGATGAATAGTAGAAAAGGAACATGTGCACCTGATCCATGATGAGTAAAAGAGTGTAAAGAGGATCCTTAAAATGACAATGAAGGGTGATTTCTTAGGGATATCTCACGCCACGATAGAAGTAGTGTAGGGAGAAAGTTTTAGTGTCATTCTCCAACCTTTGAATACTTCTAACAATTGTTGAGTATGTTGAATGTTGTTTTTGGGAGATCCTACGCCATTACGAAGTGTGTAGGTAGAAAGTTATACTATCATTCTCTAACCTTTTACTTTTTCTCCCGAAGTAAAAATACCATTGTAGATGGTTTGTACAAGTCTGATCTAATTTGAATAAGTGTGATCAAACGTGATTTCCTAGTGCTGAAGGACTACCTTCCTTGTAAAAATCCTCTGTGACCATGCTGAAAATTGTGTTGAACCGAAAAAACTCGTGTATCTCCCCCTGGTCTCGGACTCGAGGAAGGGACAGAAGCACCTAGGCACCTAGGTTTGATTATGGGTGCTAGTGTGTATGCTGAAGTAAGGACCCAAGTTTGATTCTAAGCCCTGTCTGAGTCTATAGAATGTGCTAAATTTGTGTTTTACTATAATGAACTATGAATTTAGACCACTCGAACTATATCATTTACTAAAGTGTGACCGTGATTACTTGAAAAGGGTGAATTATTCATCAAATGGATTCCCCTCATTTTGGGTGCATGTGACATCGCTAAGAGGATGTGGCCCAAAAGAGGACCCCATGTTGAACTGATGTTGGTATGTAGGAGGGGATGTACTTGGTAGAAACCAAGGCTCATGTAAATAGTGGCTAGAAGACAAGTGTTAGTGCAAACAATATAATCATGCATATAGATTACAAAGTGTGTAAGCTACCAAGATAGAAGTGAAATTAGAAAACAAATAGTGGGTTGCAAAAATGGGACATCACTCACGATGTCACAAGACAATCGAGGCCACAATGGCTGAAAGCATATAGTGTGCATATAAGACAAAAAATATGGAAAATACCGTAAACAATAGAAAACAAGAGTAAGCAAACATTAGATAACCATGGAGGAAAATAAACCTGCAAATCAAATGCTGCACATGAAGCACTCATTAGCAAGTTAGAAAAATATGAAGTATGTCAAAGAATGTATAATATTATATAGTAATGTGCTATGAAAAATGAAATAATAACACCTGGAATGTGTGTGCATGTGGATTCCCAAGAACCGTTGTAGGAATGGTATGAGATATTGCGCCAAGAATCCATGTTGCGTGTATCGATCGTGTATAGTCTCGCAATCAAAACTAGAAGGCAAGTGAACACACATGTGTTTATGATAAATATAATGACATACAAGATATCTATCTATCATGTGTAATAAATCGTACATGTAAGCATAAGAAAGAAAGATTAAATGCATCCAAGATATGTAGTATGTTGTGGATGAGATGGAATGAAATGCAATGTGAGTGTGATAGGGCTAGCATTCCCCAAGTACGGATGTATGCATGAGTGAGATTAGGTTCATTTATACAAGACCCCTCAAAATCAAGAATGAACCATATAACAAGAGTGTGTCATCGAGAAATGGTTCAAATGATGTTGTATGTAGAAAGATACGATCAAGAGAGAGTAGAGCATAAATTTTAGAATAATGTTGCGTAGATGATAGAAGGATTGAGTAAGATGCTAAAAAGAGTGTTGAATGTGAAGCAAACAATATATATTAAAAGTGATATCATGCGATTTGTGAGATTGAATGCGATATTAGAAGGATTGATCAATAAGCTTAGGATGAGATGCTAGAATGATTGATGATGTAGCATAAAGCGTAGATCATGGAATGTGTGAATAAGATTGTAGGAGGTATTGATTGTGAAGTATGGAATGTAGATTGTAGAATATCGTCGCATGATGGGATAGCTAGAAATATTTATTGACTATGAGGACCAAGCATGGAATGATATAAATGTAATGAGGTGAGTTTTAATTCATATTTAGATCCTCAGTATTCAAGTATGAACCATGAGACTAGAGTGCATCGTTAGGTAGTGTGTGTTGCAAAGGTTCAATCATGATGTGTAGAGTGTAGAATAGAATAACATGATGCATAAGTAGAATGTGGTAGAATGATGTAGATTGTAAGTGTGTAGTATGTTGTTTGAGATTGTGACACTAGAAAGATGTGTGTTGAATGGGCTGAGTGAAGATGTGTAGTGTACAACGTAAAATGTATAAAAGGTCTAGTAGAAGAGCGCAAAGAACGTATGATGCATAGTATATGTAAGAAAA
The DNA here is from genome assembly GCA_018340775.1 of Taxus wallichiana var. yunnanensis. Classification (NCBI taxonomy): domain Eukaryota; kingdom Viridiplantae; phylum Streptophyta; class Pinopsida; order Cupressales; family Taxaceae; genus Taxus; species Taxus wallichiana. The sequence goes on along the minus strand of CM031233.1, from coordinate 94,450,312 downwards.
TGATTTCGAAGATGTGTATAGTTTGTAGAACAAAGTTTGTATGATGTATAGAAGAATATGTGAATAGAAGATGTAGAAAGTGCACAATATGTATGATGTGTAGGAAGAAGAAGATGTCGTAGAGGCATAATATGTGTAATGTGTAGAGAGTGCAAAGCCTCTAAGATATATAGTAGATGTAAGAAGAAGATGTCAAAGATGTGTAGGATGTGCAACGTGTAGAAGAATTTTTCGTACATGTGAAATGTGCAGTGTGTGAGGTTAATGTGTATAATATTCCCTCAACAGTCAAGTGTGAACCTTAGCAAAAGAGTGTGTCATAGGGTAATGTCAATATAACTAAAATCTCAAAGTGTATGTGATAAATACATATAGTTCTATAGTATGATCTATAGAATGTGATTATAGAAATGACATATGAATAGCGATGTAAAATTAGGATGGGGGGTGAGCATGATGTTCCCAAAGTGTGTGTGATAAAGATCACAATCATGTAATGTCATCTAGGAGATCGTTGTTGTCATGGTCAAAGTAAAATGGGGAAGCATAAGAAATTTGGTAAGCAATAGTGTCGGTTGATCATGTAAAAATCCACCGAGGAGTATATTATACATGCCCATAGAATATTCCTCGTTAGTGAAGGGAGGTAATGTACATTTGTGTGCATACCAAAGTGAGTGAGATTTTTGTATAGCTAAGAAAGGAACTGTTTCAAATGAACACACAACCAAAGGGAATAGGAAATGAGATATCAATATGATCAAGGTCTAATGTGTCCCATGTTATCCAAAATTACCCCCTCAAGTTAATTATGGATTTAACAAGCTTGAAAATGGACTTAGCCATTTTTTACAAGTCTGTGACGGTCATATGACCATCAAATTGTCTTTCCTAAAATCCCTAGCCGTTGGCATTCAAAAAATCCACGTGGCTTGGCTTCTTATTAGTGGGTTATATTTAAAAAGATCGATTGGCATTTATTTGATCACAAATTCCCAAGCTCAAAACTATTGGTCGTTGGCATTTAAAATCCCATGTGAGACTAAGTCTTAATGCATTGGTGGGTTCCTATTGAAAAGATGCATTCCAAAGAAAACACGCAACCAATGAAATACCAACAAATTTGACATCCAAATTCAAAGCCAAAAAGTTTTTATTTAAGTCCCAAACTTAGAAATTGCAAAGCAAGAGATATGTGGCACCATCTTATTAGCACTCATTTCATAGAGTGAAAAACAAAAAGGCTCATCCAATCAGACCTAGACACCAAAAAAAGACAGGTGACAAAGCTATAACACCACGAAAGAGTGGAGCCTTCTCATTGGTTCAAATTTCACAGATGTTAGTAGGGGCTCAAAGAAAAGACTGACAAATGTGAAGGTGTGGAGCTTCCTTATTGGCTCACATTTTGTAATTTTCAATTGAGGGGAAAATGTGATGAAACATGGAGCTTTCTTATTGGCTTGTGGTTCTTAAGTCGCGAGTGCCGAAACGTGAAAAGCATGGAGCCTTTTCATTGGCCCACGTGTCAAGGGAACTAAGAAGAAAATATAGTCTAACAATATGAGGAAATGTGGGAGAGCCTAATTGGTCTATATTTTCAATACAAGAGACCATTTAAATGCCCAAAAAGGTGAAACGAGAGGACATATGGCGGAAAAGAAAGAAGAGAAAAGTAAAGCACGATATTGTGAGTTAGTGGGAGACCGACACTTGGCAAAGGGCGCAAAAGTGCAAGTTGGCGAGATCAATTTCGAGCTAATACGGAGATGCCACATGTCGAGTTCCTATGCTTCCCGGTAAAAACACTTCAAATGGCCATATCTTTCGACCCCGAGCTCCAAATCAGACAAAATTTATATCACTAGAAACCTCTCATCGATATCTTTAATTTAACATCATCAAAATTTATTTTGGTGGAATTTGTGGGTATAAATTAAAAACACAAATTTTAGAGGTAGAGGAGAGTTGTTTTGGGATGCAATCAGTCTAATCAAGTTGCTCAACCACCAAAATTGATGAAGCATGGCTCTATTTTCTTCTATAGGACGAAATAGACTAGATGATGGCCCTGTAAGGTGCCCATGTGCTTAATTTTTTTAATGTGGTTTGTTGGTGGTTGGAAGTTAGAGAATCCATCCCTTATGTCTTCTCTGTCTTCTTTCTTTCTAGCTCAGGCTATATATATATTAAGGGACTTTAATTTTGTAAGGGGAGGATAATTAGTAGCAAAACTCTATCATTTTGGTTTTGTGAAACTAATGTGTTGCAAGCCTTCATAGTGGACTCCTTGCATGGTGATCCAGGCCTTTCCTTTGTAATATAATGATTTGTGCATATTAAAGAAGCAATAGATGCAAGTTTGTGGATGTGTCTTCCCTTGCTTTGTGTTTATTTGCTTTCATCTTACCTCTTCAATTCTATTGCAGGTGTATTGTGTCTACCTTATACTATTGCAAGGTTCATTATTGTTGTGTTTATTTGGGAATATTGTTTTGAATGTTGCTATTAGATTATGGAGAGATGTTATCACCCTTTCTAATATGCATTTTGCTTCCAATTTCACACATTAGAGAGTTGTTCTCACACCCATCTTTTGGTGCATCACCTCTGTTAGAGTAGATTTATTTTACTTTCATTTTGTTTCTCTCTCCCTGGTCCCTTCTAAATTATAGGATAGAGATAGTTAGTAGTTTTCCTTCATTAGATTTAGCTTACACTAGATTAGGAAGAGGAACCAACCTTCTCTAGAGGTCTATCTCAAGCAGTAAGTCCCACACTTGGAGATAGTACCCATGTTACCGAGTTACACTGCTTGCTGAATATATCCACATGCTAAGCAATCGAGAGGTGTTGTGATGTAGTGATAACGATTATGGTGCACTCGGTGGGACAACGAAGAAGTCAAGATCTTACATAGGTGTTTTTTGGTGTTTGTTTCATTTCATTAAGTTGTGATCTCGATGGAATTCAACCTTTGGAGGTATAGTTCAAGCAAAAATGATAACTCCTTTTGGTCCAAACAACCCATTTCTTTGAAGTTGCATAATTTTCTTCCTTCCATTTTCATTCATTTTTATTTCTTTCCACATCTTTCCATTTTCTTCCATTCATGAAGTTGTGCAATCATGGATTCATTCCCATGTGGAATTCACATTTTAGGAGCAGCCATATCAATACAATCCATCTCCAAGATTGAAAGATTCATTCGCAAGTTAATATCGGCCACCTCTAGACCAATTCTATGATTACAATTAGTTTGACTATGCATTCTCACAAGAACAAGATGCAAATCAATATAATTATATGCCAGAGTATGCAACAGCAGTTCAAGAACAACAGTATGTGGAACCTAGAGGTTATCCTATGCCTAGAGATGTTTATTTGCAAAGTAAGGTTCAAGAGCTGAAACATAGCATGGTATTGATCAAAGCTAATGAGGTGAAAAGAGAAGTTAAAATTGGTTTCAACATCCCATATCCATGGACTGGATCTTTTCCAAGTAAGTTAAATCCCCAACAAAAACTTCAATTTATAATTAAAACATTGACCCAAGTTGGGGAATGGATCAAAGAAAGGGGGTTTATGAATCTAATATTGGTCAAAAATGTCAATGGGAGGCAATTGCATCACCATCTTATGGATTTCCTATACCTCCAACCATGCAATATCCACCTAAAAATTATTCCCCTAACATTCTAGTTGCTTTGCCTAATTTGTGGATTCCCATTTTACACCTTCTAATCTCCCATGCCACTTGGAAATGTTTTCCCTTTTTCCATCCAAAGAAGCCTTCCCCTCTACATAGCAAGAATTTTGACTTCTCTCGACCTCTAGAAATAATGCAAGGATCAACTGTGACCCAAACCACCCCTCCTCTTGCAAGTTCATGTTGGGAAAATAAGAATAAAAAAACCATCCAAGGGCAAGAAGAAGGATCCAATGAAAAGGAAATACCAAAGGACTTGAGAAGTTTGGCTTTGAGATTTGGTATTGAAAACTAATAGACAAGAGGAGAATAATGAAGAGCCTAACAAGGAATATTTGGCAAAGAAACTTGAAAGAGTGGGCTGCCAAATTTAATATCAAGAAAATACCATTGATGGTTAAGCCTTTGGTGGGGTTGAGGTCCAAAATCAAAAGGTGGAAGTTGATTTTATTGGAGCAGTAAAGCAAGAGTAGATTGATGAAGAACAACAGCTTAGTGTGATTTAAATGTAGTGTTCATAATGTCACTTTATTCATAGAGATTCTTGATCCATTACCTCTAGACAAAAAATTATGCACTTTACACATAATTTAGCCCGGTCTTATACTACTATTTAGAAGGTTCTCAAGTGGTTAAATTACTAATTAATCCCACCTTTTGGCCATCTTTATTTTATATTTTATTTCATACTTCCTATGTATTTTCCATCACATACCCACCTATTTCGCAATTGCCCTATCATTCTAGCTCACATTTAGGGCGTGAGTACCCCCGGGTTCCTTGGTCCCACTTCTAGGTGCCCGGTCTATGCACATCCTTTTCCTACATTTTTTTGGGGATTTTCTAGCTATTGGTTATATTTGTCATTTTCTCGGTCATCTTTTTCAGGATTAATTATGAAATTAAACTTGAGAGCCCTATAAATATAAAGCTTATAAGACCATAATGAGAGTCCTAGTGTCACATACTAATATCATTCCATCTAGAGACATATCCATTACATCACTTGCATCAATTAGTGTGTCATGCATCAAGGCTAAGAGATATGCATCACACACACTACATAGGGGAGGGATTCTATTCTATTCCATGCACATATTCTATCTATATCTTCTATAGTTACTATTGCTCATGACTTCACAAAGTACGATTGACACGAGAGCACCTAGGGCATGACATGGACACACACACACACACACAGAACTATATCTAGGTCTGAAATATAGTGTAGTGATTAGTGATAAGACCACTAGTTTTGTGGATGAGGTCAATCTAAACCATTCATATGCATATTTTATTTTTTTAGGGTTTGATACTTCTCTTTGCTTTGCAGGTCATTACATAGTTCACACATCGATTCCAGTGTGATAGATAGAAAACATTAAGAACCAAATTACGACCATACCAGTTATAGGTTTTGAGCATTTGCAGTGTTTGGAGAACCCATTTTATAGACCAGGGTGCCTTGGGGCACCCTATTACACTCCCAGGTGCCTCAGACATCTCGGATCCACTAGATCTTCCCTTCACAGGGTGCTTGAGTGTTCGGCTGCACTTCCTAATTTTCTGATCAGACATGCAACAACCTATGACAGTCTTCTTTAATGAGCTAAGCCATTTCTCTCTCTCTCTCTCTCTCTTCTCTTGCATAGTTAGGGTTTCATTTCACTTAGAATAATTAATTACAATTATTTCATACTTTTTTAGTTCATTTATACAACGTTTAAGTCCTCCTATTTAGATTAGCCTTAATACCCTAATACCGCATATTAGGTCCATTAGGTTTACCATTTTTGCTAATCATTTTAGTGAACCCAACCAATTTCATGCTTAGGATCCTTCTTCTTCTTATTCTATCATAGGTCAAGCTTCTTTATTTGATTTACTTAAAATACATCCCACTTATCAGGCTATTTTCAAAAATACCTAGACACCAATTATTTTGATGACAATACGCCACCACATGAATTAAGTTCTATGCTTCATTTCTTCTTTTTCGACCTTCACCTTGAAAACCCTCCATCTAACTAACTCATATTAGACTTGATTCAGGCCTTACATGAATTTTTTTTTGTCATGGAATCCATAATCACATCTCTTAGATCTGAAGGTTGATAGTCTAGGGATGCCTTTCAATCATATAATTCCTCTATACAATCTATGGAATCAACGATCACATCTCTTAAATCTAAAATCCAAAAAATTAAGGATGTTTCTTAGTCACATCTATCCTCTATGAAATCTATGGAATCCACGATCACCTCTCTTAGGTTTGAAATTTAATAGCTTAGGGATGCTTCACAATCACATGTTTGTTCTCCTTCTCCATCTCCTATTCAATCTATGTCTACTTTGCATGTCATATAGTTAAACCTCAAGTCATGCCATCTCTAGAACCTCTCATACTTGATCACAACATTAAACCACATGAAATTCTCACTGAGCTTCTTGGTCATCAATTGATCACTCTACCACCTATTGATTACTATCCTCCTTATCAAAAACACAAAGTATGAAGATCGTCCATTTTTCCATTATCATCAAATCAATGGACATGATGACAAAGATTGCTATACTTTACAACATAGATTCAAACATCTTGAGCATTAGGATTTATCTCATTCACTACAAAACATCCTATTGCATGCCCACCTATAACTTCTACATCTAAATGGGCTCCAAAACTGCTCCTTCTACATCTAAGAACATCACCCTACTGTTTCTCATGCAAATTCTTTGTTAGTCAAGAGCCACCTAAGCAAAAACCTCTCCAAATTAGTTCACCATCTCCTCCTACTCCATCCTCTACAACATTATCAAATAAAAATGACTCATCAATCCTTAAGTGTTTCTCTAAATCATGCCCCCTACTAAATCATCTATTGTATTGCCAAGTCAAGGTAAGTAACATCCTCCATTAAATATATTGGCCACATCACCAAGTCATACACAACAATCACCACCTAAGGTTAAACTTGTAATTCTAGCATCCGCTATAGATCCTACATACATTGACGATTGGAACCCAGACGACCTCTACTATGATGAAGAAACATGTGCTGGTCATACTTCTCTTTCACATCCCATCACTTTTGTTAAGGAAAGTAATCCATATCTTGATCCACTTAGTGTCTCTTGATTAGACCTTCATCCAATATACACTGGGGGGCATAAAAATCACATATTCCACCCCTCTTCTTTTAGCATATTCATATAGTATTACATCACACATGTTGTAGCTATCACTTATTGTCATCTCCTATAGGCATACCATATCACTTCACACATTTTCACATCGTCATTACCCGATGAAGAACTCTTGTGTTTTGGTTTCCACTCAACCGTTGAGGGATTACCATTACACTTAACCCAACAAAACACATATCCTATATCATCATACATCATCTACTATTCATTTCTACATCATCTATCTCATAAACACTACACTAGTCATCATTATATGAGTCTCGTTTTATTCCATTCACACATCCTATGTCTATGATAGGTCACATTATCCATAGGTATACCTTTCCCTTCACCATTTCCTATTCTATCTACACCTATCATCACACTTTCTACATTCTACCACACATGTACACATCCTATTCACCATTTCGTCACATACGCTACATTTTTCTATGCACCGTAATCGTTACCCTATGACACACTCTAGTTCCTTGGTCCATACTCAAATGTTGAGGGTTTACCAATCAAATGGACCTTACATATATGTTACATGCAATTATACCACATTCATTGGACTAGTGACCAATACTCTAGGCTATATTGTCACCCATACCCATCATCATATACCATAGTGGTATACACATTAGGTTAAATAACCACTTTCTTCATCAATTTATCATTATCCTCTTATATATTATCATCACATATTCTATTATCCTATTCTAAGTCATTCCATTACATCATCATCCTACTCATCACTTCGTGGTATAAACTTTAGGCTAAATCACCACCCTCTCTTTATTCATTATGTAGTGGTATACACCTTAGGTTAAATCACCACTTCTCCATCCAATTCTCATTACCATCCTACATCCTATAGTCACATCTTCTATTAGCCTATTCTAAGTAATTCTATTACATCATCATCTATCCTACTCATCACTTAGTTGTATATGCTTAGTGCTAAATCACCACCCTTTGTTATCCACAACACACTCATATATGATTCATACACCCTCATCACCCATCTCGTAGTGGCATATGCTATAGGCTAAATCGTCACCCTATCCTTCCATAATATAGTGATATACGCTTAGGGCTAAATAATCACTCATATATTCCAAAAAGTCATGGTATACACTTATACTATAAGGTCCACACAAATATCTCCATGTCACATTCCATCACCATTACATATACAAACTTATCGCATCGCACTAGACATAACCAACACTACTCGACCATTTCTTGATGACACACTCTCATTTACAGTTCATTCTTGACTGTTGAAAGGGAAAATAAAATGAACCTCACTACATACACTTCCATACAATCGGGGGCACGTTGCTCCTATCATTCCATTTTGCAATCCATTCCATTTTGTGTTTTTACACTGATTGCAAGCATGTTCTTACATAATAACACTTATTTTGGCTAGCCACCCCCTTTTATATGCACCTTAGTATCTACTAAGGACTTTCCCTTTCCCCCTGTAGGGCTGATTTGGTTATAGATCAGAGTGTGGTTGATCCTCTTTTGAGGTCGCATTCTCCTTCCATGTTCATCACATGCAACCCCAAAGAGGGGGGCATCGTTGTGGGTTTTCTACTAACACATTGTATTTACACCGGTTCAGACATAACAGTGAGTTTAGACTAGTTTACAAACTCCATACATAGTGGACATAATAGGACATGGTGTGCTTTGGAAATTCTACGAGTAGTTATAGGATCAGGGGTTACAATGGGTGGCCTCTCTACATTTATCCATCTAGTGGCATCGGATCACCCAAAAAACTAGCACGGTATAATGATCTCTTCAAAAAAATTCAGCAGAAGCAGTTAGAGTTAGAGGACACAGAGAATTTCCTCCCTACACTTCTTCAGCCAGGGTGGTGTGAGATCACCCAAAAAACTCATGACAATACAAGATATCCTTCTACACCCTTTTTCTCAACATGGATCAGGTGCACATGTTCCATTTACACTTTTTCTAGCGTATTTTACATTTGTGTACTTTACATTTGTGTATTTTACACAATGTTTTTACATACATACATATTTTACTACTTTATCCTTTTCTCCTCGTAGGTCCGCCATGTGAGAAAAAAATAGTGAAATTGGGGAAAATAACAACAATAAAAACAATAGTGACAATGACAATGACAACGACAACACACCGCTACATGCATTTTCCTTTACTAACCATGCATGCACACTACACACACATTCCACCCTAGGTTCACTCTCATAAATTTTATGCACATTTTTCATCTTTAGAATCCATGCTCCTCCATCTTTTTATTTTGTCATTCCACACTTGATTCTATTCCATTGGCACGTTTTCTTCTACACTCTACATGGATATCAGGTACGCATCTCTATCTACTTTATGTTACCAAGATTTCTGCTCACTGATATAAAGTGGGGGAAATGGAGACACAAAATTATGCACTTTACACATAAATTAGTCTGGTCTTATACTACTATTTAGAAGGTTCTCAAGTGGTCAAAGTACTAATTAATCCCAAATTTTGGCCATCTTTATTTTATATTTTCTTTCATACTTCTTATGTATTTTCCAACACATACCCACCTATTTCGCAAACGGCCTTGTCATTCTAGCCCATATTCGGGTGCCCACCTATCTTGGGGCGCCCAGGGTTCCATAGTCTATGCACATCCTTTTCCTACTTTCTTTTGGGGCTTTTCCAACCATTGGTTGTCTTTATCCTTTTCTCAATCATCCTTGTCAAGATTAATTATGAAATTAAATTTGAGAGCCCTATAAATATAAAGCTTATAAGACCATAATGAGGGTCCCACCATCACATACTGCTATCACTCCATTTAGAGTGCATCCATTACATCACTTGCATCCATTAGTGTCATGCATCAAGGCTAGGATATTTTCATCATACACATTGCAAAGGGGGAGGGATTATATTCTATTCCATGCACAAATTCTATCTACATCTTCTATAGTTACTATTACTTGCTACTTCACAAAGTGCGAATGGCATGAGAGCACCTAGGGCACGACATTCACACACACACACACACACACTAGAACTACATCTCGAGTCTAAAATGTAATACAACGCTTAGTGATAAGATCACTAGTTTGGCCATTGAGGTTAGTCTAATCCATTCATATGCATGTTTTATTTTTATAGGGTGGGATACTTCTTTTTCCTTTGTAGGTCATTACACAGTTCACTCGGTGAATTCCGTGTGACAAACAAAAAACATTCAGAACCAACTTGTGACCATACCATTTGTAGGTTTTGAGCATTTTCAATTTTTAGAGCACCAATATTGCAGACCATGGCACCCCAAGGCACCTCAGTACACTCCTAGGCACCTCAGACAACTCGAGATCCACTAGATCTACCCTTTTCAGGGTCTATGAGTGTTTGTCTGCACTTCCTAATTTTTTGATCAAACCTACAACAACCTACAAAAAGTATTCTTCAATTAACTAAGCCATTTATCTCTCTTCTATTGCATAGTTAGGGTTTCATTTCACTTAGAATAATTAATTACAATTATTTCATACTGTCTTAGTTCATTTATATAGTGTTTTAGTCCTCTTATTTAGATTAACATTAATACCCTAATACCGCATATTAGGTCCATTAGGTTTTCCATTTTTTCTAATCATTACTAGCTGCAAAAATTAGTAGGAGGGGAGGAGAAATCAATAGTAAAACTAGAAGATGATCATGTGTAAGGAAGTAAGGATAAATTCCCAAGTGTGCAAGGCATATTAGGTGAATTTGATGACCCTCATTAACTAGCATGCCAAGAGCTTGCAACACTCTTATAATGTTGTAGCAATCTAATGAAATCATCCTTAACCATTACAACTAGGAACAAGAAGCCTTATACCATTAAAGAGAACCATGCAGGTCTGAAATCCTTGAGTGTGGAGAAAAACATGCAAGAGGTTTTAATTCCTTCTTCCTTCTCATCCTCTTAAAAATCTGATTTGGAGGATAAATTTGAGCTTACTAACTTCATGTTTGAAGAGGAAGAGGACCAGGGTGAAAATATTGAAAATACGGGAGTCATAACGGAAGAAAAAAGAATCTTGGCACAACAAGACAATGAAGAGCTTTCTTTACTATCTGACTTGGAAGAATTTTTTGATGAAGAAGAGCCTGCAGAGATCATTTCTTCCATTACCTCTTCATGCATGTACTTCCACAATACCAAACTATTGCTGAAGTGAAGCACATGGAAGAAAGCAGATTTAGAGACACTAAATGAACAATAAATCATTGAAAACTTTTTACTTTCATTTGAAAAAACTGATTTGATGGAGGAGGAACTCTCAAGCAAATAACGAGTTGTAGCTGATTGCAATGGTCCAAGAATTACTCCATTAGTTGTTGTAAGAAATTATAGTGAGTTGCGTATTGAAGAAGAGTTCCATGAAGCTACGAAGGGAAAGGAGAAAGAAGATGTCATCTCTCCCATACCATCCATCAAGGTAAAACATCTGTTGTCTTTAGGAGAGAAAGTAGGAGAAAACAATTCATTCATAGACAATCACCTTTTCTAGGAAGGCCTACAAGAAGACTTCCTTGTTGAAGTTGGAATCCGAGCGTTGGGAAAATTCAACAAACTAGAAATTTCCCGATCGACATACTTGGCTTCATTAAAGCCAAGGTATAAGCCACAACTAGTCATGCTTACTTCTGAGCATGAGGATGAATCACAACATGCCAAGGATCAACCATAATTCCTCTCGGAACCAAGCGAGAAACAACTGGAAGAGGTATATGTATTTTTCTTTTTTGATACCTTGATGTATGAAGGAGTGGAAAATCAATTTACAGCCAGATTTCAATCCTAATTACAGTTGTTCTCAATGCCAAATCATCTTCTTAGATGCCAATTGTGAGGAAGGGAAACTACTTATCATCACCGGTAGCAAGTTTTGTTTGAAGTTGATCTCCCTCCAGTTAGTATAGGAGTATGGTTAGGATTTGAATTCCTCCAAGTGCTTGTGTAAAATGTATTGTTGTTAGAGTAATTTTAATTTCCCTAAGTGTCATGGGCACATGTTGTATTGCTTCAAGTGTGTGCTTGTGTAGTCGATCACGCTTCTGCAAGAGAGGTTGCAACAAACAAGATACAAAGTTGTATACAAAAATTTCTATCCTTAATAAAATTCAAATGCAGAGAAACTAAATCATCAAGACGTATATTTAATTTTTTTTCACTTTTTTGCTTCTCCAGATCAACAGCGAGGTTTCGCTCGCTCTCCACTAATAATGAAGATCAGTTTGGGGCATCTTGTAGTAGATGACAGTGTTCATTCCAAATCATATAGTTAGGCATCTTTAGAGCTTCACTCAAAGCCCACAGATCACATCCAGGAAGTTCCATCTCGTGTTGATCCCATTCGAGCTCCATACGGCCCTAGGGTAAGAGATTTCAATGTTACAGATTATCTTTTTTAGTGTTTTGGCTCGACTCCATGCCCAATGGATTGCTTTAATTCTATTAGTCAAAATCTAGTAGGAAGATTACCTTGGGAGGTCACCAAATTGTTATCCAAAATTACCCCCTTGGGTTAATTTTGGCTTTAACAAGCTTGAAAATGGACTTAGCCATTTTTACAAGTTTGTGATGGTCATACGACCGTCAAAATTGTCTTACCTAAAATCCCTAGCCGTTGGCATCCAAAAACTCCATGTGGCTTGGAAAATTCCCAAGCTCAAAAATATTGGAAGTTGGCATTTGAAACCCGCGAGAGACTAAGTCTTAAGGAATTAGCGGGATCCTATTGAAAATCTGCATCCCCAAGAAAAGCCGCAACTAATGAAAGACCAATAACTGGAATCCAAATTCAAAGCCAAATGTTTGTAAGTCCCAAACTTAAAAACTTCAAGCAAGAGCTACGTGGTGCCATCTTATCAGCCCTCATTTAGTAGACCGAACAATGCGAAGGCTCATCCAATTAGACCTAAACACCAAAAATACAAATTGACAAGCTCTAACACTGTAAAAGCATGGAGCCTTATCATTGGTTCACATTTCATAGATGTAAGTAGGGGCTCAAAGAAAATAATGAAAAATACGAAGGCGTGGAGCTTCCTTATTGGTTCGCATTTTGTAATTGTTAGTCAAGGGGAAAATGCAAAGAAACTCGAGCTTTCTTATTGGCTCGCGGTTCTTAAGTCTTACAAAGTATGAAACACAAAGAGCGTGGAGATTTTCATTTTCCCACGTGTCAAGGAGTTAAAAAAAGTAAAATGCAATCTGAAAATGTGATGAAACATGGCAGAGTCTAATTGGTCTATATTTTGAATACGACAGACCATTTAAATTCCCCAAAAAGGTGAAAATAAAGGACATATGGCAAAAAGAAAAAAGAGAAAAGTAAAACCCAATATTGTGATTCAAAGGGAGAATGACATTTGGAAAAGGGTGAAGCAAGTCCACATTGGCGAGCTCAATCTCGAGCCAATATAGAGCATCACGTGTTGATTTCTTGTGCTTCCTGACAGTAAAACTTCAAACGTCCATATCTTTTGGCCCCAAGATCCAAATCAGAAAAAAATTTATATAACTAGAAATATCTCATTGATCTCTTAGATTTGGCATCATAATTTTTTTATTGTTGTGGCATATAGGGATATAAATGATAGAAATGACTTTCAGACGCATAAGAGAGTTGTTTTGGGATGCAATCACTCTAATCAAGTTGTTCAACCACCAGACTTGATGAAGCATGGATCCTTTTGCTTCTACATGATGAAATAGACTAGATGATGGCCATGTAAAGTGCCCATGTGTTTGATAGAAATTTTTAATGTGGTCTATTGGTGGTTGTAAGTTAGAGAAGTCATCCCTTCTATCTTTATGTCTTCTTTCTTTCTAGCTCAAAGCTATATATATAGAAGGGACTTTCATTTTGTTAGGGGAGGATAATTTTAGTAACAAAACTCTATCATTTTGGTTTTTTTGAAACTGTTGTGCTATAGGCCTTCATAGAGGACTCTTTACATGGTGATCTAGGCCTTTCCTTTGTAATATAATAATAAGAAGCTATAGATGCAAGTTTTTGGATGTGTCTTCCATTGTTGTGTTTATTTTCTTTCATCTCTCCTCTTCAACTCTATTGCAGTGTGTTGTGTCTACCTTATACTCCTAAAAGGTTCATTATTGTTGTGTTTATTTAGGAATGTTGTTGTGGATGCTTCTGTTAGATTGTGGAGATATGTTATCACCCTTTCTAATATGCATTTTTCTTCCATCTTCACACATTGGAGAGTTATTCTCACACCCGTATTTTAGTGCATCACCTCTCTCAAGTTAGAGTATATTTATTTTACTTTCATGTTGTTTCTCTCTCCCTGGTCCCTTAGAAATTATAGGATAGAGATAGTTAGTATTTTTCCTTAATTAGAGTTATTTTGCACTAGATTAGGAAGAGGAACCAACCTTCTTTGGAGTTCTATCTCAAGCAAGAAGTCCCACACTTGGAGATAGTACCCATGTTACCGAGTCACACTGATTTCCCTAACACATCCACATGCTAAGAAATCCGAGGGTGTTGTGATTTGGTGATAACACCCCAATGTAATCAAGCCAAGATTTCCCTAATGTAAGTGGAGAATAACGAGGAACTTTTGTAATAAATACTGTGAGATGAAAGACACGTAGACCATAAGAAAAAATGATAATGAGGGAGCCATGGTAAAAATGAGGATCATGAGGTAGACAATAAATATCCTTGAAAGCTAAGCCTAGCTGATTCAAGCCATCATGTGTACATATAGTGTCATCACAAGTAGGATGAAATGGAATATTCTCCCAATAAGAATCATTCATGAAAAGTGTACATGTAAAGGGAGGACGTGTTAATGGTGGATGTACATGTGAGAGTGAAGTAGATGGAGTGACGTATGATACATGGATATGCCCCCAATAAAGTATCATAACATTTGTAGTAGCATGAGGAGGTGATGACATAGGTGGAACAATGTGTAACGTGAAAAAAGTAGCTTTTAAGTTAAGAAGAGAATCAATAGGCTATAGTTCATCAGTAGTTATAGACTATGGAGTGGGGAACATAATGGTGGGATCATGCTTGTAATACTTGAATGGTTCACGATCAATAGAAATGGTGTATTTAATGCCATCATGTACTAATTTGACACATCAATGTACTGTAGAAGGTATAACTTGCATGACATGAACCCATGGTTTACCATGTAAGCAATTATACGAAATTGGGAAGTCCATGACAAATAAAACTCGTAGGAAGGGTTTTTGGCCCAACATTAATGGGTAAATTAATATGGCATATGCATGAAAAAAAAAGAAACCATCATATGCGAAAAGAGAAAGAGATGAAGGAATGATATTAATAGCTGAAATACCTAAAGTTTTAATGAATATTAGAGTGCACAAGTTAAGTTCACCTCCCATATAAACTATAACTCACTTAAGACCAATATTATGGATACACATCATGATGTATAAAGGAGGATCATTTTCAAAAGCAACAAGATCAACATTAGGATTAGCTCAAAAATGCATTAGGATTAGTCTAGTTTAATATCATAAGGAATGCAAGTAGTATTCAGTGATGATCTTAGCCCTTAGTTTAGGATACATAAGAAATAAATCATGGATGGTAATATTCATGATGATAGATGGAGATGCAAGAAATAATGAACGACAAAACCTATAGGTGCATGAAGAATACAGGTTCACTAAATGATTTAACAAAATTAAACTAAAAGGTGTAGTATTACTTAAGTTAAATTATATGATGTGTTACAACAAGTAGATATGACAATAAATGATGAGGTTAATCAATCCTCACCATTAATAATATCGATCCGGGTTGGTGTCCGAAGGTTGTATGCATTAAGATAAGAAGATCTTGGAAAGTAGCTTCCTTAAACATAATCCAAACTTGCATAAATTGAAAGCACACATGTGGAAATTTAAATGCACACTTGTAGAAATGTAAACACACTTGCATAAAAGAAATCACACTTGCAAGAATAAAACACACTTGCATAAATTGAAATTTCTGAATTGGAAATAAGAAAAATTAAATGAAACACCTGCAGTTTACAACAGACTGAATGTTACAATACAAAGAGAAGAACAACACAACAAGATGATAATTACAAAAAAAAGAAATAAACACAAATTATTACAAAATAAAAACAAAAATATACAGATCCATATTCCTTAGAATGAGTGGCCATATCATTCCTTGGAAGAGGATTTAAACCATGCTTCGATATCTTAACTCAAAACTGCAAAATATTGGAGAGAAAAGAATAGATTCATTTCTTGGTAGTAAACATTACATATCTGAGTGTGGAAGGTTGCATTTATAATTTATGTGTCCAAATAAATCCTTATTTTGGGAGATATAATATGATCTTATATTTATTCTAATCCTAACAACTAAGATCTCCATCTCCACAAAATATGGAGAGAGATATATTATTGGAGTCAAAGTCTAATCTCACTGTTTTAGGAAGATTTGCTCCCAAATCTTCTCCTTTCTTTTTGGTAACAAGAATCATAATGATTTTATTCTAATAAATTATTGGAAGAAGGTTTTTCCTCAAAAGATGATTTTGACCAAATACCTTTCCCAAATTTTCCATTTAACTTCACTTTTTTTGATTGTGGAACTTTTGACGCTTGTCTGATACGCTTTCTCCTCGGAATGCAGTTCACTAAACATTAGATATATCTTCACTAGTAAAATATGTAGAAAATATGAATGAGGTTTTTGTTAAACACATTTCTATGAACAAAAACCTCTCTCATATTTTCCATTTGAATTTTTTGTTTCTGTTTATGGAACTTTTAGTGCTTGTATGATACATTTTTCCTCAAACTGCAGCTCACTAAAAGTTATATTTCTCTTCATTGGTAAAACTTGTAGAAAATACGAATTTGGTTTTTGTTAAAAAAATTTCTATGAACAAAAAAATCTCTCATATTTTTCGTTTGAATTTTTCTATTTCTATTTATGGAACTTTTAGTGCTCATCTGATACACTTTTTCCTCGCACTATAGCTCACTAAAAGTTAGATTTCTTTTCATTGGTAAAACCTGTAGAAAATCTGAATGATTTTTTTGTTAAACACATTTCTATGAACAAAATTCTCTCTCATATTTCCCTTTAGATTCTTTGATTTTTCACAATTCCTCAAAAACTATCATTCTGTTGATGCACGTTTCGGAGCTAACAATGTCATTCCTTTTATGCAAGTTCCAGAACTAAATCTACAAGTTCGGAACTAAATCTACTTTGTCCATGAATTGCAAGTTCTAGAACTAATTGTCATTCTATACCTTGCAGCTTTGTCCACTGTTTTAATTGCTTGAAAATATAAATATATGAATAACAAGTTTTGGAACTAAATGTTATTCGATTGATGAAAGTTTCGGAACTAAAGCTGCAAGTTCCGAAACTAAATATGTGAGTTTCAGAACTAAACCTATGAGTTTTGGAACTAAATCTGTAAGTTCTATAACTAAACCTATGAGTTCTAGAACTAAATCTGTGAGTTCCGAAACTAAATTTGTGAGTTCCGGAGCTAACTTAAAACAACTATAACTTTTTCATGCGATCTCGGATTGAGATGATTCTTTTTTTGAACTTACATAATTTTTTGAGAGGAATTTGAATATGAAATAATATTTTAGTTTAAATTTACTATTTATGATCAATTCCACTTTTCCCAAAACTAGCATTATCTTTCCTTTATGGCATGCATACACAAGACTTTGCATATTTTCCCAAATAATTAATAGGATTAGTCAACAAAATAGATAACAAAATATTTATAAATAATGAACAAGATATATATCCTATATTATATCTTAAGAAAACTATAATTTCCTAGATTACATTTAAATCCACTTTCAAATGTAACTTGGAAGGACAAAATAATGGTAATTTATGGCCAATTCATGGCCTCATCAGTAAAGTATACGCGATGAATCAATATAATAAACAAAACAAGAAAAACCCTAATTCTGCAATGAGGAAATAGAACAACTAGCTGATTTAGTAATATTCTTGGTAATGTGTGAAGTTGGAAAATTGATCAAATTGGAACACAAGAGGTCGTGGCTGATTCCAGAAAAATGTAGAATTGCAAGAGGAGTAGGGACTTAAGCACTTGGAGTGGTACTGGGGCGTCTGGATGCTAGGATCCATTCCTAGGCACTAGGGTCTGTGTAGGAGGTTCAAAGATGAATTTTACACTGGTCGTTAGATGATTTGAAGCCTTCTCTATTTTTCGCTAGTATGTCACACAACTCCCGTGGATGTTGTTGACAACCCGCAATGTAGAAGTCACCTACAAAACCTGAAAATAACATCAAATACTAAAAGCAAAAAAAGATGAAAAATAATGGTTCAAAATCCTCACTGTCACAATGGTGATCTTATGATCGAGCGAAGTGCACTACATCTCGGACCCAATGTAGTTATATGTACATGTGTGCATAATCATGCCCTAGGTAGCTCTTGTGCATGTTGCACTTGATAGCGAGTAAAGTAGCTAAATGTATACAAAATTAATAAATGCGTGTATGTAATAGAATAGACTTCCCTCCTATGAAGTGTGATGTAGAAAACCATCTATTTTCCTTTGCAATGGTGCTTAGATGGATGCAATGAATCTCTTTAGATGCTTGTGAGGTGCAAACTTAGGTGATAGTATAGATGCTTAGAGTCTTGGTCTTTTAATTTGGTCACATAACTTTATATTTATATGCTTCTCTTGTTCAAATTTCGTAATTGATCACTAAAAGGATGACCCCTAAGAGATAAGGATGCCCAACAGCTAGAAAGGACCCTAAAAGGAGTGAGATAAAAAAAGAGGTCTAGGGCACCTAGACAGGATGAGGGCACTGAACGCTGGTGTCTTGGCTGGGCGTTGGTGTCTAGAGCCGAAAAAGGTGAAGTATGAAGGGTCATATTGGGTAGTGAGGTTTGTCATGTCAAAAGACAGACTAAGAAATAATCTAAGAGGCCAAGTATAGTGATTAACTAGTAATTTTCTCCCGTAAGAATAATATGAATAGTAGTATTTGATTAGAATGTAATAATGTTACCAAAAGTGCATGATTTAGTGTCTACAATAATAGACCATCTACTTGTTTTGAATGTTTATGACATGATCAATTAACTTTTTACACTTTGTGACTTGTGTGAGTCTAAAAATGATTTAAAATTTAAATTTTGAAAGTTATAAACTGATCTAGATCTGATTTAAATATTCTCAAAAACAAACTTAATCAATAGTTCTATAAAAACCATCTAGATTTAATTTTATCTGATTTTTATAAATGTTGTAAATGATTAAAACATGCAAATATGAATTAAAATATAACTTAATAAATGTGGAAATATATTAGAAATCATAATGCAAAAATTAGTAAAGAGATGACCCATAACATATTTATAGAGTTCGAAAAATGCTTACATCTTCGGGTTCATTTAAATAGATCCATTAAAATTGTCAAAATTACAAGTTTAATCAAACTTACAATAAAAAAAATAGATCTTGAAACCTAAAAATTCATGCTCTCGGACCTTTCAAGAATCTTACAATGATCAATGTAACACTCTCTTTTGTTATGTAACACCTTATTTAAATACCAACATAACTCTGAAATTGAATCCATCCGATAAATTTCATAAACTGTGTGCAGTTGCAAGGGTATACGGATCCTACTTGATCCCCCTGAAACACTCTATACGAGCCAATAGACTAAGTTTATCATTTGGTTAAGCCTTATTACATGCATTAATAATTAAATATTGTTTTCTAAGTGCATACCTAGAACTCAGTCAAGGAATCTAATTGGGCATCCGAAATCTTAGATCCTTGGTAACTTCGAGATAGGGTAATCAAAATCTTACACTACTTTGATCAAAGTTTTAGAGACATGTATGCCATGCTTGGTTCCATGATGATACATTCATCATTAGGAACCTGTCCATCACCTAGTTCAGTTATATAGATTCTTTTACAATCATAAGTTATTATGTTCATAATTGACATCTTAAGCATTCATTAAAAGACCCTCTATACAGAACAAAGCGAACCATGAGTAGGAATCAAACAATCATAGCTTCCTCAGATGTCCCATACCACTGAGGAGTCATTATTGCAAGAACCTTAAATATGAATTTCCATCACATATAGAGGACTGTAATTGTCCACATTACTTTCAACATAATTATTTGAAGTTCATAAAAGTCAAATATATATAACTTCAACTTCTTATACATCAATAAATATCTCGAACTATTGTTCCACCGTTTTCTTTATGTTTTGAATGACGAAATAGATAAGGGTAAGGGCCAAGGAGGAATACCTATTAAATGTTGGTCGTTTGATGGTGGTTGCATGTGTTTTGACTTCTTGATCCACAACTAAATGTGAGAGCTTCCTTTTGGCTAGGAGGAACTACCTATAATAGAAAACAAGACCACAAAAGGATATTTAAATGATATATGACAGTGGAATGCCTATCGTATGCTAGTTTTGGGAAGTGTGATACTTCTAGATGGTCATTTGTCAATCAACCGTCTAAAACAAATTGATGTGAGAAATAAGTAAAGCCCCGTTGTAGTTGATATGATTTAGGTATCTCATTAAGTACAATAATAAAATATAATATAACAAAGCTAGGTTATAGTAAGATCTAAATAATAAGTAGGTGTCGGTTCTTTGGAACGGCCAGGTCAAATTATGGGTTGTTTAGGTCCCATTTTATATGCACCTTAATATCTACCAAGCACTTTCCCTTTCCCCTTGCGGGATGATTTGGTTATAGGTTAGAGTGTGGTTGATCCTCTTTTGAGGCTGCATTCTCCTTCCGATGGTCATCATGCAACCCCAAAGAGGGGGCATCATTGTGGGTTTTCTACTAACACATTATATTTACACACTTATTCGACACAATGAGTGAGTTTAGACTAGTTTACAAACTCCATACATAGTGGACATAATAGGACATGGTGTGCTTTGGAAATTATATGGAATAGTTATAGGATCGGAGAGGTTACGGTGGGTGGCCTCTCTCCATTTCTCCATCAAGTGGTGTAGGATCACCCAAAATGCCAACATGGTACAATGATCTCTTCAAAAAAATTCAGCAAAAGTAGTTAGAGTTAGAGGACACAGAGCATTTCCTCCCTACACTTCTTCAACCAGGGTGGTGTGAGATCACCCGAAAACTCGTGACACTACAAGATATCCTTCTACACCCTTTTTCTCAACATGGATCATGTGCACATGTTCCATTTACACTTTTCCAAGCGTATTTTACATTTGCGTACTTTACATTGGTGTATTTTACAATGTTTTTATATACATACATATTTTACTACTTTATCCTTTTCTCCTTGTAAGTCCGCCATGTGAGAAAAAAATAGTGAAATTGGGGGAAATAACAACAATAAAAACAATAGTGACAATGAAAATGACAATGAAAACACACCACTACATGCATTTGCCTTTACTAACCATGCATGCACACTACACACTATAACAACTACACACACATTCCACCCTAGGTTCACTCTCATAAATTTTATGCACATTTTTCATCTTTAGAATCCATGCTCCTCCATATTTTTATTTTGTCATTCCACACTTGATTCTATTCCATTGGAACATTTTCTTCTACACTCTACATGGATATCAGTCACGCATCTCTATCTACTTTATGTTACCAAGATTTTCACTCGCTGATATAAAGTGGGGAAATGCGAGACACAAAATTATGCACTTTACACATAAATTAGCTTGGTCTTATACTACATTTATAAGGTTCTCAAGTGGTTAAAGTATGAATTAATCCCACCTTTTGGCCATCTTTATTTTATATTTTCTTTCATACCTCTCATGTATTTTCCAGACTACCCACCTATTTCGCAACTTCCCCATCATTCTAGCCCATATTCGGGGTGCCCCAACTCATCTTGGGTGCCCAGAGGTGCCATGGTCCCACTTATGGGTGTCTTGGTCTATGCACATCCCTTTCCTACTTTCTTTTGGGGCTTTTCCAACCATTGGTTGTCTTTATCCTTTTCTCAATCATCCTTGTCGGGATTAATTATGAAATTAAATTTGAGAGCCCTATAAATATAAATCTTATAAGACCATAATGAGGGTCCCACCATCACATATTGCTATCACTCCATTTAGAGCTGCATCCATTAGTGTCATGCATCAAGGCTAGGAGATTTTCATCACACACATTGTAGAGGGGAGGGATTATATTCTATTCCATGCAAAAATTCTATCTACATCTTCTATAGTTAATATTACTTACTACTTCACAAAGTGTGACTAGGATGAGAGCACCTAGGGCATGACATTCACACACACACACACACACACACACACACACACGAACTACATCTAAGTCTAAAATGTAGTGCAATGCTTAGTGATAAGACCACTAGTTTGGCCATTGATGTTAGTCTGATCCATTCATATGCATCTTTTACTTTTATAGGGTGGGATACTTATTTTTGTTTACATCTCTGGGTTCATTTAAATAGATCCATTAAAATTTTCAAAATTACAAGTTTAATCAAACTTAAATAAAAAAATAGATCTTGAAACCTAAAAATTCATGGTCTCATACCTTTCAAAGAATCTTACAATGATAAATGTAACACCCTCTTTATTATGTAACACCTTATTTAAATACCAAACATAACTCTAAAATTGAATCCATCCGATAAATTTCATAAACCATGTGCGATTGCAAGGGTATACAAATCCTACTTGATCCCCCTAAACACTCTATACGAGCCAATAGACTAAGTTTATCATTTGGTTAAATAGTTAAATGATATATGATAGTGGACTTCCTAGCATATGCTAGTTCCGGGAAGTGTGATACTTCCTAGATGGTTGTCAATCCATTGTTTAAAACAATTTAATGCGAGAAATAAATGAAATCCTACTATAGATGATATGATTTAGGTTTCTCATTCAAGTACAATAAGAAAATCTTAACATAACAGGCTAGGCTATAGTAGATCTAAAAGGTAAGTAGGTGTCAGTCGGTTAATGTTGGAACTAGTCAGGGTCAGATTCTAGGTTGTTTAGGTCAACTGGTGAGATGTTGTTGGGTTTTTTCTTGGTCAAGGTATAAAACATAGAGACCGATGTCAATTGGGTATGACCGATGCGGTTTAGAGGGAGAACCATGATGGTCATGGATAACCGGCATCGGTATGGTCGAGGTGAAAGAAAATTCAATAGATCAAATTGATTGCAAGGGATTGATTGATCTGAGGTCAAATGAGGAGGGGAGGAGTGGATGAAGAGGTTGATAAGGAGGTATCTCAAGTATACTCAGAAATGGATGGGTAGGTCAGGTGAGAATGGGTGATTTGGTGGTGTGGGTAAGGAAATGGTTTGAATTATAGCTAGAAAGAGATGGAGGAATGAGCATGCAAAGTATAAATAATGACAAAATGAAAAAAGTTAACTATACTAAATGGACAATGTTGGTAGAAATGTACTTACTTATGATGTATGTAGATTGATGGTTGAATGGTGGTGGTGGTTGATTGATCGAGAAGAATGGTGTTTGGTATCATAGTAGTGGCTCCCAAAATGATTCCGTGAGTGCAATGCTTCAATATCTATCCTGTGATGGCTCTGGATGTCTGGATACGTGAAAGGATGTTGGTTTCTTCTTGCATGCAACTCTGATCTCTCTTCCTTGCTCTCAAAATGTGCCAACCCAAAAACAAGGTTGTTTAGGTGAATAAATGGTAACCGATGATGGTTCCAGGTTGACCGACGGCATCGGTTTAGGGGTGACCAGGTGTCGGTTAAGGTGGGATTCCCTAGGTTTACTAAAATGGGTAGATCTTTCTAATTTCTTTGGCCCAGTTAGTTTTTCTCACATATTAGAATGGAAACTTCCCTTCTAATGAGTGGGAATGTGGTTAGAGAGATTTTAGGGATTGATTTTAGGGTTAGACCAAATCTTAGCTCATTAAGGCAAGTAAGACTTAGTTATTGTTAGTTATGGAAACATGCCAAGAATAGGTCTAGGGTGAGGTGGTTGGATGAGGTGTCTAGGTGAGGTGGTGGGGTAGAAATTAAGATAATTAGATAATAAATATTGTGAGGATATATATAATTTAATTAAATTAATAATGATGTGTGGGGTGGAAGGGGCCATGGTTAGGTGAGTATGTTTGAGCCAGTTATTTGACTAGGGACCAAGGGGAGTGTGACCCAATTTTGGTGTCTACATTTTTCCCCTTTTTGTTGCATAGCTTGTATTGGTAAGTGACGCTGAAAAAAATAAGATGTGGTTGCCCCATGTGTGGGTGAAGGTGATCCCCTCAAACTAGGAACATGATGAGGTAGAAGACTAAATCGGTGAGTGGTTTGATAAAGGTGGATGTGATGAAGAGGAAGGTGGACAATGGGGGTAATGGGGTAAGGTCCAATCGGGTAATCAAGGTAATGGGCCAGGGTCAAAGGTAGCAACATATCAAACAAATGCACACACATGTATAAACTATGGCATGGTACCAGTTGAAGAGCATGCAAACTCTACATCATCTAAGGTCGATAGGTTTATCCAAACAAGGTTGAGGTGATTCCGTATCCAAGGTATAGGATATGGTGTGGAAGCACTTCAGGTCAGGTGTAGGAACATTTAGGTATGTTCCAGTACACCAAAGGTTGGGTCAGGATAAATGGCATGACAATAGGCAAGGTAAGGTCATTAGGTCAAACAACACGGGTAATAATGTGTCATAAGGTATAATGAGCACATGAGTTCATAGGTCACTAACAATGTTCCAGGTCCAGGTAGCTAGGTCACGACATGGGTAGGGCCGAGGTATGGGTAAAATAACAAGTCCCAAAATGTAATTAAGGACAGGTATAGGTAAGGTAGGCATGGAGGTTGGTTGCAATAAGGGTGGGTAAGGTCAAATGGTGGCTGGTTTGGTTAAGTGTTGGTTGGAAATGGGGAAAGGGTATGGGAAAGAGTATGATAGGTAACCGATGCCGGTCATATATAACTGGTGATGGTCTAGGTAAGTTGATCATGGTTTATTAGGCAGATGACCGATGTCGGTTTGGGTATAACCACCATGGTGTGCTAGGGCACATGACCGATGTCGGTTTAGGTATAACCATGTCGTCGTCAGTCGACGTGGGTATATAAAAAGAAAAAAATCATATATAATATGGATTCATTTGTACATTTTGGATTTTTGTGAAAATGACAAGAGAGCTTGAATGAGTTGTGCTTTTTGGGAGGAAAGGATGAGGGATGATATCCTGCTGAGGTGGAGAGATCCGGTTGGTTAGAGGAGCCAGTAGATGGGTCCATGAGAGTAGGGGATCGGGAGATTGATTGATGAGGTGATTGGTAGAGAGGTTGGAGGTTGATTTGGACATGGCAGAGGTGGGAGAGGGTTCGGGTGGACCACCAACACAATGGCCAGATGTGCCACCATGGAGGTGACATCGAGATGAGAGTAGGATCTATCCATTCATTCATTATTTGTTTGATAAAAGAATTTAATGGGTAGGTCAGAAAATTTGGGTAGGGTAGAGAATTTGAAATGTGTGGTTAAAATTTTGAGGAATGATGGGGTGGAAAGGTCATAGGTAGAGGAAATAGGGTTGGGGAGTAATTTGGGGTAGGTTTGGGTAGGTGTGTAGGGGAAATGGGAAATAAATGGGGGAGAAAATGGGGGTTTGGGGGCTTGATGGGGCATGGGTGTGGAATGGCGAATGTCGGTGGTATGGTGGGTATGATCGGTCAAGTAATGGGTGACCGATGTGGTTACACATGACCGATAATGGTCATTGTTGACATTAGTGATCTGATTTAGGGAAGGGCCGTGTGAAGTTATATCGATCGATCGTGATATCAGAGTAATTCAAGAGTTGGTATAGGGGAGTAGGGAAAAAGGCTAGAGGTCTAGGAGGGGTAAGGGGAAAGGTTAGGTAAAGTGGGTAAAATAGATAAGAGTAAAAGGGAAAGAAGAGGTATGGGTTGAAGGTCAATGTTGGGTAAAATAAAGTTTTAATAATGTGTGTGATTGGTTGAATGTAGGCCAGGGACCAGCTACGGATGAGAGATAGGGTACCTCCCTTGCTCATGGAGGTATGGGGGGTGTGATAGTTGATGACTGGTGCCATGTTGTAGAGGGTTGGCCCGATTGGGGTTCGACACTACTACAAGGCACATAGTCCGGAGCCAGTTTGATGGTCACTCTCATCGATGATGGGACTCAATGACCAATAATACCTTCCATTTTCCGATGGGTGAGATGAGATCACAGTCACCCCCTGAGAGGATGTGTATAGATCTCTGCATCTACCGATATGGGGGGACACAGGTGTATTCTATCTCCTCAGAGGCCTCTGAGGAGTTGATGTTGACTGTGTTTGGTGAGGGGCTGGTGGAGATGAGAGGTTCCATAGTGCCAATATGAGCTATGGAGATATGTACCGGCCCATCCGAGGAGATGAGGCTAGTAGTTTTTTGATGGAGGTAGTCTATTACTTTTTGCACTATCGATGTGGAGGGTGGGAGATTCCCATGATCATTGATGGGGGTTCTACATGACATGGTGGAGGATAGGACCCATTTTGCATGGGCACCCACATTCTGGTATAGTTATATAGAGAGTTATGGGCTTATGGGTGGTACGGAGGTTTAGCCTTTGTTGTACTTTCTTACTCCATTATTGGGCGTATGAGCACATTGTATGTGTGTGTCATCTAGTTGGTATGCCCCGAGATGATGCATTCGAGCCGGGTTTTGTTTGAGTGGGCTTCAGGTGATGGGTGCCTATGATTGGGGAGCACTGAGCAAGCTAGAGCTACACACATGTAGCCTATTATAGGTGATTTCTAGAGGGGTTTTCTGGCATGGACATCATTTGGAGGCCCTATGTGGGTTTTCCATCATATGGGTGGATGGCAGAGGAGCTACAGAGCTACAGCTACTCTCGGTGGATAGAGGGTGACATGTGTAAGAGAGCATGAGATGATACCTATGGATAGGGTTAGATGGATGAGTTTTGGGATGCTTTTTAGGATATACCACCACCTTTCCCATAAGTATAGGAGGGATGATGTGGAGAGGCCTCTTCCTCTACCACACCACAAAGGCAAAGTGCCGATAGGGGTAGGAGGAGGAGTGAGAGAGACCGGTGATTGATGATGTCAGGTTATAGATAGATATAGATAGTGGTGGGCTGCACATTTACAGTAGTACCACCAGGCCGGGTAGCAGATTTAGCCACCACCATCACAGTGCAGAGAGGGATGCCCTACAAGGGTAGGTGGTGACCCTGATTACATAGTTGGGTATAGTGCAGGGGTAGTTGATAGGCTCAGAGGCACATGTTGTTATTTTGTAGGCACATGTGGCCACTCTACAGCCCAGTAGTGTAGGGAGGGTACCCACACCACATAGGGGAGGAGATGGAGATGGGGTATAGGTGGCCACCCTACATGGTGTAGATTATAGGTTTGTAGGGGCTAGTTGGCCACTACACAGCATGTGGTTAGTGCAGCCCTTGAGCCCAGATATAGGTAGGAGGGGACAGGGTCCCTCAAGATAGGCACAGGCATAGAGCATAGGGACAGGTCCCTCTTTATAGGTACCAGTGGGATAGGGTCCCGAGAGATAGGTACAGGGGCCGAGGCCAATGGCACCACCACATAGTATACGATAGGTAGGTTGAGAGATGCCTTAGGTGAGGTCTAGTATTATCAGGATATTTTGATGGCCACAGGGATAGATTTTCTATCCTATGGGGAGTATAGAGCACAACAGGCCTCGAGTGAGAGGACCAGTCACATACCCATAGTGTAGAGAGCACAGGGGGCCATCGAGCCCCGAGAGACAGGGGTCAGGTGAGGCCACCACCACATGGAGGCCAGCTCCCGTGAGGACCATCGAGAGATAGATCGGGGCCAGACCAATGAGGGTGGTGAGATGCTTGATTGGCATCACCCCACTAGAGGGGAGAGGAGGAGGAGGAGACAGGTGAGACAGATATGGAGGATATCAGGGGGATGATTAGTCATCATTGATGATCATGTATATCCATGTTTTTGTATATTTTTTATTTTTATATATACATCTTGCGTGCGAAGAGATGAGGATGATAGATGAGAGTTTTTTGATTTTTTTGATCATATACCAGCCTATGTGCCAAAGATGGTGAGGATGTATATGAGAGATTTTGAGATGATTGTGATTATTATTGGGATATATGTTCACATGTATTTTTATACATAGACTTTCTATGATTTATAGATGATGATGTTTATAGTATGGATGGTGTATGTTTTAATTTTTTTTATATATTATATATATATATATATATATATATGGATGGTGTGGATTATGGCATGATAGATCATATGTATATGGTGGATATAAGTGTCATAAGTGGATTGAGTCAATCAAGGCATGATAGGAGTCAAGGTCATGTAGGCATGGTGGAGTCAAGAGTCATTTGGTGGAGTTAGGTCATGGATGGATTGAGTCAGTTAGGCATGGATTGAGTCAGTTGAGTTAGGCATGATGAGTCAAGGTTGAGGCATGGTTGAGTTAGGTTGAGTTAGGCATGGTGGAGTTAGGTCAAGTTTTAGGCATGGATGAGTTAGGTTGGTTAGGCATGGTTGAGTTTGGTTAGGTATGGTTGAGTTTCTAATTCATTAATTTGTGTAATTAATGATGATGTGGATCATGTTAAGATGATTTGTAGGAAAATGTATGATTATGGTAAAGAAATTGTAGACAAGATGAAATGAATGTGTAAGTTATGATGGTAAAGATGTTAAGCAATTGTTGTTTGTTTGGTTTAATTTCCAATTATTGATATAAAAAGAAACTAACTAGGGTAGAATGTGAATAGGAAAGGGAAGAGGGAATTGGTTAGGGTAGAGAGTGGCCGAGCTAACCTCCAAGGGCCCCATGCCCTCGAGTGCTGCCTACATAGTCCCGAAAAAAGGGACCTCAGGCCGATGTAGTTCTCCCATAAGCTAGGGAAGATTAGGGTGAAATAGCGGAATGGGTTGATAGGTGCTAGGCATGGGTGATGTAGGTCATAGGCATGATTGAGTTTAGGTTGTAGGCATGGTTGAGTGATTTTTAAATATAGGTGTCGAGGATCTGGTCCTGTATATAGGATAATCAATAAGTAATGAGGAAGGTGAATGGTAAGAGGTGGTAAAAGAGTTGCTTAATTGATAAGAACCCTAATGAGTCTACCATACCCCAGATGGGCTTATGAACGTAAGACCCTACAGGCCTTGCATAATGGACTATTCTAAGGGTGAAGAAAAGTCACATGATCACGAAATGTCACATTTGTGGCAAGTCCCTTGAGTAACGAGGAATTTAGGTGAAAAAGGAAAGGAGGTGAGAATGGGAGGTTTAGCGTAACTTAGTGTATGATGATGTGTATTTCAGAACAAGAAACCCAGAATCCAAAATAGGCAAGTCCATGATGAAAATTTCATCTTTTTCTTTTATTTGTTTTTTTTTTTTAATAGACTGATCGATGTGGGAAGTCTATATGGGATGGGTATATTATCTCCTTGAGGTCTTCGTGAAGTTGATCGATGCGGGAAGCTTCTGAATATTTATTATATTTTTGTAATGACTGTATATAGTTGTCCTTCAAGGGAGCAAGTCTATTGATAGTGGTAGAATATAAAGAAGAGATGTCCCTTTTGAGGGAGTCATCTTTTTTGCTGAAGTTTGACTCAAGGAGTGGTATCCCTTTTTTTTTAGACGTTTAAGTCATGGACAAGACTATAGAGGATGATTAGGTTCTTGTTTAGAAGACAAGACCATAGCACACAAAAGATTAACTATGAAAGAGGTGGTTTTGAGTGATGAATGACCATGGGATTCCATCTTGAAGAAGATGAAAAGTATCCATGAGAATCATGCTATGAGTAGAGCCATGGTACTCATATTGAAGACAAGGCTAAAAGGTGATGGGTAATCACATGATTCTTGTTTAGTCATGGATCCTCAAAATGGGTAATATGGAAGGTGAACAAATGCTCAAGGGATGAGTGATCAATTGATAAAAAGTGATATAGGACTTGATATCAACAATAGAATGGTCAAAGATGCAAGGCATTAAGGGGCTCAGGTTTGGGTTTACCTTTGAGTGAAGACAAAATGATAAGCACCTGATCCATAGGCATGGGTAACGATATAGGGTCCAAGCCAATTAGGAGAAAATTTTCCCCATTTACTTTTCTCCTCTTTGGTTACATGTTGATTTTCCTTCAGATGAGAGGTCACCACCTAAAAGGTTCATTCGTGAACACATTTTTCATAGGCACATTTGATACATTTTTTGGTAGATTTGGAGATGGTCAAGAGCATTGAGATGACGTTCATCTAATAATTCAAGTTGTGCCAAATGATCCTAGAAAAATTCATCATCATTGAGCATGTCTTGTAGTGAGATGCGGAGAGATGGAATCTAGACTTCGAGAGGTAAGACAACCTTAGTACCATAGACCAGAGAAAAAGGGGGGTAGCAGTCGAAGTGTGAATACTAGTGCGATAAGCCCACAAGGTGAAAGGAATGTGCATATGCCAATCTTTCCCAGTATCGTTGACTACCTTCATAAGAATTTTTTCAAGGTTTTATTGGTTGATTCAGCTTGACCATTGGTTTGCAGGTAATAAGGTGATGAGAAACTAAGTTGGATGCCAAAAGCATCACATAGTTTGCGTAGGGTTTTGTTTTTGAATTGTTTTCCATTATCAGTGATAATGCGGTGAGGACACCAAAATGAAAAATGATGTGATGGTTGATGAATTCACATATTTTCTCAGCTTTGGTGGAAATGAGGGGAATGGCTTCTACCCATTTAGTGTAATATTCAGTAGTGGTTATGATCCATTGGTGGCATTGTGAAGAATGGGGGTTGATCTCACCAACAAGATCCAAACCCCATTGAGAGAAAAAGCCAAAGGTCTCACGTGACCTGTAAGGCATGACTAGGGTGTGATGAAGATTAGCATGTTGTTGGCATTTCACACAACATTTGACATAATCACAATAGTCATGGTTTAGGGTTGGCCAATAATAGCCTAGGTGAAGAATGCATTTTGATAACAAGAGACCACTAAAGTGACCTCCACAAATTCCATCATGGACTTCCTTAATGGTGTAGGGAATTTCAGAACTTGTAAGGCATCAAGAGAATGTTGTCAAAACCACATTTGTAAAGAAGACCACCCATGATGACATAATGGGAGACACTTTTAAGAAAGGCACGTTGTCCATTACGAGTGAGATCGAGGGTAAAATGGAAAGGGAAAGATAGTCTACATATTTCTTATACCAAAGGTCACGTGGGTCAGGGGACAGCATGGTTCCGATAGAGTAAACTTCATGAGGTAAATAAGAGGGTGATTGTAGTCTTTGTATGGTGACAAATATTTTAGAGTCAATGGGTGAAGCAGGTATCTGAGAAGCCAAGCAGGCCATGGTATCCACAAATTTATTGGTAGAACGTGGGGTGGTTTGAAGTGCGTAATGGTCAAAGGTGGTCAAAAGTATGTCTACGTGATGCTTATACTTTTGAAGTATCTCATTACAACACTGGTATATACCATTGACTTGGTTTATGACCAACTGAGAATCACCAAAGATGTTGATTGACTTAACATCTAAGGCATAAGCAGCTTGAGACCCAATACGAGTGCTTCATATTCAACAATATTGTTTGTACAATCAAAATCAGTTTGAAAGACAAAGGCATAGGTTCACCATCAAGTGGAATGAGGATAACACCAGCCCCACCCCCACACTGACACTTGAGCCATCAAGAAGAGTGTCATTTGGTAAGCGGGTTCATCCAGGGAAAGGGTAGCTATAGACTCATCTGGAAAGTCAAAGTTAGAGGGTTGATTCCTAGAAATAGGTGCATCGGCCAATTGGTCATGATATCCTAGCCCTTGATGGAATTTTGATGGATGAATTCAAGGTCGAGGTCAGCCAGAAAGCATAAGCCAACATGTGACACATTGATTTTGATAAGGTTTGGCATACATATAGTGTAATGGGTCAGTATTAGTAATGATGAAGGTTTTGTGGTTGAGTAGGTAATGGCGGAGTTTGGTGGTGATGAAAAACTAAGGCTAGGAAAAGTTTTTTGGCATGGGTATATCTAGTTTCATAGTCAAGAAGGGTACATGGATTATGTAATAAACCACTTGCTCTCGGTGTTGGTCATCATGATGAGTGAGCATGGCACCTAGAGAATGGTCAGTGGTGGAAATATATAGGTAGAAGGGCTGGTCATCCTTAGGAGGAATGAGCACTGGTGGTTGAAGGAGGTATTGTTTCAAGGCTTTGAAGGCTTTATGGCATTCATCATCCCATTTGAATGAAACATCTTTCTTGAGAAGATGATGGAATGGTTGATAACGGTCGAAAGTCTGCTGAGATAAAATGATGAATTGATTGCAACTTTCCTTGTAGGCTGAAAGTTGATGAGATTAGTGGGTGGTGGCATTTCAAGAATAGCCTTGACTTTAGTAGGATCGACTTCTATGCCACACAAAGAAATGATGAAACCTAGGAGTTTTCTAGAAAAGTACCACAAAGACACACTTTTTTGGTTGAAGATGAACACAATACTTGATGAGGTGGTCAAAGATGACTTTAAGAATGGGTAGGTGTTTGGTTTGATGCTTGGATTTGGAAAGTAGATCATCTACATAATCCTCCAATATGTGATGCATGATGTCATGGAAGATGTAAGTCATGGCTCACTGATATGTAGCACCACATTTTTTAGGCCAAAGGGCATGACTCGATAGCAAAAAAGTCCCCCAAGGGGTGATGAAGGTAGTCTTGTGTTGATCCTCGGGAGCTAGTAATATTTGATTGTAGCCCAGAAACCATCCATGAGTGATAACATTTCATGGCGTGATGAGATCAACTAGTTGGTCAATGCCTGGTAGTGGGGGAAATCATCTTTGGGATAGGAGGTTGAGGTCATGGAAAAATCCATGCAAATGTGGAGTCCCCATCACTTTTGTGATAGGAACGATGTTAGAAATCCATTGGGGATAATCAATGGGTAGAATGAAGGAAACCGAGAGAAGGCATTGAAGCTCTTCTTTGACCAGAAGAGCAATGTGAGGATGCATTTTCCATAGCTTTTGTTTGATGGGTTTGGCATCAAGAATGGTTACGATATTGTGAACCATGATTTTGGGTCAATACCATAGGCATATCGGCATAGGACCAAGAAAATGCATTGCTATGGTCCCAAGGAAAGAGGTGAAGGCTTCTTGTTTAGTAGCATCTAAGGATTGGCCGATCTTTAGAATGTGTGGGTCATCTTGAGTATTAATGTTGATTTTGATGGTTGATTCATTCAACATGGTTTACGTCTCTAGAGGGTAACGACCGATGAATATAAGAGTCTTCTACACCAAGGTAGGTGAGGATGGACTCATCATCCTGACATTGAATGACATTAATTGAAGGTGTATCATCATCGATCATGTCAGATATAGGAATGGGAGAGAAGAAGAGCCTCACCATCATCATTGATAGGTCAATGTCCCAGGGAAATGGTGTTTATGAAAAAAAAGTTAGGAGGAATAGATTCAGGATCTATGGACTCCATGGGTGAAGATGGTAATGTGGGTGAATGAGAGGGGGAATATTTCTCATCCTAGATAAGGTCGATGTGAACCTTCTTAGAGGATGGAGTGTCAAAACCAATGCCACTACGGTCATTGTGTTTATGAGAGGTACAAGAAATGATAGTGTGGCAGGCCTTGTTCATAAAAACAAAGCCAAATCCTTTCCACATGCACCGGTGGAGGAAAGTGTGAGTGAAGTGGCGTGGTTAGTGAGGGAGTGTAGGTCGATGAAAATGGTTGGGTTTGGGATGGAGGTTCGGGTTTATAGGTGGCCATATCAAGTCCCCCATATGTTAGGTTGGTGCGAAGGTGGGGAGGGCCATAAGGGAAAAACATCACCGATGTGGATGTCATAACTGGGGTGTTGACACAGATTCCCATACTCTTGTGGGGTGAGGAAGGTATCGATATTGTATAGGTGGTATTCCCCAGTGAGGCATTGAAAAACACCTTCTAAGGGATCAGTAGTTGGTATGTGGGTAGTGGGTATAGATGGCTCACTAGATGAAGGGGAAACAAGGGGCAAGTGGTAGAGGCTATAGCTACAATGCAGTGGGGATAGCAAGGTTAGATGTAGCAGTAGTAGTAGTGGCAATTTTGGTGGATGGGCTCATGGGTGAAGGTGAAGTGGTGATGGTGGCAGATGCCTTGACCGGATACAAGCACATCATTGGGTCGATATAGCATGTTACAGGTCTTGAAAGGTGAGGGGTCGGTAGGGATGGTGTAATTATGTCCCTCATGTTCAAATTTGAGGCATCGATGTAAAGTCAAAGGGACACAACCCATAACATGGATCCAAGGTCGGCCAAGCAACAAGTTATACTGAACTCCCCTTCTAGGACATAGAAAAGTTTTGGGATGGTGCGGGGACCTACGCGGACATGGAGAACAATGGTACCTAGGGTAGAGGTCATGGCATCATTGAAGGAACACAACATAATAAGGTTACCATGCATGCAATTGGTAGGTATTTGCATTTGGTCATATGCATGGGAGGAGATGATGTTAATACTAGCACCACCATCGATCATAACATGTCATATGTGTATATTATCGATAAAGATGGAGATGAAAAGAGTGGGGTCGGGGTCATCGAACTAGAAGGGAGTGATCTCTTCATCATCGAAAAGTGAGGGGCCACCACTTGGCAAGGGGGTGGAGGTGTAGAGGAAGGTGAAGACCTAGTGAGAGAGGCTACGTGGTGAGGGGTAATGATGGAGGCTATGGGTGTGGGGTCATTTGGTAAGACTTCAATAGATTGAAGGACCTCCATGAGGGCTTGATGATGTGACTCTGAGGTTTGGATGAGGTCATATAAAGACATTTTGAGGGGGATTGGTGTAGTTGTTTTAGCATTGTGTGATGTGTGACCCCATCGGAAATAGGATATGGACCTCGAATGATGACTTTGGGTATGGGTGTGGATGGTATGTTGGGTATAGGGTTGGTTGATGGGCCAGTTGCTTTTTCCTTTCCCTTGTCTTTCTGAGCACGGGTGGCAATGTTGATCATGTTAATCTTAAGGAGGAGGTGGATGAAGAGGGTGTGTCATGGAAGGTATAGTGGCATGAGGGGACAAAAACCTAGTGGGGATACGATCCTTGTGAAATGAGTAGGGTGCATTGGCATTTTGGTGGTGGTTTGGCCAACTCTCTTATACGAACCATGTTAATCTCAAATCTCGGGGATGGATCAAAGAGTTGTGGGGGTGGAGATTTTGGTCACTTGAGTAGGTAATGGGAGAAGATCTGTGGAAATTGGTGAAGGTGAAATGGGGTCCTCATCAAGAAGATCATCATCATCAAAATTTTCTTCGGGAGGACATAATTGGACAGGGCATGGTTTTTAAGGCCTTACAGTTCTCTACATCATGTCCTGGCACATGATGGTAGGCAAAAATTTTGGTTTCATCAAACCCTTTTGGTTTGGGTTTGAGTGGGTCGTAAGGTCTAAGAGGTGGTAATGTGATGACAAAAGTTTTGAGGAGATTGGTTAGGATTTTGGCATAGGACCCTACTAGTGGATCACAATGGGAGGTGAATGTGGGTTTGGGTACAGGTACGATGATTGTGGAGGAGGAAGAGTCTTTACAAGAGGGGGAGTAGGTTGGGCTACTAGTTTGGTGTGTGGTGTGGTCTTAGGTGTTGGTCATATCTACTTGGGTAGGGGCAAGGTAGAAGAACTGGTGATGGAAGGTTTGGTTGGTTTAACTACCTTATTGGAGGGTAGTATATTTTTAGCTTTAGGTTGCATCTTTTTGGGAAAAGGTGATATGGGTGTATGAGATGTGGAGGGAAAATCCAATGGTGGAAGAGGGTGGGTTACCCATGGGGGTAACCAGGTGTTGTGGAGGTAGGTGGTGTGGGTTGGGTAGGAGGCATGAGTGAAAGGGAAGAAAGTGTCATGGGTAGTGAAAGAATTATTGTAGTGGTGGTATGGGGTATGGGTGGTAAGAAGGTTACGGGTGAGGGTGGAAGTTGTGTGGGTCACTTGGGTATATTAGAGGTCTGTGATGGGGAAATGGGTTGTTGCATTCTTGGTTTACCGGTGGATGGGGGTTTCTTGGCCAGGTCGAGGGGTGAGGTCCTAGGATGGATGGAAGGGGTGAAGGTGATAATGGTGTGGTAGGTGAGGTTGGTGTATGAGGTCTAGGAGATTGGATCTTCTTTTTAGGGGCCAGGTGTAAGTTTAGTGTTAGTTTTGGAAGATGTGGCTAAATCTAATTTGATGGGTGGGTGAGTAAGGCTAGCTATCGGTATGACCCCTAAGGTAGTGATAGGTTTAGGTAAGGGAGATGATATAGGCATGGGTTTGGGTGTAGATGTATGTTGGGCTATGGGAAGAGGTGTGAGTTGGGCCATGAGTGGTGTGTGGAAGGTATTGCAATAGTTGTGGTTGTGTTTGGTTTGGTTTCTCAAAACACTTTTGGATAGATAGTGGAGGTGTCAGTGAGTGACAATTGCATTTGTGTTGAAACAGAAGTAGAAGGCATCCCCAAAGTAAGGCTCTATCGACATAGTCCAGGTGATCGGCCAAGCATGAAAATGGTGTTGTTGTAAGTGGGGCCATGATGTGGATCGAGTGGAAATCCCCATAAAATGTGTTTGAGATACATAGGAAATGGCTAGCCTCGGACTCTGTGGGTAAGAGAGAGCCAAAAAGTAGGTCAACAGGATCTTGAAGGTCCGATGGTGAAGGGTCATCAAAAGACACCGGTACTTCGATAGGATCCTCCATGGGTAGAGGAGAGGATGGGCCAGAAAGTGGACTCTCCTTGTGTTGGTGTAGGTGGTGGACCTGCATCTTCTATGAGTAGGAGAGGTGCCACTGACAACTGCTCTAGAATTTTGAGGGGTCAAAGGTGGCGTGCTGATTATAGGCTCTTCCATGGGTGAAGGGGAAAATGAAGGGGGTTCCTCTGTGGGTAGAGGAGTAGATGAAATAGATTCTGGTGTAGGTAGGGGAGCTGTGGGCTAAGATTTCATCTATGGAAGGAACATGAGGCAATTGGGAAGCAAATGGTATGTCATCAAAAATAGCATGGACCTCGTGGACATTTTATCATTGTTTGAGGTATCACCAACTTGGTTGGAAGATGGGGCATGATTAGGGAATGGATTCTTGAAGATATGTAGGTTTTGGTTAGTGGGTGCATTTGGGCTATCCAAGACTAGATCTCCATTGTCTAACATTTCTTGGATGATATTCTTGAAGGTGATGCAATTATTGTCATTATGACCTTTGACACGATGATAGTTGTAAAATTCATGTTCCTTATACCATGCGGGCATGGGTCACTCAGGATCAAAACCAATATGTGGTTTTATAGGTGGAAGGGTAATGGCACCAACCTTAACAAGATTTTCCAAAATAGAAGAATAAGATTCTCCTATGGAAGTGTACTTTCATTGTTCTCATCTAAACTAGAAAGCTTGGATGGGAGAGATTAGAAGGAGGTTTGGTTGGGTTTGATTGATGAGGGGGACCAGCCTTGAGAACTACGGCATTAGCAGACCCTTTGGGTTTTGAATAGTTGTTTTGGGGTTTCAAGATGAAGAAGCATCATTTGATTTGAACGTGATGTTCTTGTTACGAAGTTGAATCTTCTTTTCTTCGATAACATGAATTTCCAATTTCCATGCCATGGTGAATGCCTCATCAAAAGTGTGAAAGGTTTGCACCTACAGGTTGGTGAGATGTGTCTAGCACAAGCCCAAGTAAATAGCTCTATGAGTTCATTTTGAGGTAATTGAAATGTGAGTAGTTAATTAGGTTGTGCCAATGAGTGACAAAGTCAGTGAT
This sequence comes from Taxus wallichiana var. yunnanensis, assembly GCA_018340775.1. Taxonomy (NCBI): domain Eukaryota; kingdom Viridiplantae; phylum Streptophyta; class Pinopsida; order Cupressales; family Taxaceae; genus Taxus; species Taxus wallichiana. The sequence goes on along the minus strand of CM031233.1, from coordinate 94,412,371 downwards.
AGACTCATCATCATATATGTCGTGTGGAATAAAGATCAGTCATGGTAACCTTCTTAACAATGTTGATGGAGAAGTGATCTAGGAAGGCTTGGGCTACTTGATTAAATGAGTAGATGGAGTGTCTTGGTAGCCCACTGTACTAGTCCAATGCAGGTCTGTCAGGGACATTGGGAAAGTCCTCAAAAGTAAAGCATCATCATGGGAAATCAGGTAACACCCATGTTTAAAGGACCACAAATGTTGTTGTGGGTCTTCTTTTCTATTGAAGTGGTTGAATTTTGGCATTTCCCAATGTATGGGTATGGTCGAATAGGAATGGATGGGTGAATAGGCTCATTACAAATTTCATCATAGGTGAGGGAATTACATGAGCTAAAACGATGCTTCTAGTGTCTGCATCTTTTCCATCATCAACTTGATGAGGTCATTGGTAGGTTGTGATGGAGGGACACCTCTTGTGGCATAAGGGGGTGGATATTGAACCTGATAGGGGTGGCATTCCAGGTTGAGAATAGGAACCGAGAATAGAAGGACATATCCAAGGGGGTATGTATCCAGAATGGGTGATAGATGAGATAGGGGTTGTTGATAGTATGTGTATGTAGGTGGGATGGTCATCATGACTCTAGTAGTGATTGGGGGTAGTGTTTGTGGGATGGAGAGGACAAGATTCTAGGAATGGAGTAGGGGTCACCGACACCACGGGTGGTTGTGTTGTAATGGGTATTTGTGAGACAATGGGTGTGGACTGGGCTATGGCCTGGGTGGTCGATGAGGGGACAACAAGATACGATAGGTGTGAGTGATACTGCAGATGCATAATGGTCATGGTGGGTATGGGGCCTAGCTATGAAACTAAACTCCCGGGTGAAGTAAGTGAGTGAGGGTAACACCACATTATTAGGGGCTGATGTAGAAGTAGGAATAAGGGTAGGAGAGATGGATACATGCATGTCATATATCAACTGACTTGAGGAGTCTCGGGTGGAAGAGTGGGAAAGGTAGAACTATAAGGCCACGGGATTCTGATCAAGGAGTCATGCAAACTCTTCATCACCTACAAAAATGGTGGTAGGTAAGGTTGGATCCATGGGTGATAGGATGGAAGGTGGTGAGGGACTAGGTGGGAGTGGTTGATGACTAGCGTGGAATATGAGGGCATTAGTCTGGCTGCGAGTCAGCACCATGTGAACAAGTGCTTGACCTAGTAAGACTGTATTCTATAGATGACACAAAAAATAGTAGAAAAAAGAATAATGGGGTCCGGGAGGTGAATCTGGTCAATGTCTAGATTTTGAAAATCAAACACAGGAAACTGATGATGGTCAGGTTGACCAATGATGGTTGAGGGAAAAACCGATGAAGTGAGGGTTGACCGGTGATGGTTGAGGAAAACCGATGATGGTTACAAAACCGATACCGGTCATTATGGAAGAAAACCAATCTCAAAAAGAATGAAACAAGAATGTTGGATGTGTATTGGAAAAATATGTATGATAGTAGGTATCAACAAGGGGAGAAATATGATGATGCCCTGAGGGCTAAAAATAAAAAAAAGAGTGATGAAGGCTATTCTAGGTAAAGTAACTAGAAATCTAGAAGCCGACACCTAGTTAGGGTTTAACCGATGATGGTCAGATGTGAACCGATGATGGTCATTGGACCGACGTGGTGATGACTATGAAATTAGAAAGAAATGAAGAAATTGGGTTTTGTGAATTAAATTAAGTGAAGAATCAAACTCAGAAACCTAAGAATGAGGAGATGGGGCCTGACACACTCAAAAAAGTCAGAATACTCCAACTACGATGGTGGAGTGTGCAAGGAAGAAGAAAAATGGAGAGTCGTAGTCTCACACCTCAAAACACAAGTCAAGAAGAATGCTAAGAAAAAGCATGATCCTAATAGTGATTTTCTTATGTTTGTTTAGCTTATGCTATTTAGAACTAACTGTGTGTATTTAGAACAAAATTTTTTTGGTTAGGAAGGCATCCTACGAAGAAGGATATCTAAAAGGAGAGGTTTTAGGTATGTTATGGTGGGGGTGGGCCATCCTCTGAGATGATGACTCGACAGAGGCAATGAGCTGGGGAGTACCTACCAATCTGATCATGTGATCACGAAAAATGTTCCCGGGTAAGATGTTGTTTAAGAAAGATGTGTATATTTTAAATTTTGTGCAAGTTTGGTAAGACACAGAGAGAGAGAGAGAGAAATGTGCTTTCTATGATTCTTTGTGTCAACCATCAGTTGGGCATGACTTCCAACATATAGGTTTCCCTCATTTTAATGTGAGCTAAATGCAACAAATCAGAATGTAATGCAACCAATTTTAAGCCCAAATCAAAAGATTATGTTCGATGACACAAATGGTGAATAGGAGAGGGTATGCTCTTTCACTAAATGCAAAAAAAAAGAAGAATGGTTCTTTTTAAATGCACCAAAAGAAAATGTATCCTTTAGAGCAATTAGAAAGAAGAGAAGATTACCAAGGAAGAAGATTAATGTGTAAGATTTTTGAAGGGAAACAAACACACAAATTTTTCCTAGGAATGAAGAAAATGCAATAAGAACCCTGATGGGTCCCACCGGCATGCCAAAATGTTTCACCATTTTCTTTACCTTTTGAATGATGAAAAATAGATAAGGGTAAGGGCCAAGGAGGAATACCTATTAAATGTTGGTTGGTTGATGGTTGTTGCACACATTCTTTTGACTTCTTGATCCAATGCCGATTGTGAGAGCTTCCTTTTGGCTAGGAGGAACTACCTGTAATAGAAAACAAGACCACAAAAGAGATAGTTAAATGATATATGACAGTGGACTTCCTAGCGTGTGCTAGATCTAGATCCGAAAGTGTGATACTTCTAGATGGTTGTCAATCCACTTGTTTAAAACAAATTAATGCGAGAAATAAGTAAATTCCTACTATAGTTGATATGATTTAGGTATCTCATTCAAGTACAATAAGAAAATCTAATATAACAGGCTAGGTTATAGTCGATCTAAAGAATAGTAGTAGTCAGTCAAGGTAGTCGGGAAGTCAGGTTTTAGGTTGGGTTGTTTAGGTCAACTTGGTGAGAGGTTTGTTGGTTTTTCTTGGGTCAAGGTATAAAACAAGAGACCGATGCGGTTGGTATAGTATGATGATGATGGTTTAGGTAGGAGACCGATGATGGTTATGGGTAACCGGCATGGTGTAAGGTAAGGTCGGGGTGAAAGAATTGATAAGATCTGATTGGTGGGGGTTTGAGTTGATGGGGCTATGAAAGAGGGGAGAGGGTGGATGAGAAGGTTTAGGGAGTCTCGGTATACTCGAAAATGGATAACAGGTGAGAATGGTGATTTGGGGGTGTGGGTAAGGAAATGGTTAACTTATAAGCTAATAAGAGATGGAGAAATGAACATGATGAATGCAAAGTATAAATTATGATGAAATAAAATGAAAAAGACTATTATATATAAATAAAATGGACAATGCTGGTAGAAATGTACTTACTGTGATGTAGACTTGATGGCTGAATGGTGATGGTAGTTGATCAAAAGAATGGTGTTTGGTATCATAATAGTGGCTCCTAGAATGATTCCATGAGTGCAATGCTTCAATATCTATCCTGGTGATGGCTCTGGATGTCTGGATACATGAAAGGATGTTGGTTTCTACTTGCATGCAGCTCTCTCTCCTCTCTTGCTCTCAGAATGTGCCAACCCAAAAACAAGGTTGTTTAGGTGAATAAATGGTAACCGACGATGGTTCCGGTTGACCGACATGGTTTATTTAGGGGTGACCGGCGTCGGTTAAGGTGGGATTCCCTAGGTTTACTAAAATGGGAGATCTTTCTAATTTCTTTTGGGCCCAATTAGTTTTTATTCTCATGGATTAGAATGGAAACTTCCCTTCTAATGAGTGGGAATGTGGTTAGAGAGATTTTAGGATTGATTTTAGGGTTAGACCAAATCTTAGCTCATTAAGGCAAGTAAGACTTAGTTATTATAGGTTATCCCGTTATGGAAACATAGTTATGGAAACATGCCAGAATAGGTCTAGGGTGAGGTGGTGAGGTGTCTGTCTAGGTGGGTGGAGAATTAAGATAATTAGATAATAAATATTGTGAGGATATATGTTATGATTATTATTATTTTAATTGTTTAAAGATTCATATTGACATTTCATAATAATTGAATCTTTCCCATTTAATACCATAATCAGATAATACTTACTAAAATAAAACAAAAATATATACCTTTAAAACAAAATCATAATTTTCAGAATATCCTCAATATATATATTCATATCAATATTTAACAATTCCAATTACAAAGTCACAAATGACTTAATATAAGAACATAAAATTAGTCCGACCTTTTTCCTTTACAACAAACTTTCTCCCGATCTAAATACAAATGTAAGATATATCTTTCACTTAATCAAATAAGAATACAAGTTGTTCATTCATCAAATAGGTACAACTAATTAATGTAAGTCCATCATCTTTCCTTTTCTCATGTTGAAGTTCCATTTTAATTCCTACATCTGAAATGGTTTTGCACATAAAATACACATGGTCAGTTCTAAATGAATTGGCATGATATGATATATTTCCCTCTTAACATCTTATTTCGTTTAATATTTAAATAAAGGAAAAATCTGCAATAATTAATCACATAATATTAATTGAGTATTGAAATCAAAACATAATAATTTCAAGATCATTAACTTGCATGCTTAATATATCTACTCACTACTTAACATTCGGATTCCTTTAAGGCGAAATTCACGAATAAAAATCATAATGATTAACAAAAATGGGAGCCTAATGGACCTAAATGAGGTATTAGGGTATTAATGATAATCTAAATAGGAGGAATAAAACATTGTAATAAATGAACTAAAACAATATGGAATAATTGTAATTAATTATTCTAAATGAAATAAAACCCTAACTATGCAAGAGAAGGGAAGAAAGTGGCATAGCTGATTGAAGAAGACTTTCGCAGTTATTTTAGGTCTCATTAGAAAATATAGAACTACGAGATGAACCCTAAGGGGACCCTACGAAGGGAAGATATGGTGAATTTGAGCACTCTGAACACTATAAAAAGATCAAAACCTAAGTTTGGCAGTGTCGTAACTTGATATAAAACCTTTCCTGTTTATCACGCTAGATATGTCAAATGAACTAGAATGTGACCATCTATGCAAGGAGAAGTATCAAACCCTAGAAAAATAAAATATGCAAATAAATGGGTCAGACAGACCTCAATCACAAAACTAGTGGTCTTATTACCAAGTGTTGCACTACATTTCAAACCCAGATGTAGTTCTAGTGTGTGTGTGTGTGTGTGTGTGTGTGTGTGACCCCTAGTGCTCTCCCCTAGTCTCTGCACTTTGTGAAGTAGCGAGAAATAGTAACTATAAAAATGTAAGTAGAATGTGTGCATGGAATAGAATAGAATCCCTCCCCCTATGTAGTGTGTGTGATGCAGATCTCCTAGCCTTGATGCATGACACTAATGGATGCAAGTGATGTAATGGATGCAACTCTAGATGGAGTGATAGTAATATGTGATGTTAGGACCCTCATTATGGTCTTATAAGATTTATATTTATACGGCGCTCAAGTGTAATTTCATAATTAATTTTGACAAGGCTGACTGAGAAAAATATAAATACAACCAACAACTAGAAAATCCCTAAAAGAAAGTGAGAAAATGATGTGTATAGAATGGGGCACCCGTAGTGGGACTGAGGTGGCACTGGGCACCCCAATTTGGGCTAGAATGACGGGGCAATTGCGAAATGGGTGGGTATGTGCTGAAAAAAACATGGGAAGTACGAAACAAAATATTAAATAAAAATGACAAAAAGGTGGGACTAATTAGTACTTTAATCTCTTAAGAACCTTCTCAATAATAGTATAATCTTGGGCTAAATTATGTGTAAAGTGCATAATTTTATGTCTACATTTTCCCCCACTTTATGTTGGTGAGCGAAATATCGGTAACTTAAAGTAGATAGAGATGCGTACTGATATCCATGTAGAGTGTATAAGAAAATGTGTTGATGGACTAGACTCAAGCGTGGAATGAAAAAATAAAAATATGGAGTGCGTGGATTCTAAATATGAAAATGCGCATAAAAGTGATGAGAGTGAACCTATGGAAGAACACGTATGTAGCTACTATTGTGTGTGTAGTGTACCCGTATGGTTAGTAAAGGAAAATGACTATAGCGGTGTATTGTCGTTGTCATTATCATCGTTGTTATTTTTGTTGTTATTATTACCCCTAATTTTACTGCTTGTTTCTCATACGATGGACATGCAAGGAGAAAATGATCAAGTAGTCAAATATGTATGTATGTAAAAATGGTGTGTAAAATTCATAAATGTAAAGTACGCAAATGTAAAATATGCTAGAAAAGTGTAAATGGAACATGTAAACCTAATCCATGTTGAGAAAAAGGGTGTGTAAGGATATCCTGTACTGTCACGTGTTTTTCAGGTGATCTCACGCCACCTGGTTGAAGAAGTGTAGGAAGGAAATGTTATTTGTCCTCTAACTCTCACCTCTTCTGCTGAATTTTTTTGAAGAGATATCTGTAATGTGTTGTGTTTTGGGTGATCCAACGCCACTGGATGGAGAAGTGTAGAGAGGCACACCCAATGTAACTCCCTAGCCTGTAACTGCTCTGCAGAATTGCCAAAGGACACCATGTCCTATTAAGGCTGCTATGTATGGAGTTAAAAGATAGGTTTGAACTCACTCACTTTGTGTGAACCAAAGTGTAAATATGATGTGCAAGTAGAAAACCCACAATGATTCCCCCCCTCTTTGGGGGTGCATACGATGACCTGAAAAGGAGAATGCAGCCCCAAAAGAGGACCAACCGCACTCTGACTTGTAAAAACTCATCCCTAAAGGGGGGAAAGGGAAAGAACTTGGTAGATACCAAGGCACGTAAAAAATGGGATGGCTAGCCAAAATAAGTGTTAGTCTGAAAACACATGTATGTAATTAGTGTAAAAAATGTAAACAATGTAGAAACAATACCTAGCATAGTAGTGTAAACACACAAGAAAAAAAATAAGACCGTACAAAGTAGGTTACAAACAAGGGACATCACTAACAATGTCTCAAGACACTCAAGGCCATCATGGCCACAAACAACATACAAGTGTGCACACAAGCAAAGGTAAAAGCCCACATATAATAGAAAACAAAACATAAGGAAACAAAACCAAGTAGTCATGGAGACATGTAATCCCGAAAAACAAGTGTTACACATGGAACACTCCTTAACATTTTAGAGTGATAACCAATATGTCAAAATGTGTATAATCCAAGTAATGTAATATACTAAGTACAAAATGAAAGAATAACACCTATATGAGTTGAATGTGGATTCCCCAGCCAAATATGGTAAGGGTAGAAGGCGAGCATCCATGCAACATATGAATGTCTTGTATCTGTGATCACACTAAAAAAAGAGGTGAATGCACATGTGTGTATGATAATGACATATAATAAAGTAATCTAACATGTGTAGTATAGTGATCATGCAAAACAATAGTAAGAAAAATAAATGCGCCCAAGACAATGCAATATACTATGGATGGATGGATTGGAATGGAAAATGGAATGATAAGAGCAATGTGACCCCAGTGTGTATGGAAGTGTATGCAAAGGTGAGGTTTGTTTTGTTTTCTTCCTCGTAGTCAAGAATGAACCGTAAATGAGAGTGTGTCAAAGCAAAGAAGTGTCCTAGTAGTGTTGGTTATGTCTAGTGTGTTGCGATGTGTGTGTGTATGTGATGGTGATGAAATATGACATGGGGAGATGATGTTTATGGACCCTATGGTGTAAGTGTATAGCACAAATTTTTGAATAGACGAGTGAGGATTTATCCCTAAGTGTATATCACTATGGAATAAGTGTATGGTGAGGAGACATATGGAAAGATAAACATGGACCCTATAGCCTAAGCGTATACCATGATGTGTTGAATGGATGAGTGATGATTTATCCCTAAGCGTATATCACTACATGATGAAAGAAGAAGGTGATGATTTAGCCTATAGTGTATATCACTACAAGAGGTGGGTGATAAGGGTGTATGAAGCGTATATATATGTTTACGGTGGATAGCAAATTGTGGTGATTTTACACTAAGTAGACCACTATGTGATGAATAAGAATGAGGTGCTGATTTATCCTAAAGAGTATACCACTATGTGATGAGTAAGGAAAGGGTGATGATTTAGCCTAAAGCGTATACCACTAAATGATGACTAGGATGAGGGTGGTGATTTAGCCTAAAGCGTATGCCACTAAATGATGAGTAGGATGAATGATGATATAATAGAATTTCGTAGAATGTCGTAGAAACAGGAGATGATAGGATGTAAGATGATAATAAGAAATTAATGAAGGGATTGATGATTTAACCTAAGGTGTATACCACTATGTGATGATTGAAGGCATGATAGTGTAATGAAATGATTTGGGAATTGAGAAAAATATAGGATGATATGATAGGAGATGAGAGAATGTAATATGATAATGTAGAAGTGATGAAAAGAGTGGTGATTTAACCTAAGGTGTATACCACTACGTGATGATGGGTATGGGTGATGATATATCCTAGAGCATTGGTCACTAGTCTTGATGAATGTGATATGATGACATGTCACATGTAGGTAAGGTCCATTTGATTGGTAAACCCTCGGTAGTCGAGTATGGACCGAGGAACTAGAGTGTGTCATAGGGTGGTGAGTTCAATACGTAGAACAATATAGTGTAGGTGACCAAATGGTGAATAGGGTGTGTAGATGTGCGGTAGAATGTAGAAAGTGTGATGATAGGTGTAGATAGAATAGGTAGTGGTGATAGGTAAAGCTAGACCCATGGATAATGTGACCTAACATAAATATGAAATGTATGGATGAGATATAAAACTAGACTCATATAATGATGACTAGTGTAGCATGTATGAGATAGATGATGTAGAAATGACTAGTAGATGAGGTATGTATAGGATGATGTAGGATGTGTGGTGTGTGGGGTTCAGTGTAATGGTAATACCTTAATAGTCCAGTGGGGGGGACTGAAGCACAAGAGTGCATCATTGGGTAAAGAGGGTGATATAACGTATGAAATAGAAGTAATGAGGATCTAGATAAAAATATGTAATGGAAGACTATATAAGTATGTGAGACTGTAAGAGAGGGATCGATATAATGTACTATGTACCCCCAAGCATTTAAAAAATATAAATTAACTAAGAAGGTCAAAGGATAAAGGTCCTTTGACTGGCACTTGAGATGATGCAAACAGAGGGCCATGATCTACCAATAGGGATATATTAGAGATGGGTGGTGCGGGTAGGTGAAATTAATATGCATGTAAAGGATGGGATAGTGAAAAATATGTTGGTGTGAAAATAACAGGGGAGATAGGGAATGTGGTATTATAGGTTAGTGGTGAGACGGTATGCGGGTAGGATGAGTTTAATGTATACGAAATGGGTGAGCCCAAGGGGTTGTATGTAGAATAAGAGGAGGTGGGGTGATAAATGAGAGAAGGCCTAATCATTGGACATCTATGATAACATAGGATAATATGCGGAAAGAATCTGTATGATGTCCCTGAATGCGATAATAATGAAAAAATGGATGGTCACCGATGTGAGTGAATTACGAAGGAGGATAATAATGAGTAGGCAAAAACATAAGGAGTTGGTGGTGAAGAAGGTGACCCGGATGTGCTATGGCATAACAATAGAAGGAAGGAAAATGAGTGAGGGGGAATTTAGAATTGGTGGATCAGGGAGGGGACTGGTAGGGGAGGTGGGTGGAGTAGGAGTTGTAGGAGTAGGATCATGTTGTAAGTGTGTAATCATAGCATGAAGAGATACAATTGTGTCTTCCATGGACTGAAACTAAACTTGTAGTGTTTGTATAGCTTCCCATAAGTGTGTATTAGGAGAAGGAATGTGTGAGTGAAAATAATCAATTGTCTCAGAGGAGAAAGAGTGGAATTTAGTAGGATGTGAATCGGTGTTAACACAAGAGGGTAAAGGAGAGGGAGGTCTTCTAGAGAATCATCAAGATAGGTATCAAAATTGTCTGGACAACACGAGAGACTTGATAAGAAAGGGTATGTGGTTGGTCATCCAAATAACTATGAATGCGTAAGATATGCATCACCATGACATATTTTTTGTTAGTAAAGGGAGGTAATGGGAATCCTACTACATACCAAATAGTGTAGTTAGGTGAATACAAAAGAAATGAACTGCTACAAATACGAACATCACCAAATGGTATGGGAAAAGTGATATCAACATGATCAGTATCAAGTTTCCCTCCGATATAATCTAGCTAAGATTGGCCAAGAGTGAGTGGAGAAGTGATGGGAGTTCATGCTAGATGAACTACAAGATGGAAAATGTGTGGGCCATATATAATAGTAAGAATAATAGAACCCTGATACAAATGTGGATCACATATACGAGTATGAAGATCATAAAAGTAAAACCCAAGTCATAGGAAACTATCGTGAGAACATACAATAGCTGTCCAAGATGTGTCAAGTGGTATGTGTTCCCAATAATAATTATTTATGAAGAGAGTGTGCAAGTGTATGGTGGGTTCACGGAGGAGGAAATTGTTGGTAGATAGGTGGGGATAAGATCCATAAATGGTGAAGGGACTTGGTAGGGAACAAGAGTGGTGGTAGAATCAAATGGTGGAGGAGAAATTGTACTAAGATGTTAGATAATGGCCGCAAATGGAATTTCGTAAAGAAAGGGGGACAAGGGAGGAATATGAAAAGCACCCACATATTTTGGAGTATGCGTGGTGGTGGGAATGATAACATTGGCAATAACATGAGTATGCAGTGAAGTAGAAGGGACCTCATCAACCATGCAAATGGTAATAACTGGGTAATGTAGGGGTGCATTAGATGGGGAAGTAATCGTTGATGGAGAAGGAGGAGAGGTAAGAATAGGTAAGGAAGTTCTAGAGTCATTTGAACCCCATAGAAGGAAGAGCCTCAACATCTCGCTACACGTTGAGTGAGATTTTTAGGATTAATGGTACATAGATAAGCGGTGAAAACATATTGGATATCCCGAGGATTCATTCCAGAAGATGGAAATTGGATAAAATAAGGACAAGGATTATAACCATGAGTAGCATTAGGAGTGTTGACAAAACCATGACGATGGCGGTCAAAGTGAAGAGTAGCTAAAGACATAGAAGAAGAGGAATTTCTATAATGTTTTCCCATGATGAGAGGGGGGGTAAATCCAAAACCCTAGAAGGTGCTAGAAGGAGATGTCATTGTCACCAAAATGATTAACAAAAATGGGAGCCTAATGGACCTAAATGAGGTATTAGGGTATTAATGCAAATCTAAATAGGAGGACTAAAATGCTGTAATAAATGAACTAAAATAGTATGGAATAATTGTAATTAATTATTATAAATGAAATAAAACCCTAAATATGCAAGAGAAGGGAAGAAAGTGGCATAACTAATTGAAGAAGACTTTTACAGGTTGTCATAAGTCTAATAAGAAAATATTAAAGTGCGACGAGCCCTAGAGACCACCGTGAAGGGTAGATCTAGTGAATTTGAGATATCTGAGGCACCTGGGAGTGTATTGGGGCGTTCAGGGGGTACCACGGTCTGCAATCTGGGTGCTCTGAACATTGTAAAATCTCAAAAACTAACTTCGGCAAAGGTCTCAACTTGGTCTAAAACCCGCCTGTTTATCACACTAGATCATCGATGAACTTGAAAGGGACCTGCAATGTAAGGAGAAGTATCAAACCCTAGGAAAAATAAAAGATGAAAATGAATGGTTCAGACTGACCTCAGCTGAAAAACTAGTGATCTTATCACCGAGTGCTACACTAAATTTCAGACACGGATTTATTTCTCTTGTGTGAGTGCATGTCGTGCCCTAGGTGCTCTCATTCCAGTCACACTTTGTGAAGTAGCGAGAAATAGTAAATATAAAATAAGTAGAATGTGTGCATGGAATAGAATAGAATCACTCCCCCTATGCAGTGTGTGATGTAGATATCCTATCCTTGATGTATGCCACTAATGGATGCAAGTGATGCAATGGATGTAGCTCTAGATGGATTCATAGAAATATGTGATGCTAAGAACCTCATTATGGTCTTATAAACTTTATATTTATAAGGCTCTCAGGTTTGATTTTGTAATTAGTCCTGACAAGGCCGACTGAGAAAAAGATAAAGACAACCAACAGCTAGAAAATACTAAAAAAATGTGAGAAAAGGATGTACATAGACCAGGGCTCCCAAAAGTGGGACTAGGGCACCCCATAGTCCCCCCGTATAGGCCGGGGTGCTCTGAATTTGGGATAGCATGACGAGGTAGTTGCAAAATGGGTGGGTATGTGCTATAAAAATATATCTTTGGAAGTATGAAGCAAAATATGAAATATATATGGCAAAAAGGTGGGATTAATTAGTACTTTAACCAATTGAGAACCTTATAAATAGTAGTATAATACCGAGCTAAATTATGTGTAAAGTGCATAATTTTGTGTCTACACATAAAAACATATAACAAATTCCTTACTTTTTCAGCACATAGCCTTAAGCTATAATAAATAAGTAGTTCAAGTCCAACCTATTGTCACCGGGGTTGTATAGATAACCATATATACATAATCATGCTATATAAATCAACCTCATCTTGCATAACCCAATTATAAGCCTTAATTATTATTTACACATAGTGCAATTATATAATTTAGGGTCAAATTATATCCTTATTTCCCTACACGGTATGAACAGTTCCATTATGGTAATGGTTACCTTTACTTAAGGTTGTGTAATATTCAAATTAGGGTAGTTATTTTTAACTTTCCTAGTCAAACTATTTTCCTACCAAGTAGTTGTTCCACATAGACTTCGAAGGTCATGGTATATGACCAAGTTATAATTTCATATTACAAGAATTTTTGCAATAATCCTTTGAGGACTATTCAACACTAACCTATTTCATAGATATCTACTGACATAAGAGTATAAGGTATCTATTATTACCTTAAATGAGTCGAAGATGCTTGTAGGAATTAAATTACCTTAGATAGCATTATGAAATGGTCAAGACTGATACAACATACACATATAGAAACTTAGAGTTCTCCTAATCCAAACACTTGTCCTTATTATCAATAGTAAGGAGGTATCCCAAACAAGGTAATATGGCATCCTCCAAAGACAATTTTACTCATGCTATACATGCTTAAGGTAATTAGACAACACTATGTATACTAGTTTCGATCACTTACTTTGTATTAAGATACTTATGAACATTAATAATACAAGTATCCAATAGTATTTACTCTCACAAACAAGTATAAGAATATAGTGATATTACATCACTCCATAGTATACAAGCATCAACATTTAATTTGAGGATATACACGTATCATATATCCCAAAACATCTATAACAATTTCCTTATTCCTAAAGAATATAACCACCTATAACAACCATGCTCACATTTTCATACCGTAAGATAGTCCATATCATACAACCCTAAATGGGTATTTAGAGTAAAAATCAATCCTAAGAGCAAAACCCATAATTAATATCCTCGAACTTAAGCCAATGATTTTTCCACACAAGCTATAAAAGTTAGTGCTTCTTGTATTTGACAAAGTCACGAGATAAACCATTAACACAAGCTTCTAGAACATTCACAACTAATAATAAACTCATAATAATATAAAAGACAGAGAGCCGAGGTGATGGATTAAAGTAACCCTAAGGTATAATGGAGTTTGATGTCAAGAAAATGTTAACACCTTCCGTGATTTGAGTCGAGTTATTATTAATAGAAAATATGGAAAAACCTAGTACATATCTCCCCAACAAAGCCCTAATTTGAATGGATAGCTAGATTAGTATTAAACCATAGAAATAACCAACATTAACTTCTGGGTAAGTCCCGTTTACAAGAAAATTTCATCATAATATTAACAAAAATGTCTTTTTAATACCTATCCACACACCACCATATTATCTTACGAAAACAACCATACTCAAAATTGATCATAGCATAAGAAAACCAGCTCTAAAAGATTAAAAAGGGAATTAAAATTACAAAGATATATTTTAGGAAAATAGTAAATGAGACAAATTGTAAAGGAGGAGAGAGATCAGATCATGCCTATGATGGGAGTTTGATTTCTTCTCCTTTTCTTAACTTCCGCAATAAGCCAAAAAATTGAAGTTGATTCCACAAAAACCCAAACAATTCCATTCTTCCATCCTCTCTTTTTATTAACCAAATCTACTAATAGTTTCCACAAATTTATCCTCCGTGAAACAGAAAAAAATACATGCAAGATTCGAAAATAGGAAAAGAAATGAAAATAGGTGAATCGACATGCAGAGATCCATAAGCTCTATAGAAAAAATAAAAACAATGAAATCCCATTCCTTATTTTTCCACAAAAACCACCGTTGTTTTCTCCAAGGAAGTAAATATATTAGTTTGAGATCATTCAATGATAGGAAATACTGTTAGTCCTCCCTATTTTTCTTTAGGCTATTATTGACCGTTTTTAAATTTAGAGAAGGTTAAATAGTTAACCAACCTTTCACTATTTCCTTTAGCCAAAGTTGTGGTTGTAACCACTAAACTTGACTGAGTTCTCCATTACTAGATGGTGGTGGGCATTAATTAAAGATCATTAAAATACCAAGTATGATTTGGTTGGAAACCCAACTTACATCCAATTCCACTTAACCCTTTCCATTTTTCAAACCATAATAATATTTAGGTTGGATGTTAGGGCTTCAAGATAGGACATATACATTCACATAGGTTAGATTTATTAATTCACTTCCACATATCAACTCTTAATAGGCCCCATGTACATATGTAACAAGTCCTAGCTTTGAATAAAGTAAAGGTTCCATAAAGAACATTATAACCTTTTATCATTCAATAATATATCACACATCAAAGAAATGTATTGTAAATATGTATAGAATTTAATAATACTTTGCAAATATTTACTTCTAGTAAGAAAGATAAGTTAGGATATTAAAATCAGGTACAACAATCCAGCTATACAACAATGCATCTAATCAACATACTCAACAAAGCAAGTGCATTTAACATTAAAGAAAACAAGAATATGTTGTAAATGCAAAGTACGTTACGAGTGCTGAGTGAAAAGGGATCTTACAAGGATGTACATACAACTACAAGAAAGTGTGCAAATCCTTTTCAGGATATGCATACACACGTGTGGTTGCATATACATCTATGTAACAATTTTTATCCTCCGTCTCTCATAACCCACCCCTCATTTATGACTTATTCCTTTTGACAACCAGACAAAAATTATGGGATGTGACATACTTCCCCCTTAATGAATCATATTTTTGATGATTTTCATTCATTAATGCAATAAGAATATTCATACATCAAATTATAAATAGCAATAAAGGATAACAATCAATATTTATATCAAAAATTACAATTTTCTAAGTCTGAATTAAGTTTTATTGGTTGTAACAACCTTTCAACCAGCTAGAACTATCACACACGATCAGATGTATGACATGATATTTGTCATTATATCCAGTCATATCATACAATATTATGTAATATATACAAAATAAATAGTCAAAAAAGTTTTATAAGACCGAAACAACCAAGGAAATGTTGTTTTGTTTTGTTAATCACTTGTTTTTCCAGACCTTTCGTTGTGAAAATTTATATTTTCTTGAATTTATCCTAGCAATATTCCCTTCTATAACTAGTTTTACCAAATAGACAAATAGTTTTCACCTTCCAGTTATCTTCATCCTAAATTTAATGATAATGATTACTTAAATCATCAAAATTGTTCCCTTCCTTGCCTTTTTGGCTTGTTGTATTTGCATACTTTCGGGTATTGGTTTGTATTTAAAACCAATAAACATTTATTCATTCATTAGTTACAATCATTTTTAAATCACTACGCCTTAAGTTATTTAATGAACTCATTTACAACTCCAAATTTCATGATGGAGCTTATACAATATCAATGTTGCATTGATAGAAATAGATTTGCAATTTTTCTTCATATGCAAAGAATAAATCAGATTTCTAATTCTATTTAACCTAATCACTAGACACCAAGAACTCAACATCACTAGTGTCAAATAAAATCAGCAGCAATAAGTTCTACTTAGCTTACTGATGTCAAGTTAGGAAATTTTTGTTCCTTAATCTTAGCTTATTAGTCACCGCATCGGTTGTTCTTCTACTTGCTGGAAATCACAACAAGTATTTCTTGTTAAAATCATTTTGGTAGTCTACATTTGCTTCCACATTGTTTCCACCCATTTCCCCTAAAGTTGCAAGTGGAGAAGAGCTAACACTCTTGTATACTTTTTCTTTTCAAGTTAGAATTTATTGTATATATCTTTCTAGCCTGATTGGATTTTCAAATCATTGATGCTACATCAGATAGTCCTCTTCTCTATCTACTTCATCTACCCTTTGTGGGTTTTAGTTCATGTTGGTTTCAAGTTCCAAAATATTTTGTTAAGACAGTTAAATCAATCGAGCAACCATCTACTGATTGTTATCATTCAAATCAAGTTGTTTTCATTGGCTGGTCATATTCACACTTAGCTGTTTCTCCCAACATCCTTCTAGTTTCATGTGTCATGAAGAACTATTAGAATGTTATCTAAATTATTTACCGTTAACCCTTAAGCCTAATTTGGTCGGTTCGTTATCCATAGTACATCCTTCTCCCATTAATTTTATCTTGTTAATAAAATTAGAATTTAGTAAGGGTAAGGACCCAATAAGTCCAAGAGCTACAACATTTAGCTCTGATACCAAAATATAACACCCTCTTTATTATGCTTTTGAACTAGAATATATATATTTTTAACTTCATGTTTCACTGATTTAAATACCTAATATTTAAATACCAAGTATAACTCGAAATTGAATCCATATAATAATTGTCATAAACCATGTGCGTAGTAAGGGTATACCGATCCTACTTGATCCCCCTCAAACACTCTATATGAGAAAATACACTAGTGTATCATTTGGTTAAGACTTATTATAGGCATTGATAATTAAATATTGTTTTCTAAGTGCATACCTAGAACTCAATCAATCCCATCGATCATCCAACATATTAGATCCTTGGTGACTTCGGGACAGTGTAATCAGTAGCTTACACTACTTTGATCAAATTTTCAAAGACATGTATTCCATGCTCGGTTCCATGATGAAACATTCATCGTTAGGAACTTGTCCATCACCTAGTTCACTTATATAGATTATTTTTCAGTATTAAGTTATTATGTTTGTAATTGACATCTTAAGCATTCATTAATATTCCTTAGTAATTGACATCTTAATCTTCTTTCATAGGCTCATGTGCTAGAAAATCAAAAGATGGAAAAAATAGTCTCAAAACCACCAGATTTGAAACATAAAAAGAAAAAAAAGGGTCTTAAAACCCCCATAAGGAAACCACCTATCTGTATAAAAATATGTGGACCAAAGAATCCTCTACTTAAAAAAGAGATTTTTCATTGGATCAAGGAAAGATTGATGACTTGAATAAGGATAAGACGATAAATCTTATCATGAAAGTTGATGAGAATAACTATAGGGTTTAGGTTAATTTATTGGTAAGAGATCAGGGACATGTAGGAGAAGAAAATGTTGATCACTTGGTCATTACTGACCAGGAAAATTTGGAGCCTTTTAATAAGCCTCAAAGCAACACTTCATCAACAACGTATTTGTAGGAGATGGAGTTTCCTTTGGAAGATACTTTTTAGGATGACACATTGGATACCATCGTGTAGTATCTAACAGAAGAAAAGGGGGATGCATCACTAGATGATTGTAACATTGAGGAGATGATCTCAGATCTAGATCAAGATCTAGTAACTCTTCCACTCATGAAAAAGCTATTATAAGTAATAATACAACTCCACAACTAAATTCCTACAAAATTAATGCTGCATAGGAAATGTGTGAAAAATAAGAGGGGGAGCTTACCCCAGCTCTAATGAATGTGCTTACTGATTGTGAAAGTGACTGAAATAGAGGTTTCATTGAAGTTAAGTCTAAGAAAATAAGAATGAAAGGTTTTTATGGGATCCCTTATGTGCTATACAATGATAAAAAAAGAAAATTGGAAACTAGGAAGCCACCACTTCAAGGGTCACTAGATCCTCTACTAAGAAGATAACAAATATTGGTGTAAGTGCCAAAAAAGGTAGGCCTTGTAAAACTGAAATAAGAAAGAAGGAGAATGAGAAAGATATTACAGATGGGACTCAAAGCCAATTGAGCCATTTAGAAAATGCTTCCACCATATTTTTAGATGAAGATTATTTCTTGGAATGTCAGAGGACTAAATGGGGGTCCTAAACAAAGAGTGATTAAGGAGTTATGTAGATCTAGTAGACCTGGTATCCTTGTTATCGAGGAGACGAAAATAAAAGTAGATGCTCTAGTCGGTTGCAAAAAAGTTTTTTGGGGAAATCAGATTCTACTGGATTTGACTCTCAAGGAGCATCAAAAGGTGTAGTAGTCTTTTGGGATCCAAGGATCCTGACTGGTAACATGATATTTTATTTTCATAATCATTTAGCTTTCAATTTTAATACTTTGGATATTGATTTAGTTTAGATCCTCTCAAATGTTTATGCGCCTAAATCTATTCTTTGGAAGAATGAAACTATGGGAGACCTTAATAGATATGTTGATGTTAATTGGATGGTTATGGGATACTTTAATACCCCCAAACTCTAGTGAAAACTAAGGAGGTAAGTTTGATTTCACTCTTTGGAATGGAAGACTTTTCTAATTTTATCTCCTATATGAATCTTATGGACATTGAACTACTTGGAAATATATTTACTATGTATAATAGAAGAGTTAGGAAGATCTGATTCAGTTAGGCTTGAAATATATCTTATCTCTTCTAGTTGGATTCAAAATCAGGATTTACATCTTTCCTCCGTACCCAAGATAGGATCTAATCATAATCCAATAATACTAAGTTTATTCAATTAGTCCAAACCCTCATATAGTTCTTTCAAATTTTAAAAATGTGGTTGGATCATAAGGATATCAATGATCGGGTTAAGGAATGGTGGCATTGGGATGGGGAAGGAACTACTCAATTTAGATGGTACAAATATTAAAAATGCAAAGAAAAAAGTGAGAGCTTCGAACAAGGAAGTCTTTGGAAATATTTTTGAAAAAATAAGGATCTAAAACAACAGTTGGAGGATTTAGAACAAAGAGTATCTACTAAAGGTATGAATTCTAAAGAATATTATCTGGAAAAGGCTTTACTTTCTAATTTTCATAATATTTGTAATAGAGAAGAAACATTTTGAGGTAGAAATCTTGGGCTCTTTGGTTAAAAGAAGGAGATAGAAACACAAATTTTTCCATATGACCACACTCAAGAATAGAATCCCGAGATTTTATGAAAATATTCTCACTGAGACTAATGCATGCGGTGGAAAAGCAACCTCATATCCTCTTGATGCCATCCCTAGAGACATCATTTCTAATGAGATATTTAAAGAACTCACCAAAATAGTGACAATTGAAGAATTGAAAAGTGTTGTTTTTGCTTTGGAAAGGGACAAGGAACCTAGGCTAGATCGATTTTCTACAATTTTATTTTAGAAATTTTGGGATATTTTATTTGAAGACCGCTTAGGAAAGTCATTGAGTTCTATATAACGAGTGATATACTCAAAGAGATGAATAATACTCATATTATGTTGGTAACTAAAAAGGTATATGCTAAATACTTTAAGTACTTTCGGCCCATCAACCTAGTAAATGTTATTTAAAGAATATTTACTAAGATTCTTGCCACTAGGATCAATCCTTTACTCTCTGATTTGATCTCTAAGCAGAAAATTGGTTTCATTAATGGAAGAATCATTCAATATGGGGTAATCATGGTTCATGAAACTATTCAATCCTTGGATAAAAGTAAGAAATATGGGGTGACCATCAAGTTGGACATGAATAAGGCCTTTGATAAGTATCTTGGAAATTTCTGCATAAGGTAATGTTGAAGTTTGTCTTTCACACTAAATTTAGGAAATTATTCATACTTGTATATCTACCTCCAGATTCTTTGTTGTAGTTAATGGAGTACCAGTGGGTTTCTTTGCAAGTAGTAGGGGCATAAGACAAGGGGATCCAATATCCCCTCTTCTTTTCATTATCATGGCTGATAGTCTTAGTAGATCTATCACTAGGGTTGTCAATGCAGGCTTTCTAAAAGGTTTCAGACCTACCTCTTCAAATCAGACAACTTCTCATCAAAAATTTGTTGATGACACCATTTTTCTATTGATGGCCTCTATTCTTGAGGAAAAAGAAATCAAAAAATCCTAAATTTTTATGAGGCATCTTTTGGGCAACAAGTTAACTTTGATAAAAACTCGGTCTACTTTTTTAATACCCCTTTGGAGAGATAGAAGAGAATTACTCTTATCTTGGGATTGAAAATAAATTCTTTGCCTACCACTTACCTTGGTCTTCCTCTTGGGACCAATAAAGTTTCTATGGATATTTGTAATTCCTTATTGGATAGATTCCATAGAATTTTGGTTGGTTGGAAAGGAGTTGTTCTTTATAGTGCAGGAAAATGTTTACTCATCAAAAGTACTCTCCAGAATTTACCCATATACATAATGTCCATGTTTTCATACCTTAAACTGTCACTAACAACATTAAAAATATTCAAAAACATTTTATTTGGCATTGATCTGAAGAGAGGTTCAAACATCATTTGGTTGCATGGGATTAGGTTTGCACACCTAAGAAAATTGGTGGCCTTGGTATCAAAGACATAAGAAAAATGAATGTTGCTTTGATAGCTAAAATGTGTTGGAGATTATTAAAGGAAGAGAATCCTTGGAATGAGCTCATAAAAACCAAATATTTGGCACAAAATCATGTTCATACCTTTCTCTTTGAAGAGAAACTCCCGATGGTTCAATTTTTGGGACAATGTTTTGTAAATTAGGAAAAACTTGACAAAAGGATCCAAATGGAAAGTGGGAAAAGGTAATGACATTTATTTTTGGAAGGATAAATGGACCAATCTCAGCTTGAATTATAGGTTTGGTTCCATTAAAGACATATTGATTAAGAAGTATGGTAGCAAAGTGAAAGACTATATAGATTGAAGAAGGAAAAGAGGACATGGAAATAAATTACAATGGACATTTCAGAATTGGAAACAATAACCTCTTATCTTTAAGAACAATTAGCTCATATTCCATTAAATCAAACTGAATCCAGGGATGAAATTATTTAGGTCAACTCTTTTGATGGTGATTACACTATCAAATCTGGTTATAATACCTTCTTTGAGAATATTCAGAGTGAATTTAATTGGAGTAAAATTTAGATGTCTGAGTTAACTCCCAAGATAAATCATTTCCTTTGGCTTGTGCTTAAGGGGAAGATTTTGACTAATGATAATATTATCAAAAAGGGTTTCATCATGCCAAACATGTGTTGTATGTGTAAAAATGAGGCTGAAGATATGAAACACTTATTGATACATTGTGATTTTACTGCTATGTTATGGGGACTAATTTTTTTAATATTTGATTTGTGGTAGAATTTTCCTAATGATGTTTTGTAGGATTGGACACAATGGGACCCCCTATAAACATTGCATGGTCAGAAGACTTTGGAAGTTGATGTTTCCACACACCATTTGGAGACTATGGAAAGAAAGGAATGGATCATATTCAAATATAGCAGAAACCATGTTAAAAGGTACTAAAGCACATTGCAATTGTTGTCAAAGATAACTTAGAAAGATTCAAACCCCCAAAGAATAAGAAATATCCTAAGGAAGAAGAAGTTATTTTATCATCCTAGAACATTGACATTGGAGATCTACAGAGAAAAGATCATACTAGTAAAGAAAATTCTTTGATTTATTCGATACCACCTCCTATTCTTTGTTTAAAACTCAATTTTGATGGAGCTTCCAAGGGCAACCACAAGCTGCGGGAGGAGGGGGTATAATAAAATATAACAAGGATACATAGTTTTACTTATGCAGAAGCATGGGGCATCAATTAAATCACTATATTGAGGCTTTATCAACATTATGGGGCATTAGATTGGTTAAGGACTGCAACATTTCAAACATCATCATAGAAGGGGACTCCATGAATATTATAAATCATTTGAATCATGTACATCCCCCTAGCTAGAAAATAAAGGATTTTATCTCTGAGTCCATAAATATTTGCAAGTCCTTTAAAATTGCAAAATCACTCATTCCTATAGAGAGGAAATAAGGTTACGAGACACTCTTGCTAATCATGGGGTTATTAATCAAAAAATGTATATTTGGTATGATAATGAGAACTTTCCTAGTCAAAGGTATAGAGTACTATTATCAATGATAAGAATGAAAATGCACTTGAAGTCTAAAGATACTACTGAGTTGTCCTTCGTACCTATAAGGGTACTAAAAATTATAACACTCCTCCCTAAGCTTATCATCAATCCTAAATGCCCTCATCTATCACACACTTTTGGGGTGGGTAAAAGATTTGATAAGAAGCGGTTTTATAGTAGTAATATTGTCATCCTAAATCGAGAGGATAATTAATTAGTTATAGGAATAACATGGGGGAGAACCATGTCAAGTGGAGCCAACCTATGACCCACATGGAAGGAGAAAGTTGATCTTTGGATCTATCTACAAATTGGTGAGGTTTCCAATCTCATCAAGAGGATTCAGGATATGATCAACACACCTCCATTAATTTTGTAATGAAATGGAAAAATAGAACAATGACATATGGGGGTAGAGCCATTAATACCACTCAAGAACTTATAGTAGAAATCAAGGGTCTCAGCATGGAAGGAAATCAGTTTTTCAGCAAAAAAATTACAAGGAAGCAGAAACCAAAAGATTTCCTCAAGGCGAGTGAAGAGTTAGAGTTTTTCACTACTGACATCAAGGTTTCTTCAATACCATCCCTTTTTGATGAGATTGAAAAAATGATGGTAAGGTATGTTACGGTTTGGAAGGAAGATACATTACATTTCCCCTTAAGCATCTCATCTTTTTGAACCATTATAGGAGAAAATACAAAATTTGTTTTCCACATTTCATTTTGAACTCTTTAGAGAATTCAATCCTGGAGGTTCAAAATAACACTAGGGCCATTCCCCTCCATCAGGGTATTATATTTATTTTGTATAAACATTTTCTTATCAAAAACCCTACTCTCTCTCAAGCCCCTACCCCTCCTAACCCCACCCCTCTATCTATCCCTTCCAAGCCCACCCCTTCCAATACTATGGGTTAGAGGAAGTTCAGATCTAAAAATACATACTACCCAAATCATCTTCCCTCACCTACAAAGAGAGATATCTATAGTAGTAGGACTAAAGAAATTGAGATTTCTCAAAGCCTGCTCCATATGGTAGACCACATGCAAAGTAACACTACTTTGGAGAAGAATGGGGACTTGGAGAAGATGATTAATGATATTGAGAAGGATTGGGAGGATTTAAAGAAATAAATGAAGTAACTAACATGAAAGGGAGGGAAGAGGAAGGTTGAGGAGGGGCCTGGACTTGCTAAAACTCAGATCCTATAGATATACAAAAAGATCAATTCCCTTGACAATAAGATGTTTGGTGTGAAAAGCGAGACAAGAAAATAATATCAAAAATCTCAAATCTATTTACAATTTTTTAGAGCAATAAGTCAAGAATTTCTGCATACTAAGCAATGTTTCAGAAAACATTTGGAGTGAAGGACCAGCCCGTGACCAAGCCTTTGGTCAGGTGGATAAGAATGAACCCTCACAGTTCACAACAATTGCACTTTGCAGTGCCATACATGAGATGAAACAAGAAATGGACATAACATCCAAGTGATGTGATACCTATAGGATTTCTACAGACTAACTATTTTGTAGTTGTTTAATTGTTGTTTTTGGGTAGTTTGTTGTTGTTTTGGCACATTTTTGTGTAGTTTGTTTAACTACAATTGAGATCTCTTGTAACATCCTGATTTTGACCATTTTTGCTATGCTTATATTGTAATGTCTAACTGATGATCCTTTTTTTGTACAAGGGTATAGTCCTTTTCAAAAACTATTTACTAATAATAAAAAAATATTCCTTTAAAAATACCCTCTATACTGAAACAAAGCGAACCATGAGCTAGATACAGAGGCAATCACTTCCTCGGATGTCCCATACCACTCGAGGAGTTATTATCTAAAATAAATCTCCTAGTTATTTGGACAACTTACAATTCCATTCTAGCTTTGAGGTTCTACATTGCAGGATGCACTCACTTCAATTAATCCTTTGGAATATTCCCTTAGTTGTAGATTCCTCATGCATCCTTATCCGCTCCTCCTTTCCTTCAATTTTATTTTCCTTTTCCTTTTTTTTCCATTTTCCCCTCATGCACACTCTTCACACTTATGCCTTATTTCAAGCGAGTTCATGCACCCCGCACATGCACTTTAGACATGCTAAGTCCCCGACATTATTTCACACCCCTTCCCTTGCTGCTGCAAATTACATTGTAATGATTGTGTCTTTGACATACGATCCTTCCTCGGAATTCCTCCCACTTGTTAAACCTTTGCATGATCCCTTCCTTTGTTTTCATTTTGTGCCTTGCTCTTCCATGTGCATGCCTTTGTATCTTCTTCTGTTCTCTTCTATGCCACGTGGTATCTGTTAGAAATTGAGTGTGTTACATGTAACCAATCATAGCACACCAAGATGGGCACAAAATCCTTGTAACAAACCATTGGGTGACATGTGGCAGAAATGAAAAAATAAATACATAGTTGGTCTCTGTTCATTCATTCGGTGCATGCCACATGTCATTGCATGTCAGAGTAACCTTTAAACTTATGACAGCCATAACTCTTGTTATAGGCCTCTCACACACAGATTCCCAATCTCATTTGAAATCTACTAATGTGGGCTATATTCTAGATCATTCAAATTCAAATTTCAGTGGGATTTGGTAGGTGAGAAATAGGAAACATATTTTTGGCCATTAATGAATGAAACATCTGATTGCTCCAACCACATGACTTAATATGGATATCACCTCCTTCCTTCTCCTACATGCCAAACAAACCTAGAGAAGTGCACTTGATAGATTTCAGGAAAATTTACAGGCATTCATGATGCAGCCTATAATTTGCAAGATAACACCCTAGTCACGTTGGTACATCACTCACCTAGGCCGAGCGCTCACCCCGTTGATCATCAAATATGACTTTATTGAAAGCAATAGTTAGGGATAGAAATTCCCTCTTCTTGGGATAGGTTCCCTTATTTAAAGAAAAACCTATTTACAAATGTACATTTAGATAGGAACTTTGATATCAAAAGTGTTTGATATAAAAATTATCAATAAAAAGGATAGAAGAATTAAGGAATGGGAGGAGGTAGAATAGCACTCTCAGGAAATATAGATAACAAAATAATTCCTTATGCACACCAGAATGGAATCATATATAACATAATCATTTGCATTAAAACCACAAGATGTTATTTCACAGACACAAAGTTCCAGAGATGACATCCATAAGAATACAAAGCTTCTTGAAGTAAAACAGACTAATGATTCAATAAATTTTAATAGATAGCAATGAAATAACAAGAGCAGATGGAAGAGAAAGAGATCTTCTTGTATTGATAGATTTTTACTCCTTTACACTTTCAAAAATAAACAGAGTTCCAGCCCCAGAAAATGGTGCAGAGAGCCCATTATATAGCTTATAAATTGGTTACACTTGGTAACCATTTATTTTAACTAAAATATTAATTAAGGAAGTTCTCAACATAATGTCCTTAATTAGTTTACAATGAGCTCGATTCTAGGAAAAGAAGGAGAAAAGGAGAAACTAGGAGAGAAAACATCTGCTTATTGTTGAGGAGGGCCCACCGACTTGAGAATCCATTTCCTAAATATTTTTAATGCCTCAGCTATCTCCCTACCTCGTGGGACTGATGTGTTGGCAGTGGTGTGAGACCAAGTGCCTAGACATTTCTCCATGTTCTTATCAAACTCGGTATGTTCTAGGTATTCTTTATTATCCTCTTCAATGGTAGATTGAAGAGAGAAAATATCCTTTATCTTCTCTTTGGTAATCAATTCTTCTTTGAATAGGCCTTCTTTGAAAAATGTCCTGAACTAAGTTTTAATCTCTTGAAGAGAGAAAGGAACACCTGAAGTTTCATCATGAAGATGACAATGAATATCCTTAAAGGTAGATGCCACACAAGTCTTGAAATATTCTCCCTTCTACCAACTAGTTTCTCAATTCTCCCAAGGCTTCTTCCAGAAATTTTATTTTCCATTCAACACTAAACACCCATGATCCTTGACAAGTTTTCCTTGGCATCATCAAAAACTTTATTGGCCAACAATATATTTTCATTATCCTCTCCCATCAGTGAAGATCTATGATGCAACTACTCCAAAGCTTCAGTTCTTTGTCCATAGTTTTAATAGAGGAGGAGAGTTTTTGTTGCAGGTTGACCACCTTCTCATTGGATTTGAAGGCCTCTTCAATGAATTTCAAGCCTGCAATGGTCATATCATCAACCATGGCTTCCATATCCCTTCCATAAGTGGAATATCTGTGTATATCCTTGATACTCTGAACCTCATCCTGACTGAGAATCATAGGAGGTGGGAGGGCAGCTAGTGGAGCAGGATCCAAAACCTTATCTTTAGCCAATAATGACTTGATGAAGTTGGAAAGAACTTGATTTTGTTCTTCCAACTATTCTATAGTTTTTTTACCCTTTTCCACTCTCTCAATAACCTTGGTTACTATTTCTTGGAGGTTATGTACCTCACTCTCAGGAGTAGATTCTCCCATGGGAATTCTAGAAAGTTCCAAGTCAGAGGCTAATAGATATTTCTCTGCCTTATCAACCTTAGGCTTTGCAACCTCTAGAAATTGTTGGCCTTGAGCATTTTTCACTATTCTTCAAGTTGTTTTAGCTCTCTTTGCTGGAGGAGGAGGAGTAGTACCTAACAAAGCTGCCACAACATCAAAATTGGGCCCTGTCAAACATGAAGAATATTTTCTCTTCTTGCTATCAACCAAGGGTTGTACCCATGCAAAAGTAGAAGAAGAAGAAGAAGAAGAAGGGACAAGAGGTCCAAGATCAAGTAACCCATGGAACTTAAGCTTTTCACCACTTTTTCTTCCAGTAAAGAGGTGAGTGAGGCATCTCAAGATTCTTGTGTAGAGGAATTTGTGGTACTAGGAGGTTCAGTGCTAGGTGCCTCCTTCTCATCTTCTACTGTAACTTCTGAAGTTCCTGCAGGGTTTGGTACTTCACCATCATCACTTACACTAGGAATAATAATTTTCTCTAGCCCTGAAGGCAATCCTGAATTATCTAGAAGGGGTTCTTCCTCTATTGGCTCTTGATTAACATTTTTATCTTCTTTTGGTACACTTGAGTAGAAGAAGAGTGAGTAGATGATTCGGGTTCATTAATTGAGGAAGGAGGAGGGATTTATATAAGTACCTCTGTGTTTGTTTGGTGTATGTGTTTCCTTCCTAGGTGTTGAAATATCTTTGGAATAAGATCCATTTTGATTCTTCCTAAGCTCTCAAACCTTCTGTAAAACCAAACTTTGGTTCTTACAAGGGCGAGGGGTAAAAATCTCAACCAAGTCATCTTTCTCCTTCTTGTACCAATCCAGATCTTCCAAAGGAGTATGTTTGATTAATGTCTCATATTCAAAAGATAGCAAGTTTGCATCATCATCTTGGAACCCTTTAGGAATTTGATAGAGATTGAGTTCTTTAATCAGTTGCAGAGAGAATCTGCCATAGTGCCTCCGCCTTGCTTCAAAATCATCTGCACAATCAGCCCAGTAATCCTCGGTATTTGGCATGTGATGATAATTTATTCTAAGGTTCTACTCAATGAACTTCTTCAAATCAAAACAATTCCTAGGCCTGAAAAAGTGGACAGTGATGGGAGCAAGGGCCCTTTCTATATTTTGGGCATCCAAGGTTGTTTTACATGTATAGTTTCCCAAAGAAATAGGGAAGTGTAGACCAAGAGATTTTTTTGTCCCTGCATGTTCTATGCAATTTATCTAATTGCCTACACACTTCAATTAGAGCCATCTTGTCATTACAAAACATGGGGAGCTTGAGAGGTGTGTTTTCATAACCATCCAACCTAATATATGAAAAACTCCTGAATTGAATGAAGAAAGCTCCATACTTAGCTACCAAATTCATGGCTTCATCAGAAAACCTTCTAGCGGTATCACCTTCTAACAACCTTACAATATTGATGGTAAAGGCATCATTAACTCTTATGAAATTATGATTACTAGTTTCAAGGGTGAATTGAGGGTAGTATGCATAAATGGGCTCATCCTTCTTGCCTCCATGCATGTGAATCAAACCACTTGCCGAGATCTTTGCTAGGGAGTACATGAGATAAGAAGTCATATAGAACTTCTTAGTCTACTGCACATTAGACAATTTCTTGGTCAAATTCATGCAAATGATTTCTACCCAATTTATGTTCTAATTACCTTCATAGATGATGTTGATGAGAGGGCACATCCAAGAAGTGAAATTCATTGGTAGAGGGAAATCCCATGACACGAGCTAGCAAAATGATGAAATCAGATAGCTCTTCATTGAAATCAGCCCTAAATAATGCCTTGGAAAGTTGGGACGCTCCCTTCTTAGGGTTCTTCAACCATGATTTTGCTATTCTTGCCTTATATTTATCATTTTCCTACTTGAATAGGGTCTGAGCTTGAGCTTGAGTGATAATGATGGAGTCTTCAATCTCTGGAATGTGTAGAGTGGCAAAAATGGCAACAACATCTAGTTTGGCAATCAGCTCCCCATGCACATTAGACAATTCTTTGGTGTCCGAGTTAAAATGAGCCCCACAGGTGAGCACAGTGTTGGCACATTGTATAGAAATAGGAAACCAACTGCATAAGCAAGTCCACTATCGTTGATCATTTGTGCCATGGGGGAAGGATTAGGGCAAGTCAATCTGTTCCAAAAATCCCCAAAATCTAGGTGCCAAACCTCACTATCCCCGATATCGGGAATAGAGGTCTCAAGGGTGATACATGTTCTTGGCCTTGGAATTTGATCTTCATGTTTACAATGCACAGAGGAAAAACCTTCAAGGATCGAATTTGTAATGAAAAATGCAAAGGGAGTAGGAGCACGAGCAAATGACCTTAATTGCAGGAATTCGAGCAAATGATGGCAAGTGAGCAATGTGCCAAATACATAGAGAATAGTCCCATTAAATAGCCGTTTAGGAGAGACAAGGTCATTAAATGCGCATTAAATTCATATTTCTCCGATTTAAAAAGATAAGA
This sequence comes from Taxus wallichiana var. yunnanensis, assembly GCA_018340775.1. NCBI lineage: Eukaryota > Viridiplantae > Streptophyta > Pinopsida > Cupressales > Taxaceae > Taxus > Taxus wallichiana. Next base: position 94,382,878 of record CM031233.1, on the reverse strand, counting down.
ATTGGGAAGAGTGGAAAAAACTGGGCTGAATGGTCTTTGGTACATTTGGGGCATTAGGGATGTGAAGATGCGATCGGCCGGCGTGGGCCAAATGAGCACGAGGTGGTCCAAAACATGGAAATGCAAAGACGCAATTCGGTGTGCCGATGTGGGAAAAGTGGGGATATAAGGCACGAACGATTTTGGGGCGAAGGAGCAGTATGTGAAGGAACCAATGTGGGTGATACAGGCGATCGGGAATAGAGAGCCCGGGTGAACTTGGGACAAATGGGCCAAAAATTTCCGACAGAACCAAAAGTTAAAGAATTTCGGGGAATGCGGCTGATCGGGAAAGAAGGCCCGACAAAACTTGGGACATGAGGGACAAAAATGTCCGATAGACCCACAAATCACCAAAATAACTCCAAAAAACGTGAATTTTTACTATCTCCTCAACTTTTCACTTCACTAGAACATCACTAAAGGGTGTCAATTCAAAATTTTCAATTTTTGACTTTCAAAAGAGGGGAAATTTTGAGAGGACAACAACTGGCTCTTTCTGGGGATGACTTGGCTAGATCAGAAGAACGAGACAAGGAAAGAACTCTAGAAAACCTAGGGGAAGAAGACTAGTGCGTAATCCATTGGGCCACAGAGTCAAAAGGCAAACCAATACAGAAGACAACACACAAACAAGGAAAAACACACCACAAATAGAAATAGGAGAAGCAAACACACACTATACATAATATACAAAGAGACTTCCTATTCACCTAGGACTTGAACAATTTTAGGTACTGCCCACTATAAGGAAGTGGGAGAGAGGAACCATCCATGTAATCAAGATAGAAATAATTTTCACTAGCAAAATGCCTAATTTTGAAAGGACCAAGCCAAAGAGAATCAAACTTACCATGGATTCCTTGAGGCTCATGTCTTTTATCCCACAACAAAACAATGTCTCGAATTTAAAAATTTATGGGCCTAGCCTTCTTGTCAAACAGAGATTTTACCTTCTACTGGTGGGCATATATTCTATCAAAACCTGCGACTGTCTTCATTCAACTTATGAAGATACATGATCCTTTTATCCAAAGAATCATTGAAACCAGTGTCTTCAATGGCTTTCATTAAGTACAAAGCTGGTAGCTCCATTTTCACTGGTAATTGGGCTTCCACACCATACACCACTTGAAAAGGGGACATCCCAATAGCTCTTTTAGGTGTAATCCTATCTTCCCAAAGAGCATCATAGAGTTTCTTGTGCCAGTTCCTCTAAGATTCATTAACCAGTTTCCTTACTATAGCCACTAGATTCTTGTTTGTTGATTCTACCTGTCCATTCCCTTGAGGATAGTAATATGAAGAGTGAGCAAGGGAAATGCCATATCCATAACAGAAATCCATCATCTCAACAGAAGAAAAATTTGAAGCATTATCAGTCACAATCTTGTTTGGCACTCCAAACCTTACCAAGATGTTTTCTTTGATAAAATTACATACCACTTTAGAAGTAGTACTCTTTACTGGAATGGCTTCTACCCATTTAGTGAAATAATTTGTGGCAATTAACACATGAGTATGTCCAGCACTTGAAGATGGGTTGAGTGTTCCAATGAAATCTAAACCCCATTATTGAAAGGGTTCCTCAATTAAAACTGGTTTAAGCGGCAAGAAACCAACTTGGGTCTTCCCACAAAGGTCTGACAAGCTTCACATTTATCAACCCATTTTGATGCATCTTTAAACAAAGTAGGCCAATAGTACCTAGAATGAAGAATCTTGTGAGCAGTAATAGCAGATGAGTAATGACCTCCACATGCTTGATCATGGAAAGCTGAGAAAAGATTATTTTGTTGCTCTTTGTCAATGCATTTTAGAAATCTTCCATCCACTCCATGTTTGAACAAATCATTCTCCCACAACACATATTGTGTTGATCTTAGCTTAATAGCTCTCTTCTCCTTGGTAGTCAAGTGAGAGGGACACTCCCCATAGGTGAGAAAATGAGTGATATCAGCATACCATTCATCAGTCGAGCTGAGAAATAGAACAATAGGAACATCAACCTCATCCTTAAGTAATTCGTTTCCAGCTCCTTTAGCAATGAGTTCACACAAGCCTTTACCCTAAACTAGTTTGGTTGGTCTGATGTCAATATCATATTCTTGAACCTTGGCTACCCAGTTTCCTCTCTTAGTTCCAAATTCTTGCTTTGTGTAAGGATAGACTTGATGGCTATATCAGGCACAAGTATTACTGAGTGAGAGTTAAGGATATAAAATCAAAACTGCTCGACAACTTTAACCATTGCAAAATCATGTTTCTCCATCATAGTGTATTTCAACTCATGATTTTTAAGAATGTAGCTCATGAATGCAATTGGGAGCTCATGATCATCAGAATCTTTCTAGGTCAATACAGCAGCCAGGGTGCTTTCTATGGCATAACAATAAATAATAAAATCTTTACTAAAATCTGGACATGCTAAGATAGGAGTCCTAGTAATAGCCTTTTTAATACCTTCAAATGCTTCTTTCCCTTCAGAAGACCAGCAAAACATTTTCTTCCCTTTCATCATTTGGGAGATATTCAAAGTTAGCTCTACAAAATCAAGAATGAATCTTCTCAGGAAGTTGATCTTACCAAAGAAATAATGCACTCCCTTCTTACTTGTGGGAAGAGGAATATGCTAAATAGCTTAAACTCATTCAGGATCAATTTTGATTCCATCTTTAGAGACAACATGCCCCAAAAATTTTCCCTCTATGACACAAAAGACAGATTTCTTGGGATTCAAAGAGACCCCATGTTCTCTGCACTTCAAGAGAACTATTTCCAGATGCTGAAAATGATCTGCTCTAGTTTTGGAAAACACAGTCAGGTCATCTAAATACACAACAATACATTTTCCTTTCAAGCTTCCAAAATCCAAGTCCATAGCCCTTTGAAAAGTGGCACCAGCATTAATGAGTCCAAAAGGCATCCTCTTGTAGGAAAAAGTACCCAAGGGGTGGTGAAGGTAGTCTTGTGCTGATCTGTGGTATTAACTTCCACTTGATTATACCCTGAGAAGCCATCAAGCATGGACAACATTTCAGATCCTGTAACAGCTTGTAAAACTTGATCCATCATGGGTAGAGGATAGTTTTCCTTCAAAGAAGCCTAATTCAGATTCCTGAAGTCAACACAGATACGAATCTCACCATTTTTCTTCTTGACAGTACAATGTTGGCAATCCATGTCGAATGGTGAATGGGGAAGATAATTTTGGCTTTCAATAATTTTTGTATTTCCTGAAAAATGGTATCAATAATCTTTGGATTGTACTTTGCCTTTTCTTTTTCTTGAAAGGCTTAATCCCAGGTTTAAGAGGAATGAAGTGTTGCATTTCCTTTGGCTGGAAAGCTTTTAGATCATCATATGAATATGCAAGAACATCCCTATACTTCTTCAAGAGGTTCACTACCTTCTTCTTTTCTTCTTGCGTACAACACTTTCCAACATTCACCATTTTGGGGTCAACAGAGCTCCCAATGTTAATCCTTTCATACTCAATAGATTGTTGCACTCTGTAGAAGCTTTAGAATTAACATACCTGTCATGTTTATCAAAAAATTCCTCCAAACTCACCAGCCCTTTAGGAATCTTGTTACCTTTGAGTTTGATGCACCCATCTTGATCTGTCTCCTCTTTGACACCCTCCTCATTAGAAGATACACTCTCACGAGGTAAATTATCACTTCCTTCAAAGTACAATTATTCAAAGTTATACCTGAGCTCCAAGAAAGAAATAAAATTCTGATCATCGTTGAAAAATTTCTAGTTACTTGCATTATCAGGCACACTCAGCCTATGGATAATTTCAATGGTAAATTTATCTTGAGAGAAATTAGGGTGAAGTATCAGCAATGATCCTGAAACAACTAGTGAATCAACCCTGGTGTTCTTTTCTCTTGGCACTGCTTCGATGGAGAAGGCATCAAGAAATTCAATAGAATCCCAAACTAGATTTTTGTAATGCTTTAACATTCTATTCTTTACTTGAAAAATATCTCTGACTTGTTTAACAACTAGTTCCGTATCTCCACGAGCTAGAAGATTCTTCACACCTTTTTCTTTTTCCACATTAAGCCCAAGGATGAGAGCTTCATATTCTGCTGTGTTATTTGTGTTTTTAAATTGTAGTTTGAATGAGGAAGGATGAACCTTTCCCTTAGGAGATATCAACACCACACCAGCTCCAGACCCAGCTGAGGAGCAACTCCCATCAAATTCTAAATTCCAAACGCCATTAGGATCATGAAGTACTTCTTTGGGAAGTTTAGTTTCATCCTGGAACATAATCATATAGTTGCCATTCCCAATATCTTCATAAAGTATTTATGCTTTGGGATCATCCATATTTTGCACAATATATTCAGATTGCTTCTCAAGCAACAACTTCTTCATCTTGCCATTAACTGGTATAAGGGCATGTGACCAATCCATTTGAATCTCTCCTCCCACGTCTTTAAAAAAATTCCTACTTAACAGCATATCATATGAAGGAGGGATATCTGCTACCAGAATAGTATCCAAAACCTTTTTCTTAGGTAAGCTAGCAAAATCTACTTGTGCATCTTTAATCCTTCTAACCAAAGGCACCTCCTTACTCTCCATAGAATAACAAGACCCATAAGTGCATGTGAGAGTAAGACCCAAAGCATGAGCCACTTTGGTAGGCATGACATTATTCAAGCTCCTGAGTCTATGACACAGTTATTGAGTTTGTGGCCAGCTATAAGAAGAGTCACATAAAATGGTTTGATTTTCTCATTAGGTGAGGTGACTGCAACTACAAGGTTGGGTTGGGGTGTGAATAATGGAGTATAGAAAAGGCCTTTAGAGGTAGTTTTGGAATGGGAATTGACAAAGTGGACCATTTTGGCAAAAGGATTTATGGTGGGTTTGATAATACTCAACCTCTGAAATTTAAACTTTTGTCTTCTTAAGGTGATCAATGATATCAAAATATCCAGAGGTGGATGGGCTATCATCACTGGGAATCTTAGGCTTATCAGGTCTAGGAGCTGGAGAAGAAAAAGTTTTAGTAGTAGAATTAGGAAAAGAAGAATTAGCGAAATTACCTTCTGTGTGGATGTAGTGGGAACAAGAGATCCTCTTTTCACAACAATGGGGATAGTCATGGGATGCTCCTTGGACCTCTTTGTGGGCTGCATCACTTTCTTCTTCTTATTTTGTTGTTCTCTAGTCATGACTACGTATGATTCACTATTCATATATGCTACTACTTCATCATAATCATCCTCTTCATCAACACCTTCAGTGGTGAAGAAATTAACTCGAGATCCCTCAAGTTCCTCCAGTTCTTCATCAACCTCTTCTTTAGGTTCTTCAAAATCTTCATTAATCTCTTCATCTTCAAGTTCTTCAACCTCACAAGTTGCATTAATAGGGACCTTGATGGGTGGCCCCTCAATTTCCAGCCTTGTCTGAGAGGAAGGAAAGTGATTTCTAGGCTGAAAATTTCTCCTTGAAACATCTGCATAAGGAGCATGCTGAGCCAATTGTTTCTTAATGGCAATGAGGTCATTAGAAATATTTTGTACTAATGGATCTATATTAGCTCCGGGAGTAGAAGAAGAGGAAGAAGAAGCTCTAGATTTGGAAGGATATCTTTTACACTTACTGACATGATCAAGTCATCTTCAAAACTAATAGCTAATATCTCTCGATCCTCAGCCAATGTTGTAAGGTTGGCTCTCCTTAATGCATAGCTAACTTCAAGAAAGTGAGCATTCAGGAAGAATTTTTTTTGAATTTGATCTATGGGCTGAGTGTTTGGTTGGATTTTTTTAATAAACTTGTTGAACCTGGCCACAAATTCCCTCATGGGCTCTTGTGATTATTTCTTTATTTGAGAAATCTTGGCCAACAAAGCATGCACATCCTCTACAAGTTTGAAACAGTTCTCAAATCTTTTTCTCATCATGGTCTAACTAGTAATGGCCCTAGCAGGAAGATGATAGAACCAATCTATTGCATTATCTTACAAAGTCTCTACAAAAAGCCTCACCTGAGACATCTTCATGCTCAAATCTGAGGACTCCACATGCGACTATGAAGGATGCAATATGTTCATCAGGATGCACTTTGACATCACCTCTAAACTTGGGGAAGTTCTTTTTGTTACCCCTGGGTAACTCATGCAAAGGTTGAGGAAGGGCAAGAGGCCCAACACGATGGCCCTAAGGTAATGGAACTTCCATTCTTGGAAAGACTACTTGAAGAGGAACTAAAACACCAACAAGAATTAAAGTGCGAATATTAGGGCTGAGTTTCTCTTGAGGAATACAACCTCCAAGAGTTCTATCTTAAAAATGGGTTTCCTTGTGGAACAAGCTCTTCTATTTCTCCCTGTTGAAGGAAGAGGAAAACCTTGCTACTCTAAGAGATGAAACTGAGAATATTCAATACCAAGGGCTCTCCTACCACGAGTAAATCGTAGAGTCACCAGATCAAAGAATGATCAAGAAATTGTTCAAAATTGGAATCCATCAAAAATGAATCCCAAATGAGACACAAAAAGCGTTGATTGTCAAATAGGAATTTATTAAAAGCAATAGTTAGGGACAAAAATTCCCTCCTCTTTAATGGGATAGGTTCCCTTATTTAAAGGAAAAAACCTATTTATAAATGCACAACATTTAGTTTTAATGAGGAACTCGAGATATCATGAAAGTTTTTGATATAGCATTATCAATATAAAAGGGTATAAGAATTAAGGAATGGGAGGAGGAATAATACACTCTCGGAAATATAGATAACAAAATAATTTCTTACGCACACCAAAATGGAATCACATAGAATAGAATCATTTTCATTAAAACCACAAGATGTTATTTCACGAGACATAAAGTTCCAGAGACAACATCCACAAGAATACAAAGCTTCTTAAAGTAAAATAGACTAATGATTCAAAAAAATTAACAGAGATAGCAATGCAAGAACAATAGAAAATGGAAGAGAAAGAGATATCTTCTTGTATTGATAGCTTTTTAATCTTTACACTTTAAAAATAAATAGAGTTCCATTACTGAAAATGGCACAGAGAGCCCATTATATACCTTAAAAATTGGTTACACTTGGTAACTATTTATTTTAACTAAAATATTAATTAAGGAAATGCTCAACATAATGTCCTTATTTTCCTTATAAAGATATGTTCTTTTGATTTTTGAGATCATGCTTGATATGGATAAATCATCTTCTGTTCTTAAGATCCTTTGACTGAATTGGAATGGCTTCCTTGAATCCATTTTTCACTTCTTGTAGGTGAGTTGCAATCTGGTTTAAGAATTGTAAACTTATCTATTAATCTGACTCATCCTTGGATCAATTTCAATGATCCAAGGAATGTTTTAAATCTACTCTGTTGAACGAATGGTAAATCGACATTCCATGAATTAAAAGACATATGACTGAACTTTGATTGATTACAAGTTCTTTGATTGTTGTGTGAACATGTTTCTATTCAGTCGTATGTTGTGTTTGGATCTTTTCAGTTTGATCGTGGCAGGACAATGCTGATGCAAACAAACTATAGCCTGTTCACGGCATAGGAAACATTCTAGTTCCTAAAACTAAAGGGACTGTCCTACTATAATCCTAAGCTAGGTAAGAATATATATATATATATATATATATTACCTAGCTATGTTAATTAATTAAATTTTATCCTAACCTAAGCTTTTACTAAAGGATTATGGAGAGGTTTCTAGGTTATTTAAATTATCCTAAAACCTAATGCTTATGGTTATGTGATGATCTAACCTAATGCCTAAAAACTATTGTGTTGGAATTAATCTAACCTATGTGGAAACTACCTAAGGTGGTAATTTATTGATTGGGTTATATCCTAAGGTTACCTATCCTAAGCTAACCTAAGATCTAACCTAAGCAATTATGTCTACCCTAAACTAATGGGCATGAAGGGGAATTGGTGGTCACATGTATCACAGGTGATGGTTCCAAGGCATTTAAGTTGTTGATAAGGTTTTAATTACATAGAGGTACGTACCACCAATTGTGGCAGGGGCTAGTTGACTTGGTGGAGGCTTATGTGGAAACTTCACTAAAATGGAATTCCTTGTTAAATTTGATTTGGCATTCACTAAACTTGGAAGGTGGTGGCAAGGAAGGATAGGTGGGAAAATAGGAATTAATGGAATTTATTGTTTTTAGTTTTTGTGCTCAAACCATTTTGGAAAGCATGCAAATGGGTTTGTATGGGGTCATTTCACTTTGCATGTTTCACAATTTTCACTCTGCATGCTCTCTGGTTTTTCAAACCAGCAGATTGAACTACACTTAATGGCTATTCTTGAGATTTTTGACCTATTTTCGGTTCGTGGGATATATAAGAGGCATGGTGGAAAAAGAATATGGTTGTTTGATCTTTCATGGAGAAGAGGAGAAGTTGTGAGCTCGGCTTGGAGGTTCTCTTTGATTTGGATAGAAGCACTATCAGGCATGATAGGCTCTAAACTTTAAGATCTCTTGCTTTCTTATAAATGTTTCATTAAAATTCTTCTCTTTTTGAGATTCTTGGATTGCTTATCTTATCTAGTTATTTTCTTGTTGGGTTTATTAAATCTTGTGATATTGGTTTTGAATCCTTGGTAAATGATGTTCTGTTTGAAACTTACCATGTATAGTTCTTAAAAAAAGAATGCATGCAAAAAAATTATTTTGTAACTCAACTTTTTCATTCTAGAATGGGTAATGGAAGTATTCTGTTTAGAAAATCTTCATTGCTATTTAGATATGGTTCAGAGTTTTTTTTTGGAACCTTGGGTTCTATCTGATCTTGTTGGAGTTTGTGTTTTGTTTGATCGTGAGCTTGTGTTGAGCTTGTGTTGAGCTTTTTTTAGTAGAGCTTGTTTTCGAGCTCGTATTTGGTTTGGAACTTGGTTCTGGTTTTGTGTTTGTTGAGAACTGTTGATAGAGGTTCTTGTTGTTCTGAATCATGTTGGAATCTTGGATATCCTAGACTATTGTTGAAGTCCATGTATATAGCTCGGTGCTTGTGTTTTTTTCCTTATGATAATCTGAACTATTAATGTTAATCAGTTCATAATGTACACATGTACTTGTATGTTATTACTCATTTTTGGGGCTCAAACTTTGGTGAGAAACTTGAGTTCCATTTGGGGATAATATTTGGCTTCACATTTTGATATGAATTTGTGTTGGAGCCTTTAGTTGTTCTAAACCAGTGTTGAAATCTTGGGTAACTCGGGACTGATTGTTGAAGCCGTATGTGGCTCTGTACCCATGTTTTATTTTTTTGGGAAATTTGGAACTGTTATTGAAGATTCATGATTTACACAACACTCATATTTTGTTACTTGTGTAGTTATGAACTATTGTTGAGACTTGTGTTTCAGACTTTTGAATAGCTAGTTCTAGTATTTTTGAGTTTGAGTTTTATTTGTTTTAAATTTGTATTTAAAATAATAACTAACTCTTTTGAACCATTGATCAAGGAAAATGGGAAAATAGTTGGTTGAGTTGTTGGATAAACTCTTAAGATCTCAACTGAAAACTGTCTTTGTTTGATGAATGGGTTTGGTAATTCTTTTCTGTGAACTATTTCATCTTGTTTGAGATGGCATGGTGTTTTATTGAGGGTATTCTTTTCCCCTCTGTTGTGGAAACTTGCATCTTCAGATCTTTTAAAATAAGATTAGGGTTTCATTTAAAAGATGAGTTAATTAATTTAGTACTCTTTTAGTAATTGTTATGAGAAGATTATATGTCTCTATTCGAATAATTTTTGTATTACAATACTTATTGAATCAGGAACTGATTACTCTTTTTAATTTAATGAAATGAATTTTCTAAGGATAATGGGATTTCAATCTGAGTTTGTTTGTTGATACTTTTGATCATGTTTAACTTATTGATCGGTTATTTTTCTATCTCTTGTTGGATATAGTAAATACACCTTGTGTCTTTATAAAAGAAAGGAATGTGATTCCTTTAGAACTAGACTGTGTTTTAGGACTATTATTTTTATTTCATTCTAGTATGGAATTGAAACTCGTGTTCATTGAAAGTAAAGAAGTGTAAGGAATATGGCAGTGTGCTTTCTTCTTACTATATAGATCATTGGTTGAACTTTTTTTTTTGATTCTCCTTTGAAATGAAGTTTTCTTTATGAGTTGTTTGGTCTTCCTTTACCCAATCATTTGTAGAAATGATGTTGGAAGAGATTATATTATTCAGTTTTATTGAGCTGAAATGCCAACTTGTTTGGTAGATTGTTTTTTTGACAAGACTTTACTTGTTTGGTTTGAGATGAGTAAGTTTGTCTCTTGCACTCTATCTTTTTAAGAATTCTCCTTGGATGAACTCGAGTAGAGATTAACTCCTGTATGAGTCTACCTTGATTTTTGAACGTTGTTTCAGATCTTTAAAAGTTAACTTCTATATGTGGAAGTAGATTTAAACTTGCAGGTAGACCGATTGATTCTCTATTCCTTCTTGGATTAAAATGAAATTTTGTTTTGATGAATATCTTAAATGTTAAATTTTAAGGTAGTTGTCTTTTAAAAGAAATAGTTAAATCACGTTTTGAATCTGTTCTGTTTCTCGGATGTTTTGTGTTTGGGCATAGTTGTAATGGTTCTTCTTCTTTTTTTTAGGAGTTAGATGAGTCATCCTAATAAGAACCATGCTTTAAACTCTTCCTTTGGCTTGAAGCAAAGATAAATGTTGTTTTCTTTTATGAAAGATTGGGAACAATGAGATGTTATGATATGTTGTTTTCCTAAGGATAATTGATAGGATCAATTAGACTCTATTTTGTAAGGCTGATATGGTGGATTATATTTTGTCCTTTTCTTGAAGTGAAATCAATTGTTTAAAATGTACTTCTTTTCCATTGCTTTTGATATATTGATTATATGATGTAATAATTGTCTCATTAAAGCAGAGTTGTTTTAATGGAACAATTATTGGAATGCACTTCTTTTTAAGGCTTAGTGCTTATCATGCTCAGTTCATTGAACTGACCCATGCTAGCAAATTTTTGCAGATGGACTTCGTAAGTGAAAAGGAAGGCATAAACTTATGTGATCATTGGCTGATTTAAGTCTGATTTTTGTGAAGAACTCTGAATCGTTCTTGAGATTGTATTGAAAAAAAAAAAGTAGTATTCTTTTGTAATGAAGGCAATTGTTTGTAGCATACCTAAATGTATAAGTTTTAGAGATGAATTAAATGTTGAGAATTTATTTACTTTGGGTGTGTATATTATCTTGTACTTTCATTGCATAGATGGAATCTTATCTTGTTGTTATATACTCCATATTATGTATATGCTTAATGGGGTATTCTTAGATAAGTTTGACAGTGGGAATTGGACTAATTTCCCTAAATAGGATGCAACTTCTTAAGTTGTAGAATTTGATGTCATAACTAAACAATTCAATATAGTAATATGATATGGAATGAACATTCAGTAATAACTATTGAATTTGTAAATGATTTATAGGGGTGCTAGGCCCTAGCACTTAATCATGTAAAGGAAGATTCTTCCTCTATCTTAAGAATGCAAATAAAATGGAAGACGTGATTCCTAATTATTAGACTTCATTTAATAAAGTCTACTTAGTTACAACCTAGATGGTTGTTACACTTCCTTGAATGGTTAAGTCACAATAAATGGAACTTATGATGTTGATATCCTGTTATGGTTGATGGCTTGTTAAGTCCATTAAATAACATTAAAGGAAATCTTAAGCTAAAAAGTTTTAACAACAATTGAATCTGTTATAGAGAAGAACTTAAGGAGTGTTGGATTAGGGTTAGGCAAGGTTGCTGAAATCTATTTTTAATAATCCAAATTAATTAAATTTATAATAAACTCCTTGAGGTATGTACATCTCGATGAGGTTGTTCTGTAGGATGTTGGCACACACCAACTATAGGGTTGTACCTTCGAGAAGATTAGGATCTTCTCGAGGATACAATGATGCAGTCGACATGTGGCAACACCCTTCTGCATTGATCATCTAGATCTACACACATGGGACTTGATCTTAGTTTCTCTCTAGGTCTGGTTAGTAACATGTCTAAGATATGGGGTAGCCCCCTAAACTCAGGATACCTTGGCACATGGGGTTGACTTAGGTTGACCCAGTATGCCAACTTACCCTAAGTCTTAGTGAGCCTCCCCTATCATAACATATGTTGTTAACTCAACTAGGGTTAAACCTTGGGCAAGTGGACTGACGGAAAGTCAGTAAAGGACATTCTAGATAACAATAGAGTGGGGTGAAGGATGTATTCTAGATTGATGAGTATGCCATCAAGGAATAGTAATACAATAATATGTTAGAAATATTTGGCCAAAGTATCGCAAGTTTGGTTGCATTGTCCTATGTCACCTAGTCTAAGGTTCATGATGCAGATGAATATTGGTAACAAATATTCAGATAGGTTCCTTAGATAGATCACTCAATACCCTTGAATAGGAAAGAGAACCAAGTATACGTAGTATATGGAAAAGTATTCAATACTTAATGTTAAACATGAATAGATCGGTAGTATACCGAGTCATGAAATGAATAGATCGGTAGCACACCGAGTCATTACAGCTTACATATGGTTATCTATTATATGAATGGTTGATAAAGAATGTGTGTTCTAAATTATGAATTTAGAATAGAGAACATTATTTATAAAAAAAAAAAATTCCCTTGTTTCTAAAGTCTTAAAATGGGAATGTTACATCTTGGTATCAGAGCTGAAGGTTGCAGCTCTTGGACCTATTGTGTCCACAATCTGATTAAACTTAAATTTTCTTGTAACAAAAAATGGTGAGAACAAGAGGAAATGTTGCAAATAACCCTCCACCTAAGGAAGGAGTGGCAACTGCCCAGAAACTTGATGAGATCCTTGCTACCCTGTTGGACACAAGAGATCATTTGGTTGTGCTTGAACAACAAGTAATGGGAAATGAGGAGGAAGAAGAAGCTGATAACAATAATCAACCACCTCCAGGGGACAACACCAATGTGGGTGTTGATAATAACAACATTAACATACCTGTTCAACCTTGAGAACAAAAAGGCTAGACTAGCAGCAAAACTCACTAATGACATAAAAAGGATAAGTCCACCCAAGTTTGATGGCACCACATTAGGAGATGGAGCTGAGAATTGGCTCAAAAAATGGAGAAGTACTTTGCAATAAGGAACTTCTCAGAGGAAACCAAGGCTATATGGGGAGCATATCAGCTTTCCCATGAAGCATCTTCATGGTGGGACAACCGTAAGGCTGAGTTAAATATTGATGAAACTAACATCACTTGGGATCAATTTAAAAGTTATTTTAGGCAACGATGGCTGCCACCACAACTCTACTATGATCAAAAAATGACTGAATTTCAGAACTTAGCTCAAGGAAAGCTAACAGTAATTGAGTATTGGGAATGGTTTATGAAAACTCCTCAAGTATGTACCTCAATATCAAACTGATGAGAAATTCAGGATATAAAATTCATTATGGGATTGAATCCCATTATTGGGGAGAAGTTGATGTTCACAACCCAACCACTATGGAAGGGGTTGTTGAAAAATCCATAAGGCAGGAACAAATAAATTAAAGGCTATTTCTGCTCATAAGGAGGAAGTAAGGAAGAAAGTTCCAAACCCCTCTTCAGCTTCTCTTGCACCTAAGAAGGGACCATGGAAGAAGTTTGGTAATAAAAGTAAGTTTTCAGCTGATAATAATAAGAAAACAACAACGAATAAGACTACTGGAAATGCACAAACAATTTTGCCAAGAATAATAACAATGGATAAAAGTCCTATGGAGGTCGAAATAACTTTTTAAGGCTGGAAATAATTCCAGAGTCTCTAGAAAGGGACCTATAGGAGGCTGTTATAATTGTGGCAAGGATCATTACACAAATCAATGTCCTTTGAAGAAGGATGATCATAATCAATAACACAAGATACATGTTGCAGTAGCTGACAAGCAAGCTGAAAAAAGCAAGCTACACCTATAGAAGTTCCTGGTAAGTTATTTGGCATACACTGTAACTATTATTTTTGATACGGGAGCTACTGAATGTTTTATTTCTAGTAAAATTGCTTCGAAACTTAAAAGAAAAGATGGAAAAATGGATAAATCATGGACTATACATTATGGTAATAATTCTATTCATATAGTTAGTATGTGTCTTTTTGGAGCAGTCCTTGAATTACCTAACTTTTCCACAGAGGTTGATCTTTATGTTGCACCTTTAGGGTCTTATGATGTAATCATAGGTGTTAATTGGTTAGCAGAACATAAGGCTAAAGTGGACTATTTTGAAAAATGCATTAGTTGTTTAGATGACCTACAAAAAATAAGATTCAGGTGTGAAACGTGAGATTTCTGTTAGGAAACTATCAGCTATGCAACTTAAAAAGGCCAAAAATAAAGGATGTACCTTATATGCAGTAAAAATTTTAGAAACTACAGAGGAAAACAATGATTTCATGGATCGATATCCATTGTTATTACGAGACTTCAGTGATGTATTTCTAGAAGAATTTCTAGGTCTTCCACCCAAAAGGGAATTTGATTTCATGATTGAGATCAAGCCTAGAACCGAACCTATATCTAAGGCACCATATCAAATGACTACTATAGAATTAGTAGAGCTTAAGGCTCAATTGCAAGAAATTTTGTCTAAGGGTTTGATTAGACCAAGTGTTTCACCTTGGGGAGCACCAATGATTTTTGTGAAAAAGAAAGATGGAACACTTAGATTGTGCATTGATTACAGAATGTTAAACAAAGCAATCAAGAATAGATATCCACTTCCTAGGATTGATGATTTATTTGATCGATGATGTGGAGCATCGGTATACTCTAAGATAGATCTTTGATCTGGGTATCATCAATTACAAATTAAGGATGAGGATATTCATAAAACAACTTTCAGAACAAGGTATGGACATTATGAGTTTACGGTTTTACCTTTTGGATTAACTAATGCACTGCTGACATTTATGAATTTAATGAATAATATCTTTCAAGAATACTTGGACAAATTTGTGCTCGTATTCTTGGATGACATTCTCATATATTCTAAAAGCATTGAAGAGCATCATGAGCATTTGAAAGTAGTTTTGGAAATTCTGAGAAAGAGACAGTTGTTTGGTAAGTTGTCCAAATGTTCTTTCTATGACACAAAAGTCCACTATTTGGGTCATGTAATAAGTAAGATGGAATTGTTGTAGATCCTTCAAAAATTACAGCTATAATAGAATGGCCTACACCAAAGAATGTACATGAAGTTAGAAGCTTCATGGGACTTGTTAGCTACTATAGGAAATTTGTAAAAGACTTTTCTAAGATAGTTGCACCAATAATAACTTCCTTACAAAGAAAGATAAAAAGTTTGTTTGGAGTGAGAAATGTGAAATTGCATTTAAAACCTTGAAGGAACAGTTAACTTCAACACCTATTCTTGCAGTACCAGATCCTGATGGAGATTTTATGGTGGTAACTGATGCATCCGGTGAAGGTCTAGGAGGTATTTTGTTACAAAGTGGTCATGTAATAGCATACAAAAGTAGAAAACTTAAGTTACATGAGTTGAATTATGCTCCACATGATTTAGAGCTTGCTTGCCATTGTTCATGCACTTCAAGTTTGGAGGCATTATCTACTTGGTAAACCATTTGAGTTGAAAACTATCATCTTGGGCTGAAGTACATTTTCACTCAGCCAAATCTGAATGCAAGACAATGAAGATGGTTAGATTTTTTGTCTCAATATGATTTTGACATAAGTTATATAAAGGGTAAAGAAAATAGAGTGGTTGATGCTCTAAGTCATAGGAAGCACATTTCTGCTCTTATAACACTAAGAACTCAGTTTAAGGATGAAGTAAAAAGTGTTATGGAATCTGATTCTTACTTTCAACAAGTAAAAGTAACACTTGCTGCAGATTCTAATGATTTGAGGTATAAAGGTTTTCACTTTGATAAAGAAGGAATCTTACGATTTGAAAATAGAGTCTATGTACCTTTGCTTAATGGTTTGAGAAAGAAATTGTTAGTTGAATTTCATAATTCACCTTTCTCTGACACCCTGGCATTACAAAGATGCTTGCTGATATAAAACAACAATATTTCTAGAAAGGAATGAAGAAAGATGTTATTGATTATGTAACACATTGTCTTGAATGTCAATGTGTAAAAGTGGAACATATGCACCCAACCGGTTTATTGTATCCTCATAGCATACCGCAGTATAAATGGTAGGTAATAAGCATGGATTTTGTACAAGGGTTGCCTATGTCAAGAAATAAACATGATGTTATTTTGGTAGTTGTTGATAAACTAACAAAAGTAGCTCATTTTATTGCTTGGAAATCTGAAGATGATTCTCTGTTTTGGCTAAAATATTTGTACACAAAATTTTTAGATTACATGGAGTACCTGAATTAATCATATCTGATAGAGATCCTAGAATGACGTCAAGATTTTGGCAAATGCTTAATGCAGCTCTAGGAACTAAGCTAAATTTTAGTTTTGCGTATCACCCGGAAATGGATGGACAAACTGAAAGAGTAAATCAAGTTTTAGAAGATATGTTACGGATGTATTGTATGGATCAAAATATAAGTGGGAAGAATATCTTCCATTAGTTGAATTTTCTTACAATAATACATATCATGCTTCTCTTAAGATGGCACCTTTTGAGGCACTTTACGGAAGAAAATGCAAAACCCCTGTTAGTTGGGATAACATAGAGGATAGAGAGGTAATTGGACCTGAAATCCTTATGGAAATGGAACAACAAGTTAAGTTGATTCGTGAATGCTTGAAAAGAAGCAGATAGGATAAAAAAAGTTAGTTAGACTTGAAGAGGGTTGATAGGAAATTTGAACTTGGTGAGAAAGTCTTTCTTCGGTTAAACCAAAAAAGAGTTCTATAACTTTTGGCAAGGCTGCCAAGTTATCACCTCATTATGTGGGACCTTTTGAGATAGTTGAAGTAATCAACCCTGTAGCTTATCGTTTAGCATTACCTCCTACTTTGTCACGAATGCATGATGTTTTCCATATTTCTTTGCTTAAGAAATACATTTTTCAGATTTATCACACGTGTTAAATTGAATTCCTTACAGGTCCAAGACCCAGAATAATCATGGTTAAACCCATTCGAGTGTTGAAACTCACCAGTTGCATTTAAGAAATCGAGAAATAAGTCAATGTAAGGTCCAGTGGGACCAGTTTAACGAAGAGAGTGCAACTTGGGAAAATCTAGAAGATATGAAAACTACTTTTCCATATCTATTTGATCAGAATTGATTTTGTTGACTGATAAAAATTTATGATTTTATCTTTATGACATTAAATATGCCAGTTTTGGGTAGATATTTATTTGATTTGGATAAACAACTATTTAATGCTGATTTCTTGAACTATAAGATTCTAATATATTTTGACTTATGGTAAGAGAAGTGAATGAAGTGATTGTCCTGAGGTATATTGTTAAAAAAAAAGGGTAATCATCGGGATGATGATTCTTTTAAGGAGGGGAGCATGTAACACCCTTGACAGTTGTTATTTTCCTCCTTTACATTTCAAGTGTTGACATGTGATTTTCCTTATAAAGATATGTTCTTTTGATTTTTGGAGATCATGCTTGATATGGATAAATCATCTTCTATTCTTAAGATCCTTTGATTGAATTGGAATGGCTTCCTTGAATCCATTTTTCACTTCTTGTAGGTGAGTTGCAATCTAGTTTAAGAATTGTAAACTTATCTATTAATCTGACTCATCCTTGGATCAATTTCAGTGATCCAAGGAATGTTTTAAATCTGCTCTGTTGAATGAATGGTAAATCGACATTCCATGAATTAAAAGACATATGACTAACTTTGATTGATTACAAGTTCTTTGATTGTTGTGTGAACGTGTTTCTATTCAGTCATATGTTGTGTTTGGATCTTTTCAGTTCGATCATGGTAGGAAAATGCTGATGCAAAATGAAACTATAGCCTATTCACGGCATAGGAAACATTCTGGTTCCTAAAACTAAAGGGACTGTCCTACGAATCCTAAGCTAGGTAAGAATATATATATTACCTAGCTATGTTAATTAATTAAATTTTATCCTAACCTAAGCTTTTACTAAAGGATTATGGAGAGGTTACTAGGTTATTTAAATTATCCTAAAACCTAATGCTTATATGGTTATGTGATGATCTAACCTAATGCCTAAAAAATATTGTGTTGGAATTAATCTAACCTATGTGGAAACTACCTAAGGTGGTAATTTATTGATTGGGTTATATCCTAAGGTTACCTATCCTAAGCTAACCTAAGATCTAACCTAAGCAATTATGTCTACCCTAAACTAATGGGCATGAAGGGGGAATTGGTGGTCACATGTATTATAGGTGATGGTTCCAAGGCATTTAAGTTGTTGATAAGGTTTTAATTACATAGAGGTACCACCAATTGTGGTAGGGGCTAGTTGACTTGGTGGAGGCTTATGTGGAAACTTCACTAAAATGGAATTCCTTGTTAAATTTGATTTGGCATTCACTAAACTTGGAAGGTGGTGGCAAGGAAGGATAGGCGAGAAAATAGGAATTAATGGAATTTATTGTTTTCAGGTTTTTGTGCTCAAACCATTTTGGAAAGCATGCAAATGGGTTTGTATGGGGTCATTTCACTTTGCATGTTTCATGATTTTCACTCTCTGCATGCTCTCTAGTTTTTCAAACCAGCAGATTGAACTACACTTAATGGCTATTCTTGAGATTTTTGACCTATTTTCAGTTCATGGGATATATAAGAGGCATGGTGGAAAAAGAATATGGTTGATCTTTCATGGAGAAGAGGAGAAGTTGTGAGCTCAATCTGGAGGTTCTCTTCGATTTGAAAAAAGCGCTATCAGGCATGATAGGCTCTAATCTTTAAGATCTCTTGCTTTCTTATAAATGTTTCATTAAAATGATTCTACTCTTTTGAGATTCTTGGATTGCATATCTTATCTAGTTATTTGCTTGTTGGGTTTATTAAATCTTGTGATATTGGTTTTGAATCCTTGGTAAATGATGTTCTGTTTGGAAACTTACCATGTGTAGTTCTTAAAAAAGAATGCATGCAAAAACATATTTTTAACTCGGCTTTTTCATTCTAGAATGGGTAATGGAAGTATTCTGTTTAGATAATCTTCATTGCTATTTAGATATGGTTCAGAGTTTTTGAGAACCTTTGGGTTCTGTTTGATCTTGTTGGAGTTTGTGTTTTGTTTGATTTGAGCTTGTGTTGAGCTTGTGTTTGCTTGTGTTTTAAGTAGAGCTTGTATTTGAGCTCATATTTGGTTTGGAACTTGGTTCTAGTTTTGTGTTTGTTGAGAACTGTTGATAGAGGTTCTTGTTGTTTTGAACCAACATTTGGAATCTTGGATATCCTGGACTATTGTTGAAGTCCATATATAGCTCGGTGCTTGTGTTTTATTTCCTTATGATAATATGAATGTTAATGTCAGTTCATAATGTACATGGTACTTGTATGTTATTACTCATTTTTGGGGCTCAAACTTTGGTGAGAAACTTGAGTTCCATTGGGGATAATATTTGGCTTCACATTTTGATATGAATTTGTGTTGGAGCCTTTAGTTGTTCTAAACCAGTGTTGAAATCTTGGGTAACTCGGGACTATTGTTGAAGCCGTATGTGGCTGTGTATACTGGTGTTTTTTTTTTTTTTTGGGAAATTTTGGAATTTATGGAAGTTTGATTTACATTTCATTCACTCATTATTTTTTTATTTTTTTTCTGAACTTTTTGTTGAAACTTCTAGTTGAAACTTTTTTAGATAGGAATAGGACTCCTTGTTTTGAATATGAACTTTATGGATATTTGTTTTATTTTTTTTAAAATTTACATTTAATTTTAATAGCTCATTTGAGTTTTTGTAATTGAACCATTGATCAAGAAAAAACTTAGGTTTGAAAATAGTTGGAATTGAGTTGTTGTTGATAAACTCTTAAGATCTCAACTGAAAATTTTTTTTGTTTGATGAATGGGTTTGGGAACTTTTTTTCCTGAAATTTGAATATTTTTATCTTGTTTTTGAGATGGCAATGGTTTTTATTGAGGGTATTATTTTCCCCTCTGTTTTTTGAAACTACCAAATCTTCGATCTTTTAAAATAAGATCTGGGTTTCATTTAAAAGATGAGTTTAATTAATTTAGTACTCTGAAATTTCTTATGAATTACTTACTCTATTCTCTAATAATAGTTTTGTATTACAATACTTATTGAATCAAGAACTGATTACTCTTTTGTAATGCAATAATGAAACCTGACAATGGGATTTCAATCTGAGTTTGTTGATACTTCTGATCATGTTTAACTTATTGATCGGTTATTTTTCTATTTCTTGTTGGATATAGTAAATACACCTTGTGTCGTTATAAAAGAAAGGAATGTGATTCCTTTAGAACAAATTGTGTTTTAGGACTGCTAATTGTATTTCATTTGAGTAGGGAATTGAAACTCATGTTCATTGAAAGTAAAGAAGTGTAAGAAATATGGCAGTGTGCTTTCTTCTTACTGTATAGATCATTGGTTGAACTTTTCTTTTTGATTCTCCTTTGAAATGAAGTTTTCTTTATGAGTTGTTTGGTCTTCCTTTACCCAATCATTTGTAGAAATGATGTTGGAAGAGATTATTTATTTTCGGTTTTATTGAGCCGGAAATGCCAATTTGTTTGGCAGACTGTTGTTTGACAAGACTTTACTTGTTTGGTTTGAGATGAGTAAGTTTGTCTCTTGTACTCTATCTTTTTAAGAATTCTCCTTGGATGAACTCGAGTAGAGATTAACTCCGTATATGAGTCTACCTTGATTTTTGAACGTTGTTTCAGATCTTTAAAAGTTAACTTCTATATGTGGAAGTAGATTTAAACTTACAGGTAGACCGATTGATTCTCTATTCCTTCTTGGATTAAAATGAAATTTTGTTTTGATGAATATCTTAAATGTTAAATTTTAAGGTAGTTGTCTTTTAAAAGAAACAGTTAAATCACATTTTGAATCTGTTTTGTTTCTCGGATGTTTTGTGTTTGGGCATAGTTTGTAATGGTTCTTCTTCTTCTTTTGTTTAGGAGTTAGATGAGTCATCCTAATATGAACCATGCTTTAAACTCTTCCTTTGGCTTGAAGAAAAGATAAATGTTGTTTTCTTTTATGAAATATTGGGAACAATGAGATGTTATGATATGTTGTTTGCTAAGGATAATTGATAGAATCAATTAGACTCTATTTTATTTAAGGCTGATATGGTGGATTATATTATATTTTGTCCTTTTCTTGGAAGTGAAATCAATTGTTTAAAATGTACTTCTTTTCCATTGCTTTTGATATATTGATTATATGATGTAATAATTGTCTCATTAAAGCAGAGTTGTTTTAATGGAACAATTATTGGAATGCACTTCTTTTTAAGGCTTAGTGCTTATCATGCTCAGCTCATCATTCAACTGAACCCGACCCATTATAGCAAATTTTTTGAGATGGACTTCGTAAGTGATAAGGAAGGCAAAAACTTATGTGATGCATTGGCTGATTTAAGTCTGATTTTTGTGAAGAACTCTGAATCATTCTTGAGATTGTATTGAAAAAAAAAAAAAAGTATTCTTTTTGTAATGAAGGCAATTGTCTTGTAGCATACCTAAATGTATAAGTTTTAGAGATGAATTAAATGTTGAGAATTTATTTACTTTGGGTGTGTATATTATCTTGTACTTTCATTACATAGATGGAATCTTATCTTGTTGTTATACTCCATATTATGTATATGCTTAATGGGGTATTCTTAGATAAGTTTGACAGTGGGAATTGGACTAATTTCCCTAAATAGGATGCAACTTCTTAAGTTGCAGAATTTGATGTCATAACTAAACAATTCAATATAGTAATATGATATGGAATGAACATTCAGTAATAACTATTGAATTTGTAATGATTTTAGGGGTGCTAGGCCCTAGCACTTAATCATGTAAAGGAAGATTCTTCCTCTATCTTAAGAATGCAAATAAAATGGAAGACATGATTCCTAATTATTAGACTTCATTTAATAAAGTCTACTTAGTTACAACCTAGATGGTTGTTACACTTCCTTGAATGGTTAAGTCACAATAAATGGAACTTATGATGTTGATATCCTGTTATGGTTGATGGCTTGTTAAGTCCATTAAATAACATTAAAGGAAATCTTAAGCTAAGAAAGTTCTTTAACAATCAATTGAATCTATTGTAGAGAAGAACTTAAGGAGTGTTGGATTAGGGTTAGGCAAGGTTGCTGAAATCTATTTTTAATAATCCAAATTAATTAAATTTATAATAAACTCCTTGAGGTATGTACATCTCGATGAGGTTGTTCTATAGGATGTTGGCACATGCCAACTATAGGGCTTGTACCTTCAGAAGATTAGGATCTTCTCGAGGATACAACGATGCAGTCGACATGTGGCAACACCCTTCTACATTGATCATCTAGATCTACACACATTGGGACTTGATCTTAGTTTCTCTCTAGGTCTAGTTAGTAACATGTCTAAGATATGGGGTAGCCCCTAAAACTCAGGATACCTTGGCACATGGGGTTGACTTAGGTTGACCCAGTATGCCAACTTACCCTAAGTCTTAGTGAGCCTCCCCTATCATAACATATGTTGTTAACTCGAACTAGGGTTAAACCTTGGGCAAGTGGACTGACGAAAGTCAGTAAAGGACATTCTAGATAACAATAGAGTGGGGTGAAGGATGTATTCTAGATTGATGAGTATGCCATCAAGGAATAGTAATATGAAAACAATATGTTAGAAATCTTTGGCCAAAGTATCGCAAGCTGTTGGTTGCGTTGTCCTATGTCACCTAGTCTAAGGTTTGTGATGCAGATGAATATTGGTAACAAATATTCAGATAGGTTCCTTAGACAGATCACTCAATACCTGAACAGGGAGAGAGAACCAAGTATATATAGTATACGGAAAAGTATTCAATACTTAATGTTAAACATGAATAGACCCATCGGTGAATATCTATGATGCAACTAATCCAAAGCTTCAGTTCTTTGTCCATAGTTTTAATAGAGGAGGAGAGTTTTTGTTATAGGTTGACCACCTTCTCATTGGCTTTGAAGGCCACTTCAATCAAGTTCAATCCTGCAATGGTCATATCATCAACCATGGCCTCCATAGCCCTTCCATAAGTGGAATATCTGTGTATATCCTTGATACTCTGAACCTCATCCTGACTGAGAATCATAGGAGGTGGGAGGGCAGCCAGTGGAGCAGGATCCAAAACCTTATCTTTAGCCAATAATGACTTGATGAAGTTGAAAAGAACTTGATTTTGTTCTTCTAATTGTTCTATAGTTTGTTTACCCTTTTCCACTCTCTTAATAACCTTGGTTACTATTTCTTGGAGGTTATGTACCTCACTCTCAGGAGTAGATTCTCCCATGGGAATTATGGAAAGTTACGAGTCGAGAGCTAATAGATCTTTTTTGCCTTATCAACCTTAGGCTTTGTAACCTCCATAAATTGTTGGCCTTGAGCATATGTTACTATTCTTGAAGTTTTTTTAGCTCTCTTTGCTAGAGGAGGAGTAGTAGTACCTAAAAAAGCTACTACAACATCAAAATTGGGCCCTATAAAATAGGAAGAAGGTTTTATCTTCTTCCTATCAACCAAGGGTTGCACCCATGCAAAAGTAGAAGAAGAAGAAGAAGAAGAAGAAGAAGAAGAAGGGACAAGAGGTCCAAGAGAAAGTAAACCCATGGAATTTAAGGTATTCACCACTATTGCTTCCAGTAAAGAGGTGAGTGAGGCATCTGGAGCTTCTTGTGTAGAGGAATGCAGGTACTAGGAGGTTCAGTGCTAGGCACCTCCTTCTCATCTTCTACTATAACTTCTAAAGTTCCTGCAGGGTTTGGTACTTCACCATCATCACTTTCACTGAGAACAATAATGTTTTCTAGCCCTGAAGGAAATCTGAATGCTCTAGAAGGTATTATTCCTCAATTGGCTCTTATTTAACCTCTTTTATCTTCTTTTGGTACACTTGAGTAGAAGAAGAGGGAGTAGATGATTCAGGTTCTTTAATTGAGGAAGGAGGAGGGGTTTGTACAAGTACCTCTGTGCTGGGTGTATGTGTTTCCTTCCTAGGTGTTGAAGTATCTTTGGAAGAAGATCCACTTTGATTCTTCCTAAGCTCTCAAACCTTCCTGTAAAACCAAAATTTGGTTCCTTTAAGGATAGGGGTCAAAATCTCAACCAATTCATCCTTCTCCTTCTTGTACCAATCCAAATCTTCCAAAGGAGTATGTTTGATTAATGTCTCATATTCAAAAGACAACAAGTCTACATCATCATCCTGGAACCCTTCAAGAATTTGATAGAGATTGAGTTCTTTACTCAGTTGCAGAGAGAGTCTGTCATAGTGCCTCCTCCTTGCTTCAAAATCAGCTACACAATCAACCCAGTAATCCTCGGTATCTATCATGTGATGATAATTTATTATGAGGTTCTCTCAATGAACTTCTTCAAATCAAAACAATTATTAGGCTTAAAAAAGTGGACAGTGATAGGAGCAAGGGCCCTTTCTATATTTTGGGCATCCAAGGTTGTTTTACATGTATAGTTTCCCAAAGAAATAGGGAAGTGCAGACTAGAGATTTTCTTGTCCCTACAGGTTCTATGCAATTTATCCAATTGCCTGCACACTTCAATTAGAGCCATCTTGTCATTACAAAACATGGGGAGCTTGAGAGGTGTGTTTTCATAACCAACCAACCTGATATATGAAAACCTCCTAAATTGAATGAAGAAAGCTCCATACTTAGCTATTAGGTTCATGGATTCATCAAAAAACCTCCTGGCAATATCACCTTCTAAAAGCCTTACAATATACATGGTAAAGGCATCATTAACTCTTCTAAAATTATGATTACTAGTTTCAAGGGTGAATTGAGGGTAGTATGCATAAATGGGCTCATCCTTCTAGCCCTCCATGTATGTGAATCCAAACCACTACCGAGATGCTGCTAGGGAGTACATGAGATAAGAAGTCATATAGAACTTCTTAGTCTGCTGCACATTAGACAATTGCTTGGTCAAATTCATTGAAATGATTTCTATCCAATTTATGTTCTGATTACCTTCACAGATGATGTTGATGAGAGGGCACATCCAGAAGTTAAATTCATTAGAAGAGATAAATCCCATGACACGAGATAGAAAAATTATGAAATCAGAAAGCTCTTCATTGAAATCAGCCCTAAATAATGCCTTGGAAAGTTGGGACGCTCCCTTCTTAGGGTTCTTTAACCATGATTTTTCTATTCTTGCCTTATATTTATCATTTTCTTACTTGAATAGGGTCTGAGCTTGAACTTGAGTGATAATGAGAGAGTTTTTAGTCTCTGGAATGTGTAGGGTGGCAGAAATGGTAGCAACATCTAGTTTGGCAATCAGCTCCCCATGCACATTAGACAATTCTTTGGTGTTCGAGTTAAAATGAGCCCCACAGTGAGCACGGTGTCGGCACATTGTATAGAAATAGGGAAACTAGCTGCATAAGCAAGTCCACTATCATTGATCATTTGTGCCATGGGGGAAGGATTAGGGAAATTCAATCTGTTCCAAAAATCCCCAAAATCCAGGTGCCAAACCTCACTATCCCCGATATTAGGAATAAAGGTCTCAAGGGGTGATACATGTTCTTGGCCTTGGAATTTTATCTTCATGTTTGCAATGCACAGAGGAAAAACCTTCAAGGATCAAATTTGAAATGAAAAATGCAAAGGGAACAGGAGCATGAGCAAATGACCTTAATTGCAAAATTAGAGCAAATGATGGCAAGTGAGCAATGTGTCAAATGTATAGAGAATAGTCACATTAAATAGTTGTTTAGGAGAGACAAGGTCATTAAATGTGCATTAAAGTCATATTGCCTTGAATTAAAAAGATAAGAATTAGGAAGAGTAGAAAAAGCGCCCCGAGATGGTCTTTGGTCTTTGAGTACATTTGAGACATTAGGGACGTAAAGACATGAGTGGGCCAACGCGGGCATTGTGGGCCAAATGAGCACGAGGTGGTCCAGAAACTTAGAAACGTGAGGGACACAAAGATGTGATTTGGATGATACACATGATGCTGGAAAAGTGGGGACAAAAGGCACATACGATTTTGGGATAGAAGGTGCAAGTATACATGAAAGACTCAATGCGAGTAATGTGGGAAATCGGGGAACAGAGAGCCCGGGTGAACTTGGGACAAATGAGCCAAAAAGTTTCAAAAGAACCAAAAGTTAAAGAATTTTGGGGAATGCATCCGATCGGGGAATAGAAGGCCCGACAAAACTTGGGACATGAGGGAAAAAAATGTCCGATAGACTCGTAAGTCACCAAAATAACTCCAAAAACGTGAATTTTTACTATCTTCTCAACTTTTCACTTCACTAGAACATCACTAAAGGGTGTCAATTTAAAATTTTCAATTTTTGACTTTCAAAAGAGGGGAAATTATGAGAGAACAACACACCCAAAGTGCACAAAGGTACCAGGTCCCTCTTTGGGTTGCTATAACAGGATGCTAACATGATGAAGACAAAAATATATAGATTCATAACTAATCCATCATTCTACAGTGCATCTACCCATAGATCTATGAAAGAACAAGCTTAAACATTAATCATCATTGAGTTAATAACATGCACTACTCAATTAAATAGAATGACACTTAGATTCAGCCAATATCTTCCATCTATTAATAAATATAGAAGCTCCTTACAGTACAATCAATTTATATCAAGGCGCGTATGGATTTGTTACACACCTGCTCGAGAATCATACATACATATCTATCTATCTCTCTTTCACTATGCATCTAATCATCATATATATAGGGTGGGGACTTTCCCTTCACCGCTTAACTACTCCAGAAATAGGTCACATGCTATTATTAGCCACACGCTATTTACAATTATAGCCACACATGCAAGTGCGCTATCTATAGTCCTCTTACAGATAACTGAAGTGTTCATTCTATTCTTAGCTTGTCTCCATGCATAGACACTTTGAACCGCTCTTCTAAATATAGACAATGCATGGCGCACGTGTCTCTACTTCGTTGATGTTTTCTACACGCCATCTTCCAAAAATAGATCCTCATACTCAAAATCGGCTAAGTCCTAAAATATAACTTGCCTTCTACGTGTAGGTCCTTCCTGTCCTTCTGCGCCTTCGATCTTGGCCTTCTATCCTACACGGACTACTTGTGTGATCTTTGCCAAGTATTCCTTGATCAAAATTACCCCACACTAATCTCATTGTCATCCCAACAATGGTTATCTCCAAAATTTTAAGGAAAGAATAAGAATGAAAGAATAAGAATGAAGAATGTGGAAAAATAAAGAATTTATATGAGGCTACTTAAACAACCTCCTCAATATCAATTTGTAGTATCAGATCTAGATACTCCTCTTTATCAGAGCCTCTAAATCCTGTCATTCGGTGAGTTCTGTTACGCTTTTCTCTGGGATGTCCACAACTATGGATTTGAACTCATCCCACGCAATTTCCTCTTTCTCGTAATGCAAAACCAACACAACACTTGGACATGTATGTCATCATTCCTTCCAAAAGGTCCATATTCTCAATGCAATCAGCTTCCCAAGCTCTTCCAAGTCTTATGCGGCTCTTGTGCTGCTTCTTAGGGTCTCACACTCTTGTTTAACCATGGAAAACCTTTACGCGCAGCCAAATGTCTCATCTTTCATGGCCTTCAAGACCTCATTTTCCCTTACAAGTTCTTAATTTTGATGAGCGCCTTTGGAGCTATGCATATATTTAAAGCTTGATCCACTTTCTTCAAGACTTCTTGTAATTTCTGCAACAACCCTTCATATGATGTGATTTTTCTCATCACGAGGCTTTCTCCCATTCGACATCCTGTAATGATATTTCCGGCACTTGCACATGCAAATTTTCATCTTCGAGCACCAAGTCCACCAACTTTCCCACATAGTGTATTACTAAAGGAAATGTTTGTGGTACCTTGGGTTCCAAGTGCAGCCTTGCTCTGATTACAGTGTCCCCAATCTCCTTTGCGATGCTTATGAAAACTTCATTCTTCTTTTTTGTGAAGTCCCTTTCCTAATTTATGTGTGTTATCTCCACATTATTTATCTTCATCTCTTCACGCAGTGCTTTGATTGTGGCAGATTTATCCATGTTCCTTCTAGCCACCTCCGTTGAAACTTTCACCAGCGCATTACTGACCTGCTCGTCTAACATGAAAGTAGGATTTACTATCATGTGTCTAGCCTGAGGTGCCTTCTTTAATCACCTTGACACACATGATTCTTTGCATACATCAAAATCAGGCTCATCCATGTGGGTGTGCATTGACCAGGATAGTTGCTTTCATGTTCGCATGGTTACCATATCTTCATCCATCAACTCCCAACCAAATATATCCTTCTACACTATTGTGCTCTAGAAGCGGACATGGAAAATATTTCCTAAATCCTCTGCATACCCCATGGCTAGTGGAATGGGTTCTCCACTCACCCTTATAGACCTCTGCTGCTTAGGGACTCTAGCCTCCATATTTGGAGCTTGCATCTCCATGTCATGAGTGTCTTCTACAGTACATTTCCTCTTGTCTTTTCTCTTCTTTTCCTTCTCCTTTGATGCATCTCCCTTTTATTCTGTGCTTGGGGTGTGTAGGAGATGTAGGCACGCTCTCCTCGATTCTTCCACCTCCTCATTCAACTTCAAATTCCTCCTCTTCTACACGCTGGTCACGCTTCATTTTGTGCAAAGAATCGGGGTGATTTATGCACGAGAGGTTGGGGTAGCACCTTGGGTCCTTGTTCTCTGAATACTCTTTTAAACCTATGCTCCCCTTGGTACGCATTCAATTCCTCTTCATCCCCTCTTATGGTTGAGTTGGTGTAAAGACGCGCTCACTTTCTCTCTCGACTTGTAGGATGTTTCCTACCCCTATTCTCCAAGTCGCCACTATCTTCATGCTCTTCCTCCTCATCCCGCACTTTGATTTGATCTCGAGGACGTAGGTGCTGGGACATTCTCCATCGTACGCTTTCATTTTGGTGGTCTTGGAAGTACGAACTCACCTTCCACATATTTTTGTTCTCCATCTTTGGCTTCAACTGGAGATATACCAACGCTACCCCCAAATCTGCTATAGCCAAGCTTATTAGCTTGATGTTCAACACCTTTGAAATGATTCTCTCTGTGAAGGAACTCCTGCCAGGGTATACATACTTCTTCCGCAATGTATGGTAGTCACAATATACCTTATCTATATTGAAGATCAATCTGCATGTGTCAGTAAACCTATGAACAGAATCCTGAAAATACCTTGTAGTGAATGCGTAAGGTAACTTGCACCAAGGGCTCTAAGATCCATTCTTCATTGGAAAATGTGCAATGCAGAAATGTTTGGTATACAAAAACTAAACTTGTTTTCCTACCACTACTAGTAGGTCCTTTGGTATGCGCCACTCTTCCCCAAATGTCACGCGGAGCATGTCATACCACTTCTCCGCCCATTGTTTCACCTCATTTGTCATAGTCTCCTTGCATACGTATTTGTTTAATCTTTCAGCTAGGGACTTATTCTCCATGAGGTATTCCCATATTTTCTCCTTTGGTCAATCTGGTACTTTGATTTCCATGAAGACCAATGATAGGAGAACAACCCCAAAGCTGATCTTCCCTCCTGTGTATGCTTCTTTGACTATTTTCTTTGCAATATAGCTAGAAATGTTGTATACTTGTCCCTTCGACATCTTTCGTGCCACATGCAACCACATAGTGTTTACCTACGACCACCTCTCCTAATCATTCAACTTGGTAACCAAGTGGGCTGCAGCTTCTACGACTGGATAGTTCTTAAATTTGTTGATGTCCACTCTGCTTACGGACCCTTCAAGTATCCCAACTCTTGTTTGGTCTTTAAAATCATGGCTATATCTATGAGGTCATTTATTATGTCTTCCCTATGGCCTTCAGGACACATCACCGATGAAACAAGCGCAAATAAAATTATAACTCTACATCCTACAAAGTAGAAGTAGTCTTCGTGAATCCTTCTCATGAGCCACTGGTACAAGGCCTCATACTTCCCAAAATATGGTAGCTCATACAACTGATATACCTCAATTTTCTTCAAAATATTTTCACTGCATCATCATATACTTTGGCATATCATCTCGCCATGTGTTTGTTTGTTCTAACCATGAGTAAGGAGTTGAGCTCCTTTTTGTTCTCTAATGTCCTGTGATTATATTCACTTAATTTTCTTTTTCTAATGGGTGAATCCCACTCTTGGCCAACAATAACTCCTTATGGGTAGTGCATCTCGAAAAATGGCTTTCCGAGTACCATCTCTTCTTCCTCGATGACCACCTTCTTATTTTCTTTTGATGCTACTGAAAATTCCTTCTTTAGTGCCATTTCTACCCTACAAATGTCTCTTCTTCTCCCTTGTAACTCCGTGAATCAAACCCTAGCTCAATTCAATTATGCCCTCGGTGGAAACCTCGTAACCTAACTCTTTTCTTTCTCCTTCCTTCGCTAAAACCCTTCACCACTGGGACTCAAGCTTCTTATAGCACAATTCTAGTTGTCACTATTGATTTCACACCCTTCACACCTTAAATCGATCACTCGATCTTCACACTTGGCTCTTCTCGCTAATACTCTTAGTTGCAACGGTAAAAATTAATTTGTATCCCTTCCTTATATAAATTTTTCAAATTTTGATGCATTTATATCTTGTCACCTACCAAATATCCCTTCATTCATTGACCAAATCCGTTTTTCCATGTGGTACATTTCGTACCTAGCTATAACCTTATAGTGCGCCTTCCTACCATCTTGTCATAGAATTCTCTTCAGCATGTACTCTTGCACCCAAGTACCTCATCACACCGCACCTTCTCCTGACGCTAACATGGTCTCCGCCTACCTCATGTTATACTATTCTTTCATTCATCTCCATCCTTGGTCTCTTTTAAGAAGTAATCTTCTTTTGACTTAAATTACACATGTAATAGCTTATTCCTTTTATCTTTCAATTCCCAAAGTCTTTTCTTGAATCACTACAACCACCCCACACTAAAATTATGTGCAGTACTCTACACATAAACATTCTTCATACAATAATTAGCTTCAAAGCGTAAGCACGCTTATTACACAAATAACAACTAAATTGACAAAGCATAGCAACAATGAAGGAAATACATTAAGGAAAGACTAAATTAAAAACATAAACTAAATGACAACACTACCTTATTACAAACACCAAGAAGACTTATTTATAGTAGGGATTCAGCCTACTCCTGTTAAAGTAACCGGGTATCCATGTTCCATCAATTGCTTCTAACCGGCATGCACTGATTAAAGTATATAAGCTATAACATACGGCCCTAACCAATGTACTTTGAGCTTACCCGGATGGTGTAAGAACTTTGAGTCATAAAGAATAACCATTTGACCAATCTCAAACTACTTATCTCTTATGTTTATGTCATGCCATGCTTTCTACCTAGCCTTTTCCTACTTCTCGACTCCACCGTGCTATGGCTCAATGCTCATTCAAATGAATCATCTTTTGAATCCGTTGTTCTAAATCCTATTCATTATCTAGACCTCCAGCACATGCAATGCGCAAAGAAGGTAACATAAATTATATAGGAAGAACAACTTCCTATGCAAAGACCAATTGAAACAATGTGGCTTTGTTTAATCTCTTATAATTTGTTCTATGCCCAAAGCATGGTGACACTTTTTCATCCCAATATTTTCTTCCAACATCACATATTTTTTTCAAAGTGTGGCCCAAAATTTTCTTGAAATCCTCAGTAGTTCCATTTACCTGAGGATGATAAGGTGTAGTTTGATGGTGTGCAACCATAAAATCATCTAATAGGATCCTCATTGTCTCATTCAAAAGTGTGTACCTCTATCACTTTTCAATCTTAAAGGACATCCATATCATGTAAGAACATTATCCCATATGAACCTAGCTATTGTCAGCTACTACCGTGACATTCTTTGGTAGGTGTTGCTTCGCCCACTATGTAAGATAATCTATGCAAGTAATGATATAACATGATCCAATCCTATGTGCGGCTAGTGAAATAGGCCCTACAAAGTCAATGGCCTATTTCTCAAATGTTTCAAAGACTAGTAATTTGTCTCAAAGAAATCTCATCTCTTTGTCCTAGTTTTTCGAGGCACTCGATAATGATCACACGCCTTACAATAATCTTTACAGTCTTTATACGAAGTGTCTCCCACCATAAGCCAACAATTAAGATCTTTCGGAAGTTACATCACCTAAATAATGGCCTCCCTGAAATACCACCATGAGCCTCTTCCACAATATCCTTACTTTCATGCTCTAACACATAACATAATACTTCATCTCTGCCTAACTTGTAAAGGTCACCACCGATTAACATAAATGGTGTTGCACATATAGCAAGTCGCTTTCTTTTCTAATGCTTTTATTCCTTCGTGCCATACCTATTCATAGAAAGATATCAATGTCTTCTAATTTCATGGGCATGCATTGTAACCTATATAATCTGTATTTAACATTGTTTCTTTAATTGTCTGCATCCTCCCTGAATTGATTCTAGATAAATTGTCTAGTCCAAAATTACTTTTCCCTGGCTGTTTCACTCTGAAATGCTTCGTTCTTATAGAAATGATATAAGGTTAGGGTTAGGAGGAATACCATGTAGAATGTCGAGATGATGTGCGTGTACCGTAGAGAAAGATCGGGTTATCATGCGAAGAACTCCTTTTTGTCTTGGAAGGACTACCTGCAAATAAGAACACAAGACCACAAGATTTGATTAAACGATAAATGAGGAAACTGCCTTGGGCCCAGGAAATATAAAACTTCCTTTCGAAGGTGGTCAGTTCCCCTGTTAATATGAATTAACACAAAACACTTGCAAAATATCAATTAAATTATTTTGTTGAACCGGGTAGGGGAAAAGGCTGGTTTTTGGTTTTTGATCAAAGGAACCGATGACGGTTACCTATAACCGATAGCGGTCACTGATAACCGATACC
Organism: Taxus wallichiana var. yunnanensis; assembly: GCA_018340775.1. Lineage (NCBI taxonomy): Eukaryota > Viridiplantae > Streptophyta > Pinopsida > Cupressales > Taxaceae > Taxus > Taxus wallichiana. Next base: position 94,349,673 of record CM031233.1, on the reverse strand, counting down.
GGTTGGTTCTAAGATCTTCTGGGCTGGTTGTGGTGTTTGTAAATGGCTGATTTTTGGATAGTATTGGGAAATGGGATGGTTAGAAGCTAAGGAATGATAGTTAGAGGTAATGGTACGTTGGATAATGGGTTCAGAACGGATTTGGGAAGATTGCAATTCCAACAAAGATAAGAAATGTTATAATGGAGGACATGCAAGATGTAACTTACTTTGGTTTTGATGAAGGTGCAAGTTGATCTCCTTTGCTGGAAACACGTCTAGTATTTCACACATCCTCGCTTGGTCGAGTGAAGATCTCGGACTCGTTCTCGCTCGCAATGCCCTCTGTTGATCTCGAAATCCTTCACGATCTCATGAAAAATGAAATTCCGATCCGTTGTTTTGGTTTGGGGAGCCCATTTACGAGGAACCGATGGCGGTTACGTAACCGACGGCGGTCGAAGTAGGAACCGCATCGGTTAGGAAAAAGTAGGCTATTTTTAGTAAAATAGCCCACCTTCCCCGCTTTTCTCTCCCGAGAGATCGGTGCGGGCTTGGTCAAGTGGCTAGAAGGTCCGCTTTGGGTGCGAGTAAGGAGGCATTAGTTATGGATGTGAGTCTAGACCAAGTCATGGGTCCTAATTAGGTTAGTTTTAGGGTTAGGGCTAGGTCATGATGAAGTGGCAAAGTGAGGTGGTAGGTAAGGTGGTGTGGATTTATCAATTACATGGCAATTAATAAATACTTGTGTAAGGTTTAGGTAATGAGGTTAGGTTGCGAAATGAGATGCGGGTCACAAGGGTCGTTAGACACGAATTTGGTGTCTACATTAGCCCCTTATTGTCGTGTAGCTTGTTTTGTAAAGGCTGCGCGGACAATAATATGAAGTGGTTTCTCATGTTAAGGATATAGGTAATCCCCCTCAACTCTATCACAGATTGGGTGAACGGGAAATCAGGGATAGGGTTGATAAAGGGTATATGTTGTTGAAAGAATGGTAAGGTGAGGGGTAGTTCCAAGGAAGCATACACATGTTGAAATGCAATAGTATGACTAGGGTACATGATTTGACGAGCAAACCAGTGATGTATAGGCAAAGGTCGATGGTTTATCCAAACAAGGGTGATATAATCACGGTATCAGCATGTAGAAGTAGCTCCGTGGTATATAATGGTAAGGTACAAGAACGCGTTTAGGCATGTTCGGCAAGCGAAATGGTTGGTTTGGTTGAGATAAACGTCCACGGTCTAGGTCTAGGCAAAGTTGGTCAATGTATCAAGTCAAGGACCCTAATCATGCTAAAACACGAATAGTGAGCTCGATTGAACAAAAAGCTACATGATGGATGGATAAATTAAAACGGTGATTGTGGGTATGGTATGGTTAATTAGTGCGGCCTTAGGTCGGGCTAAATGGTTAGGTGTGGCCTTGGGTCGGGCCAAATGGGTTGGTTGCGGCCTTGGGTCGGGCCAAATGGGTTGGTTGCGGCCTTGGGTCGGGCAAATGGTTTGGTCTGCGGCCTTGGTCGGGCCAAATGGTAGGTCGAGGCCTTGGGTCGGGCCGAATAGGTAGGTTGCGGCCTTGGTCGGGCCAAATGGTAGGTTGAGGCCTTGGGTCGGGCCGAATAGGTAGGTTGGGCCTTGGGTTGGGCCAAATGGTAGGTTGAGGCCTTGGGTCGGGCCGAATAGGTAGGTTGGGGCCTTGGGTCGGGCCGAATAGGTAAACAAATGGTGTTGACAACAAAGGTGGATATAGGCGATATGTGGTTAAAAAAAGAGGCTAATGGTAAATAGGGGCAAAAAGATAAAATTGGGGAAAGTTGGAATTAACACCGATGTCGATTCTACATAACCGATATCGGTTAAGGGACCGATACCGGTTTTTAGGGCAAAAAGGAAACCGACATCTAAGGTCGAAAACCTATAAAAAGAAAAAAATACGCCATGTCATTGTCACTTTGGTTATTTGCAATCCAAATTGACTTATCTGACGTGGAGAGTTGAGTTGGAGGGGTATTGAGTGAGGTGGAGCTATTTGATTGGTGGAGAGAGTTGATAGTGGGCCCGAATAGTTGAGGAGGCCGCAGGTGATTGGCCGGGGACCCAGCAGATCAGGATTGGAGCCATGGCACAGGCAGGAGGAGCTGGAGGGGCTGGACCAGCTGGACCGCCACCACCCATCCCACCACGACGACGTGTCGTCGTACCGGTAGGTTCTAAACTCTTTATTTTGGTGATTTGGTTGAGTTATGTTGTTTTTGGGATTTGGGTAGGAATTGGTAGTTTGTAGGAAATAATGGGTAAATGGAGGTAATTTGAGAAAGGGAGAGGGTAGATAGGTTAGATAGGCTAAGGCGGCTAGGTGTGTAAAATTTTAGGGTTTTTGGGTGGGTAGATGGGTAGAAATAGGTAAAAAATGAGTTTTGGGGGCCGTGCGCGGTTCGGCTCGGGCGGGGTCGGTGACCGATGTCGGTCACTAGCGGCCCGCATCGGTCGCAAAAAGCATGTGAGGTTAAAATGGGGGACCGGCATCGGTCTCGATCGCCGGCTATCGGTTGGGGAGGGATGGGTGGAGGGTGGTATGATTTTGGGGTGTTGGGTTGGGTTGGGAGTGGGGAAGGGGATTGGGTTAGGGGTTTAGGGTTTTGGGGTTTAGGTTTTAAGGTGGGTTGGGGGCTTGGTGGGGTGGGTTGGGTTTTGGGTTGGGTTGAGTTGGGGTAGGGGATTGGGTTGGGGTTTAGGGTTTTGGGGTTTAGGTTTAAGGTGGGTTGGGGGCTTGGTGGGGTGGGTTGGATTTTGGGTTGGGTTGAGTGGGGGTAGGGGATTGGGTTAGGGGTTTAGGGTTTTGGGGTTTAGGTTTTAAGGTGGGTTGGGGGGCTTGGTGGGGTGGGTTGGGTTTTGGGTTGGAGAAGGGTGAGGGTTAGGGATTTAGGGTTTAGGTTTTAAGGTGGGTGGGGGCTTGGTGGGGTGGGTTGGGTTTTGGGTTGGGTTGAGTTGGGGTAGGGGATTGGGTTGGGGGTTTGGGGTTTTGGGGTTTATGTTTTAAGGTGGGTTGGGGGCTTGGTGGGGTGGGTTGGGTTTTGGGTTGGAGAAGGGTGAGGGTTAGGGGTTTAGGCTTTTAGGGTTTTGGTTTTAAGGTGGGTTGGGGGCTTGGTGGGGTGGGTTGGGTTTTGGGTTGGGTTGAGTTGGGGTAGGGGATTGGGTTAGGGGTTTAGATGGTAAAGTAGATGTTATAACAAAAAGTGGAGTCTGAGAATGTGGGTTGGTTTTGCGAGCACGCCGCCAGCTGACGATGCGTGATAGGATGCCTCCACTATTGAGTCGGATGAGGCCACACGTATCTGCGGCACATTGGGCCATCATGCGCACGAGTGGGGCTCGGCGGGTCCAGAGGTACAGAGCGATCGACAGAGATCACAGCCTGATGGTCGCCCTCATCGAGAGATGGGATCCGGCGGCCAATGTGTTCCATCTGCCGACCGGGGAGATGACCGTCACATTAGAGGATGTGTATCGCATCCTGCGGCTACCGATCGAGGGAGAGGCCGTTTTCCAGGTAGATTCAGAGACTGCCATGGATAGCATACTGCAGGTTTTTGGGGATGCAGCCGCGCTTCTTACATATCATAGCGCGAGCATTGGATATGGTGACATGTACCGCGCACACAGACATGAGACACGGCTTGCCGTGTTGATGATGATAGGGATCACCTGCTTCGCCCTCCCGGATTCAGAGGGAGGCCGCTTCCCACGGGCATTGATGGGGGTGCTACTGGAGATGGTGGAGGAGCACACCTGTTTTGCATGGGCACCAGTGTATCTGGTGCAATTATACAGGGAGTTATGGGGCTATCGCCGGAGGAGGCGATTTGGTATTTGTTCTACCTTTTTGTTGCACTGTTGGGCATACGAGCACATCGTATGCATCAGGCCGGTAGGGCTACCCCAGCAGCCAGGGCCACAGGTCGTATACCGATATGGATTTCAGAGGTGGTTGGGGGTCGTGGGCCAGCCACGAGCAGTTATTGCAGGTCGGGATGTGGCCTACTATAGACATATGCTAGAGGGCCTTACCGCAGTAGACATTATATGGAGACCCTACAGAGGTCACCAGCCTGGCAGAGGAGCCCGCGTACAGCTGCGCCTGATCCAGTATACATTCTGGATAGCAGGACGGAGGCCGGGAGAGTACGAGCGGATACCCCTAGAGAGGGTACGCAGGCAGATGGGGCTGCGACAGGACGAGCCACCTCCCTTCCCTCGATCACAGAGGAGGATGATGTAGAGGTTCCCACCGCTGCACCACACACCTTGGGATCCGAGGCCAGGTTGCGAGAGAGGCCAGAGATGATGGCGTAGATGATGCTTTGGTGCACGGGAACATACGAGGTTTGGTGGGTGGGCAGAGAGCGCGAGTAGCACAAATGCCCACGGCCCAGACTTAGCAGCGGTGGCAAAGCAGAGAGAGATCAGCTCTGGGCGAGTGCAGTATTACAGGACAGTTAGGCTGCTTGCCCAGCACGAGATAGGGGTTTTACAGGCATCTAGCCCGAGCTCAGTGCTGAGCACAGTAGCACCACCACCACCAAGGCCACATACCACGAGTGCGAGTGCAGTACGACAGCCGTACAAGCGATCAACCCCACCCCCGAGATACCACCACGCCACGGAGTGCGGGTATGTGCAGTTAAAGACTGGCACACCAGCCTACAAACACCACAAAGTGCAGTACGAGCTCGGGGATAGTGGTGTTAGGTGCCAGGGGACCAGCCCCAGTTCCTTCAGTGGCGCGAGATCGCTATATGGAGGTTAGAGCAGAGGCCCGTTATTATCAGGATATTCTTGATAGTACCGGAGTCGAGTATCAGGCGTATGCAGGCGCATGGGCGGAGAGACCTCGCACAGTCAGAGATCTCAGGGAGGGGCAGCCACAGCTGGCGTGTCTGTGACAGGCAGGAGGCGAGAGGCACCACAGGGACCAGCGGGGAGAGGTGCCGAGGGCGGTGGGGAGAGCTGATAGATCCCCGACGTGGTTTTGTATAGGGACATGGGCACCGGTCTGCAAACCGGTTGTATTGATAGAGGCCTGCGTGCCTACATTTATTCATTGTTTTGTTTTGATTCATTTATTTATTACCGCTGCGAGCCGAGTACGGGTTGTACAGTTGATACCGGCCTGCGAGCCGAGTATATTTTTGATATGAGGGACCGGCCTGCGAGCCGAGTCGAGATGTTTGATAGTTATTGCGGCCTGCGTGCCGGCTTTGTTGGATGATGAGATCACAGAGGCCCCGATGCAGGGCACATTGTATATTTGAAACTTGTATATATATATAGAGATGATGTTTTGATCCACATGTTGTGTTCAAAATGTTTTTAAGTATTTTGTCGATGGTTTGTGATATAGAATGTATGATGAGTTTAATTGACATGTTGATATATGGTCGACATTGATGTTGATGTTTTTGTTTTTTTGTATATATATGATGACATGTTATATGATGAAATGTTACATGTTGTGGGCTGGTTTGTGACATTGTTACATATGTATCGATGAGTTGGATCCAAATGATGTATAGAGTGATAGTTTTTGTTATCTGTAGTTGATGGTTTGTGTATCTGTGTAAAATAAATGATGTTTAATGAAAATGTAATGTTATATGTGGTGGATGGACAAAATGTGGTAAAGTGTGTTGTTTATGCAGGAAAAGAGGCGGGCGCGACAAAAATTTAGGTGAGAAATGAAGAAAAGAAGACTGTTGAGAAAAGATAGGTGTGTAACCGATATCGGTTAAGGAACCGATATCGGTGAAAATAGACCGATATCGGTTAGGTAACCGATACCGGTTATTTAGGTATGAGCTTTTCTAAAAATAAAAAAGCTAGGGTGGCAACTTAAGTTTTAATTTTAGAGCCATGCAAGAGGTTAAATACGCGAACGCGACGCTTTTTGACGACTGAGACAGGTATTTGCATGAGAGATTTGAGTGATAAGAAGAAGAGAGACAGGAATTTGTATGAGAGATTTGGGTGATAAGAAAAGAGACTCGGGAAGGTGAATGCGATCGAGATTCGAGAAAGTAGAAAGACGAATTGGAAAAGAGTGGTGATAATGGCGGGACGAGGAGAAACATCCAGCGAGCAGGACAAGAGGGAAGACAAGGGCCACCTCAAGCTACTGCAACCCCAGAGGTAAATGTTTTGGTTGTGATTTGATTTTTGCATGTGTTATGAATAAGATGGGGTAGAGTAGGTGGGTAAATATGAGAAAGAAAACATGATAGTCAGGGGTATAGATGAGGTGAGGGTTATGGGGTAGGTAAGTCGGGGTTTTGGGTATGTCTGTATGTATAAAAACGAATAAACGAGCAAATTTATTGTCGTAGGTGGTTGTTTTTAGGGAAGGTGTATAAAATTGACAGTGACCGGTAGCGGTTAGGGAGAACCGGTATCGGTTATTCAACCGATATCGGTTACGTATAACCGGTACCGGTTACTGGAGAAATTTCCAGAATGTTTGAAAAAGACCCTAATGGATTGAATGGTTGTTTGTTGTTTTGGTGTATGTAGGCAGAGGCAGGGTTGAGGATGAATGATAGCGTGCCAGCGCTGTTGTCACGAATCCGAGCGGATGTAACACCAGCGGAATGGACATTGATAAATCGTTTGGGGTTAAGTGGAATCCGTTATTATTCACGAATCGCACGTAACCATGCTATGTTGCAGCATTGATTGAAAGATGGAATCCAGAGAAAAATACCTTCTATCTGCCAACAGGTGAAATGACAGTAACATTGGAAGATGTGTTCCGTATATTGAGACTCCCTATTACAGGAGAACCAGTATATCAGGCACTACCTAGCGCGGGGCGGGCAGCGATAACAGAAGTGTTTGGTCCATATGCACGAGACTTAACACAGCGAGGTTTGTCATTCACATATGGGGTAATGTATGCAGCACACCCTGAGGAGACAAGGTTAGCAGTGATTTTAATGATAGCGGTAGGGTATTATGCGTTACCGAGGGCAGAAGGGGGAAGATTTCCAAAGGCATTGATGGGTGTTATTTGGGAGATGATAGAAAGGAACGTGACTTTTGCATGGGCACCTGCATATTTGGCGGAGCTATACAGGGGTTTATGGGCTTGTAGGCGAAGTCACAGGACAACGTTGGATTGCTCATACTTATTACACTGTTGGGCCTATGAGCACATTGTTTGTATGCGACCAATAGGCCGATCCATCCAGGTAGGAGAGACCGGAGTACAGAGGCTGGGATTCCGACGATGGGTCCAGACAGAACAAGAGGCAAGATCTCGGCCGTGCAGGCCGGGTGACATTGAGTATTACAGGCGGTATATGGGAGAGGGTGACGGTTGCGAGATATCTTTTGGAGGCCCTACGGGAACTATATGGTAACCGAGAACATAGCTGAGGAGTTGAGAGGTGTAGAGAGATTGAGGTGGATCGCGGGGCACAGGCCAGGTGAATATGAGAGGATTCCAATAGATCGCGTGCGCGACAATTTGATTTGTGCAAGACATACCACAGGCTTATAGACCATATATGAGGATCGATGCCGAGGCAAAGATTCTCACCTCCCCGGCCAACACCTCCAGAAGGGCCCGAGGAGATAGCAGCCGATCGCGAGGGTAATGGATGCAGGAATGACAGAGGCCTATAGATTATGGTGGTTAGGAGAGCTGCGAGGTGTACGCGATCGTCCTGACATAGCGATGTGATTACAGCAGAGAGGATCGGTTGCAGCGTTTGGTTCAGCAGCTCCAAACGCAGGTGAATGAGACAAGAAGATTGTTAGCGGTTGCGGAGTCACGGGCAGCGAGACTAGAGACTGGAGTCCTCCATGCGAGAGGGCGTATTCATATGTTACAGGAGAGATTGGCGATCGGTGGCGGTACCAATACCATGCAGTACCTTTGAGGACAGAGACAGGCTGGCGAGAGTGGTCGACGATCACGATCATCACCTAGTTCGGGATGAGGCGTGAGGGTCTAAATAAATGTTAGCACGGTATAAGGATAAATAAGAGTACCGACCTGCGTGTCGATGATAGAAGAAGATGTATTTGTTTAACATCTAAATAAACTGAATATGTATGGTGATTTGAGTTATGATAATAATAAGAATGTTTGTGTTTTGATTTTTGGTGTCTTTGAAAAAGGATAAAGAGGAATGTGATTAAATAGAAATACATAAATATTTATATTTACCACACATGATAGGTTATGGTAGGGGATGGTCGAGCTAACCTTGGGAGACCCCATGTCTCCTAAGTGCTGCCTACATAGCCCATTGCACAAAGCAAGGAAGGGCCTCAGACCGATGTAGTTCTCCCTTAGGACCAGGGAGAGGTGAATTTAGGCAATTTGGTATGGTTTAGGCAATTGGTCGTTTTGGTAAAAATTTGATGTTGGTAGGGTAATGTTGTTGGTGTTGGTAGGGTAATGTTGTTGGTTGGTAGGGTAATGTTGTTGGTTGGTAGGGTAATGTTGTTGGTTGGTATAGGTGAAGCGAAAGTTAGCATACCCAATCAAATAGGGAATCGTGTCCTGATTAAGGTCAACACACAATCCTAGATGCGAGGCAAAGCGGCAAGAGTGCTCCATAGGTGAAAAAGAGCTAAACAAACCACACAACGTAGAACGAGCCTGAAGCCCTACGTGCCGTGCATAGACGAGAAGTCCATAGTTGAAAAGAGTTGTATGATCACAATATATCATGGTGTACGTTACGTCCCTTGAGTTGAAAACAAATGGTGAGATGATGTGGATGGTATAGCCGAGGTTCAGAGAGTACAAAAAGTGAGTGTTATAATGAAGAGAACCTACCCTAAATAGACAAGTCCATGACCCAAAAAGTTCTTTTGAATGAGGCTTTATTTTATTGAATGTAGACCGATCGATGTGGGAAGTCTACAAGGGATATTGATTGTTTTATTCTTGAGGTCTTCACGAAGCCGATCAATGCGAGAAGCTTCGATAAAGGCTGATCGTATGTATAAGTCATTCCTTGGGGAGCGATCTATTTATAGTAGCAGAGATGATTTTAGTGCATAGCTGTCCTTCGAGGAGCGAGCTATGTATTTGTATTAGCAACCATATAGTTTGGCATATAGGTGTCCTTCGAGGAGCAGTCTATATTTAATTTTATAGATGACTAGATGTTCTTTTGGCGTGAAACATCTAGTTAGTAGGAAGTTTGACTCAAGAAAATCCCTTAAGAATGTGGCTTATTTTAATACTTTTAAAGTCATGGACTAGACTAAAAAGGGGAAGGCATTATCAAGGGGAGGTGCGGGTGATTTTGATTTTATTTTGAGATATAGAAAACAAAGTGTATGTAGCGGTAAATGAGCTCAAGGGACGAGCAGTAGGTAGATAAGAAGTGATATAACACTAGATTCAATAGTAGAATGGTCGAAGATGCAAGGCATTAAGGGGTTCAGGCTCAGGTTTACCATTAAGCGAAGCTAAACGATAAGTACCTGATCCATAGGTGTGAGTGATTATATAAGGCCCAATCCAATTGGGAGCAAATTTTCCACGTTTGCTCTTTTCTAGTTTGGTTACATGTTGATTCTCTTTGAGGACAAGATCACCAACCTTAAAGGTACGCTCATGGAGTCGCTTATCATAAGCACGCTTGATGCGTTTTTGATAGATTTGAAGGTGATCGAGAGCTGTAAGACGTCGTTCGTCAAGAAGCTCCAATTGGGCTAACCGCTCTTGGCGGAAATCATCGTTGGTGAGGATATCCTGAAGAGATATTCGAAGGGAAGGTATTTGTATTTCGAGAGGCAAAACAGCCTCGGTACCATATACCAAAGAAAAAGGTGTGGCATTAGTAGAGTACGAATGCTAGTATACGATAAGCCCAAAGGGCAAAGGGAATGTGATCGTGCCAATTTCTTCCGGATTCATTAACTTTCATGAGGATTTTGGTTAGAGTTTTATTAGAAGATTCAGCCTGACCATTGGCCTGCGGATAGTAAGGTGATGAGAAGCTAAGTTTGATACCAAAGTTGTCACAAAGGTCTTGTAACAACTTGTTTTTGAAAGATTTACCATTATCTGTTATTAGGCGATGAGGAATACCAAAACGGCAGATAATGTGATGGTTAATGAATTCGACAATTTTTTCCTTTTTGATCGAAATGAGTGGAATGGCCTCCACCCATTTCGTGTAATATTCGGTCGCTGTGATTATCCAACGGTGACGTTGTGAAGAGGTCGGGTGAATCTCACCAATAAGGTCTAAACCCCATTGTGAGAAAGGCCAAAGATCTCGAAATGGCGACTGTAGCGGGTGGCTAGGAGTATGTTGAAGGTTGGGATGTTGTTGACACATGACACAACGCTTAACATATTCGTGTGATCATTATTAAGAGTAGGCCAATAATAACCTAGGCGAAGGATTCGTTTAGCCACGGCAAGGCCACTAAAATGTCCACCACAAATCCCATCATGGACTTGTTGGATGGTATAGGTGACCTCCGCGCCGGTTAGACAGCGAAGGAGGATGCCATCAAAGCCACGTTTATAGAGGAGTCCTCCCATGACAACATAACGCGAAACACTTTTAAGAAAAGCACGTTTTCCGTTACTAGTAAGGTCAGGTGGGAGAACAGAGATCGTAAGGTAGTCGTGAAATTGGTGGTACCAGGTATCCTGTGAATTAGTAGACACAGTATTTATCATGCAAACTACCGGGGTTGAATAGGATGGTGCAAAAAGTTGTTGGACCACAACGAATAATTCAGAGTCAGTTGGTGCGGCGGGAATCTGCGAGGCTAAGCAAGCCATAGTATCCACAAATTTGTTAGTGGAGCGGGGAATGGTTTGGATAGAATAGTGAGTAAATAAGGCTAGAAGTGACTCCACGTGGTGTTTGTACTTCTGAAGTTCCTCGTTTTTACATTGGTAGATGCCCATAACTTGATTGACTACCAATTGAGAGTCACCAAAGATATTGATAGATTTGATGCCTAAGTGTATCGCAACTTGGAGACCCAGAACAAGGGCCTCGTATTCCGCTGTATTATTAGTGCAGGGGAAATCAAGCCGGAATGAAAGAGGCATAGGTTCAGCGTCAAGAGGGATGAGAACAACGCCGGCTCCTCCGCCGCGCTGGCACTTAGATCCATCGAAGAAGAGGGTCATTTGATACGACACTTCTCTGAGCGAAAGAGTGGCGATGAGTTCGTCGGGGAAGGTAAAATTGGTAAATTGTTCCCCAGGTAGAGGGGCCTCCAAGTTGATCTGCAAGTTTGTCCTTTGATTGATTTCTCTTTGTATAAACTCAAGGTCAAGGTCGGCGAGGAGCATGAGCCATCGAGCGATGCGTTGGTTTAGATGTGGTTTGGCGTACATATAATGAATGGGGTCCGTGTTGGTGATGACGAAAGTTTTGTGATTCAGGAGGTAATGTCGGAGTTTGGTGGCTACGAATGATAGGGCTAGGCACAATTTTTCTACATGTGTATACCTAGTCTCGTAATCCACAAGGGTACGACTTATATAATAAAAACTTTGTTCGACGTGCCGAGTCCCGATGTGCGAGCATAGCTCCTATAGCATGGTCAGTGGCGGAAAGATAAAGGTAGAAAGGGCGGTCGTCCTGGGGTGGGATAAGCACGGGTGGCTGCAAGAGATAAGTTTTGAGAGCTTCGAAGGCTTGGTGACACTCCTCACTCCATTGAAAGGCAACATCCTTTTTAGAAGGTGATGAAAAGGGTGACATCGATCGAGAGTTGGGAGATGAAACGCCGGATGGATTGAAGTTTACCTTGCAAACTACGCAATTATTTGAGGGTTTTAGGTGGGGGCATTTCTAGGATAGCTTTTACTTTAGATGGATCGACCTCAATGCCACGCAAAAGAGACGATAAAGCCAAGAAGTTTCCCCGAAAGGACACCAAAGACACATTTCTTTGGTTGAAGACGAATGCAAATATTGCAACAAAGCGATCAAAAATAATAGTTAAAACATCGAGATGTTCACTGCGATGTTTAGACTTGCCAAGAAGATCGTCGACGTAATCTTCAAGGATAGTGTGCATAATGTCATGAAAAATGTAGGTCATAGCCCGCTGATAGGTCGCACCAGCATTCTTAAGGCCAAACGGCATGACACGATAACAGAAGGTTCCCCAAGGAGTGATGAAGGCAGTTTTGTGTTGATCGGCAGGGGCAACCAAAATTTGGTTGTATCCTGAAAAGCCATCCATGAGAGAAAGCATTTCATGACCCGCAGTGAGATCAACAAGTTGATCAATACTGGGGAGGGGAAAGTCGTCCTTAGGGCAAGCGAGGTTAAGGTCCCGGAAATCCGTGCATATCCGAAGTCCCCCGTCGCTTTCATGGCAGTGATGTTAGAAATCCATTGAGGATAGTCAATAGGTAGAATGAAGGAAACAGAAAGGAGTCGTTGGAGCTCCTCTTTGACCAAGAGAGCAATGCGTGGATGCATTTTTCTCAATTTCTGTTTGACTGGTTTGGAATCGGGGTTTAGGGTGATGTTATGGACGGCAATGGTAGGATCAATTCCTGGCATGTCAGCGTAAGACCATGCGAAAGCTTGGTTGCGAGCACGGAGAAAGGTAGTAAAGGCGGCTTGTTCTGATGTGTTAAGGGATTGTCCGATCTTCACTATGTGAGGATATTCCTCCGTGTGGATGTTGATTTCTATAGTAGATTCATTCAGCATAGTTTGGGTTTCAGATGGCAAGGCTCGTTGAATATAAGAATCGTCCGCCCCAAGGTAAGTGAGAATGGAGTCGTCATCCTGGCACTCAACAACATTAATCAAAGGCGAATCCTCTTCGATCATGTCTGGATACAGAAGGGGAAGAGAAGATGGGTCCGCATTATCGCGTTGATAAGTGAGTGGACCTATGAATATAGCATTTATGAAAAAAAAAAGTTAGGAGGGATAGATTCCGGGTCCATCGATTCTGTGGGTGATGATGGCAAAGTGGGTGATGATGGTTCGGTAGGGGCGACATCTTCTTCTTCCAGGATACAGCTGACAGGAGGTGTCTCCTGCGTAGGTGTTTCGGAAAAACCAAGACCACTGCGATCATTATGTTTGCGTGTGGTGATGGGGATGAGAGTATGTCGGCCTTGTTCGTAAAGGCCGAAACCAAAGCCTTTCCACGCACAGCGAGTCAAGAAGGTGAGGGCGAAGCGACGATTTGTCAGGTATTGAAAATCGGATTGGAAGGGAACCACACCAAGAGGAGGTTCAGGGGTAATGGAAGATGCGTCAACACCCCCATACGTTAGGTTAGTGCGGCAATGGGGTGGTCCGTAAGAGATTACCTCCCCCACGCGACGGTCGTAGGTGGGATGGGCATGTAATTGTCCGTACTCCTGCGGGGTAGGGAAAGAACTAACGTTATATAGGCGATACTCCCAGCGTAAGGCGATGAAAACGCTACTAAGGGGTCGGAGGTTGGGATGTTAGGCTGCGGGAAGAGAAGTGGTTTGTGCGACGGTGGTTTCATCAGTTGAAGGCGTAGGTGCAGTTGAGGTGGACGGTTGAGGTATATTTGAAGAGGATGGTTGGGTTGAATGTATGGGTGTCTTAATTGGTATAAGCACATCGTTTGGGCGGTATAACATATTGCAAGTTTTGAAGGGGGGAGGATCAGCTTTTAACGGTGTAGGACTTCCCTCGTACTCAAATTTTATACATCGATGTAATGTTGAGGGAACGCATCCCATGGCCCGGATCCAAGGACGACCTAGCAATATATTATATTGGAACTCTCCTTCAAGGACATAGAAGAGTTCGGGTAAAGTACGTGGTCCTACGCGAATGTTGAGGATCACGGTGCCCAATGTAGAAGTAATAGCATCATTGAATGACCGCAACATGATGGGGTTGGCACACATGCAACTAGAAGGGATGTTCATTTGTTGGAAGGCTTTTGAAGAGATGATGTTTAAGCTAGCGCCCCCGTCAATCATAACCCGACGTACTCGAATGTCTCGGACGTAAGCGGAAATGAAAAGGGCAGGGTCGGGTCTTCATGCCAAATTCGATAATTTCATCTTCCGAGAAACTAACCGCAGCGGCTTGTTGTTTTGAGACAGAAGTGGTGGGGGAGATGGATTGTTTGGTGAGAGAGGAAACGTGATTGGGTGTTAGAATGGAGGCCACGGGCAGGGTTTCATTGGGTAAAACCTCTATCCCTTGAAGGATCTCAACGAGAGCTTGTCGATGAGATTCAGAAGTCTGAATGAGATCATATAGTGTCATTTTTACGGGCGATTGATGAAGCTGTTTGATCATGGTTCGGTGGGCAACTCCATTAGAGACGGGATAGGCGGGCCCGCGAATAACCACTTTAGGTGGTGGTGTAATCGGGATTGTTGAAGGGGAAAGAGATGCCGCAGGTGTGTTTTCTTTCGCTTTCCCATTGTTTTTCTGTCCTCGAGTAGCGACACTAATCATATTAATCTCGTAGATCTGAGATGAGGAAGATGGTTGGGATAATTCATGGTCTTCAAGCGGTGGGGTTGTAATAATGATAGATCTTGGTGAGGCGGGGACAGATGATATAGTAGAGGGAATTGACGCTAGAGGTCTTTCCCTTCGTATGTTGTCTTTCTTAATCTTTCTATCCGGGAGAGGTGACTGACGAAGGATAGTTTTTAGAGCTTTGCATCCCTCCACATCATGTCCTGGTGTGCGGTGATAAGCGCAGATTTTAGACTCATCGTAACCCATAGGTCGGGGTTTAGAAGGGTCATAAGGTCGAAGTGGAGGTAGGGAAATGGTCGCATTCTCCACCAACATAGCAAGGATTTTGGCGTAAGATCCTTTGAGGGGGTCAAAATCGGATGAGGGTATTGGTTGTGCGGGTTTTGGTAACGTTTGGGCGTGATTGGTTCGTACAGGTGGTGTTTTAACCAAGGGGTGCTGACACATGTTTTTTACTAAACGTGGTTTTTTTGACACGCAGCTACGTTCGGCTGGTTAGATGATGAGGCTACAGATGACGTGGTAGCGGGAAACAACCACGGAGAAAGGGGAGTGACAGAAAATAAATCCTTTGATGATGGGATTGGTTTAGGGTTGATAGGCGGACAGGATACGCGGGGTAACGATGTTGTTATACCCTTTGATCTCTGTATAGGTGTAGAAGGCGTAGGTCGTTTTGAAGAAAACGCAGGAGGTATGATATATTGATGTAAGGTGGAGGGATGAGGTCCCAATACGGAAGGTGGGTGTGACCAGGGTTTTAAGTGTGATAGAGGCACGGATTGCGTTCGTCTCCTAGGTGGCGGGGCGGGTTTATTTTTGGATAAATCGAGTCGCTTAGGCGGGTGTGTTAGACTGGGCATTGGTGAGGTCCCAAGCGTAGGGGAAGATTTGGCTAAGTTAATAGAAGTGGAAGGGGCATTTGGTAGAGGTGAGGGGGGTGAAGGTGAGAACATGGGCATTTTAAGCTTTTGTAGGCACTTCGGGTATATGGTGGAGGCATCAGGATTGGTCGTTTGCATTTGAGTAGAATATGGCGTACTCAAACGTTCCCATAGGGCTCGTCTATCGTCTGGAGACTGACAGTCCTCACGTGTGAATAGGAACTTTGGTATGGAAGAAAGGTGGGTTGTGATTCCAGTCCACTGTGGGAGTGATACAGGGGGTAGATGAGGCACTGTATCAATAGATGTTAAGAGGTTGACGGGTCGTTGAAAAGATTTAGGTGATGAGGGACTAATAGGCAGAAGGGCATGTTGGAGGGGGTCCATCATGGCTAAAGAATTTAATGATGTCGGTGTGCAGAGATTTCTCATCTAAGGATGTCAAAAGGAGTGGCGTACCTTCCTCTTGTGCGGCGAGAGTGGTAGAAGGAGACGTCTGGGAAATGGATAGATTAGACAACATCCGCTCGCAATCTTGGAGGGATGTGGTGTAAGAAGACTCATTGATGGGAAGGAAGCACAGGCGCTTAACTCTTCTATGGGTAAAGGAACGATTTCGCTTTGGTTGGATGGTGGTAAAGGAGGTTCGGGCTCCTGTTAGTGAAGAGGCTTGATTCAAAATTTTCTCGATAGAGGCTTTTGGCTGGGTATCGAATACTGCATGGATCTCATGAACACTCTCCTCGGCTAAGACATCCTGGTTGACGTTACTGTTGGACGAGTGATTCGGGAATGGTTTGTTGAAAATTTTCAAGTTTTGGTTAGCAGGGGCATTAGGATTATCGAGGGCTATATCCCCGCATCCACCATTTCTGCACTATGTTTTTCAACATTTTGCGAGCTTTTCATGACTGTGTCCCTTCACGCGGTGGAAGTTACAAAAGTCATTTTCTTTGTACCAGGAAGGTATGGCGCGAGTGGAATCAAACCCGGAATGAGGTTTAACAGGAGGTAAGGTAATGGCTCCTGCTTTGAGCAATTTTTCCAATATCACACCATATGTTTCTCCCAAGGGAGTGTAGTTGATGGGCTCGGCTTTGTATTTATAGGTGGTTTTTGGTGGAGTATTGGACGGTGGTTGGGATTTGACCATCACCGCGTGGACAGCTCCTTTTGATTTAGAAGAAGTGGATGCATGAGGAGTGGTGGTATTTGGTTTATTGGTAGAATCAGGAGTTCGGAAAGTGGAGTTTTTGTTGCGCAACCGCAATTTCTCTTCCTCTAAGGCTCGAATTTCTAATTTTCGAGCCATAGTAAAGGCCTCGTCGAATGTACGGAAAGTTTGAATTTGGAGGGTAGGGGAGATGTGCTTAGCGCAGGCCCGCGTAAACAGTTCGATAAGTTCGGTTTGAGGCAAGGCATACGTAAGTTGGTTGATAAGGCCCCGCCATCGTCCAACGAAATCTGCGATAGATTCGTCTTCGAATTGTCGGATGGCATAAAGGTCGGTGATAGATACTTTCTTAGCAATGTTAATGGAGAAATGATCCAAGAAAGACTGGGCTAGTTGATTAAAAGAGAAGATCGAGTGCTGGGTTAAAGCACTGTACCACTCCAAGGCGGGTCCTGATAAGGACATAGGGAAGGTGCGGAGTAACAAGGCGTCATTATGGGCAATCAAATAACAAGCATGTCTAAATGATCGCAAATGTTGTTGAGGATCCTCTTTACTATTAAAACGAGTAAATTTCGGCAACTCCCATTGAGGAGGATATGAATGAAGGGGGACAGAAGGGTGAATGGGTTCCCGACAAACTTGTTCGTATGTCAAGGCGCTACGACTTCCCGAAACCGAAGCCTCCAAATTTTGCATTTTGTCCATCATTTGTTTGATGAAATCAGTGGTTGGATGAGATGATGGTGCACTAGAATAGGGATGTCCCATATAAGGTGTTGAGGTTACTGGATACGTGTATGGGAATGAAAAGGTAGGCGGAGCTTGAGAAGGAAAGCTCGTGTGGATAGGTGGCAGAGAGCAAGTCATGAATGGAGCAGTCTGCAAAAGAGATGAGGTAGGGGCAGTTGGTGGTAACGAAACGTGGGGTCCAAGATTAACAAAAGGAAAGCTAATCGGGGTCGTATGAACCTCTGCAGCTGTCGGATTGGGAGACGGGGCTAGAGATGCAGGAAGCAAGGCGGTATTATCAGGAGGAGTGGGAGCTAAATGAGCAGCTATACTGATAGGCATACCTACAAGGAGCTGACCATCAGGTGTACGGTCAGGGGTATGAGACAAATAGTATTGTACAGCGCTGGAATTAGCATCCAGAAACTTGGCAAAGTCCTTATCTCCCACAGGGATTTTAGGAACTTCACTGGTATCAGTAGGATTCCCCATAGAAGGTGAAGGGGGTGATTCAGGCAAAGAAACAGAGCAAGCGTGTGAAACCATGGCGGCGGCTTGTTTTCGAGTGATAACAACCATGGACAAGAACACACAGGAAAGTTTTAATCTATCAAGAACAAAAACAAACCCAGAATGATGAATTTGGCAAGTTGCTGGTTTGTCAGGGGCTGAGAGAGACAGTAACCGATATCGGTTTACTAACCGGTGTCGGTCACAGGGGAAACGACGTCGGTCCCTTAACCGATGCCGGTGTCAAAAATCTAGGATAAGAAGATACAAAGGGGCTGCTAATTTGATTTTTAGCAACGTTGAGTATTTTTATCAACTTATTGATCACGAAAAGCAGTATGACAGAAAAAGCGAGCGGCAAAAACAAGCAAGATGCACACGCAAATCTAGAGATTAACCCTAGGGTTAATTTTAATTATTGTGGGCTTATGCCTTTAAACGTAGAATACTTTGTCAATCCTAAACAAGAGACTTAGAAGAAATGTCAAGTCGTTTTGGCTTATAAGGTTACCTCAATCGGGCGGAGGAATACCGCGGAAAAAAAAGGGGATGTTTGAGTTGTTGTGTTAATTGTGAAGTGATTCGGTATGTGTTGTGCGGTGAATGTAAGATTAATTTCCTGTCAATACCATGGATATCACCCCACGTGTATGACCTATTACTTAATCTATGTTTACTAGAATTGAAAAACAACGAGCGGAATGCAATGCATGTGTTTTAAAAACCCAAATCGAAAGTGATATTCGATAAAGCAAAAGAGATGACTTTTTACTAATGCAAGATGCAAAAAGCAAAGCAAGTTCTTTTACTGAATAATAAAATACCTTGTGAATATCTTTAGAAGAAGAAAACAGCAAGTATGCTCCCTATATGAAAGCAAAGTGAGAAATAAAGAAAAACCCAAAATGGGTCCCACCTAAGCATGCCAAAAAAATGTTTCACTCGGAAATGCTTCGTTCCTTATAGAAACAGATAAGGTTAGGGTTAGGAGGAATACCCTGTAGAATGTCGAGATGATGTGCGCGTACCGTAGAGAAAGATCGGGTTGATTGCGAAGAACTCCTTTTTGTCTGGGAAGGACTACTGCAAATAAGAACACAAGACCACAAGATTTGATTAAACGATAAATGAGGAAGCGCCTTGGGCCTGGATATATAAAACTTCCTTTCGAAGGTGGTCAGTTCCCTGTAATATGAATTAACACAAAACACTTGCAAAATATCAATTAAATTATTTTGTTGAACCGGTAGGGGAAAGGCTGGTTTTTCTGGTTTTTTTTTATCAAAGGAACCGATGATTACCTATAACCGATAATGGTCACCGATAACCGATACCGGTTGGTTCCAAGATCTTCTCGGGCTGGTTGTGGTGTTTGTAATGGCTGGTTTTTGGATAGTATTGGGAAATGGGATGGTTAGAAGCTAAGGAATGATAGTTAGAGGCAATGGTACGTTGGATAATGGGTTCAGGGACGGATTTGGGAAGATTGCAATTCCAACAAAGCATAAGAAATGTTATAATGGAGGACATGCAAGATGTAACTTACTGGTTTTGATGAAGGTGCAAGTTGATCTCCTTTGCTGGAAACACGTCTAGTATTTCACACGTCCCTGCTTGGTCGAGTGAAGATCTGGACTCTGTTCCTCGCTCGCAATGCCCTCTGTTGATCTCGAAATCCTTCGACTGATCTCGCAAAATGAAATTCCGATCCGTTGTTTTGGTTTGGGAGCCCATTTACGAGGAACCGATGGCGGTTACGTAACCGACGAAGCGGTCGAGTAGGAACCGGCATCGGTTAGGAAAAAGTAGGCTATTTTTAGTAAAATAGCCCACCTTCCCTGCTTTTCTCCCGAGAGATCAGTTGCGGGCTTGGTCAAGTGGCTAGAAGGTCGGCTTTGGGTGCGAGTAAGGAGGCATTAGTTATGGATGTGAGTCTAGACCAAGTCATGGGTCCTAATTAGGTTAGTTTTAGGGTTAGGGCTAGGTCATGATGAAGTGGCAAAGTGAGGTGGTAGGTAAGGTGGTGTGGATTTATCAATTACAAGGCAATTAATAAATACTTGTGTAAGGTTTAGGTAATGAGGTTAGGTTGCGAAATGAGATGCGGGTCACAAGGGGTCGTAAGACACAAATTTGGTGTCTACACTCGGCTTCACCACAGTTGTGAAGTCAAACTCTTGAAACAAGAGCACCCATATAAATATGTGCCCTATAACACGGGCTTATTTACCAAGTACTTCAATGCCATACGATCTGTATAAAACACAAATGGTGTTGCTAACAAGCATCTTGTAGAAACTTGTATAATGCGTAGATCATTGACAAAGCTTCATACTCTGTATTTTTATAATTCCTTTACTGCATGATTCAACTTCCTACTAGCAAAACATATTGGATGATCGATAATACCTTCGCTAGGTTGAGCTAATACAAGTGCCCAATGGCCATACTAGAAGTGTCCACATGCACATGAAATGGATTATCCCATGATGGAAAGCACGAGAATGGGCGCGGTAATAAGTCTCTCTTTTAATATCTCAAATGTGCACTTTCTTGTGGTTCTCCCCAAAAATGTACCTTTCCCTTCAAAAGAATTATTCCAAGGGTTCAACAATTACCCCTGCATACCCTTTTATGAATTTCTTGTAATATCATTGTTGTTGCACTCACGGCACCCACGGATGCGATCGAGGCTTCTAGGTTGATGTTCGGCATCCAGTGTGATTACACAACATGGAATCCTTTCCCCAAGTGTGGGACTTGTAAAGATGAGAAAGGATCCTCCGAAAAGGCTGGTTCCTATTCCTCTGCATTCGATGCACATGAAAATGTAGAAGTTTTACTCAAAACCTAATCTAACTTGCCAAGGAGACAGAGAGAGGGATGCATAAAAGTAAATCTAAGCTAATCGAGGTGATGCACTTTGAGGAATGAAGAACACCTATCTTGCCAATAAACACAGATCATCCAAATGTGATATAAGATCATGCACAAATAACAAAGCTTGCGGTGAAAGACCAGGAGGATGCAAAATGAACACGAGAGAGGGTTGAGAATCATCCACAAATCATGTATTACTTGCTCCAAAGGTTGATACAATGCACTACGTAATGCCAAGAGGCGAGTCATATTACACTTGCAAATGAGAGGTTCGAACTCCACAAATTTTCTGATAGAAGAAGAAGGGAGGAGCAAAACAGAAAATGTTCGACCTCTTTAAAGAAGCTCCTCCTTACAATATATAAGAAGAATGAGAGAGGAAAAAGAGAGGAAAGTCAAGTCTACCACAACCACTTCTAGATACATTTAATTCATCTCATTATGGCAAAATGGCGGGTCCTAGAAAAATGGTGGACTCTCTAGCAAATGCATACGAACCGCTCGTTGCATTAAATCAGGTTGTTGAATGTTAGTTCATCATCATCACACGTTAGAGCCATTTCTTAACTTCCTCTCTCCATACTAAACCAAAATGCAATATTGACCCCGAGAATCGTGTAGAGAATTTCACCATTTCCAATGATATAAACAACGTCCAAATCCGAGCTCTAGATCAAAAGTTATGGAGGTCTGAAGTTTTTAGGGCACAAAGCAGCCAAAACGGATTTTGAAATCTTTTCCCACGCTGCACGCTGGACGACACGTGTCAAGCAAGCACGATTGGATGCGTAATTCTCTCTCCTTCCATTACCCATGTGTTTTCCTTGACTTTTTGTGATTTTGGAACGTTTTCCGCTTTTCCCCGTGCCCCGCCACTGGGACACGTGGCATGCATTGATTGGAGGACAGGGCGCGGGTCTTCCTTGACTTTTTAGCTTTTTGGCTGAAACTTGGCCAAACTTTCCAAATCCTCCCGAGATCTGTATTCCATGCTCAATAGGACACGTGTCATCTTTTGATTGGCTCGGGTCGGTGCTTGAAACCTCACCCTTTGAATTTTGGAATTTTCTCCTTGTGACACGTGTCGTGATTTGGTTGGTTTGCGATTACTGCCCCGGCTCTTTCGCGTCCTTCACGTACATTTGTCCCGATTGTCCCGATCTTTGTTTGGGAGACAGAATCCTCCGATCTGCCCAAAATGGGCTTCCTTGTCCCTTATCTTCCGATGACACGTGGTGCAATCTGATTGGCTCTCGACTTTTTTATCGGCTATCCGCGCGTCCACGCGTCCCTTTGTCCCATTTGTCCCAGAGCTGCTTGGGACAAAAACTCCCGATCGCCTCGATTCACCGGTTCGCGTCCTCAAGGCCCAAATGTCCCGAACTACTTAGTGTGAAAGTTCTCCATTTCGGCCGATCCGGGCGGTTCGTGTCCCGCGTCTTCTTGTCCCCAATGTCTTAGAAAGCGATTAGTCGATTTTCTTCTCCTTGGCCGAACCGCTTT
This sequence comes from Taxus wallichiana var. yunnanensis, assembly GCA_018340775.1. NCBI lineage: Eukaryota > Viridiplantae > Streptophyta > Pinopsida > Cupressales > Taxaceae > Taxus > Taxus wallichiana. The sequence continues at coordinate 94,327,505 of CM031233.1, read as the reverse complement.
CGCGTCCCGCACGTCCCGATGGCCCGGATGTTCCTTTGCGAAAGTTCTCCTTTCGGCTAAACCGGGCGGTTCGCGCCTTTTGCGTCCCGCGTCCCAAATGTCCCTATGCTTCGCGGGCCGCCTAGAGGCTTTTCGGCCGATCCGCGCCTCGATGTCCCAACTGTCCCAAAGGCGGCACTTGGAGTAGGACTTAGCCAATTTTCGTGATTTTCCTGTTCCAAACTTGTTTTTGCTGCTTTTTCCACTTTTTCCTCGAACTTTCTCTTTCCTTCTTCGACCAAGGGAGTTAGAAAAATCTGAGGGGACCACAGAAACATGATTTTTGCTCTGAATCAATCCGTCTCACTGGGACTTGAAAATTTAATACATGTTATCAAATTTTTACCCGAGGGTGAAAATTGGATAACAATTTGGCGACTCAATGGGTCATCTTCTGTTAGATGACCCGACTTGCTACTGAAGCGATCCATTGGGCATGGAGTCATCAAATATTCTATTTAGAACCCTAACTGACTCATAATGTGCAAGGAGGAAGATGGAATGTCACCTAATGAAAGCAAGGACTGCAAAACATCTCCATGGACAGCAAGTTGTGCCAAAGCACTTAGGGAAAACAAAACTAACCTATAGCAAAACAATGTGCACAAGCACTTGGAGGAAAGAAAATCTAATCTAATATTTACAGAGGTAGTGAAATTCCCTCTAGAAGAAACGCTTGAGATAGATTCCATTGACTGGAATCTGCAGTTCTTCACCATCCAATGAGGCTAATTGGAAAGCATTTTGTTCTTGCACTTTGTGACCATGTATGGGCCACTCCAAATGGCATCAAATTTTGAATGCCTTCCCGGTTTTTCTCTGTCCACATCCCATTTCAACACTAGATCTCTAACTTGAAAAGATCTATCCTTGGCCTTTCTATCAAAGGTCTTCTTGATCAAAGCTTGATCCTTTTCCATTGCTTGGGATGCCTAATTTCTGATCTCTTGCAGCTCCATCAACTCTGCATACCTCACCTCCATGGGCTCAAATTCAAGCAACTCCAGCTGCTTCATGAGTTCCAACATTGGCAACTCAAGTGACATGGGAAAGATTGCCTCTCTTCCATAGACAAGCCTAAATGGGGAGTTACCTATGGATCTTTTGGGAGTGATCCTATCAGCCCATAAGGCTGATTTCAGTTTGGTATGCCAAGACCTCTAATTCTCATCAAGAGTCCTCCTAATGATCCTCAACAAGTTCTTGTTTGTAGACTCGGCTTGGCCATTACCCTGAGGGTAATAGTTCGATGAAGTGCTTAGGTAAATACCATTCTTGACAGCCCACTCAGTCACCTTAGATCCAATGAATGCCAATGCATTATCAGAGATTATTGTAGTAGGTACACCGAATCTGGTTGTTATCCCCTCATAAAAGTCTAAGATGCTAGACTCATTTGCCTCTTTGAGTTACTGCTTCATCCATTTGGTGAAGTAGTCTGTGGCTATCAAAATCCATTTGTGCCCTTGGCTTGAATTGGGATTAATGACTCCAATGAAGTCCAAACCCCATTGCATGAATGGCTGGTCAACTGAGATTGGATGCAATGGAAGGGCAGCAAGTCTCTCTTTTCCTGTGAAGAATGCACAATTCTTACACCTCTTGATCCATGCATAGTAATCACTGAAGATTTTAGGCCAATAATAACCAGCCTTCATGATTTTTAGAGCTATCACTCTTGGTGCAAAATGGCCACCAGCTAGTCCACCATGAAACTCTTCCAACACCCTTTGAATCGACTTTGTGCTAATGCATCTCAGCAGCACTCCATTCACATCTTTCTTGAACAAAACTCCATCAACAATGGCATACGGAACAGCCTGCAACCTGAAGTGTCTCCTTTGGGTCTTGTTCATCTCTGGAGGGCATAGGCCTATGCCTAGGAAGTGCATAATACCTTGGGTCCAGCAAGGAGTGGGGAAAGCATTGTCTTCTTCTTGATTGCCACTTGGCTCATGGCTGTCCAGATCACAAAACAACCTCTTCTTCGTTGCATACTTCCTTTTGCTTCCCCAAAACTAGTTGCTCACACAGCCCTTTCCCTCTTACCAGCTTGGTGATCTTGATATCAATGTCATATTCCATGACACGGGTGATCCAACCTGCCCTTTTCTCATTCAAATCCTTGTCGAGGAGGAAGTCCTTAACTCCGATATGTGAGACCAAAGCAACTGGACCTTGTTGTTTGAGATTAAATGCTTGAATTTCTTCAAGCTTCGATTCTTTAAGCACATGCTTCTCAATAAAAGAGTACCTCACCTCATAGTCATCTAGACTCTGGCTGAAGAAGGCAACCGGCTGCTCATCATTATCTTTGTTCTGACTATACTAGAATGGCGAAATAGTGTCATCACCTCCAAATGCATAGAGGATGAAATCCTTGGAGAAGTCTCAGGTTGATGAGAGTTGGTGCCTGAGAGATAGCTTCTTTGATTGCTTCAAAACTCTCCTTGCCTTCTGCTATCCACTTAAAAGCCATGCTCTTCTTTAACATTTTGGTGATGGGCTTGACAAGGGCTGCAAAATCTGGGACAAACCTGCGGACAAAATTGATCCTTCCCAAGAAGCTTTGAAGAGCCTTCTTGTGACTTGGCAATGGTAATGCTCTTATGGCTTCAACCCTCTCTGGATCAATTGCCAGTCCCTCTTTCGAGACAATATGGCCAAGGAGCTTTCCTTCATGTGCAAGAAAGATGCACTTCTTGGGATTCAAAGACACTCCGAACTTTCTACACCTCTGAAACACTTGCCGAGGTGAAAGAGGTGATCCACTGCATTTTTGGAGAATACAGTGATGTCATCAAGATATATCAAAACTATTTTGTTGATCAACCCCTTGAATTCCATATCCATTGCCCTTTGGAAAGTGGCCCAACATTTGATAGCCCAAATGGCATCTTCTTGTAGGCATAGGTCCCCCATTTGGTGGTGAAAGCTGTCTTGAACTGGTCATCTTCTTTCACCATCACCTGATTATACCCTGAGTAGCCATCTAGGAGAGAGAATCTCTCTGAACCGGATACTACTTGCAATATTTGTTCCATTGAAGGAAGCGGGTAATGATCTTTGAGAGATGCCCTATTGAGGTCTCGGAAGTCGACACACAACCTAATCTCTCCATTCTTCTTTCTGATCGGGACTAAGTTGGCGACCCAAATTGAGTGTTTGATCGGGAATATAATGGTTGCCTCTATTAGCTTATTTAGCTCTTTCTTCATTAGAGGCTCAATGTGAGGGTTAACAGGTCTCTGCTTCTGCCTGATGGGCTTAGCATCTGGATCCAATTCTATGGTATGTTGTGCCAAATTTGGATTGAATCCTCTCAAGTCTTCATAGCTCCAAGCGAAGACATCTGGAAATTCTTGGCAAAGGCCGTATGAAATCTGATTTCTCCTTTCCTCGGTGGCCACTTTACCAATTTGAAGTGTTTTTCCTTTATCAACCGGAATTGGCTCTGAATCTTCTCTCTTGACTTGTATGTTAGCCTTTTCCTTACGGAACTGATCGTTAGGGTTGAAGATAGACTCCAAGCGTTACTAAACCCTTGGGAAGCTTGTTTGTCCACAACTGCACTACTTGATCCCCATCTTGCTTTGCTCTAGCTCCTCTCCGATTTCTAGCCGAGAATTCAGCCTCTTCTTATAAGAAATTGACAATTTGTTGATCATTTTCGAAGACTTGCCAACTTGTATTGTTGTGCTGGCTGCTGGCCTCACAATCACATGGATATGTGGCTATGTTTTTTCCCTTTTGATGTTGTCAAACACATCAAATGTTGCTCCAATCGCTATGCGAGCCTATCTGCGACTTCATTTTTCTTCTTGGGTATGGACACAATGTTGAAAGCTTGAAATCCTCAATGAGGTCCCACACCCTATTCTTGTAGTCCTTGATGGGTCGTTCTTTGTAGCATGTTGTCCCCGACTTGATGGACGATCATCTCACTATCCCCCGAACACCTACAAGTTATTTATGCCTTTTTTCTAGCCTAATGAAGTCCATGAATCAAGGCCTCATATTCAGCTGTGTTGTTTGAACAAGAAAAATGGAAACGAAAAGCTGAATAATATTTGATGCCTTGAGGTGAAACAAGCATAGCTCCTCCTCCTGCACCTTGTCTACTCCTTGACCCATCAAAGAACAATTTCCATACTTCATTCTTGTCTTTGTGATCCGGCTTGGTGATGCTGGGGAGAGGTTGATTCTCTTCATGTAAACAATAAACCCCTAGCTCAGATTCTTCTACTTCTTGATAAGGATCAAAAGCATGCACCTTGCTTGCCCATTCATCAAGAGTCAAATCTGGGATACTTCCAACCTTGGTGTCAGCCTCATCAGTGCTAGGGTGATCTTCTTGATCAAATCTTTGAGCGGTTGGTATTGATTTGGCTTGGAGTGTAAGGCTCAATGTGAAAGTTTGCAATAGGTTCGGACCTGATTGTGGCTTTGGTTCCATACCTTGTTCTGAATAGCATGTGTGACCAATCGGTGAGACAAATACCCCCAATCTTGGTCATGAAGTCCCTTGACAAGCACAATGCAAAGAGTGGTGGCGGGTCTATGATCGACACATCTTGTAAAACAACAACATTTGGACAGGCATGCAAGGTAAGACTCAAATTTCTAATCACTCCAATGTTGCTATTTTACTGTTCCATCTAGCTGCACTACTCCTTTGGATGTTATTTCATCTTTGTAGCCCTAGCCGATCAGCTATCTGTTTGGGCATTCTTGAGCTACTTGCCCCGAGTCTATCATGCAATTGTGTACTAGCTGATTTCCAATTATTAATGAAACATAGAAAGGAGGGGGCTTCAACGTTTTACCTTGTTGTCCTCCATGATTTCCCTCAGGCTAGGCAGCATTTGTAAGCACTTTGTCTTGCATCTGAACCTGCTGATTCGAAGTTGGCCAATCCTTCATGGCACTTTGCGCAGATCTCTTTAACCGGGATAGATAGGGATTCCCACATTGATATATTGACGTTAGTATTCTTCATCTATTCAATGATACTTGAACGGTGATGAAGGATTTCTCTGCTGCCCTCGGTTTGCACATTTACTCCTTGCACGTGGGCAGCAACAACTAGCATTTGAGTTGGCCTAGGGGCTGCTCTTGGCTGCCCTTGTGCATTTGAAACTGGACTTTGCTTGCCAATCATTTGTGGAGCAGTGGAAGGTTGTGGATTGGCTGGGGCTAATGGCTGTTCTTCACCCAAGTTTCTCCTTTTTGATCTTGTGTTGCTACTGACACACTTGAGAAACCGCCGATTCATGCCATAGAAATCTTACGCTGCCGCTTCACCAATGTGGTGTCATTTGGGGCTGATTGCTGTTGGAATGTTTCTTGTTGTTGATTGTTTCCTTGATCCCTCCCCCTCCACGCCGGTAGTTGTCACCATCAACGCTTGATTGAGAGCACCATTAAAGCACATGGATTGGTTATGAGGCTCATTGCATGGAAAGCACCAATCATATTCTGAGTAATGTTGTTACGTGTTGGCACTAATGCCTTAGAAGCAGATATGGCATTTGGATTATAGGGCGGAAAGGTCTATTAGTGGGAGGCCTTATTTGATTCACATTTGCAGCTGGATTAGGTGGTATTTGTGGTTGGTATGGCTGCCTATTAGGCTGAGCTTGGGGTTGATAAGAAGGTCTCAAACCTTGGGCTGTTGCCTTTTGAGAGCAACTAGCTTATTGCCTAGGTTACTGCAATTGCTTCATGACCTCTTGAAGCTCATTTGGGGCACTTGGAGATGAAGTGGAAGCTTCATTTGAACTCGATTTCTAGGAGTGGGAACAGAGCCAAAGTGGGTGCTTGACTAGTGCTTGGATTTTCTAAGTTTGGATACAAGGGCATGGGAGGCCTAGGAGCCGGTTTACCAACTTGAATAAGGCAGGTTTTCAGCCCTAATGGCAATGCTATAAGCCGAGGGATAGTTATGCCTCCCATGGACTGAATCAACATAGAAATATCAGAATTTAAAGCTTTGAGATATGATATAGAAAAACACCTTCTTGTTGGCACGACCGCCACAGAATCCTCTCCCAAGTCTTTTGGAATCTGAAGTTGAAATTGGTTAGCTGCTCATTGGGAGCTCTCTTGATGGTTGTCACTGCTCCAAAGAGACAAGTTGTCTCCCTTCTCTCCAAATTGCTCATGAAGTGCTATACACAAATGATTCCAATTTGTGATAGAACCACTCAAGGCTTCTAAACCATTGTAATGCTTTACCCTTGAAGGAAGATGCCAAGAACTTAACAAATACCACTTGCATTTCATTGATTTCATGGATTGCACAAAGGTTAGAAATATATTTAACATGATCACACAGAGTAGTCTGATTTTCTCTAGTGAAGTAGGGAATGTTCTTCAAGGCTGCAATAGGAATGGATGTTGTGCATTGAGAGCAAGTGGGCTGCTTCTGTGAAGTTGACGTAGGGGTTGTTCTCGAGCCATTCGATTGGTATTAAAACCCTTGTTAACCGAATGAAAGGTCTACTAGGTGGAGGAGTTGAGAGAGTTCTGTTTGGTGGAGATGGAGACCTTTTAATCCTTCTTCCTCTTTGCCTTCTTCTTGGAGATAACTGTAGGTATTCAAACAACACTTCTTCTTCTCCAACTCTTGACCTTGTGGTGATTCTTCTCATGAGTTTTCAGGCCTGCATTGCTGAAACCAATTGATTCTTCCCTTTGGAGTCGCCAAATATGCAAATAATAGCTCTTTTCAAGTAAGAAAACTGCAGCAGATGCATATCAACTTTGCTGCAATAAAAATGAGACCTCTAGTGTCCCACCGGGCGTGCCAAAACTGTTGTTGCAAACTCACAACACCCCTGGATGCAGATCAGGCTTCTAGGTTGATGTTCAGGCATCCAGTGTGATTGCACAACATGGAATCCTTTCTCCAAGTGTGGGACTTGTAAATATGAGAAAGGATTCTCCAGAGAAGGCTGGTTCCTATTCCTCTGTTCAGATGCACATGAAAAATGCAGAGGTTTTACTCAAAACCTAATCTAACTTGCCAAGGAGACAGAGAGAGAGGGATGCATAAAAATAAACCTAAGCTAATAGAGGTGATGCACCGAGGAATGAAGAACACCTGTCTTGCTAATAAACACAGATCATTCAAATGTGATATAAGATCATGCACAAATAACAAAGCTTGCGTGAAAGACCGGGAGGATGCAAAATGAACACGAGAGAGGTTGAGAATCATCCACAGTCATGTATTACTTGCTCCAAAGGTTGATATAATGCACTACTGAGAATGCCAAGAGGTAGAGTCATATTACATTTGCAAATGAGAGGTTCGAACTCCATAAATTCACACGATAGAAGAAGAAGGGAGGAGCAAAATAGAAAATGTTCGACCTCTTTAAAGAAGCTCCTCCTTACAATATATAAGAAGAATGAGAGAGGAAAAAAAGAGGAAACTTGAGTCTACCACAACCACTTCTGGATACATTTAATTCATCTCATTATGGCAGAATGGTGGGTCCTAGAAAAATAGGTGAGATGCTGTGAGCAGAAATGGCGAACCGCATTTGCATTAAATCTGGTTGTTGAACGCCGATTTCTTCTCATCATCACACGTCGAGCTGTTTCTTAACTTCCTCTCTCCATACTGAACCAAAATGCAATATTGACCTTGGAAACGTGTAGAGCATTTCACCAGCTTTCCAATGATATAAAGAACGTGCAAATCTGAGCTCTGGATCGAAAGTTATGGAGGTCTGAAGTTTTAGGGCACGAAACAGGCCAAAACGGATTTTGAAATCTTTTCCCATGCTTTGCCACCATGACGACACGTGTCAAGCGCTGATTGGATGTGTAATTCTCTCTCCTTCCATTACCCACGGGTTTTCCTTGAGTTTTTGTGATTTTGGAACGTTTTCCACTTTTCCCCGTGCCCCCACTTGACACGTGGCATGCATTGATTGGAGGACGGGCGCGGGGTCTTCCTTGACTTTTTAGCTTTTTGGCTGAAACTTGGCCAAAATTTCCAAATCCTCCCCGAGCTCCGCATTCCATGCTCAATAGGACACGTGTCGTCTTTTGATTGGCTCGGTCGGTGCTTGAAACCTCGCCCTTTGACTTTTGGACTTTTCTCCTTGTGACACGTGTCATGATTTGGGTTATCCGCGGGTCTGCCGGCTCTTTCGCATCCTTCACGTACATTTGTCCCGGATGTCCCGGTGTTGTTTGAGACAGAATCCTCCGATCTGCCCGAAATGGGCTTCCTTGTCCCTTATCTTCCGATGACACGTGGTGCAATCGATTGGCTCTCGCTTTTTGGCTATCCGCGTCCCACGTGTCCCTTTGTCCCATTTGTCCCAGGCTGCTTGGGACAAAACCCCGATTCGCCCGATTCGGCCATTCGCGTCCTCAAGGCCCAAATGTCCCGAATTGCTTAGTGCGAAAGTTCTCCATTTCGGCCGATCTAGGCGGTTCGCGTCCTTCGCGTCTTCTTGTCCCCAATGTCTTAGAAGCGGTTAGTCGATTTTCTTCTCCTTGGCCGAACCCACTTTCGCGTCCCGCGCGTCCCCGGCGGCTTGACCGATGTTCCTTTGCGAAAGTTCTCCTTTCGGTGAACCGGGCGGTTCGCGCCTTTCGCGTCCTCGCGTCTCTTTATGCTTCGCGGGCCGCTGGAGGATTTTCAGCCGATCCGCGCCTCGATGTCCCAACTATCCCAAAGGCGGCTGGAGTAGGACTTAGCCAATTTTCATGATTTTTCTGTTCCAAGCTTGTTTTTGCTACTTTTTCCACTTTTTCCTCTTTTTCCTCGAACTTGCTCTTTCCTTCTTCGGCCAGGGAGTTAGAAAAAATAGGGGGACCACGGAAACATGATTCTTGCTCTGAATCAATCCGTCTTCCAGGACTTGAAAATTTAATACATGTTATCAAATTTTTACCCTGGGGTGAAAATTGGATAAAAATCATGTATGACCTAAAATCTATGTACCTCACTTTGACCGGTAGGTACTTCCCGGGCCTAAAATATGACTGAACCTTGGTCGGATCAACTAGAAAACCTTCCTTGCAGATTATATGTCCTAATAGTATCCCAAAAGGCATAGTAAATATGCACTTCTTGATATTCAAAGAGATACTCAATTGTTTACGTTGTTTAAACATTAAGTGTAGATTGTTATAATGATATTTCATAAGCCCATATCTTTCCAATCATCTAGATAAGCTTGTAAGAAGTTATGAATAAAATCTTTGAATGCACTGAACAACTATGTGTGAAAATACAATAGGCACATTTTTCAATCCAAAGGGCATCACATTATAGACAAAGCTTCCCCATTCAGTAGTAAATGTTGTCTTTTCTTGATCTTCTGAGACATCTCGAACTTAATGATACCCAAAAAATCATGCAGTGAAAGAATATATTTCACACCCACAACTCATTCTAGTATTTCCTCGGTGAATGGTGTAGGAAAGTATCTATGACACATGCAACATTTAGCTCCTTGTAGTCCACACATATCCTAATCCATATGTCCTTCTTGATACTGATCACCATAGGGATAATCCATTCTGACTCATCAAGGGGCTTGATAATTCCAAATTTCAACATTTTATCAATTTCTTCCTTTACCTTTTCACACAAATTAGGATTCATTTTATAAGGCCTCTTTCTAACCGGCCGTGCACCATCCTTAAGTTTGATCTTCACTTCCCCTAGTGATTCATGTATGCCTTTAAGTTCATGATATCCTCTAGGGAATAAGTTTTGATAATCCCTGAGTAACTCAATGATCTTTGCTACCTCCGAGTCTGACCAATAATTTCCAATTATGGCCTCCTTAGGCTTTGAATCCGAACCTATATTCACCTTATTTGTCTTTATGGGTTCATTGTAGGCAAGCGTATCCTTTCTGTATGCACTATCCATGACCTCACATACCCCATGTGAATGTTCAATATCCAGTTCTCAACTTCCTCCTCATCCACAATGTAGACCATCTTTCCTTTCTCTTTCTCAAGGCAAGCACGTTTAAGTAATCTGGAGTCCATTTATTATTCCTTTTCAAAACATGCCTTTGACTCTACCTTGCCGTATAATTCCCGAATATGCTCTTATGCTTTTGCACTATCTCCCATAGTTAAGCACTTGACATATTTTAATGCCTCTACTATAGGAGGTTGAGTCGAGAAGTAGTCAAATGTCTGGATCATACCCACAACCAACTCTTCGCAGTTCTCGGTTTCTCTATGTAGTTACGCATATACATACCAAGTGCATGTGCATCCTTGTAGCGTGGAATACAATCTATGCACCTAGAGAAAGGTGGTAACGCTTCTGTCCTCATTGTCTAGAGTCTATCACACTTCTTAACATGATGTTGAATAGGTTGATCACCATGATAAGTGAAAATTTGCATAGGTGCATTGTTCCTTATAAACCTGGTAGACAAAGCTATTCCAATCTCTTCCTAGTTTATAAGAGTGTCTCTGTGGACTATCCACTAGCGTACTTTTACCATCTGCGCGTGTATATATAACACATCCCTCCTTGCAACTAGATCTACCCACTTTGCATTTTCCATGGCCTTCAAAAAGGTAGAAATATCTTATGTCCCCTGTATACCAAGATAATGTGCTACCTATCTTTCGAATTGAGAAAGATCTATTCTTGCACACAACCATGCTTTTCACCTCACGCCCTACCAATTTAAATGTACCATGAGCCCAATTGTCACAAGAAATACTCATAGTATCACTAATGGAATGATAATCCTCCCACTGTAAAATGCCTTAATTTGATGGCTCATTGAACTATGGGTCTGAATAGCACGTACATAGACTTTGTTCAAATCCTCCTCACTTAGAGGCTCAACATATGACGTAAAATTCAAAATTTTCAAGGGTATCACAACCATTTCCTCCTTGTTTTCAAAGCTGATATATCCCTTATTGAATCTCAAGTCAACATTATTTGCATAACACCAAGGGCATCTAAGAAAGGCTTGAAAAGTGTTTGCTTCGTAAGTGCTAACACCTCAAAATCCCCAGTGAACTCGGCCCCTTGTATAGTTATAGATGCATCTTTCAACACTCCTATGGGAGTGGCCTTAGTCTAGTTTTCCATGAACATCACATTAAATGATGGCTGCAATGAAGGCCTCCCCATTTATACCCATTCATATAATGTCAATACATTTACTTCCATTCCCTGTATCGATCAATATGTTACTCAACAACCATCCATCCACAATAGCATTCAAAGTAATTTCTTTGTCATAGTCAATGCTATCGGGGGAAGATTTACATGAAGAATTTGTTGTTTGGTCTCAATAATTACACGTGGAGTGTTCCCTTTCAACCAATTTCCCAATAGTGGAATAATGTTCTCCCCAAACATGACATCTTACACACCTCCCGTAGATCATTAATATCATTTTGAACTATCTCCGATAATTTATTTTGCTCCTTTAGGCACTATATCTTGCCTTGAAGATTCTTTAGTACTTCCATGGTATCCTAGTAAACTTTCTTCGATGAGCATGATCTTGGTACCTCGCATGTAAAACCTCCTCCTTGGTAATTGTAGGCTTCTAGTGAAATTCCTCTCATGTGCGTGTAGCTTCAACGCTGTAGTGATCTTTACTATCAATGCCTCAGGTCCTTCTATTATCTTGGGCATCCATTGGTCTTCTACCATGTGCTTTGGTTCTAACCATCCTGACACCTTTGTTTTCTTGCTTATGCTGCTTTCTCAAATGCTCATATAATTCTAGGCACTCTTCATAGCTATGGTTCTTCTTGTAGAAATAACATGCATTATTCTGAGGACATTTGCATCTGTAGTGGTCAAGAGATCCACACATATAACATGTTCCACAAGGAAACTCTATTCTTCCTCCACCTTAGCTTCGTCCTCCATATCCACCATGATATCCACATCCCCTTCCATGACCCCCTTTAAAATGTCCCTCATTCCTATCATAGCACATTTGATTATGATCCCGATCCTAGTGCTCATTCCTAACCTTAGAATTATCTGTTATACTTGTCTGTCATACTCCAATGTCTATGACATCTTGGATTTGACTAATCAACCAATAATCCTCGTATCATGGGTTGTGGACCTACAAATCTTACAAAATCAAGATAAATTCTTCCTTATCATGCATTATAACAAAGGAAAGTGGCTAGCATCATGATTCAAATCAAAAATTTCACATTCCAACAGTAATGAGCATATAGATCTATAAGGATAACTCTCCTTGGTGTGACCTTCAACTTCACAATTTGTACACCAAATTCCTAAGCACATTTCATGGGTTGAATTTTATGAAATATTTTCTAACTACTTAGCCATAGTTGTGATTTGTGCCTCTAGGAATGGACTGAATCCAATGTTAATGCTCCCAAATGCCTCGATGCAAATCTACTTCTAGTGCTTCGTGTAGATCTCTATATGTCTTATGTGACAACACCCTCCTAAAAGGTGTAATCAATCCTCCAATGAACCATTATGCATGTTTGCTAGCGTGGATATCATAAGACAACTTAGATATAAGTGTCGTAAAATGAGCATCATACTCATGTACACTCTCAATAGTGCCTTGCTTGATATCTTTGAGAACACTTATAATCTTCTACTCAAACTCAGGGATATGGAATTCTTTCAAGAAATCATCCCTCAGTGCTGCATAATCCACGCAAGTTTGATTAGGGTCAAACTTCCTATAATAGCTCTGCACATGCCCCTATAATGTAGTAGCAAATTGACTTGCCTTGCCTTCACTCGTAGCTATGATTCCTTTAGCGCGCCACAATATTTCACACATATGCACATGTTCGGTAGCATCCTCTATACCTCTATACTTTGAGAGATGAAGAGACATCTCCATATAGATATTCGGTGATTCTTTATGGACCTTAACCACCTGACCTAACCTCCTATGTTCCCTCTGCCTCCAGAACCACTAGATCCACGAACTAGAACCACATATACCTCCTAATCTGCCAACTATAGTTAGAATAGGGCTGTATATGTACTCCCATGTGTTCTAAAGAAAGTAGTACTATATAAAACCCCTACGGTCTGTGAGGCAGTTCCACTTCCAAAGTTGAGTCTAATGATTCTATGCATTTATATTTCATGTAGATGACACGCCCAAGAATGCTCCTCCAAATGACATTGAAGTCATCTATCCTGCCATTGATGTACTTGATCCTTGACTTACTCCCGGTTTCCTACTTCCTAAGTTAGTTTGTTGGTTACTTGTTGTACTAGATACTAAAAACCAAGCACAGAGTCTAGGTCACCAGGTGGATTAAGATGTATTCCTATGGCCCAAGTAGTCTCTTCCGACACACTTTCATGTGAGGCCGAGATATATCTCTATCATTCTTTCCAAGATGGGGGATTTCTTGATGCTCTAGGTCCATGTCTTCTATGTGAGCCATAAAACCTTCACGAGCCAACTCTCTCCTCAACACCATACTTTCTACAACGGAATGCTGCTTCTCTATTTCCCTTTCGTGCTCTTCATTATACTTAAGACACATTTCCTCTCTTTGATTTTATGCTACTAGGTCCACCATCTTAATACCAAACCTATTCCTGCCTTCGCACCTGGTGAAATTTAGCTAGCCATTGGTTTACTTTCCAAGTTCAAAGTTACCATTAAGATCTTGATCGCTAGTGAAATACCTTGCAAATATGTTCCTCTTTGATACATCAAAAACTAGAATTCAGCTACCTCTGGGCATGAGTATGTCAAAATTGAGTATTCTAGAATATAACTATTTAGAACATCACAAAACCACATGTCCACCGTGCAAGTCCGGATCGGATCAACATCATAAAGGGCCTGAAATTATTCTCATGTCCAGACAAGTGCGCGATACCTCGAATTCTCGATGAGATGCATAAGCGATAAGCCACTTGTATAGTTCTACTAGAAAGATATCGAAAAATATCTCATATAAATGTCATACATGTTATGTTCTACCCAAGTGCGTGCGTTAAACTTAGATCCACTACTAAACCGACGTGCATACTCTTCCTCCAGATCATGTATCCATTCCTCAATACTTGCTAGAGTTAACCGATACGTATTCATCGCAAACCATCCCGAAAACAACTAAAAAGAGGTCCCTAAACGATCGAACCAATGATGCAACCAAGAGTTTGTAAGATAACACCCTAGTCGCGCTGGCACATCACTCATTCTAGGCTGAGTGCTCACCCGAAGTGTGTAAAGGTACCAAGTCCCTCTTTAGGGTTGTTGTAACAAGATGTTAACATGATGAAGATAGAAACATATAGATTCATAACTAATCCATCATTCTATAGTGCATGCTACCCACATATCTACGAAATAACAAGCTTAAACAGTAATCATCATTGAGTTAATAACATGCACTACTCAATTACATAAAATGACACTTAGATTCAGCCAATATCTTCCATCTATTAATAAATATAGAAGCTCCTTACAATACTATCAATTTATATCAAGGCGCATATGGATCTGTTACACACCTATTCAAAATCATACATACATATCTATATCTCTCTCTTTCACTTTTCATCTAATCATCATATAAATAGGGTGGGGACTTTCCCTTCACCACTTAACTACTCCAAATAGGTCGCATGCTATTATTAGCCACACGTCATTTACAATTATAGCCACACATGCAAGTGCACTATCTATAGTCCTCTTATAGATAACTGAAGTGTCCATTCTATTCTTAGCTTGTCTCCATGCATAGACACTTTGAACCACTCTTCTAAATATAGACAATGCATGGCGCGCGTCTCTCTGCTTCGTTGATGTGTTCTGCATGCCATCTTCCAAAAATACATCCTCATACCCAAAATTGGCTAAGTCCTGAAATATGACTTGCCTTCCACTCACAGGTCCTTCTTGTCCTTCCACGCCTTCGATCTTGGCCTTCTATCCCACACAAATTCCTTGTGTGATATTTGCCAAGTATTCCTTGATCAACAATTAAGTGTTTGTTGTTGGTGGTTGTGATTAAAAACTAAGTTTTCCCTCTTTCTCTTCTCCCTCTCTCATTGATTCATCTATAAATAGAATAACTTGGCTCATTGTAAATGGTTGGACATTTTCGATCTTATAACATTTGCCAATATTTATCCATGTTTGTATTTTGAGTTGCAGACCTCTAGATCTCTCTTGCATGTGGATATCGGCCTAATGTACCATTGTAAAATATTGTGCATATTTAGAAGTAATAAAAGCATTATTTTTTGTTATCCTCTTCCTTAAAATGTTTTATATTCTTCTTTCTTTCCTCCCTTTTGCATTGTGTGCTTGTTGTGTCATTTTAAATCCCTTGCAGCTCCATTTCTTATTGTGTTTTATGGAATCAATCATGTGAATACATTCTAGTTTGTGCTACACATACCTATCCTTCCTTGACACCTTCCATTTTTATTTCTTTCAAAACATATAGTGTTCATCCAACTTTCATTGGTGCTATCATCTTCTTTAGTTTAGTTTTCCATTTTCATGTTATCCTTTTATCCTTGGTCTCTTGGCATTGTTAGCTTAGGTTTTCCTTTCAACATTAGGAGTAGTAGTAACAATAAAATTAAGTAGAGGAACTGGAATTATTCGAAGGTTTGTCTCAAGTGCGCAAGGTCCCACAACTTGGAGATAGTCCCATTGTTGACTCAATGACTCAGTTCTTTTAGATCGAGACATAGGTGCAAGTTTGAGGAACCAATAGTTTTTGGCATGCTTGGTGGGATCAACATTGAAATATTAACTTTCAACATTACTAAGTTTGGGGTGTGATTTAGTGATTTCCAACCTTTGGAGGCTTGTTTCAACACATCTGGTGACTCCCAACACTTCCATATCTACTAATTTCAGTAATTAAGTACCTTCCTAAGAAGAGTCCATACAAGAAAAAACACAACAACTGAAGCATCTTTTGAGTACCTCTAGCTATCTCTAAGGTGAGTACATAACATAACACCCATGCATGCATATCCATCTCTAGTGTACCACTCACATTCCACTCCACCTCACAGCAAACCTGCACACCCTACCATGGGGATCCAACCACCTCCTCCTTCAAGGATTTTTTTTGAAGTTCATTGGTGGGAGCCCTCTCAATATCAATGCACAACATGATATGCCAACAGCCATACTCAAGAGAATCCTATACTTCACTGGTGAGAATCAAGTCACCCTTGTTGAGCATATCTAGGATGTTGCAAATGTGTGCTCTATCTATCTGATAATGTATGATGATGTAGTAGTCAGGATACTTGTAGCCTCATTAAAAGGAAAAGCACTCCAATGGTACATAGGTTTGAGACCTACATCTATTGCCTCTTGGGACAAGCTTGGTACAAATCTATGTAATTATTTTGAAGGAAATTAAGATAACCTAGCTTTAGTGGAGCAACTGACTATAACAAGGAGGGCACGTAATGAGAAAATGACTAATTTTAATATCAGATTCCAAAAAACTTAAGATAGGATCCCTAAAGTGTTAAGGTATACAACCCAACATACTTTCTTATACTATCTAAAGGCTTTGAATAGTGACATCTCAGTAATGATTCAATCCATGGGAGGTATAACCTTTTTACTTGCTTACATTGCAATAAGGGGAAAAAATAGTCTCATTCAGGTGGGAAAGTTATCTCCTAGACTGCCTATGCCCTTATTCCTAGAGATGTCTCCAGCACCCCACCCTTTTGTTGTGCCCATCCTTGAGAAGAGCACGCAACCTATTGCATCCACCTCCTACTCTCCCATGCAGTAGAAAGAATATGAAGAATTGAAGACCCTAATTAGAAACTTGTCAAATAAGGTCATATATTTGGAAAAGAAGCAGGTGCAAGCCTTTAAAATATAATTTTAATTAGGTGCATAACAAAAATAATCAGCCCTGGTGGAATTAGTATGGAAACCAAATATATGGGTAAAACAAACAAAATGATAGATGACATGTTAGCACATATTTTCCCTTACAAGTTGTTCCTCCAACACAACCTCTTCCAACAACTAGCACAAATCAAGCACTTTTCCTATTTCAAAACAATATGGCTCAAGAGTTAGAATGGTGATTTCCTTGCAACATGCCTCATAGCCAATGTCACTATGCAAATGATATGCACATGCATAACTATATGATCTAGAATGATTCTAACTGTGAGCCTTCCATCGTCGCAGCTGAAGCAGAAAATAAAGAAAATTTTATGTTCTTTGGTACCAAGGACATCTCGTGCATCAATCAAGTTATGGAAACTCCCGATAGACCACATGCCAAAGTTTCTAATAATACAAGGTATAAGAAGATAATGATGGACTCAAGCATGTAACCTTCAGCTTCTATCACATAGGCCAATCCTCAAAAGTAAAAGGATGCAGCTAAGGCACCAATTAGTAAAGGCACATAAGTCTATGCACATAAGGTTCCACGCAATGCTCCTCCTAAAGGAATGTGTACCCATCCTTTGGTAGGTCAAGCCTCTATGCAAGCTAAGGCCCATGCCTCTACACTTAAAAAACCAAGAAGAGATGTTGTTGTATTGTGCCCCTTCCATTCAACATTGTGGACTAGATGAAGAAAACAAATGTGAATGTCACAATGTGGAACACCTGTGCCATTCAATCCTAACACGATCTATTTCATGAAGCTCTAGCCCAACTTCCGCATGCATGCAATCTAGTTTTCCAAAATCCACACATGCTACGTCAAATATGTACCAGGTAAAGAAAACAAGTAAGTGAAGTTGTAAAACCCCACCCTTCTATATGTCCTTGATCATAGGTAAAAATCTTGTGCACAATTTTATGATTGACTCAGTGCTAATACTTCTATCATGCCCAAGAAGATCGTTGATGTCCTAGGCCTTAAATAAACCCCTTTGTCTAAGGGAGTCCTATAGCTTGATGGATTAACTATGACTACTTTAGGGATAATCATAATTCTTGAGTTAACCCTCTATGTAAGTCCAAGCCTCACCATAACTCAAGATGTGTCAATCATTGACCTACCTCCTTTGTTTTCTTATGTCCATCAAGAGAATTTACTTCTAAAGTGGGTGGTTACTTGTCCTTCTCGATTGGTCTCATATGTTATTAAGAACAAGGTATAGTGCCCATTTTAATATACAAGATGAGATAATGTTTTCATATCATGTTGAGTCATGATGACCCATATCCTCTCCAAGCTAATTACCTAATTCAAGAAGAGAAAATTCCAGTTTTTGAAGAGCAGCTTTTCCTCCTCTACTTGACTTAATGTTAGATGAGTGGGCGAAAGGCATCAAAAATTTGATCCATATTTTTAACATATCAAATATTTTGAAATTGGACTTGGCACTTATTGCATCCTTGAAGAAGAAGCTTATTGTACCGCTGCACTCAAGAAAAATAAATAAGATTTAGGTCTGTGGAAACTTTATTTTGATGGTTATAGAATTATAAATGGCATGGGCGTAGGTTTTATTCTCATTTATCCTAAGGATGAGAAGTTATTCTTTGTGAACATGTTATAGTTCACATGCTCCAACAATTTAGTAGAATATGAAGCATTGGTGCATGGTCTTCTTATTGCTAAGAAGAAAAGGATTAAGGCATTGTAGATATTTGGGGACATATAATTGGTTATTAAAGAGGTCACCAAAAAATGCATGAAAAATAATAAACTTCTCTAAGATTATAAACATAGAGTTTGGGACCTCCTTGAGGGATTTTATGCTCTAAATCTATAGGTGGTGCTACAAAAATGAATAAAGAAGATGATCAGATGGATGAGCTTGGTTCAAAATTCTCTCCCGTGGAGGATTTTGTCAAAGGAAACATGCATCATGTTAAAATGGTAATCATACCATACATTGTAAACAACAACACTAGCTGGTAGGTTTTAACAGTGACGTGTATATTGTCTGTTTATTCATAATGAGGATGAGTTCTCTTCAAGCATGCAAGCTAACTTGCATGATGGCTATGGTGACCAAGTTATCTAGCTAAAGACAAAAAAGTTTCCAAAGGGATGGTCACCTTAGAGAAAATGTTTAGCCCTGATGATGAGTTCAAGGGTGAAGAAAAGAATATGTGTGTGGTGTAAGAAGAAGCTCCACTCCGATCACTATCGTGCATGCGTGAAGCGAAAGAGTTGTTTCTCGGTAAAAATTACACACATGATGAGAAACATTCTTTCATATCTCCATCAGAAATACATTGATATTTTTTCATGGGAATATGAAAACCTCAAAGGATTTGATCCAAGTGTTTCTTAACACTCCATTGACCTTGATCCTAGCATCAACCCTAGGAAAAAATCAAAGGTTAGTTAATCCATGGATAGAGCCCCTCATGAGGAAATAATTATTCAAACTCTTTGAGGTGAAGATCATTTTACCCATCAAATACTCTACCTAGGTCATGAATCTTGTTCCAGTCCACAAAAAGAACAATGAAATTAGAATTTGTGTTGATTTTAGGATTTGAATAAGGCATCCCTCAAGGATAATTGTCCTTTCCTTCATCCTTTTAGACCATGGCTAGATAACAAATATTTTCTATGTTGGATGGATATTCTGGCTTACATCAGATCCTAATCAAGGAAGAGGATCAATTCAAAATTACGTTTACAACTAAGTGGGGGACATATGAATATCAAAAGATGCCCTTTGGTCTATCAAACATATGCAAAAATTTAGCACGTCATGGACATTTCCTTTAAAGGTACATTAATGAGTTCATCTTGGTTTACCTAGATGACATAAATGTCTTCTCAAAGTAGAGTACGGATCATATGGCGCATCTAGAGAAAATATTTGTGAGGTGCAGAAATTTTGGGGTGTCTCTTAACCCCAAGAAGTGAAATTTTTCTATGGCACAGGGAAAGCTACTAGGCCATGTGGTTTCAAAGGATGGCATTGCAATTGATCCTAAGTGCATTTCAGCCATCCTGCTCTTTCCTTACAGCACACAAGAAATCCTTACAATCATTCATCGGTAAAATCAACATTGTTAGGTGCTTCATTCCTAACTTTACAAGACTGGTTCGGCCCATCACCCTCATGCTCAAAAAGGACACAAAATTCAAGTGGACAAACTAAAGGAAAAGAGAGCTTCAACAAAATTAAGCAAGAAATTTCTTGTGTGCCAACACTCATCAACCCAAATTACTAAAAGGATTTTATCCTTTATGCTTATGGCACTGATGCAGTGTGTTGTTGTTGTCCCAACTCAAGAAAATGAATAAGTAATGGAGTATCCATTGCTTTCTTCAATCAAACACGAAAGGATTATGAGTTGAAATACAATCACATAGAAAAATAGGTTTTTTCCATCATAAATGCACTCAAGAAATTTAAGTGTATGCTTGCCAAAAATCATATCAAGGTGTTAGTTTCTCACTCTGTTATAAGAGAATTCATCATGTGAGAAGAAATAAATTAAAAGAGGGTGTAAAGGGTGACCAAAATCATGGAGTTTGATGTGACTATCAAAGCCACGAATTTGGTACAAGGTAGCATGCTCTCGCAAGCACCTTGCCGAGGAAGCATAGAGTGACTTGAGACTTCATTTTTATTTATGAACATATCCCGCATAGAGCTTGAACATAATATGGATCCTAGTGCACATGATTGGATGAAGGACACGATTACATTCCTTTTTGAGGGTGGATACATTCCCGGTTTAAACAAGGCTAAGAGAATAAATCTAAGGCTGAAATATATTCCACATGTTCTAATCGATGGCCATCTCTTCAAAAAAATCTTGATGGTGTGTTGTTGAGATACATTGATGGCGCATAGCATGAAAAAGTGTTTACAAAATTTCATGATGGATTTTATTGTGGACACTTCTTTTCTAAGAATACAATAATGAATATTATAATGAAAGAATCTTTTGGCCTACCCTATTCATAGACATGCATAGATGGGTTGTGAAATGAAAATAATGCACTTTCGTTGTAGGAAAGAAGAAATTGGAAGGGCTTCCCCTCCAACCAATCAAACTAGATCATCCTTTTTAGATAATGGGGCCTTGAATTCATAGGCATGATCAATCCTCCTTCATGCATTGGCCATAAGTGGGTACTCACAGCTATAGATTACTTCACCAAATGGACAAAGGCTATTGTGATCAAGGAGTCAACCGATTCAGTCATCCTTAAATTTCTCGAAGGCATCATAACAAGGTCTTACATTCCTCTAAAAATAATTCTAGATAATGAAAAATCCTTCCTTGGAATTAAAATAAATGATTGGGATCTTAGTCTTAGCATATATTTGAATAATTCCTCCAATTATTACCCTCAAGGTAATGGCTTGGAAGAATCTACGAATAAGAACCTGATGAGGATCATGAAGCACACAATGAACATTAGCCAAATACATTGGCATACAAAGATATTGCACACACTCTAGGTAGACAGAATCACGGTAAAGAAATAAATAGGTACTTTTCCTTACAAGCTTTTCTATGGTAAGGAAGCTAGTCTCCCCTTATCTCTTGAATTACCATCATTAGAGCTTGCTTAGTAGTTGGAATTTGAGGTTGTGGACCAGAGAGAAATCAGAATGGCAGAGCTAGTTGAACTTGAAGAATTAAGGAAATCTGCCATGATCAATCTAGAACAACATAAAAAATAAACAAATAAGTGGTTTGATAGAAAGGCTAGGCCTCAAGCTTTCGATGTTAGTGACTTTGTCTTAATATGGGATCTTAGATGAGACCCAAACCGAGCACCATTCAAATTTTAATGCACTTTGGAGTGGCCCATATATTATTAGTTCTTACAAAGAGGCTAACTCTTTTGAGTTAATGGATTTTGATGAAGGCGCACTATCAATCCCATTCAATGGGATTTATCTCAAACCCTTCCATTAAGTTTGTTGCATCATTTTGTATATATTAGAATAGTTTCAATTCCTCTAAGTGCATTACATGCACATTGTTTTTTTTTACATAGTTCTTTCCTCCCGTATACTTCTTACATGCGCTATTTTTTTTTTTCTTATAGGTTTCTAGTCATCTTCTTTCCAAGTAGTTTTTAGTAGTTTGCAGGATTCAAAATAGAGTTTAGAAATGTTTGATTAAGAAACTTGAAAGGGGAGTTCTTCAACATTATAGATCAGAATTTCATATACAAGCAAAATCCATGCCCAATGGATGCTCTAGGCTACCAATCTCCTTCATCTAGTATAAATATTCCCTGAAAATCACCAAAAAATTATCCAAAATATCTCTCCTAGTTATTTGGATAACTTACAATTACATTCTAGCTTTGAGGTTCTATATTGTAGGATGCACGCACTTCAATTAATCCTTTGGAATATTCCCTTAGTAGTTGAGATTCATCATACATCCTTGTACTCTCCTCCTTTCCTTCACCTTTTATTTTCATTTTCCTCTTTCTTCCATTTTTCCCTCGTGTGCACTCTTTGTGATTTCATCTTATTCCTAGCAGTTCATTCATGCACCCTATATGCACACTTTACATTTGCTAAGTCCCTGACATTCTCGCGCGCCCCTTTCCTTGTTGTTTCCCATTAATTTCTAATTATTTTTCCCTTGAAATACATTACTTCCTTAGGAATTCCTCCCACATGTGAAACCTTTGTGTGTGCCCTTCCTCTATTTTCCTTATGCACCTTGTTCTTCTTCGCATGTAAGCCCTAGTGCCTTCTTCTACACCATTCTATGCCACATGGAATCTAAAAGAAATTAAGAGTGCTACATGCAACCAATCATAACATGCCAAGTTGGGCACTGAATCCTTACAACAAACCAATGGGTGACACATGGAAGAAACAAAAAATTGGATACAAATTGGTTGACCTTTTCAATACCAAGATGTGCCATGTGTAATTTCATGTTAGAGTAACTTGTAAACTTATGACATCCATAAATCTTGTTGTAGGCCTCGACACATGTGCCTAGTCTCATTTGAAATTTTATAATGTGGGCTACACTCTAGATCATTCAAATTCAAATTTTAGTGGGATTTGGTAGGTGATAAAAAGGAAACATCTTTTTGGGAATTAATGAAAAGATCTAATTACTCCAACCACATGATTTGATATGGATCTTGCCTCATTTCTTATGCTACACGCAAAACATGTCTAGAGAAGTGCATTTTATAGATTTTAGGTGGATTTTCATGCATTCATTGGTTGCTTTATTGGTGGTTGTGATTCAAAATTCAAGTTTTCCCTCCTTCTTCTCCCTCTCTCATCAATTCATCTATAAATATAAGAGCTTGGATCATTGTAAAGTGTTTGAAATTTTGGATCTTCTAGCATTTTCTAAGATTTCTCCATATTTGTATTTTGAGTTGCAGCACCTCTAGATCTGGCTCTTGCATGTGGATGTTGGCCTAATGTGCCATTGTAACAAATTGTGCATCCTTAGAAGTAATAAAAACATTGTTTTGTGGCTATTCTATACCTTAACATGTTTATATTCTTCTTTCTTTCCTCCCTTTTACATTATGTGTTTATTGTGTCATTTTAAATCCCTTGCAGCTCCATTTATTGTTGTGTTTTATGGAATCAATCATGTGAATATGTTCTAGTTTGTGTTATGAATGCCTAGCCTTTTTTTATGCCTTCCCTTTCACTTTTTCTAAGAATAGATAGTGTTCATCCCACTTTCTTTGGTGTTATCACCTTTCTTATTTTATTTTTCCATTTTCATGTTATCCTTCTATCCCTGGTCCCTTAGCATTATTAGCTTAGGTTTTCCCTTCAACCTTAGGAGTAGTACTAATAGTAGAAGTAAGTAGAGGAACCATATTATTCGAAGATCTATCCCAAGTGCACAAGGTCCCACAATTTTGAGATAGTCCCATTATTGACTCAAATAATCGATTCTTTCGGATCCGAGACATGGGTATAAGTTTGAGGAACCAACAAGAGTCATTTTTACTATGGACATAAAATTATGTACTTTAGACACTATTTATCCTGGTATTATACTACTATTTAAAAGGTTCTCAAGAGTATAAAGTTCTAATTAATCCCACCTTTTTCCATCTTTATTTTATATTTTTTTGTCTTTCCCGTCTTTCCATTACTTATCTATCCATTTCGTAACTTCCTCGAGATTCTAGCCCTAATTCCGGGAACCTCACACTATGCTAGGGTGCCCCGGTCCCACTCGGGGTGCCTCGATCTAGGTAAATACCCGTTCACTCCTTTTAGGGTCACTTCTAGCCATTGGTCATCCTTATCTTTTCCTCAGGTTGACATTTTTGGTATTAATTTTGAAATTAAACTTGAGATCCCTATAAATAAAAAACTTGTAAGAACATAATGGGGGTCCTAGGTCTTTGCATCCTATCTACTACATCATTTGCATCCACATAGCTCCATACATCCAAGCTAGGAAGTCTTCATCACACTCATTCTTAGAGGAGGAGGGATTCTATTCACTCTATTCTACTATCTACTTCTTCTATAACTATCATAACTCACTACTTCAAAAGTGTGAATGACACGAGAGAACCTAGGGCATGACATGCACACACTCACTAGAACTAAAACCAAGTCTAAAATGGAATGAAATGCTCAATAATAAGTCCACCAGTTTGGTATGAGATTAGTCGGAACCGGTTTTCTTCTTCATGTGTAGGGCGTCATCCAGTTCATTCATGAATCAAGCGTGACAGATAGAGAGGGTTTCAAATACACTTGCGACACTATCGAACATATTTTCTAAGCATTTATACTATTCAGCACCCAAAATTCAGACTAGGTAACCCCGGGGTGCCCTAATACACTACCAGTGCCTGTGTCACTTGACATTCCCAGATCTACCCTCTACAGGAAATTGAGTGGTCATATTCACAACTAGTTACTAGTTTTAGGTCTACGACAATATGTCATAATTATCTAAGTCCTTTCCCCTTCTTCTCTTGCACATTAGGGTTTCTATTTCACTTAGGATAGTTTATTTCTATTTATTGCATATTACTTTACTTTATTTACTACATTTATACAACATTTTAGTCCTCCTATTTAGATTAACTAGGATTATTATATTCCCATATTACCCTAATTTTAGTTAATAATTTTGGTGAACCCGACGTCTCCTTCTACCCCCTCTTAGAGTTTTTTTATCTCTCCCATCGTGGGTAAATGTCATAAAAATCCTCTTCCTCTATGTATTATACTACTCTTCAATTTGATCATCATGGTCATGATTTTATCAACACATGTACTACTATCAATTTTTATAACCCTTTCCCATATTTTATCCAATTATCATCTTATGGAATGAATCCTCATGATATTCAATATGCTTCCACTTTGAATATCTATGCACTATTAATCTTGCAGCTCTAGCTCAATTGGTCGCAGAAGTCAAGGTTATTCCTCCTATCAATACAAATGACAGAGTAGCCTTCCCTTATCTCTTATTTATCGATCCATGATTCCTTCCCCATCTCAAACACCTGCACAATGACCTAGTTCCTACCATTTGCATGGTTGATAAGGTCCATCCTACTTCACCACATACTCTGTTCTTCCCAATGCTATCATACTCTCCATAACACATACTCCAAAATAGTCAGTTACTTTTCACATTCCTCCTCTTTCTTCCTTTCTTTATGAGATGAAATTCACCGCCATTCTTTGCTAGCTTAGTATAGTATCTTCCCCGCCATTTGATCCTACCACTACTATTGTGCCATACCAAAGACCTTCATTATCCATTTCTCTCCCCTACCTCTCCGCCAACATTCTCCTCCTCCGTACACCCACCTTTCACTTATACTCTCTTCATAAATAATTCTTATTGGGAGAAAATACCACTTGACACATCTTTCACAGCCACTGTATTTTCCCACGATGATCTTCTACACCTTGGGTTTGGATTCAATGATCTCCATACCCCGTTATATGATCCCCATCTGTATCATGGTTCTGTCATTCTCAATGTTTCCTATGGCCCACACATTTTCAATCTAGTAGTTCATATCACACAAACTCCTACAACTTCTCCACTCATTCTTGGCCAATCATGGCTCGATTATATCAGAGGGAAACTTAATGCTAATCACATTGATATCACCTTTCCCATGCCCTTTGGTGACATCCGCATTTACAGCAGTTCATTTCTCTGTTATTCACCTAACTACACTATTTGGTATGCCTTAGGATGTCCATTTCCTCCTTTACAGATGAAAAATATGTCATGGTCATGCATATCTTACGCATTCATGGTTATTTGGATGATCAACCACACACTCTTGCTTATCAAGTATCTCATTTTGTCCAAGATAATTTTGATAACTATCTTGATGATTTCCTCAAGATACCTTCCCTTTCCTCTATCCTCTTTCATTAACATCGATTCATCTCTTATTACAATATTCTCTTGCCCCTAAGATGGTCAATGAGTTGCAATCACATATTCCTTCCCCTACAACAAAATTATATGAAGCTATACACGCACAACAAGTTTAGTGCTGCTAGTCCATGAAGCCACCATCGTGTCTCTACAAGCTACAATTACGCAACTTCAGCATGCTCCTACTCCTCCTATAACTCCTACACCATCCAAATCCCCTATGGGTACCCTTCCCGATCCATCACTTCTACCTTCTCCTTCACCCATTGTCATTCCCTATCATACTAGGCCGCATTACATTTTGGGTCACCTTCTTCATCGAAACTCATTACATTTCCATCTACTCGCTATTATCCTCTTTCGCAATAAAACCATATCCTTGATCATCTATTTTTCACTACCATCACATTCATGGACATCATACTAATTATTTCCACACCTTAGATCGTGTTATCATATATTTCCAATGGCTAGGACTTCTCTCGTTTAACACCCCACCTCCTCCTATTTTACGTCTAGACCCTCGGCTTCTACACCTACAGTTCGTGTTACTGCCTCGCCCTACCCACATACAAGCTCACCACCAACCTATAGTATCATATTCCCTATCTCCCTATACAATTTTCATACCAACATCATCATCTCTCGACCATCCTTCCTATGCATATCAATTTATCCTGATTACACCATCGCCCTCTACTATATCTCTATTGATAGATCATGGCCCTCCATTCACATCACCCCAAGCATCAGTTAAAGGACTTGTGTCCTTTGACCTTCCAAGTTTATTTCTCCTTTCTGATGTACTACCGTGGGGACATATGTGCATACCTACCCTCCCCATCCATTCTCTTGTATAGAATACTTGTAGCATCTAACAACTATTTTCCCTTTTATCTCACTCATTTTAACACCCTCATTACCTGATGACACACTCTTATGATTTGGTTCACACTGGACTATTGCGGGATTACCATTACACTGAACCACACACACCACACATCCTCTATCATAATTTCTATACACATCCCACATCCTACAGCATCTTGCACCTACCTCATCTACTACTCATTTCTACATTGTCTATATCATACATGCTACACTAGTCATCATCCTCTATGAGGCTAGTATCATATTTCATTTATACATTCTATCTCTATTCTAGGTCACATTATCCATAGATATAACAAATTATTTTACATGAATCATCACATATTACATAAAGCTTCTTCTACATACCCTACATGTCCTACACTACATGAGCTACATCACGTACCTATCCATCATCTACATGCTACACTCGATTCCATTACCGATGGGTCTAGTTTTATCATCAATGCATCTTCTATCTACACTTATCATCACACCCATTACATTTTACATCGTATCTACACATCCTATTCACCATTTGGGTCACTCGCACTACATTATTTTACACACTTTGCACTCACTACCATATGACGAACTCTAGTCCCTCATTCCATACTCGAGCGCCAAGGGTTTACTAATCAAATGGACCTTCCCTACATGTGACATGTCACTATACAAAATCTATTGGACTATTTTCCAACACTCTAGGTTATATCATCACCCACACATATCTTCACGTAGTGATATACACCTTAGGTTAAATCACCACTCCCTTCATCCGATTCTCATTATTATCTTACATCCTATCATCACTTATTCTACTATACAATTATATGAAATTCTAGTACATCATCATTTATCCCACTCATCTCTTAGTGGTATACACTTTAGGCTAAATCACCAGCTCCTTCACCTTACTCATCACTTAGTGGTATATTCTTTAGACTAAATAACCACCTCATCCTTATTTATCCCGTAGTGGTATACACTTTATGTTAAATCACCACTCCCTTCATCAAATCCAGTTCTCATCCTACATTATTCTATTACATTATCATTTATCCTACTCTTCATTTAGTTGTATACGCTTTAGGCTAAATCAACACCCTTGCCTCACTCATTACCTAGTGGTATACACTTTAGGATAACTCACCACCTACCATTATCCACTATCTACATTTATACACTTCATACACCCTCATCACCTATCTCGTAGTGAAATACACTATAGGCTAGATCGTCACCTTCTCCTTTCATCCGGTTGTGATATAAACTTAGGGATAAATCATCACTCCCCACACATCCGCTATATAAATATATCCTTCATCACTGATACCTCTCATCCCATAGTGATATATGCTTAGGGATAAATCATCACTCATCTATTCAAAAATTCATGGTATATGTTTACCCTATAAGGTCCATGCACATCATCTCCCCATGTCACATTTCATCACTATCACATACACAAAATCATCACAACACATGTTAAAAAACCAACACTACTCGACCATTTCCTGATGACGCACTCACGTTTATGGTTCATTATTCATTTTTGAGGGGGAAAATGAATCTCACTGCATACAATTACATACACTTAGGGGCACATTGCTCCTATCATTCCATATTATATTCCATTCCATCCATCTAAAACATATTACATGGTCTTGGTATATTTAATTTTTCTTAATAGTGCTTTACATGATCACTTTAATACACTTGTTAGACTTCTTTCTTATTTTTCATTATCATACACACATGCATGTTCACCTATTTGTTTGGTGTGATCACGAGATACAAGACTTTACACGTGGCATGGATGCT
Organism: Taxus wallichiana var. yunnanensis; assembly: GCA_018340775.1. Lineage (NCBI taxonomy): Eukaryota > Viridiplantae > Streptophyta > Pinopsida > Cupressales > Taxaceae > Taxus > Taxus wallichiana. The sequence continues at coordinate 94,298,436 of CM031233.1, read as the reverse complement.
TTCCTTCTACCCCTACTATACCAGTCATTGGGGGCATCCTTCCCTTAATTTATTTATTTGATTGTGAATTTTTGATAGATTAATTATCCTTCCCTTGTCTCTACTTAATTTAATATAAAAATAGAGTTCTCCTAACAATTCTCAAAACTCTCTTACTATCTCTTGCCTTCGCTTTGAATCTCTTATCTCAATTCATGGTATCTATCTTCCAACCTTCTTTCTTTATCTATATTTCCAATTGGTGTATCAAACGTCACATGGAATGACATCCGCTTCAGGGGGTAATCTTCTTTGGGTTTCCACGTTGGTTAGGGGCATCTCTTTATTTGGTGTCTTTTCATAACTATCATTTTTGATAACTACTTTTCTATCTTTAATATTTCTTAATCTATGATCTACCTCTAACTCTTCATCACTTCTTCTCTTCTTATTTTTCCCTTCTTTCCTATATTGGCCCTCTTATCTATCTCTTTCCTCATTCTTCTCTTCTACAATTTCTATCTTTTCCTCATTTTTAATCTATATTTTATTTTTCTTCCTCCTTCTCATCCGCTATCTCTACTTTCTCTCCAAATTCCTCTAACAAATTTCTCATAACATGAACTTCTTCTTCTTCTTATATTCTTCTCTCTCTCTTTAATCATCAATGGGGTACTTTTCTCCTCTTCTTTCCTTATTTATAATTCTAAAAACTTTGTAAATGTTGGTCCTAAACTATCTACTAATTGTTGTAGATCCTTTGCTAATATTTCTTTCCTCGTCATTGATTGCTGAATTGGACTCTCTACAATATATTGTACCACGAGATTTCGTGGGGTAACAAAACCTAACTAGTCTCCGCAAGACGCAGTATTATAGTGAGACTTGAAGTGTCCGCCTCCATTTCTAGGTGAGCCAATTGCTGGCCTCCACTTGATGTGGGTGAATCTTCTATTTTCTCTACCTTCTCTTCTCCTTTCTTAACCTTATTCAACTTCTCCTTTCTTTCTTTCATCTTCTTTTCTCTCTCTTCTCTTTCTAATTTCTGTCTTTCTACCTTTTCTTTTAACTCCTTATTTTATGCGGCTAATCTCTCTCTCTCTCTCTTACATTCCCTTCATTTTAACTATCCCCTAATATTTTTTAATTTTCTTAATCCTTCTGTTCTAATCCTCTAACTTTTCTATCTTTTTTAATCTCATGTCACCTATTTCTGCCACTACAACCAATACCTCATTAATTATGATTATTCATGATTCTTGTATCACCCCTTTTACATCTTCCATCTTGCGGTGCTTGTCCCCTTAAAGGAATTTTTATGCTTCTCTAATTAATCCTTTTTCGATCATTAACACCTTGATTAAGAATGGAACTGATTGAAGAAAACAACCATGGGATCCACTTAAAACTTCTTGTTTCTTATTGTCAAATATTTTCCAACCCTATATTTCCCACATGATTATGAAATAATCTAGTGTAGTCTCATACCAATAGTCAATTTCTCTAGTCCAAGGTTTGTCTAGGTATTTTACTATTGTTAATTTTTCTTACAGTCCACTCAAAAGGTTGTCTTAAGTACATCCATGTCCATTCTATCCTCTTTACATGTGCTAACAAACAAGGCCACAACTAATGAGGAAAATAAGACCAAAATTCTTCTCCGAATTCTCCAATTTTTCTACTTCTACCACTTTATAGGTGATTTTCCGTCTTTTTGATTCCCCTTTCACAAATATGTTGATATGCTTTTACCAAAAAATTCAATTTCTAATAATGCATGTTTCCAATATCCAAGTGGTGAGATATTTCCTGACATCTACTTAACACAAGAAACCTGGGCTCAGACACCAAATGTTGACCTAAAACCCCAACGGACTTGTGAGTTTTAGGCATGGATTGATCAAGGTTAAGGATGTACGTGGGAAATATACCACCACTACACTAAGGATAGAAAATTAAATAACAATATGAAATATAATTTAATGCTGAAACTTCAATCTTTATTCATAAATAAAAATTCATTACATCAATACATATACATATTTTTCATTCTAACTCTCTTTGTCTCAAATATGGCACTCTCACATAAGTCTTTCGTAAGACAGACTTTACATAATACATTTATTACAATAAATATACAAAATAAAATATATTTCAAAGGTCACTTCCTTTTACTCATGCCTCTGTCAGATTCTGACATGGTTTGGCATGATTTATCTTCAATCCATGACATCTTATTAGCTTCTACGACTTTCCCTACTTCTTTGTGGCTAGATTTATTACATCGCGTCTATCACTATCACTTCGTAGCCATGTGCCTAAACTCATACCAAAACTAATGTTTTTGACTCCCATTCTCTTAGAAACAAAGAGACCGAGAATAAAATCTTCATACTCTACCCCAATGTTAGTGCATTAGAATTATAATTTGAAAGTAAAGGGCATGATCTTTCCTTCTAGAGAAGTTAATATCACCCTTGTGCTTGCGCCATACTGAAATTTGGATTCAATATATTAGAGTGTCTAATAGTTAGTGGGGAGAATGGACCCTACGTTATTTTTGTGATTTTTTCTCATACCTCTAAAATTTCTACCATGCATATATCTATGAGATCATCAATCGAAAGAGAGGCTAGACCAAGAATAGTTCTAATTCCTTCCAGTCAAAGGGAGAGTTATAATTTTGTAAGATTTATATGATTTCCATTGTGTTTTTTGTGGACATGGTTTCCACATCCAATCTTATTCTCACTTATTTTTTTTGCTTTGATTATTTTTGGTTCATTGACCTCAAATTTTAGAGCCCACTTTGTGGTCACAAAAAATTCCTTTGAAGGAGATGCTTTTTTTAGTTCGTTTGTGGGGAAATCAAATTAAGAATGAACTTTGGATTTATTCTTGAGGTTTTATAGGTGTATGTCAAAGGGTTTACGATGCCCTTTAACGATGAAGACCTTACCCAAATTGAGGAATCTAATCTCTTGGAATAAAGTGGAAGGAATGGCCTTCATCCTGTGGATCCATGGTATCCCCAAGAGCATATTCTATTTTGTTTATTTATTTATTATGTAGAATTAATTAAAATTGTTTTTGATCTGATGGAAACTATAAGAATTATGCTTCCAATTAAATTATCTTTGAGACTATCATATCCTTGCATTGTATTTCTAGTAAAGGATAAATTGGTCTCCACATATCCTAAATTTTATAAGAAAGAGAAGGGTAATACGCTCATAGCAGCTCCGTCATCAATAATGGATCTCTTAATGAAATTAATATATACCCACACTTGTAAGTATTATGCAGGATCTCCTCTTTGGGATATTTTTACTTCAAAAGGCATCTTAATTATGTCAATCACATACCTAGTGTCCTTATCATTATGTCTGAAGGATGCATTTTGAAGTCAAGATGATTGATTTGAGCCTCGGTTAAGGCATAACATGGATTAGATGACCCAAACCCAATGCATTTAGTAGATCAAAATAGTGCAATCTTTGAAAATTATTCAACAAATATAAGAATGAAATGTGAGAAGGGTATTGTTTAAGTCTCAGTAATCAAGTTATATAATACTACATGTTTTTTTGAATACAGGAGTGCCATCCTATAAAAGGGAGTGATTGGGGAGAGGTTGTGAATCATTCTCTCTTTTAAGTTATCACATTGATTTCGACTCGCTTTCTAACTCAATCAAGACTACAAAATATTTTTCTTGTTTCTTTGGTATAAGTTAGGGGAAATCCGAGAGTTCTAATAAGTTGAGGCTTCATGGTCATGGGTCATAATAGGAATACATTGGTTGAAATTTTAAAGGTGTAGTGTTGGGTCATCAAACATGAACCCATGTCTCAGATCTGGAAGAACCGAGTTGTTTGAGTCAACAATGGGAGTGTGTCCAAGTGTGGGACATTACATGCTTGAGATAGACCTCCATAAAAGGCCGATTCCTGTATCTATTTCTACTACTACTACTAATCCTAATGCAGAAGGGAAAAACTAAAATAACAATGCCAAGGGACCAGGGATAAAAGGATAACATAAAAATGGAAAACTAAACTAAGGAAGGCGATAACACAAGAAAAAGAGGGATAAACACTATCTATTTTGAGTGAAATAGAAGGAAAAAGCACAAGGGAAGGCTAGGCATGCGTAGCACAAACCAAAACACATTTACACCATTGATTTTAAGAAACATAACCAAAAAATGAGTGCGTGGAACTTAAAGTGATACGAAAACACATAATGTAAAGAGAAGGAAAGAAAGAAGAATAGAGACATGTAAAGTTAGATAATAGCCACAAAACAAAGCTACTATTACTCCTAGGTATGCACAACATCGATTCTGATGGAATCGGGGGCCGATATTCACATGCATGAACCAGATTTAGAGGTATGTGACTCAGAATGTAGAGATATAGGATCCTTAGCAAACAATAAAGGATGAAAAATGTCCAACCCTTTATAATGAGCCAAGATCTTACATTTATAGATGAATAATGAGAGAAGGAGAAGAGAAAGAGGAAAAACTCAAATTTGAAACATAGCCATTGACAAAAAGCATTTAATTCCTACAAATCTACTTGAAAATCTATAAAATGTGTTTCCCAATGTATATTTAGCATGTAGGAGAAGGAAGGAGGCAAGATCTATACCAAATCAAATGGTTGGAGCAATCAGATTTGCTCATTAATGTTTTGAAAGAAATTTTCCATCTTATCACCTACCTAATCCCACAAAGTTTTGAATTCGAATGGTCTATCATGTAGCCCATGTCAACAGTTTTCCAAAATGTCTAGGCACACGCAAGGATATGAGTAATGGAGAAAAATTTATGAATGTCAGAAGATCCGTAGTTCAAACTGGGCACACAAGACATGTAGTGCATGTTGATTGAGTGAAAGGTCGGCCAACTGTACATTTTCTTTGTCATCTCTACCACGTGTCACCTAGAGGTTTGTTTCCAAGATTTAGTTCCCTATTGGTGCCCTTTGATTGGTTGCATGTAACACACTTAAATTCTGACACATGCCACATGGCATAGAAGAGTGTAGAAGAAGGCGCAAAGGTAGGCACATAGAAGGAAAATAGAGGGAAGGTGCGCATAAAGGTAATCTATGTGGGATGGAATGGGAGAAATACCTAGGAAGGAATGTATGGAAGAGGTGAAATTATTACAAATTAATTTGCATGACCATGCAAGAGTGCCAGAACTTAGCTAACCTTTTAAGCAAGCCCAAGGTGCATGCTTAGGGTACATGAACTACATGGAAGAAAAATAATACGTAGAAGGTGTGTGCAAGGGGAAATGGAACAAAGAGGAAAATGAAAAGAAAAGGTGTAGGAAAGAAGGAGCACGTGAGGGCGTGTGAGGAATTTACAACCAAAGGAATGTGCCATAGGAGCAAATGAGATGTGCGCAAGAAGATGCAATGTAGATTCTTAGAGCCAGAACATAAGGTAAGTTGTCCAAATAACTAGGGAGTTATTTGGATAACAATTTTGGAAACTTTCGGGGCCATCTCGCTGCTAGATGAAGGATAGCCTAAAGCATCCACTTTGGGCATGTAGTCTGCTATGTAACCATGAAATTCTAATTTGGAACCTTGAAGAACTACTCATGAAGTCACTTTGAAACACATTCTGAACTCTATTGCGAATCCTAGAAAAACTACTAAAAACTAATGGAACATGACAACCATCCTAGAAGCAACAAAAGAATGTGCACAATAAGCACATGGGAGAGAAGAACTATGTATAAAAAAACAACATTTGTATATCAAACTTGGAGGAAGTGAAACTACTCTAATATATATAAAATGATGCAGCAAGCTTAATGGAAGGGTTTGAGATGGATCCCATCACCCAAGATTTGTAACGCACCTCCATCAAGATGATATAACTTAAAAGAGTTAGCCTCCTTCTACGAACTCGATAGTATATGGGCTACTCCTAAGTGCATCAAACTTTGAATGGTGCCCTAGCTTAGCTCTATCATCATCGCATTTTAAGACCAAGTCCCCAACTTTGAAAGCTTAAGGCCTAGCTTTTCTATCAAACCACTTCTTTTTTGATTTTTGGTGTTGTGTTAGCTTGATCACGATAGAGTTTCTTAATTCTTACAGTCCAACTAGCTCTGTCATTCTGATTTATCTTTGGTCTACACCGTTAAATTCAAGCTGCTTGCTAGGAAAATGACAATGAATTCAACTCAAGTATCAAAGGAAGTGTAGCCTCTTTTCCATAGACAAGCTTATAAGGAAAAGTTGCTATTGCCTTTTTCATTGTGATTTTGTCTACCTAGAGTGTGTATGAGACATTTTTATGCCACTATCTTTGGTTGATATTCATTGTGTGCTTCATGGTGTTGATCGGTTCTTGTTTCTTGATTCTTCCAAACCATTTCCCTGAGGATAGTATTTGGAAGAAGTATTCAAATATATTCCAAGGCTTAGTACCCAATCAATGATTTTGGTACCAAGGAAGGCCTTTAAATTATCAGAGATAATGGTTTGAGGAATGCCAAACCTTGTTACAATTCCCTCGAGATATTCCAAGATGACCGAAACAGTTGATTCCTTGAGCAAAACATCTTCAGTCCATTTTGTGAAGTAGTCCATAGTTGTTAGCACCCATTTGTGGCTAGCGCTTGAAAGAGGATTGATCATACTTATGAAGTTAACACCCCATTGCATAAAAGGATGATCCTCTTAGATTGGTCGAAGGGGAAACAATACCAATCTCTTCTTACTCGTAAAGAAAGCACATTCTCTACATTTTAAGACCCACTTGTGCACATCCACGAATAGGGTAGGCCACAAGAATCAAGACATTGTGATCTTCATTTTTGTAGTCTTGGTAGAGAAGTGTCCACCAGAGAATCCATTGTGAAATTTTGCTAACACTTTTTTAGTTTGCGCACCATCAATACATCTTAACAACAAGCCATCAAGATTCTTCTTGAAGATAAGACCATCAATCATCACATATGGAATAGATTGTAACCTCAGATGTCTCCTATTTTATTTATTTAGACAAGGAGGGTACGCTCCCTTGAAAAGGAATGTTATCATGTCCTTCATCCAGATGCATGTGCCAGATTTGCATTCTATTTAGGTTTTGTGCGTGGGAGATATTCATCTAGAAATAATTAATTATGAGGTTCATCCTGCACCTCCTCAACAATATGCTTATAGAATATGCTTCCTTTGACCAGCTTGGTAGCTTTTATAGTCACATCATACTCAAAGATTTTGATTATTCATCATGCTCTCTTTTTGCTAATTTCTTCTCCCATGATGAAGTCTCTCACACTTGCATGTGAAACTGAAACCTTGATGTGGTTTTTGGCGAGCATAATTTTGAAATTATTGAGTGCACACATGATGGCATAGACTTGATTCTCTATGTGACTGTATCTTAATTCAAAATCCTTTAGCATCTGACTAAATAAATCCATTGGTTGTTCCATCCCTTGTTCATTTTCTTGTGTCAGGACACCAACAATACTTGCATCAATGCCATAAGCATAAAGGATGAAATCCTTTGAGTAATCCAAGTTGATTAGTGTTGGTGTGCAAGAAATTTATTGGTTGATATTGTTAAAGATATCCTTTCCTTCTGCTATCCACCTGAAATTTGTATCCTTCTTGAGAATGAGAGTGATGGGCCTTACCAGTCCTGTAAAATTAGGAATGAAGTGCCTAACAAAGTTGATTTTTCTGAGGAAGGACTGTAAGGATTTATTGTGCACTAGAAGAGAGAGTCAAGATGGATGAAACATGCTCATAATTTATTGTAATGCCATCATTTAAAACCACATGGTATAGTATCTTACCTGCACCACCAAAAATTGCACTTTTTGGGGTTAAGAGACACCCCAATTTTTTTGCATCTCTCAAAGAATTTCTCTAGATGTTCCATATGATCTGCACCTTACTTTGAGAAGATGGTAATGTCATTTAGGTAAAATAAGATGAAATTGTTGATGTAACCTTTAAAGGAAATATCCAGGGCACCCTGAAATTTTGTGCTTGCATTTGAAAGACCAAAGGGCATCTTCTGGTATGAATATGTTCCCCATTTGGTTGTAAACACCAATCTGAATTGATCCTCTTCCTTGAACAAGATCTGATTAAAGTCAGAATACCCATCCAACATAGAAAACCTTTCCGCGCTAGCCACAGTCTGCAGAATCTTCTCCATAGAAGTTAAAGGATAATGATCCTTCAAGGATTCCTTATTCAAATATCTAAAATCAATGTAGAGTCTAATTTGATCATTCTTCTTGTGCACTAGAACTAGATTTGTGACCCGGGTAGAGTGATCCATGGGATCTGAAATAACTCTACTTCATCAGAAACAGTTAGCAAAGAGAATAAAAAAAAGAAAATGGAGGTTCTAATGTTTAAGTAATAGGACCACCACCTGCATAGGGTGACAGCTTCTGAAGCGCCACCCGGCCCGGGGTAGAGGTCCTGAACCACCAATCCGCACAGGGTGGCGGTCTTGGCCATTACAGATAGAAAACAAAATTCAAAACAAACAACCTTTGTATTTGAAAGGATGTTCATTTCTCTTCTCCTTCATGACCTTTCCCATTCTCCAGTGCATAGGAGGACATGAGAATGGCTATAAATACATGATTGTAGAAGTGTAAAATATCATCGAAGCATGGGAGCAAGTGAGCAAGAAATCTTTGTGCTGGAAATTGTAATTTTGTAGAAGAAAGGAGTGTTGAGATAGAGCAAACAAGTAATTGAAAGGAAGTGTTGAGATATTATCTACTTCTCTTTCTTACTTATTGTAAATTATGTACCTATTGATTTAAATTAGCCAATAGAAGTGGGAAGAAAGAGCAATTTCCCTTCCCGACTGGTTTTACCTCCATTGGATGTTTTCCAGATTAAATTGTTGGTGTTATGAGCTTATATTCTTTCATTCTATTATGAGCTTATTTTGGTATCATAGCTAACAAGTATCCAAGGACTGTGGTATTTCATTCTTGAATTGTATGACAGTGACAAGATCTAAAGGTGAATAAGCTTTACCTTGTGATCCAGAGATTTCTATAAAGAAGTGGAAACAAAGAATTCAGGGAGAAATGGAGGAAGATAACTTGGTCTCGTAGAATTGAGATTTTAGATACCATGATGGATAGGATGTTTATAAGGCAAGAGGAACTTGTAGATTTACGAAGACAACTTCCGTTAAGCAAGAATCCATGGACTCGGTGGTTTGAGGCTTAGCCGAAAAATATGGTGTAGGAAAGAGCCACCATGAGGAAGATTATGGGAAAGAGCATGAAGAAGAGACTTCTAACACAAGAGAAAAGGTAAAATATGAACATACTCCTTTTAAATTTGAGACTAAATTCGAAATAAAATCTTTGAAGGACAAGTAGATGCAAAAGTTACTTGATAAATGGTTGAAATAGTTAGAAGTCTATTTTAGCATCCATAATGTCACCGAGACAAAAAGGATCACCTTTGCAAGTCTCAAAATGGAGGGACATGCTCTAGTTTGGTGGGAAACTCACCTAGCTACTTGTGAAAATAATAAGTGTCCTATTGTGAAGTCTTGGCAAGAATTTAAGGAATTACTTAGAGCTACCTTCTATCCTATTGGCCATAAACTGACCAAATGATTAAATGGAAATATTTTAGACAAGGCGGTGGTCAAAGTGTGCGGGACTATACTACGGAGTTTCGCATCAAGCCATGTTGCTAAACATGGATTTAGAGGATGAGAATATTCTAACCAAGTACTTGGGAGGAATTCATAGTCACCTTCAAAGAAAAGTCATCTCCACAAAGCCCAAGATCTCAATGAAGCATGTGTACGGGCATACTACACGAGATGATGAGAAAAAGCAAGGAGAAGCAAGAGCCAAGGGTAAAGTAGTCAACAAATCAGTAGAAAAAGGATTATGGGCAAATAAGTAACAAGGGTAAGTGGAAAGGGAAAGGTAAACAAGCTGCCACTACTTTAAATACTTGTAAAGAACACAAATTTTTGTAAGAATTGTGATATTAATGGTCATACTGATGCTACATGTTGGAAGTTGCATCCGGAGTTACATCCGAAGAACCGAACAAAGGACTCCAAAAAGTCCATGACAGCTATAAAGATAAAAGGGGAGGTGGAAATCAAATATTACTCTAATGTAGATGAAAGGCTTGGATGCAAGGACACCAACATGGATAGTGAAGAGGAGATGAGTAGACTATTCCAGATGAAAATCCGGATCAAGAGGACTAAGGTAAATGCTTTGGTTGATACCGGTTCTCAATCTAATTTGATTTTGAGGCAATTGTAAAGAAGCTTTGTCTTGAGACTTACGAGCATCCGCACCCTTATCCTTTAGTTTGGGTGAAAAAGGGTGTTGAAATTTAGGTAAAAAGAAGATGTAAGGTCAAGTTTGGGATAAATTCCCAATATATAGATGTGTTTGAAGCTGACATTATTCCACTCGATGCTTTTGATGTTGTATTAAGGAGTCCTTACTTATATGTTAGGGATGCTATCTTTATGAGAAGGAAAACAAGATGCAAGATGGGTCAAGGATGGGATCCGCTACAACATCCGGAACACCAGAGTAAGACACAAGTTACTATGGTAAGTGCTAACCAAGCAAAACAACTTATTCAGGAAAATCATAATCAGTTTTGTTTACTTTTACTAAAGGATAAACAAGATGGGATAGAAGTTTCAGAAATTTCTAACCAGGAAAATAAGATTTAGATAGGATCATTCCAGTCTTTTCAGAAAGTATTTCAGGCTCCTAGTGGATTACCACCAAAATAGGAAGTAGAGCATGAGATTCAGCTATTTCCAGAGTCACCTCTACCAAACATCGGGTTGTATAGGAAATCCTTGCTTGAGAGTATTGAAGTAAAGAAGCAACTCCAGGAACTAATATACCAAGGGGTAATACGTCCGAGCACCTAACCGTGTGGTTCACCTATTGTGATGGTGCCAAAGAAGGATGGTTCTTGGAGAATGTCCATCGACTACCGTGCTTTAAACAAGATCACCATAAAGAACAAATATCCACTTCCCCGTATAGATGATCTCTTGGACCAACTTCAGCATGCTAAATTTTTCATGAAGTTGGATCTCAAGTCCGTTTATCATCAAATTAGAATGAGGGAGGAGGATATATGGAAGACTGCCTTAAAAAAAAGCAGTGTCTATATGAATGGTTAGTACTTCCTTTTGGATTACGCAATGCACCCACTACATTTATGAGATTGATGAATGATGTATTGTGGGATTTCATAGATTCATGTGTCATTGTATATCTAGATGATATCTTGATTTTTAGTGCCACACGGGAAGAACATCTAACACATTTGCAGCAAGTCTTACAAGTTCTCAAGGAGAAACAACTACTTTGTAATATGAAGAAATGTGAATTCGCCAAACAATAACTTATCTATCTTGGACACGTGGTTGGAGGAGGAGAGCTACGATTGGATCCAAAGAAGGTGGAAGCCATCAAAAATTTCCCAACACCAACAGGAGCCACAAAGAATAGAATTTTTGTGGGAGTAGTACAGTACATGCGGAAATTCATTCCGGGTTTCTCGGTGATTGTGGTACCTCTACACATAGTAGCCACAAAGAGTAAGGGTTTCGATTGGGGTAATGAAAAAGAAAAATCCTGTGAGTTATTGAAGTACAAGATTAGTCATGCTCTAGTACTTGATCTTCCTAACTGCAACAACCTTTTCAAGTAGAAACAGATGCCATTGATTACGCTATGGGTGCAGTTTTGCTTCAAGGAGGTAAACCCATATGTTATCATTCTGAAACCTTCACTTTAGCAGTTAAAGGATATTCGGTATATGATAAAGAAATGTATGCACTAGTTCAGGAAATTAAACAATGGAAACATTATTTGTTGGGTAAAGAAACTATTGTGCACATTGACCACAAACCTCTCCAGTATTTGCAAGCATAGTCTAAATTGCAGCAGAAAGGCACTACAAATGGATGGGGTTTCTTCAATAGTTCCATCTAGTGATTAAATACAAGAAGGGTAGTACAAATTTGGTGGCAGACATGTTGTCTAGGCCACCCACACATGAAATTTTTTCCTGTTTGGCCACTATCTCTCAAATCGAGCCCTTCACGAAGGAAGCTTACAGAGAAGCATATGCCCAAGACAAAGACTTTGGGGTAACATTTCAGAAGTTGCAGTCCCAAGGGGCTGAAAAGATAGGGATTGAAGACTATTATCTCAAGGATGGGCTACTCTACCGATGGGGGAAACTTTGTGTGCCTAAAGAAGAAAGACTTATATTGATGAGGGAAGCACATACCTCAAAAGTAGAGGGACATTTCAGTGTTGGTAATACCCTAGCCCACTTGCAAAGGTATGTATATTGGCCCAACATGTAAGAAGAAGTATCAAAATTTATTCGTGGATGTAAACTATGTTGTACTAGCAAGCCTAAAACTAGGAAGGAAGGTTTGTATATGCCTTTACCAAAGGCCTACTCATCGTCCATGGGAGGAAATTTCTATGGATTTTGTAGGAGGATTACCTATGTCTAAACATGGCCATGATTATCTCTATGTTGTTGTTGATAGATTCAGTAAAATGTGTATTCTTATGGCATATAAAAAGATAGTAAAAGCACATGAGGCGGAAAATATTTTCTTTGCTAATGTATGGGTGCATTTTGGTTTGCCAAAGTCTATTATCTCTGATAGGGATTCTAGGTTCTTAGGGAAGTTTTGGACTACTTTGTGGGACAAGATGGATACCAGGTTACAGAGGAGCACAAATTTCCATCCACAGATAGATGGACAAATAGAGGTGGTAAATAGGACTTTGGTACAATTGATCAGAGGGTATAACAGTAAGTACCCAAGGACTTGGGATGAGTCCTTAGCCTACATTCAACATTCCTATAACCGGGTAGTACACACATCCACTATGAAGTCACCATTTGAAGCATGCCTTGGATATCTACCTACAAATCTGCTGGACATAGTAGTTGGATAGTAGGATGAGGAGGATACATGAGACACAGAGGTGACTAGAGCCAACAAGTTCATTGAGAGGATCCGGAAAATCCATCTCAAGGTTAAAGAACAACTAGAGAAATCTCAAGCAAAGTACAAAGCTAGGCACAATTAGCATAGGAGGGAACACAAACTTCTTGTTAGAGACAAAGTTTGGCTTTACTTGAGTAAGGAGAGACTACAAGGACAAGCACGGAAGCTCAAGCCACTATGATATGGACCCTTCACCATATTGGAGCAGGTTGGGGAAAATGCTTTTTGACTTGATTTGCCATCATTCATGAGGATGTACTCTATAGTAAACTATGAGAACTTGCACCTATATGAGCCATCCATGCTAGATGAAGATGAATAACTGTAGTTTCTACCTTCCATTGAGGATTGCGTCTTGGACTCACAAGGAAAATTCGAGGAGGATGTGGTGCTTCTGTGCGAAGGTCGAGAGAGACTAGAAGAGGTCCCCAAGAGTCTTGGTAGATTAAATTGAAAGGAAAGACACCAAGGCAGGCCTGGTGGTACTCGATGGAGAAAGCGAGGGAATTGTTCCCTCATCTACTTCCCCACTAAGATTTTGTGGGACCAAAATCCTCCTAAGAAGGGGAGGTGTGATCTATAGGGATCAAAAATAAATCTACTTCATCGAAACAATCAAGACAGAGAAGAAAAAAAACAAAATGGAGGATCTATCTTTTAAGTAACATGACCGCCACCCCGCGTAGGGTGGCGATTCTGAGAACCATCGCTACACAGGGTGGCGGTCCTGGCCATTACAGATAGAAAACAAAATTTGAAACAAACAACCTCTAAATTTGAAAGGATGTTCATTTCTCTTCTCCTTGATGACCTTTCCCATTCTCCAATGCATGGGAGGACATGAGAAAGGCTATAAATACATGACTGTAGAAGTGTAAAATATCATCGAAGCATGGGAGCAAGTGAGCAAGAAATCTATGTTGGAAATTGTAATTTTGTAGATGAAAGGAGTGTTGAGACAGAGCAAACAAGTAACTGAAAGGAAGTGTTGAGATATTATCTACTTCTCTTTCTTACTTATTGTAAATTTTGTACCTGTTGATTTAAATTGGCCAATAGAATTGGGAAGGAAGAGTAATTGCCCTTCCCAATGGTTTTACCTCCATTGGAGGTTTTTTAGGATAAAATTGTTGGTATTATGAGAGCTATATTTTTTCCTTTACTACAATTGTTGATTCTAAGCACAATAGTAATTCATTCACTAGCTATCTCTGTTATTTTCTAATAGAAAGTAAACAATAATGATTAATTTTTTATTTGTGAATAAATTCCAAAGTTGAAGAGTTTACAGATCATAGAGTACTTGATCAGAAAAATTATCTTCGCCTTGATGATTTTAGACAACTCTGTCCTCATGAGGGGATCTATCTTCGAATTGGTTGCTCATTGCTTTTTTGTCTCGATGGGATTGATATTAGGATCAAGGTTAATAGAGTGTTGAGAAACACTTAGATCAAATCCCTTTAGGTATTCATATTCCCATGAAAATATGTCATTGTACTTCTGAAAGAGAGATATGAAGTCCTATTTTTCTTCTTGTGTGCAAGCTTTACTGAGTAGTAACTCCTTTCCACGTGTAATAGTAAATAGAGTACAATCCTCTTGCATGGTACACATATTATTTTATACACCCTTAAACTCATCATCAGGGCTAAATATTTTCTCTAAGGTGACCAGCCCTTTAGGAATTTTTTTGTCTTGAGTTGTATCACTTGGTCACCATAGTTGTCATGCAAGTCGATTTCATGCTTGATGAGAACTCAACTTCATTTTGGATATACTAGATGATTTGTGCATCACTATTGAACACTTTCCAGTTGGTGTTGTTATCTGGAATAGATGACTTGATCACCATTTTGACGTGCTATATATTTCCTTTGAAAAATTCCTCAATAGGAGAGAATTGTGAACTAAGTGCGACCATCCGATCAGATTCTTTGTTCATTTTGCGTGGAACCACCGAAAATTAAGAAAATCATATCTCTTAAGGAGGTCCCAAAATTTGTGTTTATAAGCTGTAAGAAGCTTATTATTTTCTACATATTTGTTGGTGATGTGGATAACCGAGTTTGTGTCCTTAAAGATCTGCAGTGCCTTGATCTTTTTATTTTCTACAATAAGCAGACCATGCACCTGTGCCTCATACCTACCAAATTTTTGAGCATGCAAAACTACAACCTATGTGTGAATAAAAAATTCTCATCCTTAGGATAAATGAGAACAACTCCTGTGCCCACACCATTTCTTCTTCTGGATGCATCAAAGTATAATTTCCATAGACCAAAATTTTCTTCATTTTGTTTTAGCGTGTGTGGAAACAAAACTTCTTCTTCAATAATATAATAGGTTTGAAGCCCATTTTCATAATATTCCATCTTCTTAGCATATGGATCGAATTTGTGATGCCTTTCTACCCATTCATCCAACACTAAGTTGGGAATAGGAGGCGCGATAGGGTGTTCTTCATAGACTAAAACTTTTTCTTCTTGGATTAGGCAATTGGCTTAGGGGAGATGGGTCATATGACTCTACATGATAGGAAAATATTGGCTCATCTTCTATGGTAAATTGGGTACCATACCTTGTCTTGAGTAACATATGGGACCATTCAAAAGACAAGTAACCACCCACATATGTTACTCAAGACATAGGCAAAACAAAGGAGGTAGGTCAATGATTCACACATCTTGAGTTATCATGAGGCTTGGACATTCATGGAGGGTTAAATCAAGAACCTTGATTACTCTTAGAGTTGTAATAGTTGAGACATCAATTTGTAGGAATCCTTTTTCAAGGGGATATACTTAAGACCTAAGACATCAACAATTTTCCTAGGCATGATAGAAGTACTAGTGCACGAGTTAATCATACAGTTATGGATGAGATGTTTACCTATGATCAAGGACATATAAAAGGGTGGGTTTTTGATGACCTTACTTACTTTCTTCTCCTCTTCTTGACAAATATTGACAGAGGCACGTATATTTTGAACAACCTGGTCAACATGTAAAAGTTGGGCTAGAGCTTCATGCAATAAGTTGTCTTTGAGATGGAATGGTCAGGGAATCCCACATTGTGACATTTATGTTTGTCTTCTTCATCTGGTCCATAATTTTGAATGGAAGACCCATTGACTTATGAATTTGAGGCACAATAACATCTTTCTTTGATTGTTCAGGTGCAGAGATAGGAGCCTTAGCTAGTGCAGAGGCTTGAGCTACCAAAGGAGGGGTGCGTGTTATTTTAGGAGGAGAATTATGTGGAACCTCATGCGTAGGAACTTGCACACCTTTATTTTCTAGATCCCTTAGCTACATCCTTCTTCTTTTAAGGATCAACTAGTGTTGCTTAGAAATTATAATTGCGTGCTTTAGAGTTGAGTATCCTCTTCTTGTACCTTGTGTTATCAAAAACTAGGGTACACAGTCTGTTTGTTTGTATCATCTACAACTTGATTGATTACACAAAATTCCTCAATGCCAAAGAATATTAAGTTTTCCTATGAAGTGGATTCTGGTTTCTATTGGTTCTTGAGCTCTCTTGTGCTTATGGAAGGTTCATAGTTAGAAGCATTCTAGATCATGTAGGCTTAAGCGCATGTAGCATTAGCGTAGTGATACTGAATGTGAGGAATGTTACAAGGGAAGCACCATTCAGATGTTAAGCCATGTTGTTTTGAACTAGAACTAGTGCTTTAATTGTGTTGGGTGCTTAGAAGAGCTTGCGCTGGAGAAACAACTTGTAAGGGTAAATGCACATTAGCATGTAATATGTCGTTTTGTTGGTTACGTACGTATCTCTAGTTTCTATACTGAATCCAACAAGGATGATTGATTTAGATTTTTCCTAATTAGAACTACTTCTATAGGCTTATGCCTAATGCTTTTCCAATGATATGACCTTGTTGGACAAGTTTCTAATCAGGGTCTTCAATTCTTCATCTTCTTTCTACGCGTAGGAGAGTAATATGTGGATGCGACTAGTTGTGTGCTATGCACAGGGAATGGGAAAATAAAAGGCTAGGGTAGTAGAGACATCTATGGGAATAAGGGCATGGGAGGTCTAGGATCCAAATTTCCCACCTGGATGAGACTATTTTATACCCTTATGGCGATGTTGTATTAAACAGGTAAGGTTCTACCTCCCATGGATTGAATCATGACTGAGATGTCACTATTCAAATCCCTTAGATAATAAAATAAAGCATGTTGGGCTGTAGGCCTTACCACTTGAGGAATTATGTCCCAAGTCTTATGGAATTTGATGTTGAAATAAGTCATCTTCTCGTTGGGCACCCTCTTTATTGTAGTCAATTGTTCCACTAAATCTTTGGTGATCTTACTTGCCTTAAAATTAATTACATAGAGCTATTCCAAGCTCATCCCAGGTGGTAATAGATGTAGGTCTTAAGCCTCTGTACCACTAGAGCTCTTTACCCTTGGATGAAGCTGTAAGGATCCTGACTGCTACATCATCATGCGTGATCAGATAGACAAAGAATTCATTTGCAACATATTGAATATGCTTGACAGGGGTAACTTGATTTTCTCCTATGAAGTATGGAATGATCTTGAGCACGAATGTTGGCATATCATGCCATGCATTAATATTGAGAGGGATTCCACTAGTGAAACTCATAAATTTCCTTAGAGGAGGAGGTGGTTGAAGTGCCATGACAGGGTGTGCGGATATGTTGTGAGAATTAGAGTGAGTGCAATGTGCATCTTGCGAGATAGCGAGACATGGGTGAGAGTTTCCATGCTTGTGCTTCTTGGAAAGCTAGAGGTATTTGAAGGATCCTTCAGCTGCATCACTCTGTCTGGTATGTAGTCTTCTCATAAAAGGTGCTCTAGCTGCTAAAATAGTAGATCTGAGTGTTGGGAGACACCAGATGTGTTGAATGATCCTCAAAAGGTTACAAATCACTAAGTCACACACCATAACTTAGAAATGTGAAATTTAAGCTTTCAATATTGGTCCCACTGGGCATGCCAGAAACTATTGGCTTTTCAAATGTATACCCATGTCTTAGATCTGGAAGAACCAAGTTTTTTGAGTCAACAATGGGACTATCTCTAAGTGTGGGACCTTGTGTGCTTGAGATAGACCTTTGGAAAATGTTGGTTCCTCTATCTATTTCTACTGCTACTATTACTCCTAATGCTTTGGAAGGGAAAAACTAAGCTAACAATGCCAAGGGACCAAGGATAGAAGGATAACATGAAAAATGGAAAACTAAACTAAGGAAGGTGATAACACCAGAAAAAGAGGGATGAAAACTATTTTTCTGAGTGAAAATGAAGGAGAAAACATGAGGGAAGGCTAGAAACATGTAACATAAAACAAAAAAATTTACATCATCGATTTTATGAAACACAACTAGAAAATGGAGTTGTAAGGAACTTAAAGTGACACAACAAACACATAATGCAAAGAGCAGGAAAGAAATAAGAATAAAGACATGTCAAGGTAAAGAATAGCCACAAAATGAATCTTTTATTACTCCCAGGTATGCACAAGTTGGTTACAATGGCATCTGAAGGATGATATTCACATGCACAAACCAGATCTAGAGGTTTGCGACTCAAAATGTAGAGATATAGGATCCTTAGCAAACACTAAAGGATGCAAAATGTCCAACCCTTTACAATGAGCCAAGATCTTACATTTATAGATGAATAATGAGAGAAGGAGAAGAGAAAGAGGGAAAAATCAAATTTGAAACACAACCACCAATAAAAAGCATTGAATGCCTACAAATCTACCTGAAAATCTACAAAATAAGCTTCCACATGTCTATTTAGTGTGTAGGAGAAGGAAGGAGGTGACATCCATATCAAATCGGATGGTTGAAGCAATCATATCTTCTCATTAATGTCATGTGAAAGATGTTTTCCAACTTCTCACCTACCAAATCCCATTGAAATTTGAATTTGAATGGTCTAGTATGTAGCCCATGTCAACATTTTTATAAAAAAATTGAGTGTGCAAGGATATGAATACTGAAAAAACATTTACAACTTTCAAAAGATCCGTAGTGCAAACTGGGCATGCAAGAAATGTGGTGCACATTGATTGACTGAAAGGTTGGCCAAATATACATCTACTTTTTCGTTTATATTACATTTCACCTAGTGGTTTGTTGCAAATATTTGGCGCCCTGTTGGCACACTTTGATTGGTTGCGTGTAGCACATGCAAAGTATGACACATGCCACATGGCATAGAAGAGCGCATAAGAAGGCACAAAGGGAGGCACATAGAAGGAAAATAGAGGGAAGGCGCGTGTGCAAAAGTAATGCATACGGGAGGAAATGGGATAAATACCCGAGGAAGGAATTTATGGGAGATGAACAATTATTACAAAGTAATTTGTGGGGCCACGGGAGAGTTCCTAACACTTAGGTAACATTTTAAGCAAGCCC
Organism: Taxus wallichiana var. yunnanensis; assembly: GCA_018340775.1. Lineage (NCBI taxonomy): Eukaryota > Viridiplantae > Streptophyta > Pinopsida > Cupressales > Taxaceae > Taxus > Taxus wallichiana. The sequence goes on along the minus strand of CM031233.1, from coordinate 94,278,965 downwards.
AAGGTGTGCACGTAGGGTTCATGAACTAAAGGGAAGAAAGAAAATACATAGAGGGTGTGTCTCGAGGGAAAATGGAACAAAGAGGAAAAGGGAAAGAAAAGGTGAAGTAAAGAAGGAGCGCGCAAGGGCACGCGAGGAATTTGCAACCAAGAGAATTTTCCAAAGGATCAAATGAGGTACCCGTAATCTGAAATGTATATCCTTAGAGCTAGAATAGAAGGTGAGTTGTCCAAATAACTAGGGGAGTTATTTGGATAACATTTACCTTATCCTCTTTTAGATGCATAGGAAATGTATCCCGATAGATTCCCAAACTTACATTTTGAGGTGCAACATGCCATGTATAGCAAGATTTTGAGGACCCTTCACAGTTTCCTTGTTGGACTAAATTTTTTATTTCCTATTCGATTAGTGAGCTAGATACTAAGGAGAATGAAGAAACTCCAATCATGCAAGGGTTTAAGGTACCTTGATATAAGATGAATGTAAATGGATGGGCGTAAATTGAAATTATTACTACAAACTTGGTGGATCTATACAAAAAAGAAAACTAGAAAGAAAATGGATCAAATGGTAGATGATGGGGTTTCTTTGACGAAGTTAGTTCCAAGTGTTAAATTCCTAATGTGGATCTCAACCCCCATATTTCATAAAAGAGGATAAAATAAATGATCATAAATTGAATAACATGTAGAAACTAAAACTATTGTCACCAAATCATTGCACCCTCCAAATGGCCAGAATGTGAATAGGATGTTCGATGTGATTGGGAAACATGGGATCACCTCTAAAGCTTTGGGACTTGGGGTCGAGGTGAACCTCTGGAGAAGGCCGGGGTTCCTCTTCCTAAACTAAGTTCTATAGTAATCTGGTGTAATAAAAATGGTTATCTAGTTCTATGCTAACATTTTCATGGGTTTTAGGGAAAGAAATTTGTACAAATGAAACTATACTAGGGATGGTGATGCACCAAATAAAGGGTGTTTCTAGAATGAGGAATGGTTAATTTGAAGATGGTGTGTGCACCATAAGTTAACTTCACCTACTGCAACTTAGAGAGAGTAACAAAATACCACAGACTAGGAAGCATGTGTTCTCTTTGTTAAACTCAATCAGACACAACAATCTACCAATCTTCTAGTGAATAAGGATGAACTTGAGAAGGGTGAATGGGCACTCCAAATCAATTTCATGTAATACTCCACCACTTGATAATCATAGAACTCCAGGAACCTGCAACAAAAATGTGGACTTGCATAGTGTACCTGCTAGAATGAGAAAAGGAACAAAGAAGTATAAAAGTAGGAAAGGACCAAGATTAGTCACAAAACACACACTTTTATTACTTCAACAATGTGCACAATGCATCATACATTTAGAAGAGGCAATGGTTGCCATTAAAATCTTGGAAAGGAGGATTGAAATTTCCCTCAACATATAAGGACAACTTGTAGATGAGAGAGAACTCTTGAAAAATTTGCACTTTCCTAAGAAGTATAAATTTTCCAACCTATCTCACCTATTGGAAAGAGCTTCCAACTTACATTTATAGAAGAATATGTGAGAGAGGAGAGGAGTCATAAATTCCATTAATAAATTGAAGGCATATGATGTATTTATTACAGTTGGTTGAACCACTTGAGAAGGTTCCATCATGTATCATTAATACCCGGTTGACCTAGTTATCCTTAATTAATTAAAGGAATATTTAAATAATAATATTAAATATTATTATTAAAATATTTAAATAAAAATATTAATTTAATTAAAATTAATGGTGGGACCACCCGTTGACCGGTTTGACTTGAGAAGGGGGTCAACGAGAAATGGTCAAAAACATAACCCAACTCGGTGGTTAGCTCGTCGAGCCAACTCACCGAGTTGGGCATCAAATTCCTCCACCATAATTGCATTGACCAAGCTGCTCGGTTTCCCAAATGAGCTCACCTCAGACAAGCTCCTCTATCATTTAATGTAACTGAGCTCACTTTGTAACCACACCGAGCTCACTTTGAATTGAGCTCACCTTACTATGTGCATGGTTTAACTCGGTGAGTTGATCTTATGTACATTCTGTGGTTGCCAAGATCTTATCCTAGAAAATACATGTTCATACCAACTTGTGCCCTTCAAACTTGCCACCAAGCTCCTCTATCCTTTCCTTGAGCTCATCACTAATTCATCCTTCCAATGTCAACCGAAAAACTCGCTTGCAAACTCACCGCCAAACTACTACTCGGCCTTAGGTCATCTCATTAATTTCTTCCCATGCATCATATCAACCTAGCTCTGGATTCTTCTACATTGAGATCTACACAGATCTCATCACCAAGATATATTTTGTGTACTCAACACCACCTGCCGAGTTGAGCTCCTTTTCCTTTCACCTTGGTAATGTTTTCCTATTCCTTCGAGCTAGCTACTACTTTTCCATACTGAGTGGGACTGACGAGTTGTCTTTAATGAGATGGCTAATGCATGTTAACTCTTCGAGACCCCAACTTCTAGCAATCAAGTCTCCTCCCACCAACAGTTTGCTGATGACACTCTGCTTCTTTTGATGGCCTCAATAATTGAGGCAAAGGCTATCAAAACTGTCCTTAGATTTTATGAGGAAGCCTCGGGGCAAAAAGTTAATTTTGACAAAAGCTCTATATATTTCTTCAATACTCCTATGGAAAGGCAAAGAAAGATTGCTAATATTTTAGGATGTACTATTAATTCTCTTCCCGCTACTTATTTAGGTCTACCTTTAAGTACTGGCAAGATTTCTAATGAGGTCTGGAATGATCTTATTAAGAGATTTCAAAAAAACTAGCTGGATGGAAAGGAGCTATACTTTCAAGCGCAGGAAAGTGCTTATTGATAAAAAGCACGCTTCAAAACCTGCCTATTTACATCATGTCTATGTTCAGCATACCAACAGCAGTGACGAATAGTATTGAAAAGATTCAAAAGCACTTTTTATGGCACGGTACTGAGGACAGGTTCAGGTATCATTTAGTGGCTTGGGAGCAGGTATGTAAACCAAAGAGGCTTGGGGGGTTAGGTATCAAAGATATCAAACATATGAGTGCTGCCCTTATTGCAAAGTTAGGTTGGAGACTTATAAAAGAACACAAGCCTTGGACAGAGTTGGTTCAGATCAAATACCTTTCAAACCAAAGCAAGATTTCCTTTATTTCTGATCAGTCTCTTCCGAATGGTTCTATTTTCTGGAACAATCTTCTTCACAGCAGACATATTCTCTCTCAGGGGTGTAGCTGGAAGCTTGGGGATGGTCAAGACATTAACTTTTGGACTGATAAATGGACTGATTTTAATTGGATTTCTTCTTATGGGCACATTAAAGACAACTTAATTACAAAGTATGGACACAAAATACAGGGATATATTGAGGTGGATGAAAACAAAAGAAAATGGAAACAATTAAAAGTGGAGAAGGATAATGTACAGTCTGATGTTTCATCTTTACAGAATCAACTTTCTCTAATCCATATTAGTAATCAAAATCTTAAGGATGAACTCATTTGGAAAGATTATTTTGATGGGGAATACTCAGTTAAATCAGGATACAATTCTTTCTTTGCCTCTATTGAAAGTGAAATTAAGTGGCATAAGTTGTGGATGCCAGAGCTAACCCCTAGAGTGAACTTTTTCTGGTGGCTCATCATTAAAGGCAAGATTTTGACTAATGACAACCTCATTAAGAAGGGATTCATCATGCCGAATAGATGTTGCATGTGTCAGAAAGAGGCAGAAGACATAAAACATTTATTTCTTCATTGTGAGTACACTTCCAAAATTTGGCATCTTGTTTTTGCAAAATTTAATCAGAAATGGATCTTTCCCCTTACTTGTCTTCAGGCCTGGGAACAATGGGACTCTCCGTATAAGCATTGTGTGGTGAAGAGATTGTGGCAACTTGTTTTACCTCACACTATGTGGCGAGTTTGGAAGGCTCGTAATGATGGCATTTTCAGAAACACTAGAAAGGCATGTAACAAAATCTACAAGGAAATTATCATTGTTGTGCAGGATAATATTGCTAGATTTAAACCTCCTAAAAATAGACTTTTCCCTGAGAAAGAAGAATACATTATGACTGATTGGAATATTGACACTGTCTTCAAAAAGAATAACAATGGTATGGATAGAACCACCATCCGATGGACTAAGCCTCCCAATGCTTGGCATAAGTTAAATTTTGATGGAGCCTCAAAAGGAAATCCGGGAGATTCTAGGAGGTGGAGGAGTCATCAGAGATCAAAGAGGTTGTTTTGTTGCTACCTTTTCTAGGAAAATGGGTAGGCAAACTAATCATTACTCTGAAGCTCTTGCTGCTCTATGGGGAATAAGGCTAGCCAGGGATTGTAATATTCTGAATATTATAATTGAGGGTGATTCTCTTAACATTATTAATCTCTTAAACAAAAAGCAACACCCCAGCTGGTCAATTAGATATTTTATTATTGAAGCTACTGATATATGCAAGAGTTTTGAAAATGTTAAAATCACTCACACCTATCGGGAAGGCAATAGGGTCGCAGATGGTCTAGCAAACTTTGGAGTTAACAATTCTTTTCAAACATGGCTAAGGGGGGACATTCTGCCCATTCAAGTTAATAAAGACATAATCAATGATCTACATGGCGGGAAAATCATCACTAACGGTTGTAATGTTGATGCTAATGAGCGGATTCTTAAGTACAGAAGGATGACATCATATATGATTTGTGTGATTTATGAGATTTGTGCGAACTGGACAGCCATCATTTCTTGTCATAGGGAGAACACCAAGGAGCGGGTCACTAATTACAAAGTATGGTCTAATAATTACATCTTCTATCATGGAAGGGAAAGATTCAAAAACAAGGCTAAGTCTGCTACGCATAGTGCTAAAATATTTACCATTGAGAGCGAATCACTGGAAAAATGGGGGGTCCGCCATGAAAAACAGAGCCCACCCACAATCCAGCGTGGAAAGAGGATGCTATGCTCTGGAACTATCTTCAAATTGGAGGTCTTGTGAATTTGATAGAAAGGATTCAAGGCTTTGATCAGGATATTTCTATTAAATTCGCACAGGGATGGAAGAATCGGATTGTTAAATACAACAACATAGAGGTTGAGATCACGAGAGGATCTCATCACCCAGATCATGGGACTCAGTATTGATGGCACCAAATTATTTAATAAAAAGGTAGACAGAGGTGGAGACAAAGAAATTCCTGGACGAAGGGGAAAATATTGAGTTTGTGACAGCTGGCATCAAGTTGGCTTTGATTCCTGAGCCTTTTGCTGAGCTCGCCAGGATGGTTGTTAGGTATGTAACTCTTGAGGGGAGATTTGTTACTATTCCTCAAAAGCATTTGATATTTCTTAACCACTTTCATAGAAATATAACCATCAGCTTCCCTCATTACTTGTTAAACTCATTGGAGAAATCCGTTCGGGAAGTGCAGAGTCATTCTAGGGCAGTTCCTCTACATCAAGGGCTAATTCTTCTCATCCATTGTCACTGCTCAAACTGTCCCCACATGAATCCTACTCCACCCTCTTCCTCCATTCCTCCCCCTACTCACACCGCCTCCATTCCCCCCTGGAAACTGCTTCATCTAGCAAGAAAAGAAAGGGCATGAAAACTAAGATCCCTACTTCTTAGAGGGTTCTTAGAAGCCACAAAGACCTCGAGCTTGCTAAGAACCTCCTGCACATCAGCCAACTGGTGGAGGAGCCTAAGGAGGAGGATTTGATGGTCAGAGTGGGCAGGATGGAAAAGGAAATCCAAGAGCTCAAAAGGGTTATCAAAAATATGGAAAAAGCTAAGGGAAAAGGAATACTACAAAATGATGATGAGGAGGGTGTTATTGCTGAAGTGTTCAAGAAGTTACAGTCTTTGGATGGTAGAATGGGAAATGCAAAAAGTCATAATGACTGCATCCTATCTAGCTCTTAAAAGTATTTACAATTTCATTGAACAACATGTTCATAGTGTTTGCAGCCTAAGCGGGATTAATGAAGACATTTGGGGCCCCAAAGAGAAAAGGGATATGGCAATTGCTCAGGCGGATCTGAAAGACCCTTCTCAGGCCACAACCATTACTTTCTTTGTCTCACTGCAAGTGATCAAAACCAAGATTGACAGGGCTATCAAGTAACGTGGTGTTGTGTTGCTTTTTTACTGGCTGCAAAGTTGCTGATGACTGGTGGATCTGGAGCTATTTTTTGGTGGAGATATTCTAGGATAGATATCTATTGTTTGCTTTTTGATCTCTTCTGCTATTTTTTGGATCATTGTATGACTGGATCCTTTCTTTTAATATGTTGTTTTATCTGGCTGTTGAGCCCTCTGAGGTTGGTTGTTTTTCCCTTCTCTAGGTTGTTTCTCTCACTTCTGATATCTAGCTTTTGAGCCCTTTTGTATACAGGGTATAGTCCCTTCAAAACTATTTTCCCTTAATAAAAAAATCTTCGAGACCCCAAGTAAATCGGGTTCCACCTTACCATATTTTGAGAGAGATCTAAAGAATCGTCCATGAATGACTCGAATCTGCCATGCTCTATGAGCTTTCCACCTAAAACATCGTTCATCGGTTTGGAAAACATGTATTCCCTTTACTGCGAGCTTGTCATTCTGACTACAATCCTTTTTTTGGTGAGCACATCATCGAGTCTCAAAGCACCAACATTATAAAAGATTGAAATCTGAGCTAAATTTCTTACAACACCACCATTTTTCAAGCTCTTGTTCTTCCGTGTTTGGTGGAGCTCGCACCCGATGAAACCGAATCCATGTGATTGAGCTATTCACCGCCATCTAGATCTTGCGAGATATCCTAACACATGGAGCCATGAAAACTTAGCTTACCCATCCCATGTTTGTGATTGGAATTACATCGAGCTTCTCTCCATATCTTTTGAGCTCAGCATGAGCTTGTTGCAACCAATCTCTGATGCACCAAATCTAGCTTCTCTTACGTGTAAGTAGCTCGTGAATTTTCTCTATAAGCCCGAAGTGATTCTTCCAATGAATATCTCTCCACCGAGCCTTGTCATATTCTTCCTGGGTTTCATTCCCTTCAAATCGGTGAACTTTCTTGCATCGTTATTTTGACCATGATTCTAAGATCAAAACGAATGAGCTCTTTCCATCACCGAGTTCACATACGAGTTCTAAATTGAGTTTTCTCCTGGTACCACCATTGAGCTCTACATGTTCATTCTACCCCTATCAAAACAACTGAGAACAAGAGAGCTTCCTCTATTCGGCCTACTCGACCCATTTATAACTTAAATTGGATGAGATCCTCTGAAAACTACACCAAGTTATGTCTCCCATGGTTGAGCTTGCCGCTTTCTCCACGTCAAATGATGAACCACTTGCCAAGGTTCTACCTTGTGAGATCCTCATTACGTCACAAATGATCTCCCCAATGATGTCAAGCCACATATAGATATCTCTTTGTCATATTAAATTCCAAGCTTCCCACTGATCCATCAAACTCTGTGATGAGCTAACATCTGAATGTCTCCAAACTCAACCTGCGTGACCACCCTCAACTCCATTAATGATATTTTTCGAGTGTGTTTTCCTTGCATGTTGTGGATTCAATCCCGGGTCATTCAAACTAACTATGCTATTTCATGAGCCTGGTTTCCCCATGAATCACTTTCATTGATAACCATCATGGTAACCCGGTAGACAACTAAACAACTCTCCTGAATCTCGGCCATAGACTCGGGCAACATGTTGGTTTGCAAGTTTGTTTCCTTGGTTTTCCAAGTGATTATCCCCGTTTGATGATGTTTCTCCCGATCCTATTAAGTGGAAGGCTCACATTGGTTTGTCACTATGTTTTTCCCCACTTGGCGATGCTTACCTTAATCCCCCATATGGAATTTTTGGATTAGAATGCCATCTAGTTATGGCATGACCCTCAAAATTCCCCGAATTGGATTTTCCCTCACTATGTTCCCCACATGAAAAGAAAATTTAATGGGTCATTCCAACCCCGAGCTGTGACCTCACCGAACCATCACAATAACTCTATCTCGATCTCTCTATGGGCTCACATTTTCCTCGAGTATCCCTTGAGTTAGACTTTTCATATTCTTCCTCTGTGTTCATGAGCACCGAGCCCAAGTCGAGCCACTTTATTCTTTCAATGAGCTGTGAACTCTCTGCTCAACCACCTAAGTTCCACTTATAATTTGACATGTTTGTTGGTGTGAGCTTCTGATCTAAGCTACCACCAAGTTCACAACAGAGATGACATTGAGTTCCTTTTCTATCATGGATGAGACTCACCGATCTCGTCCTTAAGGCTTAGCTCGATCGAGCTATTCCTAGAGCTATGCATTGAGTTGACGACCGATCTCTCATTGAGATATCAACCAGGTAACTCCCTTCGATCTTTCCTATGTGCCACTGATAATTTAATTGTTATGGGTCAATATTGAGCTTGAATCCTTAAACCAAGCTCCATTTTGACTTAATGCCTTCCCAACTTGGCTACCTCACTGAGTAGCTCACTAAGCTACTCGGTGAGCTAAATTTTTTCTCGATGGCCCTTGGCTTATTTTGTAAAATCTTCCCATGTTTGGAAACTTTCCCATATTTTATTGACTTGACCGACTCTTTTCAATCTTGGGCTTGGCCAACACATCTAGTTGAGCTCCAATGATAACGATCGAGTTCTCAACCGAGTTAACACCGAGTTATCACTAAGTTGAGCTCAATTTAACCTCTTTCAATGCTAGGTAAGCTCTCCTATGAAAATTATTAATTATTTTAATCATGTATCCCATTATGACCAGAATTGGGCCTTTAGGACCAATGTCGTAACGTGATCGTAATAGGGCCCCATTATCCATTTTTTCCTGTGTGCAAAATTGGATAAACGTTTTGGTGACATCTAGGGGATGATTTCTTGCTAAGCATGATTCCATTAGCCTTAAGTCATCCATTGGGCATGGAGTCAATATTGGAATCCTAAACTAATTTGATCTTCTCGTGATATATCCCGAAGTCTCCTTGAGCATTGCCAATCTAGGACCTCCCTGGAATGCTAAGCATGCAGTATACTTAATCTATTGAATGCTTGACATCATGAACACTAAATTTTTTGAATGAATCATATGTATACCCTTGAGAAACTTTGATCCTTCCTTCCCTTGAGAAACTTATGAGAATGATAAAATGTGTAAGAACAACACAAAACACAACAATGGGGAAAACAAAAGAACTACACACAACAACAATGTGCATAAGCACTTGGAAGAAAACACCTAACTAAAATATACAGGGGATGGAAGGCTTCTCAAAAAAATCTTTGAGAGGTATCCCATTCACATAAATGGGAAGTTCTTCTCCATTGAGCCTGGATAGATGAAATGAATTTTCTTATTTGTAACTTGTGATGATGTATGGCCCACTCTAGAGAGCATAAAATATTGGCATGCCTACCTGTTTTGGATCTATCTTCATCCCATTTAAGGACTAAATCTCCCTCTTGAAAACAACTGTTGGATGCCTTCTTGTCAAAATATTTATTGACCTGAGCTTGATGTTGCTCCAAAGTCTTCATAGCCTTGTTTTGTAGTTCCTCTAACTCCATGAGTTTAACAAACCTTACTTTAATAGGATCAATCTCCATAACTTCAAGTTGATGAGCTAACTCTAAAGAAGGTAACTCCAAGGAGATTGGAAGTTTTTCTTCCCTTCCATATACAAGTACGAAAGGAGAATTTCCTATGGCCCTTTTAGGTGTGATCCGATCTTCCCATAAGGCGGTCATAAGTTGGGTATGCCAAGTCCTCTTGTTAGTTTCCATTGTGTGCTTAATAATTCTTATGAGGTTTTTTTGCTAGACTTAGCCAATCTGTTTCCTTGTGGATAGTAATTGGATGAAGTCTTGAGGTAGACCCCATTTTTAATAGCCCATTCACTCAACTTCATACTAAGAAAATCCAACCTGTTTTCTGAAATGACTGTAAACAAAACACCGAACCTTATCATTATACCTTCCAATAAATCCATAAATTCCTTCTCATCACTCTCCTTCAATCTTTGCCCCTGTCCATTGATTAAAATAGTCCATTGCGGTATGGACCCATTTATATTCGTCATTGGATGGAGGATTAATCATTCTGATTGATTCCAACCCCCATTGGACAAAGGGTTGATCCACTTGAATTGGATGTAGTGGAAGAGCTGTTAACTTTTGATTTCCTATGAAAATGGCACATTCCTTACATTTCCTTACCCATATATAGGCATCTTTGAAAAAATCCAGCCAATAGTAACTATCTCGCATGATCTTGGTAGTAGTTGTTCATGTAGAATAATGTCCTCCAGATAGGCCATTGTGAAACTCTTCTAGTATCTTACTTACCTATTCTGGTCCTATGCACCGAAGGAGAACACCATTCAAATCCTTTCAAAAGAGAACGTTATCTACTAGGACATATGGAATAGACTAAAGATGGAAAGTTTGTCTTTGATTTTTATCCATGTTTACAGGATATACTCCTGAGAAAAGGAAATTATTCATTTTGGATAACCAGTCAACTTGATCATCACTCTCATCAGTATTTAGGAGTGTCATGTCCTCATAACCTTTTGATTCCATGTTTGGATCAAGTTTTGACACAAACCTTTACACAAACCTTTACCTTTGACAAGTTTGGTAACCTTGATATGCACGTCATACTCCATCACCTTTGTGATCCATCCAACACACTTTTCATTCATCTCTTTCTTCAAAAAAATTTCCTTGATGCCTGGATGAGACACCATTAGATGAATTTTTTTGTTGGACAACATGTGCTTGAATCTCTTTAAGGCTTGAATAACCACAAGGACTTGTTTTTCAAAAATGAATATTTGGGCTCGTAGTCTTTGAGGGATTGATGAAGAAAGAAATTGGCTATTCCATTAGATCATCATTTTGCTTTGAGTGATGATTCCTGAAATGCTCTCTTGACCTACAAAAGCATAAAGGATAAAGTCTTTATCAAACCTGAGGTTTACCAACACGGGAACTTGAGAAATGACTATTTTTATGGATTCAAATATCTCCCTTCCTTCCTTTGTCCATGACAATGGCATATTTTTCTTCAGCATGGTTGTTAGTGGTTTAGCCAAAGTCACAAATTTAGGGATGAATCTCCACATGAAATTTATAGTTCCCAGAAAAATTTGGAGACCCTTCTTGTGACTTGGGAGAGACAAGGACATAATTGAATGAATCCTAACTAGATCGATTGACAATCCTTCTGCTAAAACAACATGACCCAATAAATTTCCCTCATGCACTACAAAAATACACTTTTTGGGATTAAGTGAAACCCCAAATTCCATACACCTTTAGAAAACCTTCCTTAGATGTGTGATGTGATATTTTTCATGATTAGAGTATACAATTATATCATTAAGGTAAACCAAAATGATATCGTTGATTAGTCCCTTAAATGCCATGTCCATGGATCTTTGGAAAGTAGCCCCTACATTGGACAATCCAAATGGCATTTTTTTGTAAGTATACATGCCCCACTTGGTAGTGAAAGCCATTTTAAATTGATCATATTCTTGGACCAAAATTTGATTGTAACCCGAATATCCATCAAGAAAAGAAAATATTTGAGCTTCGCCACCGTTTGAAGGATATGATCCATTGATGGAATAGGATAATGGTATTTCAATGACGCATGATTCAAGTCCCTGAAATCTACGCACAACCGAATCTCTCCATTCTTTTTCTTCACGGGCACTAGATTGGCTACCCATGAGGAATGCTTGATGGGAAAAATTATGCAAGCCTCGATGAGTTTGGTTAGCTACTTTCTCATTAGTGTCTCGATTTTGGGATTAATTGGCCTCTGTTTATGATGAAATGGATTGGCATTAGAATCTAGTTCGATGGTATGTTATGCTAGACCTGGATCAAAACCACATAGGTCTTTATAACTCCATGCAAAAATGTCGTGATACTCTTGACAAAGTTTGATGAAGGATTATTTTTCTTCAGAAGTACACACTTTTCCGATCTTTATAAACTTTTCATTTGCTACCTCGACTCCCTTAAAATATTCTTCTTTGACCACCATGTTAGAGCTCTATCTTTTGGCTTGATCATCTAATTGAAAATGGATTCCAGAGTGACTAATACTTTTGGTAGTTTGTTTATTTTCAATTTTATAATTTTATCACCATATGAATCTTGTAACTTATCTTGATTTTTTGCAATAAACTCCACCTCTTCTTATAGGAAAAGGACAATTTTTTTGTCACTATCGAACACTTTCCATACTCACATTATCAGGGACTACAGGTCAAACCACCATTCTAACATATTACTACCCTTGTTTTATGATATCAATAGGTATTTCATATTGTGAGCTAATTGTAGCAAGCCTATAATAATCTTGATTTTGATTTCTAGGAACTACATGGATCCCAAAAGCTTTGAAATCTTTAATCGGTCCCAGACTTAGTTCTTGTATGATCTTAAAAGATCATTTTTGGATGCACTATGTGTCTTCACTTGATGAAAAACTAACTCAATGTCTCTAAAAATAATCAGGGATTTGATTCCCTTCTTTTGGGCTAGCTAGACTCCTTACACAAGGGCCTTGTATTCAATGACATTATTAGTGCAATTGAATTGCAACCGAAAAGATGAGAAGTACTTATCTCCCTCTAGAGAAATTAACATAACACCAGCACCAAATCCATTCTTACTTCTTGAGCCATCGAAGAAAAATTGCCACAATCCTTCATAATCTCTTGGTGTTTTGACAAGTTGCGGTATGATCGTATCTTCTTCATGAATACATTAGATACCTAATCTTATTTCTTCAAAGAGAAAAAACCATCTTCTTCTTCTCGCTAATACATCAGCATAGGGATCATACTCATGATCTCTACTTACTTCATCTAGCATAGTATCAGGGACTTCTTCAATAAGAGTGGTTGGTTCATGATCATCATCTTCTTCTTCTGGATTTCCGATGGTACAATTCCCATTTAAAGGACTAGCGGTGTAGGGTTCTACATGATTGTGGCAGATTGGTTTCGCCCTTATAGTCACTTTGGTTCCATATCGAGTCCTGAGAATCATATGTGACCAATCAGATGATAAATAACCACCCATTTTGGTAGTGAAATATCATGATAGGAAGATGGTGAAGAGAGGAGGAAGATTAATGACTGATATGTCTTAGGTGAATGAAAACTGGGGCATGCATGGATAGTAAGTTAAAGTCCATTGATAACTCCAAAATTCTTAACAATTGTGCCATCTAGCTAAACAACTCCTCTTGAAACCGGTGCATATTGTATGCCTAGTACATCTGCAATTTGTTTGGGCATGACTGAGCTACTAGCACCAGAATCGATCATGTAATTATGCACTGGGTGTTTGCTAATGATCAGGAAAATATAGAATGGTAGTGGTTTTTTTGCCTTAGGAATACTTTTACCTTATAGTTGACACAAACTTGTAGTAGTTGTTACTCCATGACCTGATGATCCATTGGTTGTACCAAAACTATTCAAAGCTTTACTCAACAAGTTCCTTTGAGAGGAATTGAAAGTGCATCCCACATAGTAATGCTTAGATTGGTTTTCTTCATTTGTTCTACTATGCTGAAGGGAATTTATCCTACTTTGTTGACACTTCTTTGGGCATTGGGTCCTCCTTTGGAAAATTATTTTTGGGTACTTGTGATGCCTGAAGAACCTTCTTTCCTTGTGGCTTGGTTAGCAGGTGTTTCTGGCGGTTTATTTCCCGCATATTTATCAAATTCCGCTTGTGACTGAGGTTGTGAAGTGGATGATTGATCAGCTTTGGGAGGTTGAGGTTCCATTTCTCTCTTTTTGGAATGAGTTTTTTCTACACCGATGAGGAATCTATATTCAACCCGTAGAAATATTCTTCTTGCTAGTTTAGCAAAGTGGTTTTAGGTGCATGTGGTTGATCTGCTATTTCTTGTGTAGATGAATTTTTTGGTATCTCTGAAGGGGAAGATACACTTTAAACCATAAGGGTCTAGCTAAGAACTCCATTAGAAAAAATATTTTGATTGTGGGGTTGAGAAAAAGGATAACACCATTCGTAGTCTTGAACTAGATTATTCTAGAATAGGTATTATGGCTCTAGATGAGCTAGCATCAAGAGGGTTCCAAAATTTCAAAGGCTTGACATTCGTAACTTTATTTGTAGTTTGATTTTGTGGCTGATTGTTCCCTTGAAAAGGAGGATAATTAGCCTAATACTGCTGATTTTGTGGCTGATATGGATGATTGTATTGAAATTGTTACCTCTTGAGTGCAACAAGCTCATTTACAAAAGTTTACAACAACAATTTGACCTCCACTAGATCATTAGAAGGAATAGGTGTAGTCACATTTGATTGAATTGAATGTGTTGGAACATGCATGATGATTGGTTGTTTTCTTGTGATTTCAAAAATAAAGGCATGGGTAGCCTAGGCACAATCTTACCTACCTAAATTAAAGAATTTTCAGCTCTTATAGCTATTTCGTAGACATCAGGAACAACATTACCCCCCATAGATTGAATCATGACTACTATGTCACTATTCAATGCTGGTAAATAATACAAAAAAACATTATTTGGAGACATAATTACAAGTGTTGGGATCTATTTCCAAGTTTTGTCAAAAAGAAATTGAAATTTCTCATTTACTCTTGAGGGGACCATTTTATAGTAGTGAGTTGTTCCATAAGTGACAAGTGATCACTTTTGTCCTCAAATTACTTACAGAGCTTCGTGCCTAACTCGTTCCAAGTACTAATAGAACCAACAGTTAAAATTCAGAACCATTAAAGTGCTTTACCTTTAAATCAAGTAGCAAGGAGTCTAACCACCACGTTGTCTTCCGTAATACTATGCACTGCACAAATACTAGCCACATCCAGAATATGCTCCCAGGGTGTAACATTGCTTTTGCTAGTATAAAATGGTAAACTTTTTAAGGCAATTTCCAGTATAACATCCCTTTGTGCTAACATCAAGGGTTGTTGGTATTGAAAGGAGGAAAAGAATTTGGTGCCATGGCAACCAAAGGTTTATTGTGCCTTGGTTGAGGGAATATTCCTTCAGGAGGACTCAAATGACCTCTACGAGGTAAAGCTGTAACTCGTGATGTTGAAAGGCCTCTTCCTCTTCTCTTTTGAGGAGATAAGGAAATTTTGGTATGCTGATAATTTCCTTGCCTTGAAGAAGCTCTTATCTAAATTATTTGCATAAGTTAATGCACCGATATTTTAAGTCTAGAGATATAGAGTCGTCAGGTACTTTGACTTGTGTGAGTGAGAAGAGAAGTACTAACTCCGTCCCACCGAGCATGCCAAAATGTTGTCACCAAATCACTTGCACCCGCCGAATGGCCACAATGTGAATAGGAAGTTTGGTGTGATTGGGAAACATGGGATCACCTCTCAAGCTATGGGACTTGAAATCAAGGTGAACCTCCATAGAAGGATGGCTTCCTCTTCCCGAAACTAAGTGTTATACTACTCCTAGTGTAATAAAATGGTTATCTAGTTCTATGCTAACATTTTCATGGGTTTTAGGGAAAGAGATTTATAGAAATGAAACTATACTAGGGATGGTGATGCACCAAATAAAGGGTGTTTCTAGACTAAGGAATGGTTAATTTGAAGAGGGTATGTACACCCAAATTTCAACTTCACCTACTGCAACTTAGAGAGGGTAACAAAATACCACAGACTAGGAAGCATGCATTCCCTTTGTTAAACTCAATCAGAAAAACAATCTATCAGTATTCCAGTGAAGAAGGATGAACTTGAGAAGGGTGAATGGGCACCAAAAATCAACTGCATGAAATAATCCACCACTTGATAAACATAGAACTCCAAGAACCTGCAATAGAAATGTGGACTTGCACAGTGTACCTACAAGCATGAGAAAAGGCACAAAGAAGTATAGAAGGATGAAAGGACTGAGATTAGTCACAAAACACACACTTTTATTACTTCAACAACGTGCACAATGCATCATACATTTAAAAGAGGCAATGGTTACCATTACAATCTTGGAAAGGAGGATTGAAATTTCCCTCAACATACAAGGACAACTTGCAGAAGAGAGAGCACTCTTGAAAAATTTGCACTTGCCTAAGAAGTCTAACTTTTACAACCTATCTTACCTATTAGAACGAGATTCCAACTTACATTTATATAAGAATATGTGAGAGAGGAGAGGAGTTATAAATTCCATTCATAAATTGAAGGCACGTGATGTATTTATTACATTTGGTTGAACCACTTGAGAAGGTTCCATCATGTATCATTAATACCTATTTGACCTAGTTATCCTTAATTAATTAAAGGAATATTTAAATAATAACATTAAATATTATTATTAAAATATTAATTTAATTAAAATTAATAGTGGGACCCCTATTGACTAGTTTGACTTATTGAGGGGGGTCAATTGAGAGATGGTCAAAAAATATCCCAATTCGGTGGTTAGCTTTCAGAGCCAACTCACCGAGTTGGGTATTGAATTCCTCCACCGTCATTGCATTGACCAAGAGATGTTTGGTTTCCCAAATAATCTCACCTCGGATAAGCTCCTCCATTATTCAACATAACTCGAGCTCACTTTGTAACCACACCGATCTCACTTTGAATCAAGCTCACCTTGTTATGTGCATGGTTCAACTCACAAGTTGATCTTATGTACATTCTATGGTTACTGAGATCCTATCCTCAAAATATCCGTTCATCATACTAACTCGTGCCATTTGAACTCACCACCAAGCTCCTCTGTCCTTTCCTCGAGCTCACCATTGAGCTCATCACTGATTCATCCTTCCAACATCGATTGATGAAATCACTTGTAAACTCACCGCCAAATGAATCGCCCCACTCAACTCATTCCGAGTTTCTTCCCATGCATCGTATCAACTGAGCTCTAGATTCTTCTGCATTGAGATCTATACTTGAGCTCATCACCAATCTCTCTATTTTGTACTCAACATCACCTACCAAGTTGATCTTCTTTTCCTTTCACCTCGACAATATTTTCCTATTCCGTCGAGCTAGCTACTACTTTTCCATATTGAGTGGGCTTGACGAGTTGTCTTCAATGAGATGGATATGCATGTTAACTGTTTGAGCCCCTAAGAAAATTGGGTTCAACTTGCCTTTTGCAAGAGATCTCCAAAGAATCCTCCGTGAATGACTCAATTCATGTCATGCTCCATGAGATTTCCACCGAAACATCGTTCATCAATTTTGAAAACATGTCTTCCCTTTCTCGTGAGCTCATCAACTACAATCCTTTTCCAAAGGTGAGCACATCGTCGAGTCTCACAGCACCAACATTATACAATATCAACATCTGAGATAAATGTCTTACAATACAAGAATTTTCAAGCTCTGTTATTTTGTGTTCGGTGGAGCTCGCACCTGGTGAAACCCAATCCATGTGATTGAGCTATTGGCTGGTCATCTAGATCTTGCTAGCTATCCTAGCGCATGGAGCCATGAAATCAGATTACCCATATCGTGTCCATGCTTGGAACTACACTGAGATTCTCTCCACATCACCCAATTTTGGCATGAGCTCGTTACAACCAATCTCTGATGCACCAAATTGAGATCCTCTTGCGCATGTGTAGATCGTGACTTGGCTCTGCAAGCCCAAAGTGCTTCTTCCAACAAATATCTCTCCACCAAGCCTTGTCATATTATTCCTAGGTTCCATTCCCTCTAACTCGGCGAGCTTGTTTGCATCATCATGTTGATGTGATTTTAAGCTCAAAATAGACGAGCTCTTGCCATCACCAAGTTCCCATGCTAAGTTCCAAATCAAGTTTTCTCCCCAACACCACCATTGAGCTCCACACATTCGTTCTTCCCCTACTGAAACCACCGAGAATGAGCGAGGTTCCTCTTTTCAGTTGGATCTAACTCCATTTCTCACTTAAATTGGATGAGATCCTCTGGAAACCTCATTGAGCTATTTCTCCCATGGTTGAGCTTGCCGCTTTCTCCACATTGATTGATGAACCACTCACTAAGGTTCCACGACGTGAGATTATCACTACGTCGCCACAACCGAGCTCCCAAACAATGTCAAGCCACGTTGAGCTATCTCTTTGTCATATTTAATGCCAAACTTCTCACTGATCCATCAAAATTTGTGCCGAGCTAATAGCTAAATGTATCCAAACTCAAACGATGTGACCACCCTCAACTCCATCGATTAGCTTGTTTAAGCATGTTCGCCTTGTATGTTGTGAATTCAATCTCGAGTCATTCAAACCGACTATGCCATTTCACGAGACCAAAATTAGCTCCCTAAAAGTGGTGGTTCCCCACGAACTACTTTTTCTACTAACTGTCCCACTAACCCGATAGAAAACTTGGCAACATGTTGGTTTGTGGGTTTTTTGGTTTTCCAAGAGATTATCCCCGCTTGATGATGCTTCTCCCAATGCTCATTAAGTGGAAGGTTCACGTTGGTATGTCACTATGTTTTTCCCCACTCAGAGATTCTTACCTGAATCCCCCATATGGAATTATTGGATTGGAATGCCATCTAGTTATGGCCGCAACCTTCAAAATTCCCCAAATTGGATTTTCCTCACTATGTTCCCCACGTAGAAAAAAATTTCATGGGTCGTTCCAACCCTGAGCTGTGACCTCACCAAACCGTTACAAAAATCGATCTCAAACTCACCGTGGGGATCACATTTTCCTCGAGTATCCCTTTAGTTAGACTTTGCATATTCTTCCTCTGCGCATACCTAAGCACCGAGCCCAAGTCGAGCCACTTTATTATTTCAATGAGTTGTAAACTCTCTGTTTGACCACCTAAGCTCCAATTATAATTTGGCATGTTCCTGGTGAGAGCTTTTGATCTCGAGCTACCAACAAGTTCATAACTGAGATGACATCGAGTTCCTTTGCTATCATGGCTAAGTCTCGTCAAGCTCGTCCTTAAGGCTTAGGTCAACAAAGCTATTCCTAGAGTTATGCAATGAGTTAATGACTGAGCTCTCACTGACCTATCAATTGGGAAACTCCCTTTGAGCTTGCCTATGTGCCACTAATGTTTTAAATGTTATGGGTTGATATTAATCTCGACTCCTTAAACCAAGATCCATTTTGACTTAATGCCTTCCCGTCTTTGGCCACTCACCGAGCTACTCAACGAGCTAAATTTTTTCTCGATGGCCCTTGGCTTATTTTGTAAAATCTTCCCATGTTTGGAAACTTTCCCATATTTTCTTGACTCAATCGACTCTTTTCAATGTTGGGCTTGGCTGACCCATCGAGTTGAGCTCCAATGATAATGACCAAGTTCTCAACCGAGCTAACACCGAGTTGTCACCAAGTTGAGCTCAATTTGACCTCGTTCAATGCTAGGTAAGCTCTCCTATGCAAATTATTAATTATTTTAATCATTTTATCTAGTGATGACCATAATTGGGCCTTTGGGACCAATGTCATAATTTGATCGTAATAGGACCCCATTGTCCAATTTTTCCCTATGTGCAAAATTGGATAAAAGAAACTAAATAGAATTTGGAAATTACAGAAATGGATGGAAATTGGAGATCTGATCCAAACCAACACAAAGAAGATTTTACCTAGCTGGGTCGATGACGACCTAGGTTGCAAAGGGTTGGTCGATGGAAACCTGAGAAGATGGATAAGAATAACAAAAAAAATACAGATCTAGAGGGATCTGAGTGCAAATCAGATGATGAGAGAGTCCTATAAACATTGACAGAAATCAGTAGAGGAAAATATGAGACAGGAAACATAAATGATGCAAGAAAACAAATATTTGATGGATTGGATGGAAATAAGGCTCGGGTAAATGGGGATTGGGATGAGTTAGTAGAGAGACTGGAGACAAGAAGAATAGATATGGACTTAAAGAGAATCATAATGAAATATATGAGAACTAGAAACAATGACAAAAACATAGAAACAAATTGATCTAGACCTTGAGGGTAGAATAGGTGATAGAATAGGGATGGTTCGATGACAACCTTGATGAAGTGAAGACAACTTGGGCATACCTAAACAAGGAAAAAGGTAGATGAGTTGGATTAAAAACCTACACACATAATGACCGGAAGAAGAAGATGGATCTCAAGCACTTATGGAAGGTAGACCTAAAAAAAATTATTAAGTGAAAAATAATAGAAATGATAAGTGTTGTTGAAATCAGCGGCACTTTGGATGCAAATCAGTTTCTAAGTTGATGTTTCGGGCATCCAAAGTGTGATTGCACAACATTGAAACCTCTCTCCAAGTGTGGGACTTGTAAAATGAGAGAGGAATCTCCAGATTAGAAGCTGGTTCCTCAAACTCCTCGATCGATCATTAATTACACAATTGCAGAGGTTTGTAATCCTAATCCTACTCTAGATTCCAAGGAGACAAAGATAGAGAGAGTAAAAGAAACTAAAACTAATGCTAAGGTGATGCACCAAAGGAGTTGTAGACACCTGACTACATGAAATACACAATCCACAAGGAAACACAACGACAAAACATGCACAAAATGCTCAAAATGTAATGAAAGATCAAGAAATCAATGATAGATATATGAAAGGATTGAGGAATTTAATCACAGAACATATATCAACATTCAGATCCAATACAATGCATTACAATGATCCAGAGGAAAGAAAAAGTGTTGTATTACATGGAAAGGTAAAAATTTCTTCACAAATTCTACCAAAGAAAGAAGAAAAGGAAGTTGCAGAGCTGAAAAGGTGTCTCTCCTTGCAAAATGAACTCATTCTGGCTTTTATAGTGCAAGCCACGACCCCCAGGAGAGAGAAACGTGGGAAAACATGCAAGCCATTCAACCATTGACCAAATTACATTAAAAATAGCATGGGTGACCTGAAAAACCCATTCCTAGGCATTTTTAACCATGCTGGGAGAGAATGCGAGCCATTCTTCATTAAAATGGTGGTTGAAACGTCAGTTCTGTTCATGGCCACGTACCAGAGGCATTTCTTTATTTTCTCTCTCCAAACTCAACCAAAATGCAAAATTGACCCTGGAATCATATAGAGAATTTCACCATCTTTTCATTGATATAAAGAACGTGAAAAACCAAGCTCTAGATCGAAAGATATGGCGATTTGAAGTTTTAGGGCAAAAACAGGCCAAAATCGGATCGGCGGGCAAAAAGTTTGAATTTTTACCCGTTTGGTCTTTGGAACATTTTTCAAATTTTCCCTGCACTCCACCACTCCAGGTGCCACGTGGCACATTCTGATTGGTTCGGGCCCTCTAAGGGAAAATTTCCCACAAAAACTCCGCCGAGCCATAACTTGAAAAATATGAGGAGTTAGGAGGAAAACTTTACCTTTCGGAAAGTGAGAGAGAGAGCTCTATCCAATGGTGCCATTTCTAGAAGGTTTTGAGTTCCTAGAAAACAAAATATTCTGACTGAGGCATAAGAGAAGGAAATATGTAAAGGATTTAGCCACAAAATGAGCAGGGGGCACATTTGGGATAACAATTTTGGTGACTCAGAGGGGTCATCTGCCTGCTGGATGAAGTTACCAGTTGCCTGAAGCAATCCATTGGGCATGGAGTCACTTGATTCTCTGTTTAATACCCCAACTGACTAGAACATTGCAAAGAGGAACATGGAAAATCACCTGATGGAGCAAGGCCTATAAACACATTCCCAGGAACAGCAAGCTATGCCAAAGCACTTAGGGAAAGCAAAACAACCTACAACAAAACAATGTGCACAAGCACTTAGAGGAATGAAAACCTAAGCTAATATTTACAAGGTGGAGAATTTCCCTCTAGTAGCAATGCTTTAGATAGATTCCATTGACTGGAATCTGTAGTTCTTCGCCATCCAATGAAGACAATTGGAAGGCATTACTGTCCTTACACTTTGTGACCATGTATGGGCCACTCCAAATGGCATCAAATTTTGAATGCCTTCCCGGTTTTGCTCTATCTGCATCCCATTTTAACACTAGATCTCCAACTTGGAAAGATCTACTCTTGGCCTTCCTATCAAAGGTCTTCTTGATCAAAGCTTGATCCTTCTCCATTGCTTGGGATGCCTGATCTCTGATCTCTTGGAGCTCCATCAACTCTGCATATCTCACCTCCATGGGCCCAAACTCTAGCAACTCTAACTGCTTCATGAGTTCCAATGTTGGCAACTCAAGTGACATGGGCAAGATTGCCTCTCTTCCATAAACAAGCCTGAATGGAGAGTTACCTGTGGATCTCTTGGGAGTTATCCTATCAGCCCATAAGGTTGATTTCAGTTTGGTATGCCAAGACCTCTGATTCTCATCAAGAGTCCTCCTAATGATCCTCAACAAGTTCTTGTTTGTAGATTCAGCCTAGCCATTACCCTGAGGGTAGTAGTTTGATGAAGTACTTAGGTAGATCCCATTCTTGACAGCCCACTCAGTCACCTTGGATCCAATGAATGCTAATGCATTATCTGAGATTATTGTAGCAGTATATGCCAAATCAAGGTTACTATCCCCTCATAGAAGTCTAAGATGCTAGACTCATTTTTCTTCCTTGAGTGCTACTCTTGCTCAATCCACTTGGTGAAGTAGTCTGTGGGTCAAAAATCCACTTATGCCCTTGGCTTGAATTGGGATTAATGACTCCAATGAAGTCCAAACCCCATTGCATGAATGGCTGGTCAACTGAAATTGGATGCAATGGAAGGGCAGCAAGCCTCTCTTTACCTGTGAAGAATGCACAATTCTTGCACCTTTTGATCCACGCAAAGCAATCACTGAAAATCTTGGGCCAATAATAACCATCCTTCATGATTTTTAGAGCTGTCACTCTTGGTGCAAAATGACCACCAGCTGGTCCACCATGGAACTCTTCCAACACCCTATGAATCTGATTTGTGCTAATGCATCTCAACAGCACTCCATTCACATCTTTCTTGAACAAAACACCGTCCACTATGGCATATGGGACAGCCTGCAATCTAAAGTGTCTTCTTTGGGTTTTGTTCATCTCTGGAGGGCATAGGCATGTGCTTAGGAAATGTATTATACCTTGGGTCCAGCAAGGAGTGGGGACAACATTATCCTCTTCTTGAGTGCTACCTTGCACATGGCTGTCTTGAACTATCAAACCAACCTCTTCTTTATTGCATACTCCTTTTTGCTTGCCCAAAATCAGCTACTCACACAATCCTTTTCCTCTTACCAGCTTAGTGACCTTGATCTCAATGTCATACTCCATGACACGAGTGATCCAACCTGCCCTTTTCTCATTCAAATCCTTGTTGAGGAGGAAGTCCTTTACTCCCGCATGAGAGACCAACAACTGAACCTTGTTGTTTGAGACTAGATGCTTGAATTTATTCAAGCTTCTGATTACTGCAAGTACATGCTTCTCAATAAAAGAATATCTCACCTCATAGTCATCTAGGCTTTGGCTGAAGAAAGCAATTGGATGCTCATCATTGTCCTTGTTCTGCTGTACCAAAATGGCAGAAATAGTATCATTACCTCCAAATGCATAGAGGATGAAATCCTTGGAGAAATCCGGGTTGATGAGAGTTGGTGCTTGGGAGATGGCTTCTTTGATTGCTTCAAAACTCTCCTTTCCTTCTACTGTCCACTTGAAAGCCATGCTTTTCTTTAACATTTTGGTGATAGGTTTGACAAGGGCTGAAAAATTTGGGACAAACCTCCGAACAAAGTTTATTCTCCCCAAGAAACTCTAAAGGGCCTTCTTGTGGCTTGGCAATGGTAGTGCTCTTATGGCTTTAACCCTCTCTGGATCAATTGCTAATCCTTCTTTGGAGACAATATGGCCAAGGAGCTTTCCTTCATGTGCTAGGAAGATACACTTCTTAGGATTCAAAGACACTCCAAATCTCCTGCACCTTTGGAAGACTTGTCTCAAATGAGAGAGGTGGTCTGCTGCATTCTTTGAAAAAACAATGATATCATCAAGGTATATCAGCACCACATTGTTAATCAAACCTTTGAATGCCATGTCCATTGCTCTTTGGAAGGTAGCTCCAGCATTGGACAGCCCAAATGGCATTTTCCTGTATGCATAAGTTCCCCATTTGGTTGTGAAGGCTGTCTTGAACTGATCTTCTTCCTTCACCATAATCTGATTGTAGCCCGAGTAGCCATCAAGTAGTGAAAACCTCTCGGAGCCAGCCACAACTTGCAAAATTTGCTCCATAGAAGGGAGTGGGTAATGGTCCTTGAGAGATGCTCTATTCAAGTCTCTGAAGTCAACACACAATCTGATCTCTCCACTCTTCTTTCTGACTGGAACTAAGTTGGCAACCCAACTAGAATGCTTGATTGGGAATATGATTCTTGACTCAATCAACTTGTTCAATTCCTTCCTCATGAGAGGTTCCATGTGTGGATTGACTGGCCTTTGTTTCTGCCTGATGGGCTTAGTATTTGGGTCCAACTCAATGGTGTGCTGAGCTAACTTGGGATTGAAACCTTTCAAATCTTCGTAGCTCCAAGAAAACACATCAGGGAACTCTTGACACAGCTGTATGAACTCATACCTTTCTTGTTCAGTTGTCATCTTTCCAATTTGCAATGGTTTGTTCTCTTCCACCAAGATGGATACTGAATCTTCTCTCTTGACCTAAATGTTTGCTTTCTCTTTCCTAAACTAATCATTGGGATTGAAAATGGACTCCAAAGTGATAAGTCCCTTGGGCAGCTTGTTAGTTCTCAGTGTACCACTTGGTCACCATACTGTTGTTCCAATTTTTCCTAATTTTTAGCTGAGAACTCAGCTTCTTCTTGTAAGAAATGGATGATTTGTTGGTCATTCTCAAACACTTGCCAACTTACATTGTTATCCGGCACTGAAGGCCTCACAATCACATGGATGTTTGGCTGTACCTTATCTTTTTGAATGCTCTCCACAACGTCAAAGGCTGCCCCAACTGCTGCAAGCCTGTCAGCAGCTTGGTTCTCTTTCCTAGGAATTGATTTGATGCCAAAACCCTCAAAATCTTCAATGAGGTCCCACACCCTGTTCTTGTAGCACTTGAGTAGATCATTCTTGACAACATGCTGCCCCTTGACCTGGTTGACAATCAACTCACATCACCGAAGACTTGCAAGTTCTTTATTCCTCTCTTTATTTCCCAATGCATCCCTTGCACCAAGGCTTCATATTCAACAGTGTTATTGGAGCATGCAAACTGAAATCTAAAAGCTGAATAGTACTTTACTCCTTGAGGTGAAATAAGCATAGCTCCACCTCCTGCACCTTGTCTACTCCTTGATCCATCAAAAAACAACTGCCATACCTCATTTTCATCCTTGTGGTTTGGCTTGGTGATGCTAGGAATGGGCTGATCTTCTTGATGTATGCAATAGACCCCTAGCTCAGATTCTTCTACTTCTTGATAAGGATCAAAAACATGCACCTTGTTTGCCCATTCATCAAGAGTTAGATCCGGGATGCTTCCAACCTTGGTGTCAGCTTCATCAGTGCTTGGGTGATCTTCTTGATCAAATGCCAAACAATTGGCATTGATCTGACTTGGAGTGTAGGGCTCAATATGGAAGTTTGCAATAGGTTCAACCTGATTGTAGCTTTGGTTCCATACCTCATTCTAAACAAAGCATGTGTGACCAATCAATGACAAATATCCTCCAATCTTGGCTGTGAAATCTCTTGACAAACATAGGGCAAAGAGTGGTGGAAGGTCTATAACTGATACATCTTGTAAAACAACAACATTTGGACATGCATGCAAGGTAAGACTCAAGTTTCTAATCACCCCAACTATTGTTACTGCTGTCCCATCCAACTGCACTACTCCTTTGGATATGGTTTCATATTGAAGTCCTAGTTGATCAGCTATTTTCTTGGGCATCACTGAGCTACTTGCCCCGAATCAATCATGCAATTGTGCACCAATTGGTTTCCAATGATTAATGAGACATAAAAAGGAGGGGGCTTCAACATTTTACCTTGCTATCCTCCATGATTCCCTTCAGGCTGGGCAGCATTTGTGAGCACTTTCTCTTGCATTTGGACTTGCTGATTCGAAGTTGGCCAGTCCTTCATGGCAGCTTGTAGCAAATCTCTCTGGCCTGGATAGATAGGGATTCCCACATTGATATATTTACATTTGTCTTCTTCATCTGATCAATGATACTAAATGGTGATGAAGGATCTCTTTGCTGTCCCTTGGTTTGCATATTCATCCCTTGCATGTGGGCAACAACAACTGGTATTTGAGTTGGTCTAGGAGCTGTTCTTGGCTGCCCTTGTGCATTTACAATTGGATTTTGTTTGCCAACCATTTGTGGAGCCATAAAAGGTTGTGGATTGGTTGGAGCTAATGGTTGTTCTTCACCCAAATTCCTTCTTTTTGACCTTGTGTTGGCTGCAACACCTTGAGAGACTGTTTGATTTATGCCACAAAAATCCTTTGCCTGCCAGTTCACAAGTGTGGTGTCATTTGGAGCTGATTGCTTGCTGGAATGTTTCTTGTTGTTGGTTGTTTCCTTGACTTCCCTCACCCTCCACACCAAGTAGTTGTCACCATTAATGCTTGATTCAAGGCACCGTTGAAACACATAGATTGTTGTGAGGTTCATTGCATGGAAAACACCAATCATACTCTGAGCAATGTTGTTTTGTGTTGGCACCAATGCCTTAGAGGCGAGATATAGCATTTGGATTATAGGGCTGAAATGGTCTCTGTTGGAGAGGCCTTGCTTGATTTAGATTTGCAGCTGATTGGGTGGTCTATGAGGTTGATATGGTTTCCTGTTAGGTTGAGCTTGAGGCTGGAAGGAAGGTCTAAAACTTTGGGCTTGTTGCCTCTTGAGAGTAACCAGCTCATTACCTAAATTTTGCAATTGCTTCATGACTTCTTGAAGTTCATTTGAGGCACTAGAAGATGAAGTGGAAGATTCACTTGAATTCTGATTTCTAGGAGTGGGAGAAGGAGCCAAATTAGGTGCTTGATTAGTGTTTGGGCTCTCTAAACTTGGAAACAATGGCATGGGAGGTCTAGGGGCTAGTTTTCTAGCTTGGATCAAACAATTTTCAGCTCTAATGGCAATGCTATAAGCAATGGGGATAGTTGTGCCTCCCATGGACTGAATTAACATAGAAATATCAGAATTTAGAGCTTTGAGATAGTAAAGAAAAGCACCTTCTGCTGTTGGCCTGACTGCCACTAGAATTCTCTCCCAAGTCCTTTGAAATCTGAAGTTGAAATCAGTCAGCTGCTCATTGGGAGCTCTCTTGATGGTTGTCAGCTGCTCCAAAAGAGACAAGTTGTCTCCCTTCTCTCCAAATTGCTCATGAAGTGCTACACATAGTTGGTTCCAATTTTGAATAGAACCTGAGGCAAGGCTTCTAAACCATTGCAAAGCCTTCCCCTTGAATGAAGATGCCAGCAATTTGACAGCAACTTGCATCTCATTGATTTCATGAATTGCACAAAGGTTGGCAATGTCTTTAACATGATCACCAGGAGTAGTCTGATTCTCTCCAGTGAAGTATGGAATGTTCTTCAAGGCTGCAATTGGAATTGGATTTTGTGCATTGAGAGAAAGTGGGTTGCTGCTAGTGAAATTGACATAGGGGTTGTTTTGTGCCATTCTAATTGGCCTTAGAACCCTTGTTGATTGAATGAAAGGCCTACTAGGTGGAGGAGTTGAGAGAGTTCTGTTTGGTGGAGATGGAGACCTTTGGATTCTCCTCCCACTTTTCCTTACTCTTGGAGATAACTACAGATATTCAAACAGTGCCTCTTCTTCTCCATCTCTTGACCTTGTAGTGATTCTTCTCATGAGTTTTGTCCGCACTTCTAAAACCAGTGATTCTTCTTCCTTGGAGTCACCGATGTGCAAATTATAGCTCTTTTAAGCAAGAAAATTATAGAAGATGCACATCAAATTTGCTGCAATGAAAATGAGACCTCTAAGGTCCCACCGGCATGCCAAAATCTGTTGTTGCAAAAAAGAGCACCCTTGGATGCAAATCGGGTTTCTAAGTTGATGTTTCAAGCATCTAGTGTGATTGCACAACATTGAAACCTCTCTCCAAGTGTGGGACTTGTAAAATGAGAGAGGAATCTCCAGATTAGAGGTTGGTTCCTCAAAATCCTCTGATCAAATCTGTTATTTACACAATTGCAGAGGTTTGAATCCTAATCCTACTCTAGATTCCAAGGAGACAAAGATAGAGAGAGTAAAAGAAACTAAAACTAATGCTAAGGTGATGCACCAAAGGAGTTGTAGACACCTGACTACATGAAATACACAATCCACAAGGAAACATAGCACAAAACATGCACAAAATGCTCAAAATGTAATGAAAGATCAAGAAATCAATGATAGATATATGAAAGGATTGAGGAATTTAATCACAGAACATATATCAACATTCAGATCCAATACAGTGCATTACAGTGATCCAGAGGCAAGAAAAAGTGTTGTATTACATGGAAAGGTAAAATTTCTTCAAAAATTCTACCAAAGAAGGAAGAAAGGAAGTTGCAGAGTGAAAAGGTGTCTCTCCTTGCAAAATGAACTCATTATGCTTTTACAAAGCAAGCCCACGACCCCTAGGAGAGAGAAACGCGGGAAAACGTGCAAGCCATTCAACCATTGACAAAATTGCATTCAAAACAACATGGGTGACCTAAAAACCCATTCCTAGGCATTTTTAACCATGCTGGGAGAGAATGCGAGCCATTCTTCATTAAAATGGTGGTTGAAACTTGATTGTTCATGGCCACGTACTGCAGGCAGTTTCTTTATTTTCTCTCTCCAAACTCAACCAAAATGCAAAATTGACCCTGGAATCATGTAGATAATTTCACCATCTTTCCATTGATATAAAGAACGTGAAAACAAGCTCTGGATCGAAAGATATGGCGATTTGAAGTTTTAGGGCAAAAATAGGCCAAAATCGGATCGGCGGGCAAAAAGTTTGAATTTTTACCCGTTTGGTCTTTGGAACATTTTTCAAATTTTCCCCACACTCTGCCACTCTAGGTGCCATGTGGCACGTTCTGATTGGCTGCGGGCCCTCTAAGGGAAAATTTCCCACAAAAACTCTGCTGAGCCATAACTTGAAAAATATGAGGAGTTAGGAGGAAAACTTTACCTTTCTGGAAAGCTGAGAGAGAGCTCTATCCAATGGTGCCATTTCTAGAAGGTTTTGAGTGCCTGAAAAACAAAATATTCTGACTGAGGCACAAGAGAAGGAAAGATGTAAAGGAGTTAGCCACAAAATGAGCAAGGGGCACATTTGGGATAACAATAAGCAATGATAGCATGAAACAACACAATGTCAAGATAAATTGCCCAAAGTCTTCACACAGATGTAAACAAGATCAAAGGGACTCCAAGAAGATTGAAACAACTGTAAAGAAGCTCAAACATGAAGACAAGATCATAAAATGCAAGAGAATTCTAATTATACATCCTTTAGACAGGGGAAATGTGTCTTTATAGGATCAATGCTAAGACAGATGGTTCACCGTTGATTGCAGGGGAACCATCCATTTGGGTAACATGAGGATGTCTAACTCAATGTATCACACCCTTTGAGAGTGGGATTAGGGTTTTGAATTGTCTAGATGGGTTAGGGATTCCTAGAGAAGTGAAATGAGTAGGTGAGAGATGAAATGGAGTAAATAAAGGCTAAGGTGAGCCAAGGGATGAGAAACTAGGTAGTTAGAGATCAAAAACAACCTAGAGAAGATAGATTGGGAATGATTAAGATTAATTAGATAATGAGATGAGGATTAGAGGATGATTAGTGAGAATTAGAAATAAATTAAAGTTAATAGGATAATAAATGGAAATGATGGAAATATTTATAAAAATAGGAAATAAAAGGAGTTTAGATAGACGACCATGGTGAAAAGAAGAAAACACGAGGTGTCAAGGGTAGTGATACCAAATTTTGGTGTCCACATTTTCCCCTTTTAGTCAAGTGGTTTACGCAAGCAATCCATGAGACAAAAATATGAGAAATAGGTAATATGGGACGACGAAGATTGATGATGAGCTCCCCTTAAAATAATGGATCAATGCCATAAAAGGGGAGTTGATTATAAGTTTGAAAAAATAATGGAGAAGGGAAGGTGGGAAAATTAGAAGGGTGAAAATGATAAGGTGGGGCAAGATTCTCGAAGCAAGAAGGATTCAAAAACAATATTAAAAATATGGTGGTGGTCTTAGGACTCACATTGGTAGGAAACAAAGGTCACAATCTTTAGAGAGACAAAGGGAAATTTCCTACGGCTCTTGAGTCGGTGAAAATCATAGTGAAATGGAGGGAACCCATTCATAAACCACTCAAATGGATGCAAGTTGTGGGGACCAACGGGTCATAGGTGTGCAGTGAAACTATGTGCAACCAAATGAGAAAATAATGTGAAATCCTTAAAACATGAGCAATCAATGGTGAGGTATGCATCCGTAGAGGATGACGATGGAAATAATGGTGCACCAAAGAAAGGACAAAAACATAGCCAAAAAGGAAAAATATATAAAAAGTGATGAAATAAAATGCCTCGAGAGGGAATAAATATGGCCACAAAGGTGGACTTTGAGAGCGGATATGGAAAATAAAATGGTGTCCTAACAAAGGACATGACAAAGAAGGAGGGAAAGCTAAGTCGATGGTGCCCAAGGTCACTGATGCCTAAGGCGATCGACGACGACCCATGGGGTTGGCAACGAATGAGGTTGGTGGCTATATAATCCCAAATGTCGTTGAAAATGCTCATTTTAACGACTCGAGTGATGATTAGAGAGATTAGAGATATAAAATAAGATCGATATTTGGAGAGAGATGGAGGCCGGAGGAACAAACAGAAATTATAGAGAGGGTACGCAAAGATGGTGAGTAATGGAAACCTTAGTTTTTAAAATTTATTTTATGTTTTATTTATTTTTTTGCATTTTTTTAATTTTTGTATTGGCACTAGGGTGGTCGGAGGTGACTTGCTAGGATCACCACCGAATTATCCCTAAAAGGAATCGATTGACCCCATATAGGTGTTGACCAGGGTGAAGATGGAGAATTTTGATAGGTAAAAAAATGATTGGATAAAATTAATGATAATTGATCTAATTGATGTTTATTTTATGGATGATTATAGGCCTAAGATACCTTATATTTGAGAGACTCGAGTCCCATAATTATATGATTAGATCGGAGGGGATGTAAAAGATACAAAGAGGGATTACTTAATGTTGTGGGATTAGGAGGGTTAAGATATTTTCGAGGATCCCATGAGATGTGGGTTTGATGATCACATTGGTGGAAATATGGGACAGGAAGACATGTACCTTCTCGCTTAGGATGGGTGAGATGAAGATCACCCTGGAGGATGTATACCACATCCTCAAAGTTACCTTTATAGGGGAGTAGATAGTTCCCATTACAACGGATACCATATTGGAAGTGTTGACACAACTATTCGAGCATATGTACCTCATATTAGATTCTCTTTAGGGGCCTTCTCATATGAGGTGAGGTACGAGCATAGGGTACCATGGATTTGATTGATTTGTCTGATTCGATGGTGATTTCTTGCTATGCATTACGTGACTCGGGAGCTAGATTCCCATGGACACTAGTAGGGGTCTTAGAAGATATAGTTGATCATTATATAGTTTTATCATATGGGAAATGCATAGACGTGACTCGAATTAGAACGCAACCGATCTATTCATTCCATGCACTACTTTAGCACATTTTTATCATGAGCTAGTGATGTATAGAGCTGGGAGGAGGACAATGTTGTATGTAGACATCCTTATGAATTTCTAGGCGTATCAAGCATATTACAGTCATTAGGCCACTAGGGATCGGACTATGGGTCGTATGGGACCATATAGAGCTAACAATTGGATTTTTGAAATGGAAAGCCCACTAAGATCATGGAGGAAAAGGGGATAGATATTCCAACCGGTAAAATGACAAGTTTTTAGATCTCAAGGAGATCACGTTCAATAACAACCATATAGAGAATTCCCTGCATGGCCCAGAGCAGATGTAGAGTTGATAGGCATGAAGAGGAAAAGATGGGTATAGGTTCATAGAAAAAATATGATTTAGGTCATTCATTTTGATAGGCTATGACAATAGTTGGGTGTCATTCATAAAGTACCAAGGGAGACCATCTCTTATAGGCATGGGTAGATAGATCGAGATTTTCCTAGTTCTGACATGGCAGACTCGATGGAGGAGACACCGATGCCATGGGATGAGGATGATGACATAGGTGTTGGAGTGGGATTTTTATTATATGATGACCACATGTGTGGCTAGAGTAGCAAGAGAGGGGGGAAATGGAGGTTGAGGTAGAGATGGCACACCTACATGCTGAGCTAGCTCAGGTGAGCACATAGAGAGATAGCGCTTCAGCAAGAGTGATATACATCACGACAGGAGGCTCAAACCCTTCGAAAGGAGAGGGATCAAGTGACGTAGGAGTGAGACAAAGACATCCAAAATAGGGATTGGTACCATAGATAGAGGGAGGCCTATAGATCCCAATTTGGAGATCTTGTGACGATTATAATGTCAAAGTCAAATGCAATCGATGCACTAAAGCATCATAGGGAGGAGTAAAAATGGCATCTCCTAAATTCTATATACATGGACCGCTATAAATAACTAGACATGGAGGATAAATATTATGAGAATATTGTGATCAAGAAGTTGTCGTAGACACTAAGATACTCGTGATCGTGTGCATCGATTAGCGGCGTCTTGAGAAAGGCCATCTAGAAATGCAATGAGTGTAGCTCGGTCATTATGAGAGTGAGGCCACGAGTGTGATGATAATGTATAGGGATCAGGTTCTATGCCTTCCCAAGGAGGGGAGGGCTTGAGATTATTTGATGTACAATTTACTGATTTTTATGATATATCTTCTTTGAGAGAGGTACCTTGATGACCAATGATGTACTCGAGACACTTATTATGATATATATATAGGATTTTGATTTTTCGTATTCTAAAATGTGTTGATTGCATGATGCTGATTATTTCATTTACATCGATGTAGATATGTACTAATGACTTCATATTTGATGATGATGGTGAACATGTATGTATGACTGGAAGTTAGGATATACAAGATGTGAAGTTAAAAGAAGTTAGTTTAAAATAGATAAGATGGAATATAAATAGATAATGATAAAAATATGTGAATAGATGTGATAAATAAATGTGGATGGATAATAAATAGATAATGTAGACGTGATAAATACATTTAAATATGATGATAAAAATACTTGAATGGATGTGATGATACATAAGAAATAATATAAGATATATGTGACCCATTAAAATAGAACACAACTCGATGATTAGTGACCTATAGGTGTGAAACGAGAATACGCCATAGAAAGGAATGTGTGAGAAAACAATATCTCCAACTTCATTGAGGTTAACAAGAAGAGGATCCAAGTAATGCAATTCCCATGCGACTAAAACACATGGTAACACATAACCAACGATAGTTATTTATACCAAAGATCATGAGGGAAGCATGGATGAATTGAGATAATAATCCTAATTTCCACATGACAAAGTGGTTTGTGATGTAACTTGTATATGGAAAAGGGTTCTTCATAAGTGGATTTCCTAAGTCTATACCCCGATCCCGATTTGCATAGGGGAGAAAGAGAGAAAACTGATCAATGTGGGAAGGATTTGATGCCTTGATACAAAAAAAGAGTATC
Organism: Taxus wallichiana var. yunnanensis; assembly: GCA_018340775.1. Lineage (NCBI taxonomy): Eukaryota > Viridiplantae > Streptophyta > Pinopsida > Cupressales > Taxaceae > Taxus > Taxus wallichiana. The sequence goes on along the minus strand of CM031233.1, from coordinate 94,245,185 downwards.
CATCCTTCGAGGGTATGGTCAACTTTATACATAGATGGAAAAAATGATATACATGATAGCCATCCTTTAAGGGATTGGTCTATTTATTTGTTTAATTATTATTATTATTGTTATTATTATTACATGAACAAATGTCCTTTGAGGGAACAATATGTTTTTTTGACAACTTTGATGTTTTTGATATGGGAATCCATGAATTTTGAATTTTACATGGGGAGAGTTGGGAATAACTAGGTAGGCCATCGAGAAGGGGATATTAAATGTACAGTGACATCTTTGGACCGTTAGTGTGGTTTGAATAGGTAGACAAGAAGGTGATAGATGTAATGATCATGGAGTTCTCACTAAGGAGGGAGAACCTATCCATAAGAAAAACACTATGAGCAGAGTCATGGTGCCCATATTTAAGGTCATAATAAGGAAAGTGGTGGTAGACCACATAATTCCAAATCATTACAATGATAGATGAAAGAGCTTAATGATGGAGGAATGATCTAAGGATTTGACTAAGTACTTAGTGGTAAGTATGCTAACAATAGAATGGTTGCAAGTGCAATGTGTTAAGTGGTTCCACTTCTGGTTTACCATCAAGGGAGGCCAAATGATAGGCTCCCGACCCATACTTATGCACGATAACATAAGGTCCAATCCAGTTACGGGAAAACTCTCAACATTAGCTCCTTTATAGAGTAGTAATGTTATGATTTTATTTGAGGAATACATCACTGACATTAAAGTCACGCTCTTTGAGGTGCTTTGCAAAATATGAGATGTGATGAGATAGATGAGTGAAGATAAAAGTTAATACACTACCTTTGAGGAAGCGAAGAGAATATGTGTCTCTAACAAGATGAAGAGATGTCCAAAAAAGTGGGCTTAGGATGAAAATATGGTTCCCTGAAAAGGACACAATCATGGCCACAAAGGTGGTCTTTCGATGAGAATAAATGGTGCCCCAAGGGAGGGAAAAATATGGCCACATATGTGGTATTTGGATGAGAATAAATGGTCTCCCAAGGGAAGGAAAAATATGGCCACAAAGGTGGAATTTGGATGAGAATAAATGGTCCCCCAAGGGCAGGAAAAATATGGCCACAAAGGTTGAATTTGGATGAGAATAAATGGTCCCCCAAGGGAGGAAAAATATGGCCACAAAGGTGGACTTTGGATGAGAAAAACCGGTCCCCCAAGGGAGGGACAAATATGGCCACAAAGGTGGAATTTGGATGAGAATGAATGGTCCCCCAAGGGAGGGAAGAATATGGCCACAAAGGTGGAATTTGGATGAGAAAAATCATCCCATAAGGGAGGGAAAAATATGGCCATAAAGGTGGAATTTGGATGAGAGGAATAGGTAAGAAGATTTGGACAAGATATATTAGATAAGATTGAGTGAGATAGATTGGATAATGTCAAGGATGAAAAATAAATTAATCGGATGGTACACCAATCCTAAAGTGAAATCCCCGAGTGTCAAGGTATTTTATTGGTATCTGATGTGGATAAGATGTGAAAGAATCAATAATGAGGGAGGGTGCTCCCCAGTGAAAGAGATGATATTACATTAGGAAAAATAGATGTAGATGGGATAGTAGATGGACTAGGAGATTGGATGGAATTGTTAGAAGGCATGTTTATGATAACTTTTGTTTTAGATTTGATGGGTGATTGGAATGACAAACAATATCGATGAAAAGGTAGGACCCTCTGTAAGAGGAATGATATATGGAGAAATATGATAACGGAGGATGTGGATTGAGATGGATATTTAGAAAATTTGATGGATGGTGGTGTGGAAATAGGAATTGGTTCAGTTGTGGTGGATGGATAAGGAACATCACCTTGGATGGGAGATTCATCATCCTCAATAAGATCACAAATGATGGTTTGGAGGGTATTACAATGCTCAATGTCATGACACGGGCTACGGTGATAAATGAAAATGAGATTGGGGTTAAACCATGATGATTTCTTACTATGAGGATCAACATATTTAATAAGAGGGAGTGTGATGGAAGATATTTTAATTAAATGTCAAATGGTTTCTACGTAGGATATAATTGACATGTTGGGAGGGAGGTAGCCCTCATGGGGTTTGATATGATATTTTGAACTAGATTTAGGGAAGGAGTGGATGTATCATAGATGGGTAAGTTAGATGTCTTAGAAGATGAATCAAATTTGGGAGGAGGGTTATATTGTTTTAATTTTGATTGATTGTTGGGAGTTGTCTTAGATGGAGGTTCTAGCCCTCAAATAGATGGGGGTGATCCTAATATGGATGTTGTGACATTGGATTTCTAAGGAGAGGTAATATCTAACTTCCTACGAGGATGCATGAGAGAAATTTGGGGATGCTTACCAAGAGTTTTAGGTTTTGATCGAGAAGGTTTACCCTTGGAAGGGATGAAAATAGTCTCAACTAAAGGATTTGAATATTGTGGTATAGGGGTGGATATTTATGGAGAAATAGGTGTTTGTATGATGTGATTGATGAGGTCTATACAAGATGTAGTTTTTTTAGAAACAATTTTCTTTGTAGAGAGAGGCACAAATACCATTTTTTTGCCTTAGGTGGGGGTGCTTTTTTCATAAACGTTTATGGCAAATATCATTGATATGTTTTCAAATCGAGAAGATGTGATTAGTGTAATAGCAGGTATGAATGTGGAAATGGTAGATGTTGAAGGACTAAGTGTAGGAGATTGGGACATAATAGGTGATGCGATTATATGTGATGAAGATGTTAAGCTAGATGTAAATGGATTTGTTGATGTGGTAGATATAAGGGTAGTTGGGATTGATAGGGAGGTGGGTATAATTGAGATGTTTAAGGATATAAGTGATGTAGTGATAGGTGTATTTGGTGTAGATGTGGATAATGGGTTAGATATGATAGGTTGAGGCATGATAGATGTGGATGAAGTAGTGTAGTATTTTATTTTACCAAACTACCCAAGGCACGGTGACACGTCACTCAGGCATACCTGAGCACTCATCCTAAGCACGAAAGGGTACCAAGTCCCTCTTTTATGGCATATTTGTCAAGGAATTAGCATGATAAACACACATATAATCCAGATCCATAATAACCATTCAATAGTAACGTATGAACATATCTAGATCACAACCATAGTGCATGAAGGATTAAACAAGAATTAAGATTAGATTTATGATGCAAGATCCAAAACCGATATGTCAATAATAATTATCCAACCACACATATGCATTTTATTAATCACTGCAAAATACGTAAGATGATACATACATAAGAGTATCATCATAGGTCATGTGCGCCCATAAACTAGCAACATAACCTTACAAGAATTCATAGAGTAAGATCCCTTAAACCATGCAAATAAATACATATATATAGGAGTGGGGACTTTCCCTTCACCACCTAAGCATCCTCAAAATAGGTTGCATGCCAAGAATAGCCATGTGCCACTACAAGATAAATACAAAATCATGTAAGATCTTCTAATAATAGATCTCTTATAGTTAACTCCTAGTTTAGATCCTATTATTAGCTCAAAACACTGCATGTCGCTTGATCTTCCACTCATCCCAAAATATCCTTTGCTTAGTCTCCAAGTCTTCATGTCTTAGTTTTATTTGCACTCAAACCTATCTTTAGCCCATCCATACAAAATGGTTAAGTACTTGAGCTCATAATTTCCTAGGCACGCCCTTTTCTGTTACATTTCCACTCATAACTATGTGCCCCATGTCCACACACCCAAACCTTATGTACCTCTATTACTTAGGCTTTAATTCATCAACGCAAAATTACCCCACACTTGTTTCATTTCTTCCCCTAACAATCAGTAATCATTGCTTATCTCTAAAAATAAAGACAAAGGAATGAAATAATGTTCTCTATATAATTAATGAAAGAATACATGGGTGCTTTATCCTTCTGAAGGAAGAATTAACTAAAGATATTCACTTTTGATCTCTACCTCTAACTTGTTCCAGTCATCAAGCACCTTATTTGTCTTATCAGGGATATCTTCAAGTATTCCTTCCATTTCATCCATAGTCATGTTTTCACATTAGTTCTAAAATAATCTAAGGAAGTTCATGAGAATCGAGATCATCACATCCATTATATCTATGCATCACACTACTAGCTTCACAATCTCCTTTATTCTATCTTTATGAGGGTCCCAAGCTGTTGTGAGTACATCGCATGTTTTTTCTAATAATTTAGCCTCTCCTCGCACCCAAGTGTTTCATCATTCTTTTCTATAAGGACTGCATCCTCTTCCATCAGTCCTTGTCTTGATTATTATCTTAGGATCTGCACATATATTCAATGCCAAATCTTCCTTTTTCATCTCATCTCTCAAGGTTTGGAGAAAATACTCATAAATTTTTATCTAACATGTTATTGTTGCTTTAGTTCTTTCCATGTATGGTGCAACATCCTTTAGTTTCTAAATCCTTACTATACCTTTATCCAACACCATATGAACTAGTGTGAGAAAATAATGAATAGCAGAGAGGAATCTCTCACCACTATCTCTTCCAAATGCTAATTTTCCTTAAAATTTCATCATTGATCTAATCTACCATGTCAAATATTGTATGTGCCTTCACCCCATCTCTCCTTTTCCTCTTGTCGAAACTTAATTTCTACTTATTTATCCTTTTTATCTTCTAAAAATCCTGAATAGTTTCTGCCTTACAAATGTTTCTATGCTCAACCTCTACGATACCTTCGTTAATACATTACTTGTTAATCTAAAATTGAGTCAACTTGATTGTTACATGGAGAGAATGCAGTGTTGTCTTCATCCTCTAAGAGATAGACAATTCTTCACACACATCAAAATCATGATCATCCATATGTGTCTACATATTCCATGATAGCTGCTTACGGGTACGTGTGGTTGCCATCTCGGGATCCATCATCTCCCACCCATACAAGTGTTCCTTCACAACAATACTTTGGAACCTGGCGTGAACTTTCTTCTTTGCATCATCAACATAGCCTAGGTTATATGTCCTTACCATCTCTTCCTCCTTAGGCTCACTGGTGTGCTCTCCTACTTTCTCCTGTGTTTTAGTTCCCACATTATGTTGCACTTCCTCTTCTCCCTCAGTTTCCTTATTCATGCACGTAACATGTTATACTATCTCTGTGTCTCCATCAACATAACTTTCTCTTCAGTCCCTACATGCCTACACTAGGGACATCCTCCTAAAAAAATACTACTTTTCACCTATCTCCTCATCATCCGTGCCTCTAGACTAGGTTTGTCAACATCTTCCACATGCTTCTACATGAATACTTTTCTTCATCAATATCCTTAATCGGAATATATCTTCACCTTTTCTTTCTTACTTACTTGGCCTTCTTTATCGACGTTATGTTCGGTGACCTCCTTAACTTGGTGTGAGGGGCCCACACTAATATCCACACATGTACACCTTCTACATAATTGTCTCCTCTCTTGATTAAGTGTAATACTGTCATCTTGTTCCTCTTCCTTCTCTAGGACATTCTTCAAGACTTCATTTCCTTTTTTTCCTTCCATGGGGTTTCTGTTCCACCACCATCATCATTCCCATAGTTTGTTTTCCTTTCGAGAGGACCCGTAAAGAAAATTACTCTCTTGCAACCACCTTTCCATCCTTAAACCACAACCTTAGGTACACATACATGCACGTGGGCTCAATCTTTCCCATAGCCATGACTTTTGGAGTTATGTCAATATTGTCTATTTCCATCATCTCCACATATGCCTCCTTATTGGGCCATACATATGTCTTGCACAAAATATGAATGTCTGCATATAATTTATCATCATCAAACTATATCTTTCGTGCGCATTGTGCAACCTATTTACCAAATCCTTGAAATAACGTATAGTGAAAGAAAAAGGTAACTTACACCAAGGGCTATTTTCTCTTGGTATTTATAAAGAATTTTCTCGGAAAAAATGTTGGTATTTTGTGAACTCTACTTGTCCATCCAATACACTAGGAAGTTCACGTGGTATGTGTCACTCTCCTTCAAAAGTTCGATGCAACTTCCTAAACCACTTCTCCTAGCGCTCCTTATAAGTGTTTGAAATGGAACCATGACATGTGTACCTAGAAAACTTCTTCGTAGGTGATTTATTCTCCATGGGATATTCCTCAAATTTCTTCTTTGGTCTATTAGGAATGTCTATTTCACTAAACACAATCAATAGTAAAATAACGCCATAGGTTATCTTGTCACCCTTATGAGCTAGGGTTTGTGCCTCTATCACTAGCCTCTTTGTAATGTATCATGTTGTATTATATTTGGTCTTTTTCACCATTTTATGTGTTATATGTAGCCAACACTTATCAACCTCTTGTAAACCTTTTCGAGGTGCAAATTTTACATCTATTAAATGAGCTACCACCCTTTTTTCAGTCATCTATATGAGTGACATTGAAGGCTCAAACCCCCTTCTTGTAGTGGTATATAGTGGTCATCCTCTCAATCCCCTCATCATCTTATAAGTCACATGTAATCTATGAACCTGAGTTTCTCAACCTTGTGACTTTTTTGATCAACTTCATTGTGATCCTCATCCTTCTACCCATGAAGTAGAAGAAATATTCATGCACATGAGACATCATCCACTAGTATAAGTGGTTGGGCTTGTCAAAAGAATGGTAGCTCATAAAGTTGTATGACTCCTCCAATTTCTAATAACCTATGCACCGATGTATTTATAACACTATTCTGTCTTCCATCCTCCTATTCATCTTCTAGATGGTCTCTGCATTGATATCCTTAAGGGTTTTCTCAATTCTATGGTTGAAGTCACTAATCTTGCACTTTGTAAACTTTGACGTCCACATCCTGCCTTCAATCACACCCTCAGGGTATTGCATCTCTAAAAACCACTCCTCCAATTCTTCCTCGCCCTCTCAATAACTAGATCTCACCTTGGTGTCATTGCTCTTTTCAATTTGCTAGTACATTCTACAACTTCAACATTTCCTCTTCCGATCCTTGTATTGCTCAAACTAAAATCAAATCCTTCAGTCTCTGTGCCCTATTTTTCCCTATTTGTGGGTATGTCTTCCTACAACAATAACCGCAAGAACTTTCCTTCGTAAATATGCCCAACTAGCTCAATAGCACTTCTCTGCAGATCTCTAATAATGACATGCCTCAAACTCACCTGGTTCGCCACTCCACAGATATCTCCTTGTACTATGATATTTCTTCACACTTCATAACTCGATAGCTCAAAGGATGCAAGGTAACAATAACATTGCATTCACTAAATTTATAGCTCATTTCAAAATTCCCCACATTAATTTATCCTTAACTACCTTTTTATAAGAAATTAATTCCACTCCCTCTCTCTTCCACGTGTTGCACCATGTCCTTCCGTGCCTAACTCTTCTACACCTCAGTCATAACCTTCTCGGTGTTCCCACTGCTTCTTGGCCACATATTTCCTTACGCACGGCTCATTGCATTGAAGTACCTATCTAATGTGCCTCATATCAAGTAGCTTCCACCTCCGCAGCCTACCTCATGTTATGCTGAGCTTCCATCCCTCTACTCATGGTCTCTAATATGAGAAAAATTCTTGGAATTTTTTCCTCAAACCTATCTTAACTTTAAGCCCCTTTAATTTTACAATGCACTTCAATTTATGACAAGAAACCATTCAATTCTTCTCAATCCACCCAACACTAAAAATATGCACAAATCCTCTCTACGCATAAATTTAATACATAGTAATTAGAAAATGGCACGTAAACATGCTTATTACAAAAACACAACTAAATTGACAAATAATAACAACGTTGAAAGAAAATACATATTAAAGGCATGCATTAAAGGAAACCTAATCTAATGACAATACTTCCTTATTAAAAAAACCAAGAAGACTTATTTATAGAAGGGCTTCAACCTACTCCCATTCAAATAACCGGAAACCATGTCCCATCTGATAGTGCATGTAATTGGAAAGAAACTGAATCAAGTATGTAAGTCAAAAATTTTGGTCCCAACCAATGCACTTGGAACTTCCTATAATGATGCAATTTTTTTGAATCATACATAAGTACCATCTGTCCAACTTCAATCTTATTATTTTTAATGTGTCAATTGTGTCATGCCTTTTCCCTGACTTTTCTATCTTTTTTAGATCTAATGATATATAGAGATCTTTTCATCCAATTACATCAATTTATCAATGTGATATTCAAGTGCTTTCTCATCATCTTATCCCCCCGTACGTGCAATATGCATAGAGGGTAACATGAATTCCATCGGTAAAATAGCCTCCGCGCCAAACACCAACTAAAATGGTGTGGTCTTATTCAACCTCTTGTAGGTTGTCCTGTATGAAAAAATTACAAAAGAGAATTTTTCATCCTAGTCTTTCCTTCCGAACATCATAAATCTTTGTCAATGTATATCCCAATATCTTGTTGAAAGAATCAGTAGTGCCATTGGCCTATGAGTGATAGGATGTTGTTTTATGGTGATCCACCCTAAATTCTACCAATAGTATCCTGATAGTATCATTAAGAAAATGAGTTCCCCTATCACTTATTAGACTTAGTGGAAATCCATACCTGTTGATTATGTTCTCCCATAGATACCTTGTTGTCGTAGCTACCATATAATTCTTTGTAGGTGCTACTTCTGCCCACCGTAAGGTAATCTGTACAAGTTGTAATGTAGCACAATCATGTCCTATGCATGGGTGGGGAAACAAGACTAAAAATTTAATTTCCCACTTTTTGAAAGGTTATGCACTAGAAATATGCCTCAAAGGCATTTCATCCCTATGCCCAGGATTTCCAAGGCGTTGAAAATAGTCACAAGCCTTACAATATTCTATACAATCCTCGTAAATCATTTCCCATTAATGACCTACCAATAAAATATTATGGATGGTAACATTTCCTACATAATGTCCACCTGCAATTCCACCATGAGCTTCCTCCATAATGGCATTACACTCATGCTCAAGTACACACCAATGCAAAACCTGATCTTGGCCTAACTTGTATATATCTCCACAAATTAACATGTAAGGCGCGACATGTATAAGTTGTTTCTTCTCCAAAGCCTTCATTCCTTCAGGTTCCACAACATGTATCGAAGAATACAACAATATACTCTAATTTAGAGGGTGCATGGTTCAATCTGAAATTTTTGCATCCGAGATTATTTCCTAAACACTCTATGCATCCTCGCCTAAATTAATCCTTGATAAATGATCTGGTCTCGAGTTACTCTTTCCTGACTTCACCACAACTATAAAATAAAATTCTTGGAACAACTGAATCCAACGACATATGTGCCCCTGTAAAATTTTCTTATTTACCAAGTACTTAAGTGCCATGTGATTGATATAGAAAATAAATGGAGTTTCTAACAAGTACTTCCTAAACTTATATAGCGCATAAATCATGGAAAATGCTTTGCGCTCCGTAGTTGTATAAATTCTATTCAAATGAGCTCACTTTCTTTCTTTTAAAGAAAATAGGATGATAAAAAATACCCTCTTTGGGCTCGGATAATACTATGCTAATGGCCATGCTAGAGGAATCCACATGCACATGTAATGATTTAGTCCATGAAGGAAAGCATAGAATAGGCACAGAAGCAATCCTTTCTTTTAATGTCTCAAACGTGTGATGTTGTGCCTCTCCCCAATGAAACTTTCCCTTACTCTTCTACAATTCCTCCAAGGGCATGACTATCCTAACATAACCCTTGATAAAATTCTTGTAATAACTTATGTTCCCCAAGAATATGTGCACCTCACTCTGATTAGTAGGTTCCTCTAAGCCCAAAATGAAAACAACCTTAGTAGGATCTACTAACAAGCCTTCTTTACTTATGATATGTCCTAACAGAGTTCCAAAGGGTGTAACAAAGATACACTTCTTGATGTTTATAGATATGCTCAACTATCGGCACCTATCAAACATAAGTCTTAAATTATCAGAATGATCTTTTACTAGCCCATAAACTGTCCAATCATCTAAGTAAACTTGTAAAAACTTACACATGAAGTCATGAAATGCTTGCAAAATAATACACAAAAATTCTACAAGCACATTTCTTAATTTAAAAGGCATAACTGTGTGTGCAAAACTTCCTCACTCAATAGTGAAAGTTGTCTTTTCTTGATCTTCTTAAGCAATTTGCACCTGATGATATCCATAAAATCCATTAGTGAAGGAGTAGATCTCGTGCCCTACAACACCTTCCAGAATATCCTCTATAAATGATGTTGATAAGAGAATACTTGTTAGAGATAACACAAGAAGTCCACGTGGGAGAGAAGTACAGGATCAAGGGCATGAAGGGACAGGAAGAACCTGTGCATGGAGGGCAAGTTCAGCTTTTGGGACTTGGCTAATTTTGAGCATGAAGACCTATTTTTAGAAGATGGTGTGAAGAGCACATAAACAAGGTAGAGACGTGTGCACCACACATTATCTATCTTTAGAGGATCGGATCGAAGCTTTTTGCATGGAAATGAGCTAAGAATAGGATTGTCACTTCAATTAACTGTAATAGGTCTATAGATAACACACTTTCATGTGTGGTTATGCCTGTAAATGGCGTGTGGCTATTAGTAGCATGCAACCTATTTTTGGAATAGATAAGTGGTGAAGGGAAAGTCCCCACCCTATATATATGATGTGAATCACATAGTAGTTGATATATAGGTATATGTAGAGCGTAAGAGGTAAGAATAAAGAGATATGTGCATATGACTAGATTATTGTATCAGATCCATGTGCGCATCAGTATAGATTTCCATTATCATAAGGAGATTCTATGTTTATTAATAGATGGAAGATATTGGCTGAATCTAAGTGTCATTCCTATGTGTAATTAAGTAGTGCATATTCTTGATTCAATCATGATTATTGTTTAAGCTTGTTCTTTCCTAGATTTGAATATGGCATGCATTATAGAATGATGGATTAGTTATGGATCTATATGTTTCTTCCTTCATCACGCTAACATCCTACTACAACAACCCTAAAGAGGGACTTGGTACCTTTGCATGCTTTAGGTGAGCACTCAGTCTAGGATGAGTGATGTGCCAACGCGTCTAGGGTGTTATCTCGGTAAATTCAAGACTCAGTATCATTGGTTCCATTGCAGGACCTCTTTTCAATTGTTTTCGGGATGGTTCGCGATGAAGATGTACCGTTAACTCTAGCAAGTATTAAGGAGTGGATACATGATCTAGAGGAAGAATATGCATGATGGTTCAGCATTGGATCTCAATTTAACACACACACTTGGGTAGAACATAATTTGTATGATAGCTTATATGAGATATTTTTCACTAGCTTTCCAAAGATAATTATACGAGTGGGTGATTGCTTATGCATCTAAGTGGAATTAGAGGTATTGCACACTTGTCTGGACACAGGAAGAATTTCAGGCCCTTTATGATGTTGATCTGATCTGGACTCGTGCTATGGATACGTGGTTTTGTGGTGTTCTAAATAGTTGTATTTTGGAATATTGAATTTTGATGTATTCTTTCCCGGAGGTAGCTGAATTCCAATTTTTGCAGTATCCTAAAGGAGCATATCTATAAGGTATTCCATTGGCGATCAAGATATTGATGGTAGCTTTGAACCTGGAGAGTAAATGGATGGCTAACTAAACCTCACCAGAGAAAGGGTAGGAATAGGTTTGGTGAAAGATGGCAGACCTAGCGGTAGAAAGGAAGAGAGAGGAAAGGTGACTTAAGTATAATGAGGCACGTGAGAGGGAGATAGAGAAGTAGTGTACTATTGCAGAAAGTATGGCGTTGAGAAGAGATATATATCGTGAAGGATTTGAAGCTCATGTAGAATACGTGGAGCTAGAGCATCAGGAACTCCCCCATATTGGAAAGAATGATAGAGATCCCCCCTTGGCTTCACATAGAAGTGTTCCAATAAATACTACCTTGGTTGGGGTCACACATCTTAATCCACCTAGTGACCTGGCCCTCACACTCTGGGTTTTCCAAAGATCTAGTACGACAAGTAACCAACCGATAACTTGGGAAGTAGGAGAGTAGGAATAAGTCGTGAAGCAAGCACATAAATGGCAAGTCATACGGATTCATTATTTACAGGAAAATTTATAGGTGCATCAACCACATAGAATGTGAGCATGTAGAATGTTGGATTCACCTCTGGAAGTGGAACTACCTCATAAACTATAGGGGTTCAATATAGTACTACTACTGGAGCACAAGGGAGTACATCTACAGGTCATATTCCAACTACAGGTGGAGGATCAGGAGGTATAGGGGTTCTAGTTCTGGTGGATTTGGTGGTTTTGGAGGTAGAGGAAACACATGAGGTTCTAGATCAGGTGGTTAAGGCCCGCAACAACCATAGAATATCTATATGGATATGTCTCTTCATCTCCCGGAGTATAGAGCTATAGAGGATGCTTCCGAAACATGTGCATATGTGTGAAATATTATGGCACATGAAAGGGATCATGGATTTTGAGCGTAAGGAAATTCACCTACTACCTTGTAGGGACAAGTACATAGCTAGTATAGAAAGTTTGACCCTGATCAAACTTATGTGGATTATGCAGCATTGAAGGATGCTTTATTAAAATATTTCTATTTCCCATAGTTTGACCAGAAGAGTATCAATGCGCTCAAAGATATCAAATAGGAAACTACTGAGAGTGGACATGAGTATGATGCCCATTTTAAGACACTTCTATCTAAGTTGTCTTTTGATATTCACACCAGCCAACATGCACAATGGTTTGTTGGAGGATTGATTACACCGTTTAAAAGGCGCTTTCACATAAGACATACACTCGATCCGCATGAACCATTGGAGGCAAGCCTTATGTGTTGAGGTAGTTGGGAGCATTGACATTGATGATAGTCCATTCTTAGAGGCACAAATTATAGCCATGGTAAATTAGCTAGAAAAATTATCGACAAATTTAGCTCAAGAAACGTGCTTAGGGATTTCTTTGTCAGATTGTGAAGTGGAAGGTCACACCAAGGATAGTTTCCCTCATAGACCTATACATTCATTTTTGTTAGAATTTGAAATCTATCATTTGAATCATGATGCTAGCCATTTCTTTTTACACAGTGTGTGATAAGGAACAATGTATCCTCCTTTTACAAGATTTACAAGTCCACAACCCATGATACTAAGGATTGTCGATTGATTGGTTAGATCCATGATGCTATAGACATTGGGGTATGACATACAAGTGTAACATATAACTCTAAGAACAAGAACGGGAACCAAGATCGGGATCATAATCAACCATGCAATGATATGAATGAGGGTTGTTTTGAAAGAGTTCATATAAGAGGACATGGATATCGAGGTGGATATAGAGGACGAGGTGATGGTGGAGGAAGAAGTAATTTTACTTGTGGAACGTGCTATATATGTGGATCCCCTTATCATTATAGGCGCGAATGTCCCTGCATGTTACATGTTATTTTTGTGGAAATAATATAGCTATGAGTAGTGCCCGACTTATATGAGAATCTCAAGTAAAAAGCATAAGCAGAAAACCAAGGTGCAAGGATGGTTAAGATCTAGCGCACGGAGGAAAATCAAGGATGCCCAAGATAGCACTTTTGGAACTCGAGACCTTAACTGTGAAGATTACCATATGTGCTAAAGCTGCACACGCAAGAGAGGCATTGTACCAAAAGCCTACAATCACTAAGGAGGAGGTTCTACATGCAAGGTACCCAGATCCTGCCCATCAGAAGGAAGTCTATCAAGAGACCATGGAGGTCCTCAGAAATATTCAAGGTGAAATACAATGTTTAAAAGAGTAGTCCACAAAGATGGAACAAAAGAAAGAAGCAGGGAAGGTCCCCTTTGATATTGATGACATCAGAGATGTGTAAAATTCTACGCTAGGAGAATATTTTTCCATTATTAGGGAATTGGTTGAAGGCAAAAACTCCACGCGAAAGAACTGAGAATGAATGGAAGATCCTACATGTAAATCTTCCCTTGATAGCATTGACTATGATAAAGAGATCACTCTGAATGTTGTTATAGATGGATGGCTGTTGAGAAATATTTTGATTAATACAAAAAGTGAAGTCAATGTGCTTACTTTAGATGCATGGGTACAAATGGGGATACCTCCATTACAATGATCATCTAATGTGTTGTTTATAGAAAATAGGACTAAGGACACTCCCATAAGAGTTTTGAAGGATGCATCTATAACCATATAAGGGGCCAAAAATCACCGGGATTTTGAGGTATTAGCACTTGCGAGCGAGATAGTTTTCTAGCCTTGTTTTGATGCCCTTGGTGTTATGTGAATAATGTTGAATTGAGATTCAATAAGGGGTATATCAGCTTTGAGAACAAGGAGGAAAGGGTTGTGATACCTTTGATAGATGGGAAGTCTACACCATATGTTGAGCCTCTAAGTGAGGAGGAATTAAACAAAATCTATGTACGCACTATTTAGGACCCATAGGTCAATGGCCATCAAAGGAAGGAATCCTACAATGGGAGTATTCTCAATCTATTAGTGATACTACGAGTATTGCTTGTGATAATTGGGCTCATGGTACATATGAACTAGTAGGGTGCGAGGTAAAAGTGTAAGTTACACACAAGAATGGACTTTGTTCTATTTGACGGATAGGTAGCACAATACCTTGGTATATAGGAGCAGAAGATCTTCCTGTATTCTTACAAGCCATGGAGGCACAGTGGATAGACCAGGTTAGGAGAAGAGACATGTTAGCATATATCTTGCATGGGTCAGTAGCGCATTGGTGGGTAGTTCACAAAGATAATCTTATGGAGTGGAAGGAGATCAAAATCACCCTATCTACCAGGTTTGTAAGAAGCAATGCACCTACGCATATTTGCACTTATAATGGTGATCAACCTGTTCAGCACCACATTCAACAGTGTGAGAGACTCTAGACAATAGGATAGGAAGCATTACCACCTTCACTCTAGGTGCATAAATTGTATTCCACTCTACAAGGGTGTGCATGCGCACGTGGTATGTATACAAAGAACTACATCAAGAGATAAGAAAATGGAAAAATTTGACTACAGGAATGATCCATAGATTTGACTAATTTTCTTCCCAACCTCCAATAGAAGAGGCATTAAAAATTTCTAGTGGTTAACCACGGAGATAGTGCAAAGGTGGAGGAAATCATACAAGAATTATTTGGCGACACGAATCAGGTGTGTGCATTTTGAAGAAGAATAAGAAGACTCGATATTGCTTGAACGTGCTTACCTTGAGAAATAAAAAGGAAAGATGGTGTACATCGTGGATGATGAGGAAGTTGAAAACCTAGATATTGACCATTCACAAGGGGCGTGCGAGGTCTTGGATAGTGCAGATAAGGATACGCGTGCATACCATGAACCAATGAAGACAAAGGAGGTCAATATAGGATTAGAGGTTGAGCCTAAGGAGGCCATAATTGGAGACCACTGGTCAGAATCGAAGGTGGTAAAGATTATTGAGTTACTATGGGATTACCAGGACTTATTCCCTCGAGGGTATCATGAACTTAAAGGTGTGCATGAATCACTTGGGGAAATGAAGATAAAACTTAAGGAAGGTGTGCGTCTAGTGAGAAAGAGACCTTACATAATGAATCCTAATTTGTGCGAAAAGGTAAAAGAAGAAATTGATAAAATGTTGAAGTCTGGAATCATTCGACCTTTGGATGAGTCAGAATGGGTTAGTCCTATGGTGATCAATACAAAAAGGATGGTAGAATTTGAATTTTTGTTGATTACAAGGAGCTAAATGTAGCATGTGTCACAGATCCCTTTCCTACACCATTCACTGAGGAAATACTTGGAAGGAGTAGTAGGGCGTGAAATCTATTCCTTTATAGATGGGTTTTCCGGTATCATCAGGTTCAAATTTCCCAAGAGGATCAGGAAAAGACAACTTTTACTACTGAATGGGGAAGCTTTTCCTATACTGTGATGCCTTTTGGATTGAAAAATGTGCCTGTTGTATTCTCACGCATAGTTGTTCAGGCATTCAAATATTTTATTCACAACTTCTTATAGGTCTACCTCAATGATTGGACAGTATATGGGCTTGTTAAGGATCACTGTGATAATCTGCACTTAATGTTTGAATGATGCAGGAAGTTGAGTATCTCTCTGAACATCAAGAAGTACATATTTGTTACACCTTTTGGAATACTATTAAGACACATAGTCTACAGGGAAGGATTGCTTGTTGATTTAGCTAAGGTTGCAATAATTTTAGGTTTGGAAGTGCCTACTAGTCGAGCGAGGTGCGTATATTTTTAGGTCACCTAGGATATTATAGAAAATTCATCAAGGGATATGCAAAAATTTCCACACCTCTGGAGGAGTTACTGAAAGGAAAAGGTACATTCTATTGGGGAGAATCGCAGCAACACGCATTTGAAACATTGAAAGAGAAACTTACTACCGTGCCTATCTTGCATTTCCTTCATGGGACAAACCATTTCATGTACATGTGGATGCCTCTAGAATGGACATTGGTGCAATATTAGCTCAACCTAGAGAAGGTATTGTCGATCATCCTATCTTCTTTGCTAGTAGGAAGCTGATGCCTGCTGAATAGAATTATACAACTACGAGCACGAAGATTTGTCAATGATCTATGCATTACACAAGTTTTGGCAGTATTTTCTAGCTACACCATTTGTATTCTATACGGATCACATGGCATTGAAGTACTTGGTAAACAAGCCCATCTTACAGGGGTGCATATGCAGATGGGTACTCTTATTTCAAGAGTTTGATTTCACAGTTGTGGTAAAGCCAGGGAAAAGTAATTCTGGACCAGACCACCTATCTAGAATTCACTCAGGAGAAGAAGCACAAATGATTGAAGAAACCATGCCAGATGCCCAGTTATATAGGTTATAATGCATGCCAACTGAACTTGATGACATTGTTGTTTTTCTACGGACTGGTATGGCACCAAAAGGAATGAAGGAATTCAAAAAGAAACAACTTGATATATGCGCGACACCATTTATGTTGATCAGTGGTGACCTATATAATTTAGGAAGAGATGAAGTATTATGTCGTTGTTTATTAGAGCATGAGCACAAGGATATTATGGAAGAAGCTCGTGGTGGTATTGTAGGAGGCCAATATGCAGGTGATGCAACCGCCCAAAAATACTACTTGCTGGCTTATGGTGGGAGACATTGTATAAATATTGTAAGGCATGTGGCCATTGTCATCGCCTAGGAAAACCATGACAAAGAGATGAAATGCCTTTGAGAAAAATTACTAGTACAAAACCATTTGAGAAATGTGTCATTGATTTTTTAGACCTATTTCACTAGCCGCGCGTAAGACTAGGTCATGATATATCATTACTTATATAGATTATCTCACACGGTGGGCGAAGCAACACCTATGAAAGACTATACTATAGCTACATCAAATAGGTTTCTATGGGAGAATGTTCTTACAAGATATGGATGTCCTTTAAGTTTGACAAGTGATAGGGGTACACACTTTTAAATGAAACCATAAGGATCCTATTAGATGAGTTTATGGTTGCCCACCATAAGACTACACCCTACAACCCTCAGAAAATGGAAATGATGAGAATATCAACAATATTTTGAGCCAGACATTGAAAAAAATTGTGATGTTGGAAGAAAGGATTGGGATGATAAAGTGTCAGTTGTTCTTTGGGCATATAGAACCACTTATAAGAGATTGAACAAGGCCACACCATTTCAGTTGGTGTTTGGCATCGAAGCCATTCTTCCTATAGAATTCATGTTACCTTCTTTGCACATTGCACACTGGGAGGTCTAGCTGATGAGCACACTTTAGAAGAGCATATTGAAAAGATGATTCAGTTGGATGAGCGACGAGCCATAGCACGTTGGATTCAGAAGAAAGAAAAGGCCAAGTAGAAAGCATGGCATGATATAAATATAATGGATAAGAAGTTGGCGGTTGGAAAAATGTTACTTCTTTATGACTCTAAGTTCTTGCGCCATCCAGGCAAGCTCAAAGTACATTGGTTGGGGTTGTATGCCATCACTTACATACTTGAATCAAGTTTTTTCTAGTTAGAAGCACTTGATGGAAAACAACTACACCCGGTTACTTTAACGAGAGTAGGTTGAAGCCCTACAATAAAGAAGTGTTGTTAGTGTTTGTAATAAGGAAGTATTTCCATTTAGATTAGGTTTTTCAATTATGTATTTCCTTCATTGTCGTTATGCTTTGTCAATTTAGTTGTTGTTCTTGTGTAATAAGTGCACTTGCGTGCATGAAGCTAATTACTATGTGAATAATGTTTATGTGCAGAGGACTACACATAATTTTAGTGTGGGGTGGTTGTAGTTATCCAAGTAAAAGACTGTGGGAATTAAAAGGTGAAAGGAATAAGCTACTACAGGTGTGCTTTAAGTCAAAAGAAGATTGCTTCTCAAAAGTGACCAAGGATGGAGATGAATGAAAGGAAAGTATAACGCGAGGTAAGAAGAGGCCATGATAAATACCAGGAGAAGGTATAGTGACGAGGTACTCAGGTGCAAGGGCACACGCTGAAGAGAAGTATGTGACCAAAGGGTAGGAAGGCGTGCTAGAAGGTTATAGCTGGGGCACGAAGATGTACCGCACAAAATGAATGAATTTGGTCAATGAATGAGAGGATATTTGGTAGGTGAAGGAGTAATAAATTCATAAAAATTTGAAAAACTATGTAAGGATGGGATGTGAATTCATTTTTACCATTGTGACTAAGAGTATTTTACGAAAGAGCTAAGTGCGAAGAGCTGAGTGATTGGGTTAAGGTGCGAAGGGTGTGAAACCAAGCGTGACAAATAGATCTATGTGAAAAAGAATCTTGCATCGCTGGTGGTGAAGGGTTTGAGTGAAGTAAGGTGAAAAAGAGGAGTTAGGGAATGAAGTCTCCACCTAGGGCATGATTAAATCGAGCTAGGGTTTGATTCTCAAATTACAAAGTTAAATAGGAGATGATTGTAAGGAAAAAAATGGCACCCAAGGAGGCAAATGTAGTAGGATAAAAGGAAAGAAGAAGGTGGTCATCGAGGAGGAAGAGATGACACCCAAAGTAATTTTTCTCAAATGCAATATCTAGAAGGAATCATCATCAACTAGGTGTAACATTCCCCAAATTAGTACATTAGAACAAGTAATTTTTTTTTTTGATAAATGCTTCCTAGTTCTAAATACATAATTTAGAACTCACAAATCAAAACAACCATTCTTATAACAGATAACCATATGCAGCTGTAATGACTCGGTGCACCACCGATCTATTCATTCCATGACTCGGTGATCTACCGATCTATTCATGTGTTTCATAGAGTTGGTGTTTTTACAAACTCTTCACTCTTGCGGTTCTCTTCCCTAATCTGGGATTTCAGAATGCTCTGTCCAAGGAACCTATCTGAATAATCGTTACCATTATTCATCGGCATCTCATCCCTTAGACTAGGTGACATAGGACAACGCAATCAGCAGCTTGCGATACTTTGGCCAAAGTTTTGAAACATACTGTTCATGTCTCATATTCCTTGACGGCATACTCATCAATCTGGAATACGTCCTCCACCCCACTCCGATGTTATATAGAATGTCCTATACTGACTTCTGTCAGCCATCCCGGTCCCAAGTCATTCACTCAGGAACGGATTAATAACATGACAACGTTATAAGGATGCTCTCGAGGACTAGGGATAAGCTGACATACTGGATCAACCCTAGTTAACCCTGTGTGTCAAGGTACCCCGAATCCCCAAGGGTAGCCTCATAACATGACCATGTTTCTAACCAGATCCCGAGTAAAAACTTGTTCGAGTTTAAGGTGTAAATCTTAACGATCAATGCAAAGGGTGTCGCCATAAGCCACCTGCATTGTTGTATCCTCGAGAAGATCCTAATCTTCTCGAGGGTACAACCCTGCAGTCGACATGTGCCGACATCCTACAAAACCGCCTCGGAAAGATCTACTTATCTTAAGGTGTTACATACGTTGAGTTGAAATTATACTTTAAGACTCTCCTTTCCGATTAGTCTTATCCCAACTCCTGGGCTCCTCATCATTGAGTTGCCTTACTTAATTAAGATCCATTTCACAGAGAGAAATTAATAAGATTTGAGATCTCATCAAGAGTTCATTTATTCACCATAATCTTAATCAACGAAAATGGGCAGTAGCCCTAAGTCTCCTCTTAAGGATGATAAATATACCTTTTTAGGTTTATATCAGTTTTCCAAAACTGTATTATATCATACTTATTTGTATTAAGATATAGTAATTTTAAATCATTTAATATGTTGTCTTGACTTAGATCAAGGTTAGGAGTAATAAATTACTCTTCCCGTTTAGCTTCTGTTAAGGTTTATTTTAACCTTAGCTTCCCGAAGAATAATGGGCTAATTTCTAATTTAGCCCTATATAGAACATAACATAACTACCAATCATTTACAAGTATCCAAACCACATAATCTTTACAAGGCTTACTTAGAAATCCTAATAACTTCAAGGTATAATAATAATAAAATGCACTTAAAAACATTCGAACCGAAGAAGTTCAATTCATCAAGATACAAATGCAGCCACATAAGTAACAATCCCCTCATTTCATTCATTTCTAAGCTAATCAATTACAATTTATGCATTCAGCATATTTGATACAATACACAACAGCAAGAGAACAACTTTCTCAGTGTAGTACATTTAGAGAATCAAGTTGGAATTCATCATAAACCAAATTAAACAATCTGAACATCATATCAGATCTGCGTGCCTTTACCACTTACGACAACCATCTGCAAAAATTGTCAACACGGGTCAGTTCGGTGAACTGAGCATGATAAGCACTAAATCTTAAAACAATTTCAATCCACCAATTGTTCTCATTAAACACCTGTTTAAATGAAATCATTTCATCAAACATGAAAACATAACTCAGACTATGTTATGCATTCGTAATTCAAACATGACTTTTAATGCATAACTCATATTATAGCTGCCAATTAGTCCTAAAGACTTTTCAGATGTTTCATCATATATATTAGAGACTAAGAAGAACAAAATGAATCCAAAACATCCATCCATCTGAATCCCAAGGACAGCAATCATCCGACAAACTATTACATTCAAAAATGAATATACTATCAATTCGTGTATCCATCAGTATGTTTTAACAATTCCTACAGTTAAATATAAATATATCAACATATACTTTACAGCAGAAAAGAAAGAAACAGAGACATTCAGACTTCATTCCAATCATATTCAGGACTGCACCGAATCCTCACGAATAATGCAATAACATTAAACGCATGTGACTGAATCAGTCGAGATAATAAGAAGAAACTACAGTTTCATCAAAATCCAATTATAAAAATCACCTGTAGCTATTAAGCAATACTAGAGCTCCCGCGACAAGCAATAATAAATAATCCAACCTAAATAGACTCAACAGATCTTTCCATATCATTCATTAAACATAATAAAATACCCAACGCCATCGCCTGACATGGCACAGCTAGGAACCCCTTTATCTCAGTCAACCAGAGTCTAGATAACACCAAAAACAGAAGACGTATCCAGATGCAAACACAACGACAATTCCACTGAATCGAAACACATATATTCACAGCAAACATTCAACTGAATCTAATCCCTATGAATATACAGCAAGGACTTTACAGAAGTCGCCTCCATTACATAAGCTCATCAAAGTTTTAACCTAAGTCGAGCTAATATGAAAAATACAACAGGGACTCAAATAGAGTCGTGCTTGTAATGTAAACCCAACACACATTCAACAGAATTGAACTGAATATAAACACAACAACCTTTAGAAAGAGTCGAGTTAATAAGTATGCACAGCGTGGACTTAGATCAGAAGTCGAGCCAACATGCAAACACATCAAGGGCTTCAACAGGAGTCGTGTCCAACAAGAACTCACAGCCAGGGTTAAGATTGAAGTCGAATTCATACGAAAACATTCAAGGACTCCAATGAATCAATACCAACAGTCTTCACAACTAAACTTCTACAGAAGTCAAAATACAAGATACATTTCAAGGACTCCAACAGAGTCAATACCAATAAGTATTCACAACTAAGCTTATACAGAAGTCAAAATACTAGTTACATTTCAAGGACTCCAACAGAGTCTATACTAATAAGTATTCACAACATGGCTTCTACAGAAGTCTAAAACATACGAAACATTTCAAGGACTCCAACTGAGTCGTTTTCATATATAATCCTTGCAAACTTTCAACGGAGTCTAACCCAAAAATTGCAACAAGTAAGGACTTCAACAGAAGTCACGTTCAAGTAGTATAATCACAACAAGCATTCCAAACAGAAGAAACTTCAAATATACCCAGTGAGATTTAACAGGATGCAATAACATAAAAAGCACAGCCGGGTCTCCAGCCGAAAATGATTTCAAAAAGAAGAAATAAATACAGTAACATTTCAACAGGGTTTTCGAATAACCAGAGATTTCTAATTCCACAGGAAAAGAAGAACCCATACATTGCTTCAAACCAACTGTACTAAAATCACTTGAACAGAGTTGTTTTAATGAAAGCATTTGGAATAAAGCAAGATTTTTAAAAGTCAGGGCCTATCATGCCTGGTAATGTCGCTTAAAAATCTGAAGAAGACCTCTGAATGTGCTCGCACCTTCTCTTCTTCTTCCACGATAGATTAAACAACAATAATCTGTTACCTTCATGCCTTATAAACCTTCCCCAACCGAGAAAGGAGCTAGATATTCTCATAGTTGCCATGCAACACAAAGTAGACTGGTTCGAAGAACCAGTGATCAAGATAGAGAAAATGGAATGCATGGAAAACCAAACAACCAACAAATTTTCCTTTTGCATGCCTTCCCAAGAAATCCACACTCGGGAACCGAAGTTCATCAATAGCATTAACTCCCATATTCCCGCCTAATCTCCATTTCCACCGACCGCCAAAGTTGGTGATTACCAATTGAACACAAACAACCATTCCCAAATTTGGTGATACCGCCACATCAGGTCTCAATAGATATTTACAACCTCCGCCAAATCCCAAGTCCTTCATCCTTATCCACCTCATAAATGCCATAGAAACCACCGCCTATGACTCGCACCCCTTCATAGGTCCCCCTCCAACCATGATCATTAGTTAAGATAGGTTAGAAACATAGGTAGATCATAAGGTAAGACATTAGTCTTACTTCATAGTGCTAGGTGTAGCTAACCTTAGGAACATTTAGCTTATAGTTTAGGGCTAGGTTAGATTAATAATAATTTAACCAATAGGTTATAGTTTAGGTTAAGGTTATTAACCTTAACAAATCCAGTCTAGGTCTCCCAAGTAGGACCGATCCGTATTAGAACCAAACAGGGTAAAACATCCCTGTACAGGATCCTATCAGGTATTGCTAAATAAGCTTACTGAATACCCAGGAACATCTTACCTGGCTTAAGGTCTAGGCCTTCCCGATGTTACGGTATTTGGAACCGATTTTCATTTAACAAGATCAGCCTGAGTTAACTCCTGAATTGCTCATTCAACTCATTCAGACCTTGCAACTTTCGTAAGGTCAATAAATTTTGATCATCATGAATAAACTTAAAACATCTCTTGGATCAATGCCACTTGATCCAAGGTCTGAGTCATAAAGACAGATAAATCCACAATTCCTCTCGAATTCGAATTGAACTCGGTGCTAAAAATGAAAGAAATAAAAGAGTCCAAACATATTCCGACTCAGTCAAAGATCTTCAAATGCAAAGAAGATACAATCCAGATCAAGCATGACTTCACAATCAAAGGAACACGTCCTTATACAGAAGAAATCATATATCAACACTTGAGTGCTCTGAGGAGGAACAACATTCGGGCATTACATGCTTCCCTCCTAAAAGATTCATCGTCCCGATGATTACATATTTTTGATTTACCTTCAGGTCAACCAATTTATTAGTTCACAATACAATAAGACTATTTCCAGCTTGATTAGTTCTAGAAATCAATGTCACAATACATTTTATTCAGCCTGAATAATGTTTTCCTCAATTTGGCTTTCGTATAGTCATGAAAAGATAAGTTCATAAAAGCGTTTTGTCAATGATTTCATTACATTTGATAAAGAAAAAAGGAAAAGCAATTTTCATCTCTTCCATATTTTCCCAAGTTGCACTTCCTTCGTTAAAATGGTCCCCTTGACCTTACATTGCTGTAATTCACGATTTCTCAAATGCAATTGGTGAGTTTCCGACTCGTGTGGGTTTAACCACGATTATTCCCGGTCTTGGACACAAGGAATTCAATTTAAGACATGTGACAAATCTAAAGCGTATTTCTTAAGAAAATAAATATGGAAAACATCATGCATGCGAGACAAAGCGGTGGTAATGCTAATCGATAAGCTACGAGTTGATTATTTCAACAATTTCAAAGGTCCCACGTAGCGAGGTGAGAACTTGGCAGCCTGCCAAAATTTATAGAACTCTTTTGGGTTTAACATGAAGAAAAACCTTCTCACCAAGCTCAAACCTTCGATAAACCCGCTTAAGGTCAGCGTAGCTCTTACGCTATCTGCTGCTTCCTTGATCATTCACGAATCATCTTTACTTGCTGTTCCATTTCGGTGAGGATTTACTGGTCCAATTACCACTCTATCCTCAATACTATCCCAACTAACATATGAATACGCCCTCTCGCATGGAGAACTCCGGCCTCTAGTCTCGCCGCCGTGACTCTGCTGACCACTAACAATCCTCTTGTCTCATTCACTGCGTTTGGAGCTCTTTGAACCAAGCCAAACTGCCAAACGATCCCTCTCTGCTGTAATCACCGTGCTGTGTCGGCGCTCACGTACACCTCGCGATTCTGCTACCCACCATAATCTATAGGCCTCTGTCATTCCTGCATCCATTACCTGCGATCGGGCTGCTTTAACCTCTTGAGGTCCTTACGGAGGTGTTGGCGGGGGGGTGAGAATCTTTGCCTCGGCATCGATTCTCATATATGGTCTATAAGCTGTGGTATATCTGCACAAATCAAATTGTCATGCGATCTATAGGAATCCTCTCATATTCACAGCTGTGCCCCGCGATCCACCTCAATCGCTCTACACCTCTCAACTCCTCGGCTATGTTCTCGGTTACCATATAGTTCCCGTAGGGAACCTCAATGATATCCATAGCATGTCACTCTCTCCCATACACCTATAATACTCAATGTCACCGGCACGGCTTTGAGATCTTGCCTCTTGTTGCATGCGGACCCATCGTCGGAATCCCGACCTCATACTCTGGTCTCTCTGCTGTATAGATCGGCCTGTTAATGGTATTGGTCGCACAACACAAACAATGTGCTCATAGGCCCAGCGATTGTAATAAGTATGAGCAATCCAACGTTGTCTGTGACTTCCTTTCCTGAAGCCCATAAACCCTGTATAGCTCCGCCAAATATGCGCAGTGCCCATGTAAGCGTAACGTTCCTTTCTATCATCTCCCGATAACACACATCAATGCCTTTGGAAATTTTCCCCTTGCCCTCGGTAATGCATAATACCCTCTGCTATCATTAATATCACTTTCTAACCTTGTCTCCTCGGGGTGTCTTTGCATACATTACCCCATATGTAAGCGATAAACCTCGCTGTCAAATCTCATGCGTATGGACCAAATCTCGCTGTTATCACTCCCGTGCCACGCTAGGTAGTGCACGATATCTTTGGCTCTCTGTAATAGGGAGTCTCAAATCCGAAACACATCTTCCATATTCTTGTCATCTCACTGTTGGCGGATAGAAGGTATTTGTCTCGGGATTCCATCTCTCAATCAGTATTGTAACATACCATGGTTACGTGCGATTCGTGAATAATAACGGATTCCACTTAACCCCAAACGATTTATCAATGTCCATTCGCTTTGTGTTACATCCGCTTTCGGATTCGCGACAATGTTAATGCGGCACACTATCATTCATCCTCAACTCTGTCTGCTGCATACACCAAAACAACAAACAACCATTCAACCCGTTAGGTCTTTTTCAAACATTACGGAAATTTCTCCGATGAATTGCAAGTACGGTTATACGTAACCGATATCGGTTGAACAACCCGATACTGTTCTACCTAACCGCTAATGCCAGGTCCTTTATCATTTTATACACTTTCCTTAAAAACAACCACCTACGACGATAGATTGCTCGTTTCTTCGTTTTTATACATATAAACATACCTGAAACCCCTGATTGCCTACCCGGTAACACTTACCTCACCTGCAACCCTTGTTATCATGTTTTCTTTCTCTATTTACCCACCTATTCTACCCCATCTTCTTCACAAAACCATGCAGAAATCAAATCACAACCAAAACGTTTACCTCTTGGGTTGCAGTAGCTTGCGGTGGCCCTTGTCTTCTCTCTTGTCCCTGCCTGCTGGATGTTTCTCCTCGTCCTGCCATTATCACCACCTTTTTTCAAACCTGCCTTGCTATCTTCTGAATCTCAGATCACAATTCCCTTTTCTTGTCTCTTCTCTCCTTATCACTCAGATTTCTCATGCAAAAACCTGTCGCAGTCGTCAAAACGCGTCGCGTTCGCGCTTTTAACCTCTTGCATGGCTCTAAATTAAAACTTCAGTTGCCACCCTAGCTTTTTTATTTTTAGAAAAGCCCATACCTAAATAACCGGTAACGGTTACTTAACCGATATCGGTCTGTTAGCTACCGACATCGGTTACCTAACCGATACCGGTTACACACCCTCCTTTTTGAAACAGGGTTCTTTTCTTCATTTCTCATCTAAATTTTTGTCGCGCCCGCCTCTTTGCCTGCATAAACAACACAATTTACCACATTTTGTTCATCCACCACATATAACATTACATTTTCATTAAACATCATTTATACCAATACACAACCCTCAACTACAAATATCAAAAAACTATCAATCTATACATCATTCGGATCCAACTCATCAGTTACATATATTACACTGCCACAAAACCACCAATTTATCACATAACCTGACATTCATATATACGCACAAATAAACAAAAACATCAGCATCATCTATCTATCAACATGTCAATTAAACTCATCACACATTCTATATATTACCAACCATTTATTTCAACACATTTTAAACACGATGTGGATCAAAACATCATCTATATATATATATCCCGGTTTTCAAAAATACAATGTGCCCTACATCGGGCCTTTGTGATCTCATAATATACCAAAGCCGCACGCAGGCGCAATACCTACTAAAAATATCGGCTCGGCTCGCAGGCGGTCTCTCATATCAAAAATATACTCGCTCGCGGGCCGGTATCAAATGTACAACCCGTACTCGGCTCGCAGGCCGGTATATAATAAATAAATAAATCAAAACAATAAATAAATGTAGGCACGCAGGCCTCTATCAATACAACCGGTTCGCGAGGCCGGTGCCGTGTCCTATCTGAAAACCACGTCGGGATCTCTCGGCTTTCCCCACCGCCTCGCACCTCTCTCCCAGCTGGTCCCTCGGCGCCTCTCGCCCTCCTGCACATCACGAACACGCCGGGTTGGCGGCCCCTCCTGAGATCTCCGGGTGCGCGAGGTCTCTGCTCTATGAGCTGCATATGCCTGATAATCGACTCCGGTACTATCAAGAATATCCTGATAATAACGGGCCTCTGCTCTAACCTCCATATAGCGATCTCGCGCCACTTTGAAAGGCCAGGGGTGGTCCCGGGCACCCAACACCACTATCCCCGAGCTGTACTGCACTGTGTGCCGTGTGGCGCTGGTGGAGGTCTTTACACAATGCTGTCTGTACTGCACTCGTGGCCGTGGTGGTATCTGGGCCTGTGGCTGTGCTCTTTCTTTGAAAATCTGCACGTGCACGCTTCACTGCACTGCGCACTTTTGTGGTTCTTCTTTGGTGGTGGTCTTTGCTGTAATACACACACTGAGCACAGCTCCGGCTAGCTGCCTCGTAAAACCCCTATCGTGCTTGTGCAAACCAGCCCCATCCCTGTAATACATTACTGCCCCCGGAGCTGATCTCTCTCTGCATCACATTGCCCAGTCACAGCTGCTGCGGAAGCATGATCTATCCTCGCTCTCTCTGCCACGCCCACCATACCACGTATCTTTGCCGTGCACCCGGCATCATCCACACCCCCACCTGCTGGTCTCTCCGCTACCCAGTCTGGATCCCAAGGCTGTGGTGCTGGTAGTGGGGCCTCTACATCATCCCTCCTGTACTGAGGGAAGGGAGGTGGCTCATCCTGTGGCAGCCCCATCTGCCTGCGTACCCTCTCTAAGGGTATCCGCTCGTACTCTCCCGGCCTCCGTCCTGCTATCCAGAATGTATACTGGATCAGGCGCAGCTGTATGCGGGCTCCTCTGCCAGGCTGATGACCTCTGTAGGGTCTCCATATAATGTCTACTGCGGTAAGGCCCTCTAGCATATGTCTATAGTAGGCCACATCCCGACCTGCAACAACTGCTCGTGGCTGGCCCACAACCCCCAACCACCTCTGAAAGCCATATCGGTATACGATCTGTGGTCCACAGGCTCTTGGGTAGCCCTCTTGGCTCGATGCATCGATGTGCTCGTATGCCCAACAAATCAACAAAAAAGGTCGAACAAATACCAAATCGCCTCCTCCGATAGCCCCATAACTCCTGTATAATTGCACGGATATCTTTGGTGCCCATGCAAAACAGTGTGCTCCTCCACCATCTCCAGTAGCACCCCATCAATGCCCGTAGAAGCGGCCTCCCTCACGAATCCGGGAGGCGAAGCGGTGACCCTATCATCATCAACACGGCCAGGCCGTGTCTCATATCTAGTGTGTGCGGTACATGTCCCCATATCCAATGCTCGCGCTATGATATGTAAGAAGCGCGCATTTGCATCCCCAAAACACTGCGATGCTATCCATGGCAGTCTCTGAATCCACCTGGAAAACGGCCTCTCCCTCGATCGGTAGCCGCAGGATGCGATACACATCCTCTAATGTGACGGTCATCTCCCCGGTCGGCAGATGGAACACATTGGCCGCCGGATCCCATCTCTCGATGAGGGCGACCATCGCAGTGTGATCTCTGTCGATCGCTCTGTATCTCTGGACCCCGCCAAGCCCCACCTCGCGCATGATGGCCCAATGCGCCGCAGATATGTGTGGCCTCATCCGACTCAATAGTGGAGGCATCCTATCACGCATCGTCAACTGCTGACGTGCCTGCAAAATCAGCCCACATCCTTAGACCCACTCGTTATAATAACATCTACTTTACCATCTACCCCCCTTTTTTTGTAACACCCAAAATCTAACCCCACCCCAACACGCTACCTTACCCACCCGAAACCCAACCTAAAAAACCCACCCCACCAAGTCACCCTATCCACCCACTCACCCAAACTCAACCCAACCCACTCACCCAAAACCCACCCCACCAAGCCACCCTACCCACTTTCAAACCCTATCAACCCAACACACTAAACCCTCAACCCCTAACCCTATCCCCTTCCCCACTCCCAACTCAACCCCACCCACTCACCCAAACTCAACCCAACCCACTCACCCAAACTCAACCCAACCCACTCACCCAAAACCCACCCAACCACCCAAAACCCAACCTAAAAAAACCCACCCCACCAAGTCACCCTATCCACCCACTCACCCAAACTCAACCCAACCCACTCACCCAAAACCCACCCCACCAAGCCACCCTACCCACTTTCAAACCCTATCAACCCAACACACTAAACCCTCAACCCCTAACCCTATCCCCTTCCCCACCCACAACCAAAACAAAAAACCATCCCCAACCCAACCCCACACCCACCCCCAAACCCAACCCAACCCAACCCCTACATAAACCCACAACCGGCGCCGGTCGATACATCACCGACGCCGGTCACAAACAATTGTACCCTTCCCTAAACTTTAGCGACCGATGCCGGTGAAAGTGACCGACATCGGTCATCATGTTTATCCGGGGCCGAACCCAGCGCGGCCCCCAAA
Source organism: Taxus wallichiana var. yunnanensis (assembly GCA_018340775.1). Lineage (NCBI taxonomy): Eukaryota > Viridiplantae > Streptophyta > Pinopsida > Cupressales > Taxaceae > Taxus > Taxus wallichiana. The sequence continues at coordinate 94,215,125 of CM031233.1, read as the reverse complement.
CTCATTTTTTTACCTATTTCTACCCATCTACCCACCCAAAAACCCTAAAAACTTACCCACCTACCCACCTTAGCCTATCTAACCTATCTACCCTCTCCCTTTCTCAAATTACCCCCATTTACTCATTCTTTCCTACAAAATACAAATTCCTACCCAAATCCCAAAAAACACCATAAATCAACCAAATCACCAAATTAAAGAGTTTAGAACCTACCGGTACGACGACACGTCGTCGTGGTGGGATGGGTGGTGGCGGTCCAGCTGGTCCAGCCCCTCCAGCTCCTCCTGCCTGTGCCATGGCTCCAATCCTGATCTGCTGGGTCCCCGGTCAATCACCTGCTGCCTCCTCAACTATTCGGGCCCACTATCAACTCTCTCCGCCAATCAAATAGCTCCACCTCACTCAATACCCCTCCAAATCAACTCTCCACGTCAGACAAGTCAATTTTGGATTACAAATAACAAAAGTGACAATGACAGGCCGTATGTTTCTTTTTATAGGTATTTCGACCTACACCGATGTCGGTTTCCTTTCTGCCCTAGGAAACCGGTATCGGTCCCTTAACCGATATCGGTCATGATGAATCGACGTCGGTCTGATACCCCTTTTACCCCATTCTTTGCCGTTCCTTATTCCTTGCCTCTTTTTCACCAATATCGCCTCTGTCCGGCCCAACCCAAGGCCTCGCCCTACCAATTGGCCCGACCTAAGGCCTCAACCTACCATTTGGCCCGACCCAAGGCCTCAACCTATTCGGCCCGACCTAAGGCCTCAACCTATTCGGCCCGACTTAAGGCCTCAACCTACCAATTGGCCCGACCTAGGGCCTCAACTAACCTATTCGGCCCGACCTAAGGCCTCAACCTACCAATTGGCCCGACCTAAGGCCTCAACCTACCAATTCGGCCCGACCAAGGCCTCAACCTACCAATGGCCCGACCTAAGGCCTCAACTAACCTATTCGCCCGACTAAGGCCTCAACCTACCAATTGGCCCGACCTAAGGCCTCGACCTACCACCTTCCCACCTAAGGCCTCAACCTACCAATTGGCCCGACCTAAGGCCTCGACCTACCAATTCGGCCCGACCTAAGGCCTCAACCTACCACCGGCACGACTAAGGCCTCGGCCTACCACCTCGGCCCGACCTAAGGCCTCAACCTACCATTTGGCCCGACCTAAGGCCTCGCCCTACCAATTGGCCCGACCCAAGGCCCCAACCTACCTATTTGGCCCGACCCAAGGCCTCACCCTACCTATTCGGCCCGACCTAAGGCCTCGACTGCTACCAATGGCCCGACCTAAGGCCTCGACCTACCACCCGGCCCGACTGGGCCTCAACCTACCTATTGGCCCGACCAGGCCTCGCCTCTACCATTGGCCCGACCCAAGGCCTCAACCTACCTAATTGGCCCGACCCAAGGCCTCGCCCTACCAATTGGCCCGACCCAAGGCCTCAACCCACTTATTTGGGCTGACCCATGGCCACCACCCAACAACTTGGCCCGACCCAAGGCCGCATCACTTCCATACTATACCCACAATCACCGTTTTATTTTATCCATCCATCCTGTACCTTGTGTTTCATCGAGCTCACTTGTTCGTGTTTTAGCATGATTAGGGTCCTTGACTTGATCTGTCGACCAACTTTGCCTAGACCTAGACCGTGACGTTTATCTCAACCAAACCAACCATTTGGTACTGCCGAACATGCCTAAACGTTCCTGTACCTTACCTGTTATATACCCTGGAGCTACTTCCTATGCCTTGGATACCAGGATTATATCACCCTTGTTTGGATAAACTATCGACCTTTGCCTATACATTGCTGGTTTGCTAGTCAAATCATGTACCCTAGTCGTACTATTGCATTTCAACATGCGTCTGCTTCCTTGGACCTACCGCACCACCTTACCATCCTCTCTACAACATTTACCTTTTATCAACCCTATCCCTGATTTCCCGTTCGCTCAATCTGTGCTAGATTTGAGGGGGATTACCTATATCCTTAACATGAGAAACCACTTCATATTATTGTCCGCGCAGCTTTACAGAACAAGCTACACGACAATAAGGGGCTAATGTAGACACCAAAATTGTGTCTTACGACCCCTTGTGACCCGCATCTCATTTCGCAACCTAACCTCATTACCTAAACCTTACACAAGTATTTATTAATTGCCTTGTAATTGATAAATCTACACCACCTTACCTACCACCTCACTTTGCCACTTCATCATGACCTAGCCCTAACCCTAAAACTAACCTAATTAGGACCCATGACTTGGTCTAGACTCACATCCATAACTAATGCCTCCTTACTCGCACCCAAAGCCGACCTTCTAGCCACCTGACCAAGCCCGCAACTGATCTCTCGGGAGAAAAGCAGGGAAGGTGGGCTATTTTACTAAAAATAGCCTACTTTTTCCTAACCGATGCCGGTTCCTACTCGACCGCCGTCGGTTACGCAACCGCCATCGGTTCCCTGTAAATGGGCTTCCCAAACCAAAACAACGGATCGGAATTTCATTTTTGGAGATCAGTCGAAGGATTTTTAATCAAAGGAGAGTCCAAAGCGATCGGCAGAGTCCAGAACTTCACTTGACCAAGCAGAGACGAGTAAAGAAACCAGAAGAGTTGGCAGCAAAGGAGATCAACTTGCACCTTCATCAAAAAAAAAAAAAAACCAAGTAAGTTATATCTTGCATGTCCTCCATTATAACATTTCTTGTGCTTTTGGAATTGTAATCTTCCCAAATCCGTTCCTGAATCCATTATCTAACATACCATTGCCTCTAACCATCATTCTTTAGCTTCTAACCATCCCATTTCTCAATACTATCCAAAAACCAGCCATTACAAACACCACAACCAGCCCAGAAGATCCTGGAACCAACCGGTATCGGTTATCAGTGACCGCCATCGGTTATAGATAACCGGCATCGGTTCCTTTGATCAAAACCAAGGAAAACAGCCTTTTCCCTACCCAGTTCCACGAAACAATTTAATTAGTACTCTACAGTATTTTGTGTTAATTCATATTAGCAGGGGAACTGACCACCTTCGAAAGGAAGTTTCATACTTCCTGGGCCCAAGGCAGTTCCCTCATTTATTATCTAATCAAAATCTTGTGGTCTTGTGTTCTTATTTGCAGGTAGTCCTTCCAAGACAAAAAGGAGTTCTTCGCAGTCAGCCTGATCTTTCTCTACGGTACGCGCACATCTTCTCGACATTCTACAGGTATTCCTCCTAACCCTAACCTTATCTGTTTCTTCTACAAGGAACGAAGCATTTCCGAGTGAAACATCTGCACTTCCTTCCATAAAGTGCTTCAAAGGTGCGATTTTAAGAGATGAGTGATAAGTGTTGTTGTATGCAAAATCAACTAATGGGAGATACTCTTCCCATTTATCACTTTGTTGATCCATGCAATACATTCGCAACATATCTTCCAACACTTGATTTACTCTCTCGGTTTTCCATCCGTTTCTAGATGATATGCGTAATGAAGTTCGATTTCCATTCCAAAAGTATTTAGCATTTGCCAAAATCTTGATGTCATTCTAGGATCCCCAGTCGGATATAATCAATTCTGTACACCATGTAACTTGAAAATTTCATGCACGAATCTTTTGGCCAACACCGGTGAATCATCCTTTAGATTTCCAAATGATGAAATGAGCTACCTTAGTTTATCCACAACTACCGAATAACATCATGTTTATTTTTGGACATAGGTAACCCTTGTACAAAGTCCATGCTTATTACTTGCCATTTGTACTACGGTATGCTATGGGGATATAATAGTCCAGCAGGGTGCATGTGTTCTGCCTTAACCCACTGACATTCCAGACAATGAGTCACAAAATCAATAACATCCTTTTTCATACCTTTCCAAAAGTATTGTTGTTTTAGATCAGCAAGCATTTTTGTGATACCCGGGTGTCCAGAGAAAGGTGAATTATGAAATTCAACTAACAACTTCTTTCTCAAATCATTTAGCAAAGGTACGTATACTCTGTTTTCATAACGTAAGATTCCTTCATTATCAAAATGAAAACCTTTATACCTTTCATCTTTTGGTTCTGCAGCAAGTCTTTGCTTTTACTTGCTAAAAGTATATATCAGATTCTGAGGCACTTTTTACCTCATCCTTAAACTGAGTTCTCAACGTTATAAGAGTAGAAATGTGCTTCCTACGACTTAGAGCATCTGCTACTCTATTCTCTTTTCCTTTGATGTAGCTAATATCAAAGTCATATTGAGATAAAAACTCTAACCACCTTCTTTGTCTGCGGCATTTAGATTAGGTGAGGAAAATATATTTCAGTCCTAAGTGATCAGTTTTCAACTCAAAAGGTTTCCCAAGTAAATAGTGTCTCCAGACTTGAAGCGCATGAACAATGGCAGCAAGCTCCAAATCATGAGGGGCATAATTCAGCTCATGTAACTTAAGTTTTCTACTTTCATATGCTATGACTTGATCATTCTGTAACAAAACACCACCAAGGCCTTCCCGAAGCATCGCTTATAACAATAAAGTTCTCAAGTTAGGGTCCTGCATTAAAATAGGTGCTGAAGTCAGCTGGATTTTCAAATTTTTAAAATCTGTTTCACACTTATCATTCCAAATAAATTTCTTATCCTTCTTCTGTAATGAAGTTATTGGTGCAGCCACTTTAGAAAAATCCTTAACAAATTTTCTATAATAACCAGCAAGACCCATGAAGCTTCTTACTTCATGCACATTCTTTAGTGCAGGCCACTCAGTTATTGCCACTATTTTTGAAGGATCCATAGCAATTCCTTCTTTACTAATGACATGACCCAAATAGTGAACTTTTGTATCAAAGAAAGAACATTTGGATAACTTACCATACAACTTTCTTTTTCTCAAAATTCCCAAAACTATCTTCAAATGCTCATTGTGCTCTTCAACACTTTTAGAATAAATGAGAATATCGTCCAAGAATACAAGTACAAACTTGTCCAAATATTCTTGAAAGATATTATTCATTAAGTTCATAAAAGTTGCGGGTGCATTAGTTAATCCAAAGGGTAGAACCGTGAATTCATAATGTCCGTACCTGGTTCGGAAAGTTGTTTTATGAATATCTTCATCTCTAATCCTTAATTGATGATAACCAGATCGAAGATCTATCTTGGAATAAACTGCTGCCCCACGCATCTAATCAAATAGATCGTCGATCCTTGGAAGTGGGTATCTGTTCTTAATTGTTGCTTTGTTCAACATCTGATAATCAATACACAGCCTAAGTGTCCCATCTTTCTTTTTTACAAATATTACCGGCGCTCCCCAAGGTGAAACACTTGGTCTAATCAAACCTTTAGACAAAATTTCTTGCAATTGTGCCTTAAGCTCGACTAACTCTGTAGTAGTCATCCGATAAGGTGCTTTGGAAATAGGTTCCGTTCCTGGTTTGATTTCAATAGTGAAGTCAAATTCCCTTTTGGGTGGTAAACCCGGTAATTCCTCCGGAAATACATCCTTGAAACTTTGCAACAGAGGGAATCGTTTCATGGAATCACCATCTTCTTCTGAAAATTCAGATATCTTTACTGCATATAAGGTACATCCTTTGTTTTTAGCCTTTTTAAGTGCATAGCTGACAGTTTTCTAACTGAAATTTCCCGTTTCACCCCTTGAATCTCTGTTGTTTCCAGCCGATCATCTAAACATCTTATGTTCTTTTCAAAACAGTCAACTTTAGCCTTATGGTCAGCTAACCAATTGACACCGATGACAATGTCATAAGATCCCAAGGGTGTAACATAGAGGTCAACTTCCGTGGAAAAGTTAGGTAAGTCAAGGACTGCCCCAAAAAGACACATACTCACTGTATGAATAGAATTATTACCATACTATACAGTCCAAGATTTATCCATTTTTCCAGCCTTTCTTTTAAGTTTAGAAGCAAGTTTACTAGAAATAAAACATTCAGTAGCTCCTGTATCAAAAATAATAGTGACAAGTATGCCAAATAACTTACCCGAAACTTCTATAGGTGTCACTTGCTTTTCAGCTTGCTTGTCTGCTACTGCAGCATATATCTTATGCTGCTGATTACGATCGTCCTTCTTCAAAGGGCACTGATTTGCGTAGTGGTCTTTGCCACAATTGTAGCAGCCTCCTACAGGTCCCTTTTTAGGCTCAAAATTACTTCCAGCCTTAAAGTTATCACGTTGTCCTCCATAGGGTTTCTACCCATTGTTATAATTTTTGGCAAAACTATCCCTTACATTTCCAGCAGGCTTATTTGCTATCGTTTTCTTACTATTATCCCCTGGAAACTTACTTCTGTTTCCAAACTTTTTCCATGGCCCCTTTTTGGGTGCAAGTGAAGTTGAAGAAGGATTTACAATCTTCTTCCGCACTTCTTCTTTATGAGCAGAAATAGCCTTTAATTTTTGTTCTTGCCTTATGGCCTTTTCAACAACTCCTTCCATAGTGGTTGGGCTATGAACATCGACCTCTCCTCCTATCACGGGATTCAGCCCCATGATAAATTTTTGTATTCTGAACTTCTCATCAGTTTGATATTCATGGTACATACTTGAGGAGTTTTGTAAACCACTCCCAGATTCGATTGTTAGCTTCCCTTGAGCTAAGTTCTGGAATTCTGTCATTTTCTGATCATAGAAAAGTTGTGGCAGCCAACGTTGCCTAAAATAGCCCTTAAATTGATCCCAAGTGATATTGGTCTCATCAATATTTAGCTCAGCTTTACGGCTATCCCACCACGAAGATGCTTCGTGGGAAAGTTGATAGGCTCCCCAAATAGCTTTGGTTTCCTCCGAGAAGTTTCTTATTGCAAAGTACTTCTCCATTTCGCTGAGCCAATTCTCAGCTCCATCTCCTAATGTGGTGCCATCATATTTAGGTGGACTTATCCTTTTTATATCATTAGTGAGTTCCGCTGCCAACCTGGCCCTTTTATTTTCTGGTTGGATAGGTACATTTTCAGTGTTATTACCAACACCCACATTGGGGTTGTCCTCAGGAGGTAGCTGATTGTCGTTACCAGCTTCTTCATCCTCCTCATTTCCCATTACTTGCTGCTCAAGTACAGCCAAACGATCTCTTGTGTCCAATAGGGCAGCAAGGATCTCATCAAGTTTTTGGGTTGTTGCTGCCCCTTCTTCAGGTGGAGCATTATTCGCAATATTCCCCCTTGTTCTAACCATTTTCTGTTACAAGAAAATTCAGGTTTTTATCAGATTATGGACACAATAGGTCCAAGAGCTGCAACCTTCAGCTCTGATACCAAGATGTAACATTCCCCAAATTAGTACATTAGAACAAGTAATTTTTTTTTTTTTTGATAAATGCTTCCTAGTTCTAAATACATAATTTAGAACTCACAAATCAAAACAACCATTCTTATAACAGATAACCATATGCAGCTATAATGACTCGGTGCACCACCGATCTATTCATTCCATGACTCGGTGATCTACCGATCTATTCATGTGTTTCACAGAGTTGGCATTTTTACAAACTCTTCACTCTTGCGGTTCTCTTCCCTAATCTAGGATTTCAGAATGCTCTATCCAAGGAACCTATCTGAATAATCATTACCATTATTCATCGGCATCTCGTCCCTTAGACTAGGTGACATAGGACAACGCAATCAGCAGCTTGCGATACTTTGGCCAAAGTTTTGAAACATACTGTTCATGTCTCATATTCCTTGATGGCATACTCGTCAATCTGGAATACGTCCTCCACCCCACTCCGATGTTATATAGAATGTCCTATACTGACTTCTGTCAGCCATCCCGTCCCAAGTCATTCACTCAGGAACGGATTAATAACATGACAACGTTATAAGGATGCTCTCGAGGACTAGGGATAAGCTGACATACTGGATCAACCCTAGTTAACCCAGTGTGTCAAGGTACCCCGAATCTCCAAGGGCAGCCTCATAACATGACCATGTTCCTAACCAGATCCCGAGTAAAAACTTGTTCGAGTTTAAGGTGTAAATCTTAACGATCAATGCAAAGGGTGTCGCCATAAGTCACCTGCATTGTTGTATCCTCGAGAAGATCCTAATCTTCTCGAAGGTACAACCCTGCATAGTTGACATGTGCCGACATCCTACAAAACCACCTCGGAAAGATCTACTTAACTTAAGGTGTTACATACGTTGAGTTGAAATTATACTTTAAGACTCTCCTTTCCGATTAGTCTTATCCCAACTCCTGGGCTCCTCATCATTGAGTTGCCTTACTTAATTAAGATCCATTTCACAGAGAGAAATTAATAAGATTTGAGATCTCGTCAAGAGTTCTTTTATTCACCATAATCTTAATCAACGAAAATGGGCAGTAGCCCTAAGTCTCCTCTTAAGGATGATAAATATACCTTTTTAGGTTTATATCGGTTTTCCAAAACTGTATTATATCATGCTTATTTGTATTAAGATATAGTAATTTTAAATCATTTAATATGTTGTCTTGACTTAGATCAAGGTTAGGAGTAATAAATTACTCTTCCCGTTCAGCTTCCTGTTAAGGTTTATTTTAACCTTAGCTTCCCGAAGAACAGTGGGCTAATTTCTAATTTAGCCTTATATAGAACATAACAGAACTACCAATCATTTACAAGTATCCAGCCACATAATCTTTACAAGGCTTACTTAGAGAATCCTAATAACTTCAAGGTATAAAAATAATAAAAATGCACTTAAAAACATTCGAACCGAAGAAGTTCAATTCATCAAGATACAAATGCAGCCACATAAGTAACAATCCCCTCATTTCATTCATTTCTAAGCTAATCAATTACAATTTATGCATTCAACATATTTGATACAATACACAACAGCAAGAGAACAACTTTCTCAGTGTAGTACATTTAGAGAATCAAGTTGGAATTCATCATAAACCAAATTAAACAATCTGAACATCATATCAGATCTGCGTGCCTTTACCACTTACGACAACCATCTGCAAAAATTGTCAACACGGGTCAGTTCGGTGAACTGAGCATGATAAGCACTAATTCTTAAAACAATTGCAATCCACCAATTGCTCTCATTAAACACCCTGTTTAAATGAAATCATTTCATCAAACATGAAAACATAATTCAGACTATGTTCTTTCTGTAATTCAAACATGACTTTTAATGCATAACTCATATTATAGCTGCCAATTAGTCCTAAAGACTTTTCAGATGTTTCATCATATATATTAGAGACTAAGAAGAACAAAATGAATCCAAAACATCCATCCATCTGAATCCCAAGGACAGCAATCATCCGACAAACTATTACATTCAAAAATGAATATCCTATCAATTCATGTATCCATCAGTATGTTTTAACAATTCCTACAGTTAAATATAAATATATCAACATATACTTTACAGCAGAAAAGAAAGAAACAGAGACATTCGACCTCATTCCAATCATATTCGGATCGCACCAATCCTCACGAATAATGCAATAACATTAACGCATGTGACGAATCAATCGAGATAATAAGAAGAAACTTCGCCATCAAAATCCAATTACAAAATCACCCGTAGCTATTAAGCAATACTAGAGCTCCCGCGACAAGCAATAATAAATAATCCGACCAAAATAGACTCAACAGATCTTTCCATATCATTCATTAAACATAAAAAAATACCCAACGCCATCGCCTGACATGGCACAACTAGGAACCCTTTATCTCAGTCAACCAGAGTCTAGATAACACCAAAAACAGAAGACGTATCCTGATGCAAACACAGTGACAATTCCACTAAATCGAAACACATATATTCACAAAAAACATTCAACTGAATCTAATCCCTATGAATATACAACAAGGACTTTATAGAAGTCGCCTCCATTACATAAGCTCATCAAAGTTTTAACCTAAGTCGAGCTAATACGAAAAATACAGCAGGGACTCAAATAGAGTCGTGCTTGTAATGTAAACCTAGCACACATTCCACAAGAATTGAACTGAATATAAACACAACAACCTTTAGAAAGAGTCAAGTTAATAAGTATGCACAACATGGACTTAGATCAGAAGTCGAGCCAACACGCAAACACATCAAGGGCTTTAACGAGTCGTATCCAACAAGAACTCACAGCCAGGGTTAAGATTGAAGTCGAATTCATACAAAAACATTCAAGGACTCCAACAGAATCAATACCAACAGTCTTCACAACTAAACTTCTACAGAAGTCGAAATACAAGATACATTTCAAGGACTCCAATAGAGTCAATACCAATAAGTATTCACAACTAAGCTTATACAGAAGTCGAAATACTAGTTACATTTCAAGGACTCCAACAGAGTCTATACTAATAAGTATTCACAACATGGCTTCTACAGAAGTCTAAAACATACGAAACATTTCAAGGACTCCAACTGAGTCATTTTCGTATATAATCCTTGCAAACTTTCAACGGAGTCTAACCCAAAATTGCAATAGTAAGGACTTCAACAGAAGTCACGTTCAAGTAGTATAATCACAGCAAGCATTCCAAACAGAAGAAACTTCAAATATACCCAGCGAGATTTAACAGGATGCAATAACATAAAAGCATAAATGGGTCTCCAGCCGAAAATGATTTCAAAAAGAAGAAATAAATACAGTAACATTTCAACAGGGTTTTCGAATAACCAGAGATTTCTAATTCCACAGGAAAAGAAGAACCCATACATTGCTTCAAACCAACTGTACTAAAATCACCTGAACAGAGTTGTTTTAATGAAAGCATTTGGAATAAAGCAAGATTTTTAAAAGTCAGGGCCTATCATGCCTAGTAATGTCGCTTAAAAATCAAGAAGACCTCTGAATGTGCTCACACCTTCTCTTCTTCTTCCACGATAGATTAAACAACAATAATCTGTTACCTTCATGCCTTATAAACCTTCCCCAACCGAGAAAGGAGCTAGATATTCTCATAGTTGCCATGCAACACAAAGTAGACTGGTTCGAAGAACCAGTGATCAAGCAGAGAGAAAATGGAACGCATGGAAAACCAAACAACCAACAAATTTTCCTTTTGCATGCCTTCCCAAGAAATCAGCACTTGGGAACCGAAGTTCATCAATAGCATTAACTCCTTATTCCCACCTAATCTCCATTGCCACCGACCGCCAAAGTTGGTGATTTCCAATTGAACACAAACAACCATTCCCAAATTTGGTGATACCGCCACGTCAGGTCTCAATAGATATTTACAACCTCCACCAAATCCCAAGTCCTTCATCCTTATCCACCTCATAAATTCCATAGAAACCACCACCCATGGCACGCACCCCTTCATAGGTCCCCCTCCAACCATGATCATTAGTTAAGACAGGTTAGAAACATAGGTAGATCATAAGGTAAGACATTAGTCTTACTTCATAGTGCTAGGTGTAGCTAACCTTAGGAACATTTAGCTTATAGTTTAGGGCTAGGTTAGATTAATAATAATTTAACCAATAGGTTATAGTTTAGGTTAAGGTTATTAACCTTAACAAATCCAGTCTAGGTCTCCCAAGTAGGACCGATCCGTATTGGAACCAAACAGGGTAAAACATCCCTGTACAGGATCCTATCAGGTATTGCTAAATAAGCTTACTGAATACCCAGGAACATCTTACCTGGCTTAAGGTCTAGGCCTTCCCGATGTTACGGTATTTGGAACCGATTTTCATTTAACAAGATCAGCCTGAGTTAACTCCTGAATTGCTCATTCAACTCATTCAGACCTTGCAACTTTCGTAAGGTCAATAAATTTTGTTCATCATGAATAAACTTAAAACATCTCTTGGATCAATGCCACTGATCCAAGGCTGAGTCATAAAGATGGATAAATCCACAATTCATCCCGAAATCAGATTGAACTCAGGTGCTAAAAATGAAAGAAATAAAAGAGTCCAAACATATTCCGACTCAGTCAAAGATCTTCAAATGCAAAGAAGATACAATCCAGATCAAGCATGACTTCACAATCAAAGGAACACGTCCTTATACAGAAGAAATCATATATCAACACTTGAGTGCTCAGGAGGAAGTAACAACAGTTCAGGGCGTGCTACACTAGGAATGAGATTCACACATCGAAAGATAAAAGTGAGAAAATACTATCACAGACCTCATAGAACAAGAAGGATCTCAATTCCTTGTTCACTACGAGGATGAAAAAATGTACAGCAGATGACATGCCGGTTTATGATGATGCATGTGAGAAGCTTCAAGAGAATTAGGGTCTACCAATTATATGAGCTTCCATATTTCAGGAAGTATGAGCCCTTGTACCAGTGGCTCATGAGCAGAGTGCATCAAGAGTTCTTCTACTTTTAAGGACACGAGTTAGAATCTTATTTGTGCTTATCTCAATGGTGACAAGTTTTAAGGCCACAAGAGAGGATAAAGCCACGATCTTACAGGACTAGACATGAGTTGGGGTACCTAAAGGGTCCACATAATATGGATATAGACAAGTTAAAGAATTGTCTACTTGTGCAAGTAGTAAAGCAAAAACCTTTTTACAAAGTTGAATGATTAGGAGCAGTGGTCATAGGTAAATACTATGTGGTTACACATTACACGCAAGATGTCAGAAGGAGTTGTTTATAATATTATAGGCTACATTGCAGAGCAAATAGTCAAGGAAGCATGCATAGGAGGGAATATCAGCTTTGGGGTTGTTCTATTATCACTGGTATTCATGGAAATTGGAGTACCAGATGGGCCAAAGGAAAAGGTATGGGAATACCCCATGGAGAATAAGTCACCAGCTAAAAGGTTCAACAACTACACATGTAAAGGGACTATGATAGATGACGTCAAGAAAAGGGTGGAGAAATGGTATGATAGGCTTCACATGACATTTGAAGAAGAGTGGTGCATCTTGAAGGACCTACCATCAGTAGTGGGGAAACAAGTCTAGTTTTCTGTATATCAACATTTCTACATCGTACACTTCCCAATGAGAGATGGAGTCTAGAGCCCTTAGTGTAAATTTCCTTACGCATTCAATGCAAGGTATTTCCAAGAATTTGTTCACATATTCATAAACACGCACTAAATAGTATTCAATTCAAATAAGGTATATTGTAACTACCACATGTTGAGGAAGAAGTATGTGTATCTAGGAAGAAGTGCCTATCTCGAGAGGCTCATTTTGGAGGTGTTGAATATTAAGTCAGTAAGTCTAGCTGTAGCAGAAATAGGGGCAGCATTAGTGTATCTTCAGCTGAATCCCAAGATGGAGAATAATAAGTATGTGGAGAATGAATTTGTGCTCCTAGGGCACACAATGGAAAACATACCGGTGCAAAGGCCCATAGAAACTGTTGAAGTAGAGGATGAAGAAGAGGAGTGTGAAGATAGTGGAGGCTTGGAGTGTAGAAGAAAGAAACCATATGACAAAGAAGAGTCACAGCGTGTGACCACTCCACCTTAGGGACATGACGAAGAGGAAGATACGGAGGTTAATTAGGGGGAGAATAGATTTAAGAAAGTATTCAGATGCACAAGGACTCAAGGTGGAACCCCACAAATGGTAAGGAAATCACCTTATCTCTCTCCACATAAGGAGGCCACTGAGCCAAAGAGGAGAAGAAATTTGAAGTTGGATGAAGAAGCGAGGAATTAGGGGAGAGTGAGTGTGCATCTCCTACCCCACTCGAGCAAGAAGATGAGCCATAGAACGAGGAAGAGCAAAAAGATGAAGAGATGAAGGATGGAGAAGAAAGAGAGAAGGAAACCTCTAGATCCACACATGTGACTGCTCAAGGTGTAACGAGACAGACTCCTAACCTTGAAGCTACAATTCCTAAGGGTCCTAGATTGAAGAGGATGAGTGGGGAACATAGTGCACCACTCATGGGCTATGCAGAGGACACCGAAAAAATCATTCGTGCCCATTTCCAAAGCACTATAGAACAAAAGGATTTATTTGGTTGGGAATTAATGGATGGGGATATGGTGACCATTCACACTAGAAAAAAAATATCATGGTATATGCACACCCACATGGATGATCCTGATTTTGATGTATGCGAGGAGTCATGCGTGTCAAGACAAATGAAGAAGACACCTCAAGCCAGGAACATAACAGCTTAAACCTGTTGTTATGTCGATAAACAGTTAGCATATGTGCTAGTAAAGGTTTCTACTGAGGTTTCAAGAAGAAACATGGACAAGGCCACAACAATCATAGAGCACCATGCAAGGAGTTGAAGATGAAGGATACAGTGATAGTGTTGTTGACCCAAGAGAAGGACTTGGAGCAAAAAAATAATAGTGCATTAATTGGCATGGCAGAGGCCATTGAGATTATGTAATTAAAGAATTCCCACATCTGAAATCTAAGGTACCAGAACAATTCCCCTTAGAAATGCATTATGTTAAAGCTTTGGTGAACTTGGTATTGGAAGAGGACACAATCAGAATGCCAAAACCAAATAATCCTAAAGAATAGGTGGAAAGGGCTAAGGCTGCAGTAGTCAGAAAGATTGCATCATATGAAGGCCTACTGCAAGCACTCCAAGAAGAATTGAAAAAGGTGGATCATGCCTTAAATATATGCACAGCTCCAGAGGCATTGATCAAGGTAAAGACTCTAGAAGAAGATAATGCAGTCCAGAAGGCTATGAAGGATGATACCTTGGGCCACGTAGAATGGTTAACACTTGTAAAGAAAAAGCGTGAGGCCCTAGCAGCAGCACAAGAGCCACACAAGGAAAGATTATATGAGCTTGGGAAACTCATCACACAAAAGATGGATGCGCTGGAAGGAAAACATACTACAATGTCCAACATTATGTTAGTATTGCAAAATGAAAAAGGTGAAGTTACCCAAGATGAACTAGAGTCTATTATTGTGGACATACCAGAGTAGGAAAAGAAAGCATTCACCGAGTGGCAGGCCTTGGAGGCCGAAATAAAGGAGGAGTATCCTAGTTGATACTTCAAACTGATATAGAGGAGGTTGCCTCATAAAACATTCTTTATTGATCTACATTCTTTCTTATTCTTTCCATTCAATATTGTTTACTTCAGTTTTGGAGATAACCATTGTCAAGACGATAATGAGATTAGTGTGGGGTAATGTTGATCAAAGAATACTTGTTAGAGATCACAGAAGAATTCCGTGCTAGAGATAAGGACATGATCAAGGGTGTGAAGGGACAGGAAGAACCCGCACGCAGAGGGCAAGTTCAGATTTTGATACTTAGCCAATTTTGAGCATGAAGACCTATTTTTAGAAGATGGCGTGCAGAACACATAAACAAGGTAGAGACATGCGCGCCACACATTTTCTATCTTTAGAGGATTGGATCGAAGTGTTTTGCATGGAGATGAGCTAAGAATGTGATTTTCACTTTAGTTAACTATAAGAGGTCTATAGATAACACACTTGCATGTGTGGCTATGCCTCTAAATGGCGCGTGGCTCTTAGTAGCATGCGGCCTATTTTTGGAATAGGTAAGTGGTGAAGGGAAATTCCCCACCCTATATATATGATGTGAATCACATATTAGTTTATAGGAGGTAAGCATAAAGAGTTATGTGCATATGACTGGATTATTGTATCAGATCCATGCGCGCATTGGTATAGATATCCATTATTGTAAGGATCTTCTATGTTTATTAGTAGATGTAAGATATTGGCTGAATCTAAGTGTCCTTCCTATGTGTAATTGAGTAGTGCATGTTCTTGATTCAATCATGATTATTTTTTAAGCTTGTTCTTTCCTATATCTAAATATGGCATGCATTGTAGAATGATGGATTAGTTATGGATCTATATTTTTCTTCCTTCATCATGCTAACATCCTTCTACAACAACCCTAAAGAGGGACCTAGTACCTTTGCACGCTTTTGGTGAAGCACCCGTCTAGGTGAGTGATGTGCCAACATCTAGGGTGTTATCCGGTAAATTCTAGGATGCATCAAACGGTGTGGGAAAGGGATCAATTAAACAAGAAACATTAAACTCTCTATAATCCAAACAAACCCTTATCCTTTCATCTTTATTTATTCTTATCACCATAGGGCTAACCCACTCGACTCCTCAATGGGCTCAATGATTCCAGACTTAAACATCTTATCAATCTCTTCCTTTACCTTGACATGCAAATTAAGATTCATCCTATAAGGCCTTTTCCTAACTCGGGCATGCACCTTCCTTTAACTTGATCCTCATATTGCTCAAAGAGTGATGTACCACTTTCAACTCATGATAGCCTCTAGGAAATAAGTCCTAGTCAGTTACATGCGCAATAGCTAAATTATCTTTGCAACCTCTAAGTTAGACCAATAATCACCAATGATTTCATTTGCAGACCGTCTAAGACCTCACGCGTACCCACAATATTATCAACATCTAGATTCTCCACTTCCTCATCATCAATCATCATAACCATTTTACATTTTTATTTTTCTAACCAGGCGTGCCTAAATTTCTCTTCATCTTTCAATCCTTCTTCAAAGCACACCTCCAAATCTGACTCACCTAGTACTTCCTAAATAAGCTCCTAAACCTTTCCACTATATCCCATAGTCAAGTGCTTCATAATCTATAATGCCTCATTCATTGGAGGTTTAGTAGAAAAATAGTCAAAGGTTTGAATCATACCTGCAGTCAATTCTTTCCAATTCCGTGTCTCTCAATTTAATTCCGCATAAACATACCATGCGCACATGTAGCCTTGCAAAGTGAAGTAGAACTTATACACCAATAGTGAAGGTGGAAAGGCCTCATGCCCCTCTATCCAGAGTCTCTCACACTTTTGAACATGGTGCAAAGTAGAATTATTCCCATGAAATTAACATGTCTTGGTAGGCACATTGCTCCAAATAAATCTAGTAGAGAAGGTGATTCTCGCCACTCTAAAAGACTAGCTCTATGTGCAGTTCACCAAAGTGCTTCTATCTTGCACAAGGTATATATCAACATATTCCTTCTTTCCACTTAAACTACCCACTGGGATTCCATAGTGCACAAAAATATGTTAGGATTTCATTCACCATTTTACCTTGGTACCTAGTTACTTCCTAAGCACCTAACACAACGCGGACTTCGCTTATGCAAGTAGTTAAACTATTCATCTCATGCCTAACCATTTCATAGTCACATGTTCCTAGTTATCACAAAAAAACACTTGTTGTATCACTCATAGAATGTGCATCATCACATTGAATAACTCCTTCCTTTGATGCTCAATAAATTTGAGATCTCTAATGGTGTGCACATAAATTCTGTTTAAATCCTCTTCACTCAAAGGTTCTACATAAGGCACAAATTTTTTATCTATTAAATGAATGATCACATGCTCCTCTTTGTTCTCAAAACTGATATAACCTTTATTAAAGTGTAGATCAACATTGTTTGTGTAACACCAAGGGAACCCAAAAAAATCTGGAAAACTATCTTCTTCTCGCAAGCGCAAAGTCCTCAAAGTATCCAATAAACTTGGCCCCTTGTCTAGTAATAGTGGCATTCTTCAAGAATCCAATGGGCATGGCTTTAGTCCTGTTCACCATATATAATACATTTTAAGATGATTATAATGGTGGACTCCCCATCTAATTCCATGCATCCAAGGTGAGTACATTAACTTTTGCACCTGTATCAATCAGAATATTAATTAACAACCATCCATCAACAACGACATTCAAAGTGATCTCTTTATCATAATCAAGAATGTGAGGAGGTAAGTTTTCATGTAATATTTATCTCTCACACTCAACTCCAAATGCACGACATATTCCCCCTTAAAAATTCCCCATAAATGAATGATAATATTTTGGTGTGGCATCTTACAAACCTCCTTTAAGTCATAAAAATATTTTTCGAGGAAGGTCAACTACTTTTTCCTGCTCTAGATTCTGTGATTGCTCCTTCAAGAATTGTATCTCACCCTACAAGATCCTAATAACCTCCATAGTTTCAAAATATAATTCTTTTTGATGGGAAGGATCTAGATACTTTTCATGCAATACCTCCTATTTTGTAATAATAGGTTTATGCTTCAGGTTTCATGTGCACATAGCTTCAATGAGTGTAGTAACCAATACCGTGATTATCTTAGGGTCAGTTGCTAACTTCTAAATCCACCGATCCTCCACAATGCATTTTACTCGAACCATTCCCGCACCCTTATCCTATTTGTGTTGCTTGATCATGTGCTCATAAAAATCTAGCCATTCCTCAAACTTTTGATTCTTTCCACACTAGGAGAAAATAATGTTTTAAGGGCATTCACACCTATAATGATCATTGGATCCACATGTCTAACATGTTTCACATGGGAATTCAACTCTTCCACCACCATGATCTTGGCCTCTAAATCCTCCATGATAACCTCTACCTCTACCACCTCCATTAGAGTGCCCTTCATTTTGATTATGATTATGATGCTCACCTTGTTCCTTATAATTGTTTGCAACACTGTCTGACATACACCAAAGGTCAATAACATCATGAATATGATCAATCAATTTGAAATTATCTTGTATCATGAGTGGTAAGCTTACAAATATTACAATAACAAGACACATTCTTCCTAATCACACACATGAATAGGGGGCACATGTTTGAATCATGATCCAAATGATAGATCTCACAATCCAAAGAGCATGGTACGCACCAATTTAAGAGGGTAACTATATTTAGTATGTCCTTATACCTCAAAATTTTTACACCAAATACCACTTCACGTATCATGGGATGAATTAGCTATCAAATTTTCCAATTATTTTTTCATATATACATCTGAGCTTCAAAAATAGGCTAGCTCCCATGTCTACACTCCCAAAACCTTAGTGCATAGAGCTTCCTCAAGTGCCTCATACGGATCTATAAAATTCTTGTGTGAGAGTGCCCTTCTAAAAGGTGTGATCAAACCTCCAACAAACCATTGAGCATGTTGACTAGGGTGAATATCATAAGATAAATTTGATAGAAAATTTTTAAAGTGTGCATCATAATCCCTTACGCTCTCAACCATGCCTTGCTTAATGTCCTTCAATGCATTAATTATCTTCTGTTCAAACTCAGGTATATGGAACTCTGCTTAAGAAAGCATCAAATAGTGTGGTATAGTCTAAATAATTTTGGTTCGATCATACTTCATGTACCAAATATGCATGTGCCCTTGCAAAGTAGTTGCAAGTTGACTTTCCTTATGCTTAGGAGTTGTGATCCCCTTACCATGCCATAGTATCACACACATATGCACGTGCTCAATCACATCTTCAATTCCTATGTATTCTAGTAAGTGAAGAGACATCTCGTAATAAACTTGGTGGGGTTGGTGTGGGCCGTGCCCACCAAATCTAGAACATATATTACCTAATGTATTTCCTCCACCTCTAGAACCACTAGAACCACTAGATTCTCGAACCTCATGATCCTCTTAATCCTCCTCTCGTGGTGGGAACCAGACTAGAGGATGTGATGCCTTATGTCCCAAAAAGTTTTGCTAAACTAAACTTCCACAGTCTGTAAATTTTTGCTGCTCCCAAACATGTTACCAACATTTTGTGCACCCAAACTTTGTCTAGATGATGCACCCGAAAATATACATCCAACTAGTCCCCCAAATAACATAGATGACGTCTATACCACCATAGATGAATATGCTATTTTATTAACTCCTGAATTTAATGGAAAATTAAATCTACCTATCGCTACTAAAGCACATACACTAGCTTGATTCTCAATAACTATCTTAGGAACTGGAACACCAAGCGCAAGGGCTAGGTCATCAGGTGGGATCAGATGCATGCCCATGGTTCTTATTCATTCTTCCTTAGACACACTCTCATATGAAGCCAAAGAGGGTTATCTATCATGCTTACCCAAATGGGGGAGTACCATATGCTTTGGCTCCACGTATTCTACGTGAGCTCTAAATCCTTCATGAGCCATCTCTTTCCACAACACCGCTTTTTCCACAACATCACGCTGCTTTGTTAAGTCTCTCTCACATACCTCATTAAACTTAAACCATCAGTATTCTCTCTATATTTATACCTCCAAATCCACCATTCTTCACCACACCTATTCCTACCCCTATGTACGGTGGGATTTAGCTAGCCATAGGTCGTGCCTCCAAATCTAGAGTTACAATCAAGATTTTAATCGCTAAAGGGATAACATGCAAATAAGACCCTCTAGGTTCACACAAGAACTAGAACTCAACAACATCTGGATAGGAATAAGTAGAAACAAAGTAATCCATTGTATAACTATGCAAAACACCACTCCACCAGTGATCTACAATCCATTTCCAAGCCGATAAACATCATCTAGAATATGGAAATCTTCCTGTGTCCAAATAATTATTCTATACCTCCAATTTCTCTTTGATGTGTATGCTACCATCCACTTGGATAAATCTATAGGGAAACATGAAAATAATGTCTCATAGAGCTCATGATACAAATTCTCTTCAACCCATGTGTGTGCATCAAATTTAGGTCCAAGTGTTAAATGCATGAGAAAATCTTCTTCTAAAATGTTTATCCAGTTCTCAATGCTTTGGCAAAAGTCAACCAATCTACAAGTAACTCTTCCTCCCACCCAACCTCCCGAGGTCGTGCCAAGACAGCCTGGTGGGGATGGAATATACGTGGGTATGCATAGATAAACTAGTTAGGAAATCTTATTTCTTCGATGCGCACTAATGGAATGTGTGAATCTAAAGTAAAGAAGGCCCTCCTAACCTAACCGGTGTGATAGATCGGTTGGAGGATGACTACTCAAGGATCCAATCAATATCGAGCTCTGGCATGATCCGATCTATAGGTTGTGGGATACATGGAAAATGACCTAGGATTGTTTTGTGTATATCTCTAGATAGGGTCATAAGATGGATGATGGATATATAGGGGATTCTATGGGTGATTCTCTGGTCTAGTCCAGAAATCCTTAGCTTGATTAGCTATTATGTCTAGTGAGGATAATTGTGTGATAATGGTTGGTGGAAGTGGAGAGGACCTAAATACTAATGTGTGTAAACCAACGATCAATGTCTGATTGACCTGTGGGCTCGTTGGGTTATGGGATCTATGGATCACAACCGTAAATTCATGGTCATTGTGGACCTCCTATGGTCATGTGTGGAATCAATCCCTAATCCCTAATATCCAATAGTCGTATGCCTTTTCGGCCTCTATATTTAGAACTAAAAGTTGTGCAATCTTCTTAGAGTACCTTACAGCATTTCGGCAACTTGAATTCTTAAGCTAGTGTCTATGTCAATGAGGATGTCTCCTACGTCTCTAGCTATGGGACCAAAGGATCACAACCGAATGTTTTCTCTCTTTCAAGCCTTTCTACAGTCATGTGGATATTTATTTAGGGAAATCTGTAGTTTGGTTGATTTGTCCAAAACATATGTGCTTTGTCATCTTCTATGTTTAATCCTCTTAACTGTGGGCTGATTTCTTGTAGGTCTATGTTGTTTGGAAGACTTGGATTCTAAGATTCTGGTCTATATCAATTATTGCTGCAACAAGATTGGGTTGAGGCACTATTGGCTCGAATACGTATTCTCTGGGCTCCCTAGGTCCCGTGATTGTCATACAAAAGAAACAATATAAATCTAACTAAAGTAAAGTAAACTAATTATGCAAAGTATATCTACAATATATATATATATATATATTTGTATTTTGATAAACTATTTAATAAATTAAAGAGAAATTATTTAATATATCTAGAAAGTGACAACTAAACTAATAACAAAATTAAAAAAAAAAGCAAATTTAGTATAGCTACTTGCTTGCAATTGTTGTAAATCTATTCTAAATAACCAAATAACTAATCTAATCTATTTGAAAGACCCCGATCTTACCTCAGAAGTGGAGAATGAATCATAGTTTCTCAAAAACTATCAATCCCCACAGCTTCCCCGATAATATCGAAAGTGAGATTAACTAAAATGAAATGATTCACTACTCTATTTGATATGTTTTAACTAGAACTTTTGATAGCTTGAACCTGATTTTGTAGAACAGTGGCGAATCCGATTGTGTGTGGCTTTGTCCCCTCAGTGTGGTCTCCTCATTCCTTCATGCTCACGTGAATCTAGAAAAGCATGTGATGTTAGCATCAACAGAAGTTGGTATCGAAATAATGGCAGCTTTGGATGTAGACTGAATACAATGCGAGTAGGAGAGGGATAGCGCAAGAGAACAGAGCTTGGCTTATGTAATTCCTAGTGGGATTTATCATGAGTCATACAACACAAAACATCCCGTAACTCCGAAACTATCCTTTGTTGACGAACAAAACCTACAACTCTAATGGCTTCCACTAAAATGAAACTATCCTACCTCAATTGATTGTATGAAATAGTAACAATAACACTAGCACAAGAAGATCTGTGTGCTTCTAAACAACAAAACAACACTAACTATGCATGCAACAAATAAAACTAATACAATTCCTAAGTAAGAACTGAAAGACTAAAATTTGAAATGAGAGGATGAGGGCAAGTTTTAGAGGCCATTTGCTTGAAAACCAACCAGCTATTTATAGAATTCCCATTTACCCAAAGGTGAAATCCAATTTGAACTCTTTTACAATAAACAATGGAGAAACACTATTCAGGGAACCAAAATCATAAATACAAGAAAAAATGGATGAAAAGGTTGGTAAAAGTTGAAATTTACGCGAGTCATGATAAAAGGAACATTCTGGAAAAATGCGTGAAGGACCGCCACCCGAGCAGGGGGCGGTTACAGAGACGCCACCTCGCCTAGGTAGCGGTCACAAGACCACCACCTGTGCAGGTGGTGGTTTCATCACTGAAGACCAAAAAGCAAAGGAAAAGAGGGGGAAAGAGAAAAAAAGCACGCAGAGGCTAAGTGGGGCATGCGGGATGTTAATGTACACTTGGAGAGATTTTCGATCCCGAACACCTCATGAGGAGACTCATATCATCATCAGGGCACGTGTGACATTGTTTTCGCGGCAGCAAGCACTTACAATTTTGGGTACGTACATATTTCCCCTCGAGAAGCATTTTAGCCATGAAGAGGCGTAAAATGGTGGGTCCGAGTATGGCAGTCCCGAAATGGGAAGTTAGAAATTATACCTGACACATCCCATGTGTCGAAATGATGCCATCCAAAATTCCCACTACCTACAAAATGAAAAGAGGACTCAAGTGTAGATAGATAAAATAAATCAAAAATAAATACTAAAATAATATGAAATGAGGACTTACCATTTGCGCGGGGATAAGAACTTACCTCCGTCAACACTCCAAACCTACGAAAAGGGCATTCAAAATGAGTCAAGATGTTATATATATAAAAATGGGCCCATTTTCCTATTCATTTGCATGTGTTGATTTGATTGATTTTGAGCTCTGGGACCCACGGTGATGGTTTTTGATGAGAGTATAGTCAAAACGTTCGTGATGAGATAGTGATCATGCCTCCGCGAGCGAACATCGACCCGCGAGATCACAAGTTAGTTCTTCTTGATTTAACGTTTTTACCCCCAAAATGTTAAAATGATGAAATCTTTGTCATGGGGGATTATTTTTGAAAATGTCAGTGTTAATAGGGTCACTTAGGGGGCCCTAATGGGTAGGCTTTGTTTTAGTCAAAATAGTCATTTTTTTGTGTTTTTAGGCATTTTTAGGCACGTGACCCATTTGAAATGTGGACACGACCGCCGCCCGAGCAGGTGGCGGTTATAGACCGCCGCCCTTTAAGGTGGTGGTTATGGAACCGCCACCCTACTCAGGTGGCGGTCCTTTACAGAACGCCAAAATCTCAGTGTTTTGAGCCCAATTTTGCATTTTTAGTATTCTTATATGTTTTAATGATTTTTTCAATGTAATTTGAATACTAACTTACTCTTTTTTGTTTTTTTGGGTGTATGTAGAAGAAGAGGAATATATCAGATGGAGCCAAGAGAGAGAGTGTGACTGGCTTCCAGTAGTGTTGGATGCACTTTCTCAGCCGAGCAGATACTCTTCAGAGGGCCGACATATTACGTATATCACGGGTTCCTCATGTCACCTTCTAGTCACATACTTTGTGACTTATTTTCATATT
Source organism: Taxus wallichiana var. yunnanensis (assembly GCA_018340775.1). Classification (NCBI taxonomy): domain Eukaryota; kingdom Viridiplantae; phylum Streptophyta; class Pinopsida; order Cupressales; family Taxaceae; genus Taxus; species Taxus wallichiana. The sequence continues at coordinate 94,191,071 of CM031233.1, read as the reverse complement.
GGGATGCTGATCGAACACTTTCCGATTTCCAGGAGTCAAGGGTGAGTGGACTATCACCCTAGAGGATGTCTACCACATCTTGGGAGTCCCGATCATCGGGAGACGACTTACACTTGAGACAGCAGGGTCGCGGGCTCAGATAGCTCAGTGGGCTACATATATGGGAGACGTAGTTGTCTCCACTAGTTCAAGAAGGGGGTGAGGGTCCATTCCATTCCTAGCTTGCCTATCCCTTTGATTCGTCAGGCCATTATGGGGATCCTTGCCTCGAGATTGATCGGGGACAAGGGAGGGGACACCTTACTCTACTGTTGGTCCCCTATTATTACACAGATTGAGGCACATGGCCGGATTTATGCCTGGGAGCCGATATACTTGGGACCACCTATCACGACTTGTACAGGTGGTTCACTTACAGGGACATAGTCTTTGAGCCATCCGACCTTGGTTATGAGCTAGGTCTATGAGCGTATCATCCCTTATGGGAGAGGCGTAGAGGTGGTGGATCCTGAGCCGTGAGGGCAGCTAGATGGATAGAGATGTTAGTGCTTAGAGCACCCCACCAACCAGTTGCTTCCCTGACTACTGATGATATGGAGGCCACACCTTATCAGGCCATGGCAGGGTTAGGGGGGTGAGGAGACCCTCACTTTGATTTCCTACTCTACTACAGGGCAGCTTGTGGATAGGATGGGGAAGGTGGAGACACACCCTTTGATCGAGTGCCTCAGCAGTTTGGCCTTGCTTACGTTGGTATGCTTCCCCAGTGGTGCCAGTGTTTAGATCAGTTCGGGAGGCTAGGGGAGGTCCTAGAGGCCGGGTTGGACAATTGTTACTCCTGGCATCCCTATTGCAGCCAGGAGCATGGTACGTGCTCGAGGGAGAGCCGGTGCTCCTCAGCACCTTTACTTCGATCACCGCCGGCCCTGCCCACAGCAGTGACGACCCCATTGATATAGACTCCGAGTCTGAGGAGTTCACAGGGGGAGAGATGGAGGAGGAGACCGAGGATATGGAGGTCAATGAGTCAGTGGAGAGGAGGATAGTGATCCCGAGTGGCATGACACTCAGGAGATCTTATAGGCCGAGAGGGCAGAGCAGAGTGTGAGAGAGGGTGACTCTAGTTTCAGAGGAGTTTCCCTCTCAGGACTTAGGCAGGAGAGGATGAGTCCATAGTAGGATGTTATGTTGCCCCAGGCACAGGAGGAGGACATCAATCAATGGTGCATCTGTGGGTGTGTGCTGATCCTAGGGATCCCTCTTGGAGGCCCAGAGATCCGAGTGAGTTATCACCCTTCTCTTAATATTTGTTTTTAGCTAGGATTGTCTTAGTTGCTATCTCTCCTTTTGTTCATTCTTGTTTTTACCTTTTGATCATTTCCTAATTTGTTTTCTCCTTTGCTTGCAGAGACTACTGATGAGTGGTGAGACCTGATTCACTGGTATGTACTGATACCCTAATGATCCCCATGGAGAAGACTCACACGCCGAGCTATCCATGGATGCAGGGGAGCCTTCAGCAGCTGGGTAGGCATAGCGATGTCTTTTCCCCTGTCTGGCATGTGGCCAAGATGGTGACTACCCTCCATACCGAGTTAGCCGGGTATAGGACAACAGAGTGCCTGATGAGGAGTCACTCTCATAGCGAGGCTACAGCTGCTCCTCGGGACCATGAGCCCTCAATGCATTCAGAGCGCTGGCATAGCCGAGTCCTAGACGTGGTCGTGCACCTTCAAAGGGATCTCATAGGGGTTGAGAGGCCACTTGGCTCTTTTTGTAGTGACTCTTAGATTGTTTATATAGGATTATTTTGTATTTCCCGGCTCATTGAGCATTTTGACCATGCCTAGCGCATGATGATGGCATCATACATAAAACTGATTATATATATATATATATATTTATATTTTTTTTGGATCAAACTTTGGTGTCTAGGATTTTGTGATTTGTTTCCACATGTATATTATAATGTTGTTTTTATATGCTTTTCAGAATGTATGCAATGGAGAACAAATGACACAAATGCTTTCTTTCTTTTGTATTTTGTGATGCTGATATATGATAATGCAGACACAATGTGATCTTGAACTTTAGCTTCTATAAGCAATTTTCTGGTACTTCATATAGTTTTGACAGAACGTGATGACAAGCTGGTATGATGAGCAGATGAACTTGCCCCACTCCTAACTCCACACAACTAGTAAGATGCGAGGGCTCACCACCGAGAGCTAGAAAGGGCACAAGCTATGAAATTTGTTGAATGGTAGTGATGAGAGATAGACAAAGATTTGGTGGAACCAAATTAGGATGCTACAAACCTATTCTACTCAAGTGACTCCATAGTTTAGAATGCAACTTGCTTTGTGGTTTATCTAGACTTAGATCCGTAGATGGCCACATGGTTGACAAAATCTGGTTTTCAGGGTTTTGAACTCTCTTGAATTTTGGACATCTGATTCATTTGTTTTTGACTCAAGATTTCAAAGGTTTATTTGAACTATTTTCTTATGACCTTCAACGTTTATTGTCAAGAGAACCCCCTACACCTTGCCCCATGCTACTAGTAGGAAGCATGGGCTTATCACCATGGACAAGGCACATGTGAGTAAGGGCATTCCCATCCTTTCCCAACCCTACGTCACTAGTAAGAGACGCAAGCTCATCACCGAAGGTTGGTAGGGCAAGGAAATGTGTAAAAATAAAATTTTCTGTTTGATCTATATTTGACTTATTTATTTGAGCAAAATGTCAGTATGTTCTTATTTCCAAAGAGATCTATATATATATATATAGATGTGATGACACCATGAAGCTTCTAGAATAGACCATAGGCAAGACACCTATCCTAGGAAGAAACAAAAGTGAGAACAAGCATGCAGGCCTTGGTATGGCTACCGTTAAGACTTTGTCATATCTAGCTTTAATTGATGAAATGATTCTAAAATGGTGATGATGTTATGAAAATGAAGAAGTATGATTGGAATGCTTCTGCCAATACCATCAAAAGTTTGTAATGAATTACTTGAGAATAAGTTCCTTGATCACAAAATTTTACGAAACGAGTGAACAAAATGAACCTAACTACATGAAGATGCAATGTAGATATAATTATACAAATAGTGTTGGTCGCTTATGCATAAAATCGTTTAAGATGCAAGGAATTGACTATTTTGTTGAATTCCTCACCTTCCAGTGTACATAAGAGATACACACCATTTCCATAGTCCTTTCATGACTTGGTATGGGCCCAACCATTTGGGCCAAAATTTCCTTCCTTCACCGGTCTTCTTATCGATCCGGTTGTCTAGTCTTAGAACTAGATCTCCTTCATATATTTCTCGCTCATAGACCTTTTTGTTATACTACGCTGGCACATCCGGTCAGCATAGACTCTATGCCACTGTTCAACGATTTAACCTAGCCTCATCTAGGCTTTCTAGTTGGGAGAGGCGTGCTTCTCTATAAGATTCTTCATCTAGAATCCCTTGTAGTGAGATGCAGAGACTGGGTATTTCAACCTCAAGTGGGAGAACTACTTCTGCTCCGAATACCAATGAGAAAGGAGTTGCTCCTGTTGGTGTTCTTATTGAGGTTCAGTGGGCCCACAAGGCCGGATATAACTTTAAATGCCAATCTCATTTGTTTTCTTTTACCATTTTTGAGGAGAATAGCTTTCAACGTCTTGTTTGTTGCTTCAGCCTGCCCATTAGCTTGAGGGTAATATAGGGAGGCCATATGATGGTTTATTTTAAATTTACTACATAGCTCACTGGACCTCATCATTCTTAAAGGAAGTGCCATTATCTGAGATAATGATTTGTGGGACACCGTACCTACAAATGATCTGGTTCAAAATGAACTTGGCGATCACAACACCTGGTACAGTGGTAAGAGGCATAGCCTCTACCCATTTGGTAAAATATTCGGTGGCCGTGATTATGAAGTTATGGCCATCTATTGATGAGGGAGAGAATTTCCCTATCAAATCTAGGCCCCATGTAGAAAAGGGCCATGGAGTCGCGATTGGTTATAGAGCTTGTGCCGGCATGTGAATCTCATGGGAAAATTCTTGGCATTTATGGCATCTGCGTACAAACTCTACTACGTCATGTTTCTAGAGTGGGCCAAAAATAGCCCATCCGATGTATTTTGTGGGTAGTGGCATGACCACCAAAATGGCCTCCACATATTCCACTATGGGATTCATAGAGAATCTTCTTGGATTCTTCTGTGTCAACACACCTTAGAAGCATTCCATCGAAAGCCTTACGATAGAGCACTTGTTCTATAATAACGTATTTAGCTACGATAATGTGTAACCACCTTCTTTGTTGTGGTGTAGCACCTTCTGGATATGTATGGTCCATGATATAATTAATAATATCAGTATACCAAGGACATTCAGAGATGGGAGGTCTGGTTTCGATGTAATATATGCATTCATCGGGAAAATCTAGATCTACTAGATCACCTCCATCTAACGGGTTGTCAGCTAACCAATCTGCAATGATTTGTCCCTTAACAGACTTCTGGTTTACAAAAGTTAATTCGAATTCACCCATTAAGGTTATAAAGCATCCAACCTTTTTAGACAAGGACCCTTGCATGAGGAAAGTTCATAAATGGTCTGTTTTTACAATGACCCTTGTTTCTTGATTTAGCATGTAATGTCTTAAGTGTTTGGTTGCAAAGACTATGGCAAGGCATTCTCATTCTTCTTGCGTATAACATGTTTCATAATCGAGCAATGTTCGCTAATGAAATAGATCACACGTTCTCGTTTATCATCATCTTCTTGAGCCAACAAAGATGCAGCTAAGAGACATCCGTAGCTCATGAATATAAGATCAAAGGATGATCTGGTCTAGGTGGCATTAACGTGGGAGGAGACAACAAGAAGCATTTAACTACTTCAAAGGCCTCATGGCATTCCTTTGTCCAAATAATGTAAATCCTTTTTCAACAAATTGTTGATTGATGAATGGAAAACTTAAGTCCGGATGAATCTTTGATTGCACCGAGCTTTCCCAAGAAATGATCTAATGCCGAATCATCTGATGGTGGGATCATCTCAAGAACAACCTGGATTTTGGCTAGGTCTACATCGATCCTCATGATGATATAATGTAACCTAGAGTTTCCCTCCCGTCACACCAAATACACATTTTTCTGGGTTTAGTGTGACTCGTATTCGATCAAACGTGAAAGAATGATGTGGAGCACTTCCGGTGATCACAACACTTCCTGGCCTTTGGCCAACAAGTCATCTACATAGGATTCCATGATTTTATGAATAAGATCATGAAATATGTATGTCATTTCCTCATTGGTATGTAGCACCAACGTTCTTGAGACCGAATGGCATAACAACATAGCAATAAGTTCCCCAAGGAGTTATAAACATGGTTTTGGCTTGGTCTTGTTCAGATATTCTGATTTGATTATATCCCAAGAACCCATCCATGAGAGACAAAAGCTCAAATCCAGCTGTTGCATCAACAATGATGTCAATGGATGGTAATGGGAAGTCATCCTTGGGGCACGCTTTGTTAATGTCTCGAAGTCTATGCAGATGCGTATCTTCCCATTCTTTTTGAGAACGGGACGATATTAGATACCCACTGAGAGTAATCAACCGGTTTGATGAACCCTACTTAGAGAAGTTTCATTACTTCTTCCTTCACCATGAGAGCTACCTTGGGTTTCATTGGTCTTGATTTTTGTTTAATTGGCTTTGCATCTGATTTGGTGACAAGGTTATGTACCACGATGTGTGGTGTAATTCCCATCATTTCTTTATAATTAAATGCAAAATCCTTTTGATGTTCTTTGAGGATTCGAGTGTGTATTTCTATCTCTTCTGGAGTTAACGAAGATCCTAGTTTCAAGATCTTTGGTTCTTCCTCCATTCCGATGTTAATATCAATCATTTCTTCGATTAAAGAAGCATTACCTTCTTCAAACTCAGGTGGGGCTAGAGGTAGTTCCAGATCTTCTCCATTCTCTACCACGTATATGTCGAGCTCCTTTTGTGGGGGAAGCTCTACCATGGGATTTCCAAAGTAAGAAGATGAATGTGGGATTAAGGACAAATCTACCATGTGATGGGTGAGATGTAACTCTGCATAGGTTTAGGTAATCAAGAGTGGCTCTATCACTGTCAACGTGATCTAAGATAGTAGATTTATTCTCAACTATGTTTGTTAAAAGAGGGTTTGTTGACATGTTTTCTTTACTAATGGTTCAGTACGAAGGGATACCATGAAACGGGTGTCTTCCAACTCACTGTTTGGAGTGAAACGTGAAGCTGAGGTTGCTATCAAATCTGTGAGAAGGTTTTGTTCTCGTGGGATTGCCTCAATGGATATGAAGTTAAATCCTTTGCTCAAATCTAATACTGCTGTTTTGTAGAGCTGTAAGTGTTCAACTCTAGTCTCATACACCTCAGAGACTTGGTTTGCTACTAATTGTGAGTCTCCTAACACTCTGATGTTATTAACACCAATCCTTTTAGCTATGATGAGACCAAGGAGGAGGGCTTCATACTCAACGCCATTGTTTGTACATTTGAAATTTAATTTAAAGGTGAATGGTAGGATCTTTCCCTCGGGAGAAGTAAAGATCACACCTGCCCCAGCCCCATAATGACATCTAGCTCCATCAAATGGAGAGTCCAATATTTACTTGGGAAGATGGATGTTGGGACATTTGTTACGTCTATTTCTTCTACTTTGGTTACTTCTACCATGCAGAGTTCTTCTGACTGGAAGAGAACCAACTCCTAGGGTACATCCCATACCTATGGAATCAAATGGTAGGAAAATTGGTAAATCTTGCTCTAGTAATTCAAAATTTTTGCAGTAGTTCCTAATGATACTGTTTCTACAATGTTAGCCTCATCCTTGAGTGCTGAGATGTTCTTGACTAGGTTCGTAACTTCTAACTCCGTTGTAGGTATCAACTTTTCTTCCGGTTTTGAGTCAGTTGGTTTGTTAAGTTGGTTTGTTGGGAGTTCAAACTCAGAGTGAATGCCTGGCCTTTTCTTCAGGTCTAGCTAGGTGTATATCGAATGGTTTCGATCACCTTTTTCTATGAATATCTTTCCTAAGTGCAAGAATCTTATTTCTTGAAATAACGTAGAAGGGATTGCCTTCATACGGTGTATCCATGGTCGGTCGAGGATCATATTATAGTTGGTTTCCCGATCTATAATATAAAACTCAGTGAGGATTGTTTTGGGTCCTAAGGTGACTGGTAGTATTATAGTCCCAATCGAAGTGGCTTTAAGGCTATCATAGCCTCTTAGTGTATTTCGAGTCGTGGAACAATTTGTTTCTCCATACCCTAGCTTTTGAAGGAAAGAGAAGGGGACTATGTTAACTGCTGCCCCATCATCAACCATTGCACATTTAACGTAATTGTTATAAACCCACACTTGTAAATGTAAGGTTGATCACCTCTACGTGTAATCTCAATGTCTATTGGCATTTTGTTTATGTCAAATATAAACTCAATATCCCTATCCGGCTGCCCCGAGGGTGAATATCAAAGTCTATATGGTTTACTTGTGTTTCGGGAGGTGGAGTGATGTTAATTAAATGACCTAAACCTAATGCTTCTAAAAGAGCAGCCCTATGGGTAGGAGAGTTCTTCAACAAGTCCAAAAAGGAGATGTGAGAGAAGGTCTTTGTTAGGTCATTAATTAAATCATAGGCACCTACGGGTTTTACTAATGTTTGTTGAATGTTATCTGTCTCTAGTGGGTAACTTGGATTTGGCTGAGAGGAATACTCTCATGTCCTTGTTATGGCTTCCACGTGTAGCTCAATGTCTAACTCCACTAAACCGACTATCTTGGGTCATGGCTGATTTCCTAATTGCGGTGCGACAGGTGGATTTAGTGAAGTCGAGGCTTCATGATCATTGTTTCCTATCATTACACCCTTGTTCATCCCATTTGGATTTAATTTATTGTTATTGTGATTTGGGAGCGGATCATTGAAGATCTTGAGGGGTGCATTTTGAGGGGAGACTGCTCCCATGAAAGTATTTGGCACAGGTGATGCAGGATCTACTAAGAACATATCTATGAAAAGTTGTCTTTGTTCCTCTGGAAAACGTTGCATGAATTTATTATAATCGCAAGGCAAGTCCTAGTGTCATGGCCTCAATTTTGTGGAAACCACAATACGAGTTAGGATTGTAATTCCTAGGTTGTTGGTTTGGTGTGTGTTGTGGTCCAAAACTCTGATTAAACTGTTGACTATTAGGATTAAAGTTTTATGTTTTGTTGTCTTTGGTTTTGGTTTTGGTTTTGATATCCAGTTGCATTTTGTCTTGGACCCTGTGTCTGGATCTAGCCATTGTTTTTGTTGTTGTTGTGGATGATTAAAATCCACTACATTGATTGTTGGGGTAAAATTGTTGTTTCGTTGATTGTTAACCGGTGGTGGAGCATTTACAACATTTTCCTTTTTAGCTTGGTCAGTTACTCCATCTATTGTCACTCCACGATTCTTGTTAAGGATTTTAGGTCCTTGATTGGCATTTACTATACTAGGATAGGTCATAGTGTTTTGATTGGGGATGATTAACCTCCCATTTGTTCCATACGTCTTATGGCCGCTATCTATTACAGCTTGATCTATTCGGAGGGCACTCTCAAGTACTTCATCGTAAGTTCTTAGTGGGAACTTCTGGACTTCTTCCTTTATCTCTCTACTGAGAGAATGAAGGAATAAATCACATAGTTCCATCTGATCCATGTTTGGAGCACTTGCTTTCAAGAATAAAGGACTCATACGCCATCTTTGATGAAATGAGCAACAATTCATTCATGTGTTCTTGCTTAATATGCAAGAATTCCCTGATTCCTATTCTCAATAGTTTGTTCATGTCGAATGCCTTGATGAACTCTGAAACGAGTTGTTTAAATGAATGTATTGAGGCTTCAGGTATTCTAGAAGTACCAATCGAGGGCAATGCCCTCTAAAGTTTTGGGGAATATTTTAGCAACAACCCCATCCCAAGGGAGCAGTTCTCGAATGGCTATGGCATAGGCCTTGATATGTGCATTCGGGTCTCCCTCCCCTTTGTATTTGGGAAAATCGGGAAGAGGTCTTGGAAGCATGACACTTCATATGGTGAAGTCTAAAGGTTCTTTCAAATATTCTGAATAAGTTCCTATCGCATAGGTTTTGACCATCGATGGCATTTGCTGAGGGGGTGGAGGTGGGATGGTTTGTTGATGTGGCGTAGCATATGCATTCACAGGGGCATAAGGAAATCCCTGTGGTTGAGTCGAACATGCCGGGAGAAGAGAACATATCTCCTTGTGGTGATTTGGAATACATGTTTAAGTATGGAGGAGCATTTCTCAGAATGGATTATTTTGTACTAAACCGGGAGGTATCATATTTTCCACCGAGTGGCATGTTAGAAAACGTGGTTCTAGTTGGCATTTGTTGTGAATACTGAGGAGGCATGCCCAACGTGCCTGTTCCCGTGAGGAGGTCTACTTGGCTAGGATGATGTGGAGGGTTGGGGATTCCTACTTGCCCAAAATATGAATTTTGATTTGCTTGAGCAAGTTCCAACCCTCTAACCTTTTCAGCCAAGGCTGAAATGACCTCGTTTGTGAAGACACATATTTTTTTCTTAGGGGTTTGTTGTATTATTTGAGGTTGCAAAGGGGTATGATACCCTGCTATGAATTGGTCATTATCCTACCAAACATCACCGAGGGAATTTTCTATAGGTGGAGGAATGGGGGTGTTTTCTGGAATAGAGTATCAGATTGTACTTGTAAACTTCCTATAGGTGGGTACATACTTTGAGAGCGTTGTTCACTCCTAGCATAACGTGCTAAGTATTCATCATCTAAAAACCGATATGGATCTGATTGTCTACTGATTTGTGGTCTAAGCAATACCTGAGGAGATGAACCAGATTCTCCATGAGCGTCATGTTATTCGAGCCTGAAGGCTCAACTTGTTGTTTGAGTGAGCTGATCCAACTCCTCTATTTGGAAAGAAGAACTATATCTAGTCCTTTGAGGTGGAGTTTGTGTTGAAAACTAGTTAGTTGAATAGTTATCACCCCATGCCGAGAGCGAGGGTGATGGTTGTCTATTCAGTTGATAGTAGTATGCTTCAAGACCTAGGAGAGGTCTCCATATGCATCGAATCCTATCATATATTCGGGGGTATATGAATACCCACAGAATAATGGGAAAGAGTGAAGGTGGATGGAAGGAATGAAAATAAAAGAGGAAGAATGGTTTGATTCACGTCGGGTTCACCAATTTTGGTGGTGAAGCTGATGTGAAGGCTAATGAGGTGGAAAAGATGAAAAGTATACAAATTTTTGAAGAACAAGTAAAATATGAAGCTGAATGAACTCTAAGAGGTATGAAGATGAAAAGTTCACGTCGGGTTCACCAATTTTGGTGGTGAAGCTGATGTGAAGGCTAATGAGGTGAGGAAAAGAAAAGAAAAAGTATACTAATTGGAAGAACAAGTAGAAATATGACTCCGAACCAGAAAGTAGGAAGTTCACGTCAGGGTTCACCAATTTTGTATGATGGAAAAGTGACAAGCGAGCATGGGAATCTACAAGTAACTCTTCCTCACACCCGACCTCCCGAGGTCATGCCGAGACAACTGGTGGGGATGGAATATACGTGGGTACAGGCAAAAACTAGTTAGGAATCTTATGTCTTTGACACGCACTAATGGAATATGTGAATCTAAGGCAAAGAAGGCCCTCCTAACCTAAATTGGTGTGATAGATCATTCGGTTAGTGAGGATGACTTCTCGAAGGCTCCAATCAATATCGAGCTCTGGCATGATCCGATCTATAGGTTGTGGGATACGTGGAAAATGACCTGGGATTGTTTCGTGTATATCTCCAGATAGGGTCATAAGATGGATGATGGATATATAGTGGATTCTATGGGTGATTCTCTGGTCTAGTCCAGAAATCCTTAGCTTGATTAGTTATTATGTCTAGTGAGGATAATTGTGTGATAATGGTTGGTGGAAGTGGAGAGGACCTAAATACTAATGTGCGTAAACCAACATCAATGTCTGATTGACCTGTGGGCTCATTGGGTTGTGGGATCTATGGATCACAACCATAAATTCATGGTCATGTTGTGGACCTCCTATGGTCATGTGCAGAATCAATCCCTAATCCCTAATATCCAGTAGTCGTATGCCTTTTCAACCTCTATATTTAGAACTAAAAGTTGTGCAATCTTCTCAGAGTACCTTATAGGCATTCTGGCAACTTGAATTCTTAAGCTAGTGTCTATGTCAATGAGGATGTCTCCTGCATCTGGTGGGACCAAAGGATCACAACCAAATGTTTTCTCTCTTTCAAGCCCTTCTACAGTCATATGGATATTTATTTAGGGCAATCTGTAGTTTGGTTGATTTGTCCAAAACGTATGTGCTTTGTTGTCTTCTATGTTTAATCCTCTTAACTGTGGGCTGATTTCTTGTAGGTCTGTTATTGTTCGAAGACTTGGATTCTAAGATTCTGGTCTATATCAGTTATTGCTGCAACAAGATTGGGTTGAGGCACTATTGGCTCGAATACGTATTCTCTGGGCTCCCTAGGTCCCGTGATTGTCATACAAAAGAAACAATATAAATCTAACTAAAGTAAAGTAAACTAATTATGCAAAGTATATCTACAACATATATATTTCTAAATCTATTTAATCAAAATTGAAAGAGCAATTATTTAATATATCTAGAAAGTGACAACTAAACTAATAACAAAATTAAAACAAACAAAGCAGCCGAGTATAGCTACTTGTCTGTGCAATTGTAAATCTATTCTAAATAACCAAATAACTGATCTAATCTATTTGAAAGACCCCCAATCTTACCTCAGAAGTGGGGAATGAATCATAGTTTCTCAGAAACTATCAATCCCCACAGCTTCCCCGGTAATATCGAAAGTGAGATTAACTGAAATGAAATGATTCACTACTCTATTTGATATGTTTTAACTAGAAATTTTGATAAGCTTTGAACTCTGGATTTTATAGAACAGTGGTGAATCCGATTGTGTGTGGCTTTTCCCCTCAAAGGTGGTCTCCTCATTCCTTCATGCTCACGTGAATCCAGAAAAGCATGTGATGTTAGCATCAACAAAAGTGGTATTGGAATAATGGCAGCTTTGATGTAGACTGAATACAATGCGAGTAGGAGAGGGATAGCACAAGAGAATAGAGCTTGGCTTATGTAATTCCTAGCGGGATTTATTATGAGTCATACAACACAAAACATCCAGAACCTGAAACTATCCTTTTTGACAAACAAAACCTGCAACTCTAATGGCTTCAGACTAAAAAATGAAACTATCCTACCTCAATTGATTGTATGAAATAAGTAACAACACTAGCACAAGAAGATCATGTGGCTTCTAAATAACAAAACAACACTAACTATGCATGCAACAAATAAAACTAATACAATTCCTAAGCAAGAACTGAAAGACTAAAATTTGAAATGAGAGAATGAGAGGCAATTTTTGAGAGGCCATTTGCTTGAAAACCAACCAACTATTTATAGAATTCCCATTTACCCAAAGGTGAAATCCAATTTGAACTCTTTTACAATAAACAATGGAGAAACACTATTATAGGGAACCAAAATCATAAATACAAGCAAAAACGGATGAAAAGGTTGGTAAAAGTTGAAATTTACGTGAGTCACGATAAAAGGAGTGCAGGGCTGGTAGTTTTTCATCATCAAGACCAAAAAGCAAAGGAAAAGAGGGGGAAAAGAGCTTTTCGGATCTGGGATGTTAATGTACACTTTGATCTCGAACACCTTGCGAGGAGACTGTATCATTGGGTCACGTGTGACATTGTTCATGGTGTAGTACCCTATAATTTTGGGTACGTATAGGTACCAGGTCCCTCTTTTATGGAAGATTTTTCAAGGATTTAGCATGATAAACACACATATAATCCAGATCCATAATAACCATTCAAAAGTAACACATGAACATATATAGATCACGACCATAGTGCATGAAGGATTAAACAAGAATTATGATAAGATATACGATGCAAGATCCCGAAATCGATATATCAATAGTCATTATCCAACCACACATATCTATTGTATTAATCACTGCAAAACACAAAATCTACATACATACATAAGAGTATCATCATAGGTCAAGCACGCCCATAAACAACAACATAACCTTACAAGAAATCACGGACTAAAATCCCTTAAACCATGAAAATCAATACTTATATATATATATATATATATATATATATATATATATATAAAGAGTGGGGACTTTCCATTCACCACTTAAGCATTCTCGAAATAGGTTGCATGCTAAGAATAGACATGTGCCGCTACAAGATAAATATAAAATCATGCAAGATCTTCTAATAATAGATCTCCTATAGTTTTTTATCAGGGGTAAATAGTTTTGAAGGGACTATACCCTCTTACAAAAGGTGCTCAAAAGCCAGATAGAGTAGAAAATAGTCCATATTTTTGAAGGGACTATACCCTATTACAAAAATTATCCATAGCTAGATAATAAAATTAAAACATCAAGTTTGGATCATCATCTAGAATATACATGAATAACCAACTATAGTTATTTGAGAAAATATATAAAAGGATCAAAACAGTGACAAAATTACAACATAGCATCATGAAAACAACATCCCGACAAAGATCAAAACAAAAAACTTGAAGTAAGGACAATCCTCTTCACTTGTATGCTTTGTCAATCTTTGTCCTTACCTTCAGAGAGCGATGAAGAGTTCCGGGTAGTGACATGTGAGGGATCCTTCTTATCTAGATGGGAAAGAAATAAGTCCTATATTGGTCCCGGCTCCCCCAAATTGCAACAAGAATGTCACTGAGCATACATACACTTTTGACATACTACTCCATAAAGTTGTAGATAACCTTAAGCATAGAAATGGTATAGTCATTCCTTCCTTTGGCATTTCCCATTTTTTATTAAATGAGTTAAGCTTCTTGAAAATTTCAATAATTTGATCATTATCCTACTCAGGGTCATTGTGCATCTTCCTTTTGCCTTCTCTCTTACAAACCTACTTGATATCTTATTTCAAAGCCCCAACCTTCTTTTCCAGGTTTGTTTATTCTATTGAGAAGTATTTCCTCCCTTTCCATAATAGAGGCACTAGTTCGATTGCCAATGTGGAGTATATTTTTAGCAGACTCAATTTATTTGCATTATGAAGGATTATTTGGGAGGGGAAGGGATGATTAAGGGGATAAAGAGGGTTTTTGGTTCTATTTTCCTTCGACCAAAAGCTGTGGTGGGGGAAGTGGAGTCGGGGTAAGGTGGGTAGGATTAGTGGGAATTGAATGATGTTGGGAAAGGAAATGGCGGTGAAACAACTAAATTAGGCCTTAGTGAAGGGGGTGGCACGAGTGTGGTTTTGAAACTTAAGAACAAAGCATTCCAGGGAGTTTAAAAGATAATGCAGAAAGCTAACAAGAAAATTCCTTCTAAAATGATTTAAGAAAACCAAATGTTTGAGAGGAACCATCACATATCTACCTTCTAAAGTGACATACCTGACAATCATCCTTACAATTTCATCAAGGGCTCTGGAATAGAGGTCACTTTTATGCCTGCTGTAACAAAATCAACATTTTCTCTGTTTACTAGGAATTTCTTGGCTTCAATTTTCTTGTCTACCCTCTTATTGAAGAATCTAGCACCTTCTAGGCTAAGCCCCATGACCTCAACAATAATCTCTTCAGTGATTTTAATGCTGATCTCCCCATATTCTACCATTATTTTCTTCTACCTAGCCACAAATTGAAGAGAAATGTCTTGATCGTGACCCTACATTTTCTCAATGAGGTTTGAGACCCCACCCGTTTGCAAATAAGTCCATAGGGCCACATCATGCTTCCAAGATGGGTCATAGGTGGGTTTAGTTTGGTATGGAGTTCCACCCATTTTTCTGATGTTATTTCTTTATTTCCAAATGGTAATGCTTCTCCCCCAAAACTTATTCTTAACAATGCCTTTGCATACCCAGAAAGCATGCGAAGGATGAGTGATATTATTATCCCTACGTAAGGAGATAATCACTCTCAAAATAGTGAAGGAATTCTTAATGATGGTTTTTTATTTCATATTTATCCTTGATGATGTCATTTTATACCTTGCTTTGGAGAATGTCATCACTAAACCAAGTTTTCATGTTATTACTAACTGTATAGTTAGCAAGACTATTCACCACTTTGTTGCCTTCGCGATAAGAGTGGATGATTTGGCAGTTTGTAAAGGATTTACAAATCTCAATAGATTCATAAATGAAATACCTGATGGTCCAATTAGGGAGTTGTTATTTATTTAAAATATTTTTATGTTCAAAGAGTCCCCTTGAATTATAATATTGGAGATATTGCAATCTCTTACAAGTCTAATCCCCCATAATGCTATTAGGGATTCAGAATAGTGGTTTGTTTAGTGGCCCATTTTACTAGAAAATGCAGCAACAAGAAAACCTCTATGACCCTTGATCACCCCACCTCCTCCTAATTCCCTTGGGTTTCCTTTGGATGCTCCATCAAAATTCAACTTGTACCACCGGGTGGCTGAATCGAATGAACTAATGATATGTCAATGCCATTTTGATCATTCCTATGTATATTGTCAGTATCAATCTTCCAAGTGACAAGTATATGTTCTTCTTCCTTGGGTTATGGTATACTTTTTTGAGGCCTCAAAATTTCAATGTTATCTTTGATAGCAATAACAATTTCCTTAAATATCTTGTTCTTACAAACCTATCTCGATGTTCTTGAAGATTATTCCATTCCTAGTTTTCCACAATCTCCAAATGGTATGAGGAAGGACCAAATTCCATAATATTATTATCATGAAATTTTTATATGGTGGATCCCATTGCTCCCAGGTCTGTAAGAAGGTATTAGGAAGGGTTCAATGTAGATTAAAATTGGAAAAGATGAGACTCCAGAATTTTGAGGCATATTCATAATGTAAGAATAGATGTTTGATGTCTTCAGCCTCATTTTTGCACATGCAACACATGTTAGGCATAATGAAACCCTTTTTAATTAGGTTATCATTAGTGAGGATATTTACTTTTAATACAATCCACATAAAGAAATTAAATTTTGGGGTTAACTCAGGCATCCAAATTTTACTCCAGTTTATATCACTCTGAATATTTTCAAAAAATGTAATGTATCCCGATTTGATAGTATATTCCCCATCAAAAGATTAAACCCATATAAGATCATCCTTAGTATCCTTTTGATTAATAAGAATGAGTGTAAGATGTTATTGTAGAGAGAAGAAAACCAGTTGTAAATTTTCCTTATCCACTTTGAGATGCTTCCAAGTTCTCTTGTTTCTATCTAATTCAATGTAATCTTTTACTTTATTCCCATATTTATCACTTAGACTATCTTTGATGGAGCCAAATTTATCACTCTACCTGAAATCAATCTAGTTGTCTTGCCAAAATGTATATCCTGACCATTTCCTACTTTCCATCTACAACCTTTAGCAAGGATGTGTTTGATTTGAAGCAAGTTGTTCCAGAAAATGGATCCATTGGGAAGTTAGTTTTCAAAAAGGAAAGAATTCATATTATGCTGAGCCAAGTACTTTATCCTAATGAGTTATTTCCAAGGTTGTTTTTCCTTTAGTAGTCTCCAACCAAGTTTGGTAATTAAAGAAACATTCATCTTCCTGATATCCTTTATACCCAGGCCACCAATATTTTTGGGTATACAAACATGATCCCAAGAAAATAAATGGTACCTGAATCTTTCTTCAGTTCCATGCCATAGAAAATTCTTTTGAATTCTTTCAATGCTATCAACAATTGCTTCTAGGATGCTATACATAGAAATTATATATATGGGAAAGTTTTGTATGGGAAAGATATCCTATAGTTAACTCCTAGTTTAGCTCCTATTATTAGCTCAAAACAATGCATGTCACTTTATATTTCACTCATCACAAAATAGCCTTTGCTAAGTCTCCAAGTCTTCATGCCTTAGTGTGCTCCGCAATCAACCCTATCTTTAGCCTATCCATACAAAAAAACCTAAGTACTTGAACTCATACTTTCCTAGGAATTCCCTTTTATTTAAATTTCCATGCGTATCTATTCACCCAAATCTTATGTGCCTCTAAGACTTAGGTTATAATTCATAAGACCAACAAGTAGTAGGTATAGTCAAAATTGTGGATGTGGTAAAGGTAGGAATAGATGTAGATGTAGAACAAGTGGTATAAGTTGATGGGATATGTGTGGTGGTCGTAGATATGCTTTATGTAGATGTGGGGGTAGATATTGAAAAATCGTATGAACATTGTATAATTTTTGGATAGGAAATATCCTTCTCATGCTTTGGCAAATGCACCGATAGTGAAAGCCACTAATAACCTCAAGATATGGATGTCTTATACAACCTTGGATGTGGATGTAGATCTGTGGGGCCAAGAAGATATATGTGATCTGCAAGACTACAAAAGATTGAATTAGATAACCATATGCGGGGACTACTCGAGAAAATGCCGGTTCCAATAGGTAATTAAATCCCTTGGGGGATGTCAACCCCATGTTCAAAAAGATAAAAATAAATAACGAGCGATAGATAACATGTAGAAGTAGAAAAATGTAATATGCCAAGTAAATGGAATGATGAGGGCACTTAGCTAGTGCTTTGAAATGGTGATGAAATGGGAATCAAGATGGCAAGATGATGTACAATATCAAAACTTCCCCAACAATGTCAAAGATTTCTCCAACACTCCTCACCTCTAACGTATAACAATGGAACATGTTTTCCTTGACCTCAAACTTGCTTATTCCTAAAAATTCAAACTAAAAATCTTCAACTTGTTTGAAAGAGGGGGAAGGCTTGTATTTATAGCTTGGAGATGGGGTAAGATCAGGATTATCGGTAATCGAGGTTTGACAAAGTAACCCTGGTCAGGTGAGTGGGGGGGACATGATTTGACTAATTGGATGAAATAATGGCCTTGATATGGATTTTATTTGATTGAGTGGGGTTATTGATTTAAGGGAGTACGTGGAATTATGGATTTAATTGGATTTAATTTGATTTGATTGATTAGGTGATTTATTTTATTGACCGAGTGGGGCTCATGATTTGGATGGTGGGGGACATGATTTGATTGATTAGGTGAGATAATTGATTTTATTGGATTTGATTTGATTAAGTGGGGTTCATGTGGCTTAATTGGAATATTTGGATATTATGAGAACATAATACATATTAATAAATTAAGATTGATTAAATATGTAGTGTTGGTGGGAAATGGGATTTGAATGAGTAAAAATACTAAAGGAGATCAAACGTGGAGGAATGATACCAAAAACTAGTGTCTATATTTTCCCCTTTTTGATGAGTAGTTTGAATTGAGAAATTCGTGAGACAAAAATGATGAAGTATAAAAATAGAATTTATTAAGTATTCCCCCTCAAACTTGTGATTCACAACATAAAGGAAGTTAATTAGGAGGTTGAAAGAGATAGATGGTAAAGATTAAAAGATGGATGAAATAGATAACCAAGGCAAGATGCCCCAAGCAAAAAGAATTGAAAGAACAAGGAAAAATATGGCAGTGACTCCAATATCACATCAGTAGAGGAACATTGTGGTCTCAATGGAGATGTATTGTAACCCCCAACAAATTCAGTTCAGGATCATAAAGGAGTTGAACTTATCCTTGGAATGATATAACTGATTCGAAGGATTTAATGTAATGACTCATAGATTCTAACATGCATCTTCACCTACCACAATATGTTTACCATAAAAGGTTGTGTGGATAATGCCAACCGTGCACTAAATAAGGGTAGGAAGTGTTATGCTACTCCTACTAAAGTGATGGGAATTGGGTATTTTTAATAATGTTCACTTTGAACCCTGATTTCGTATTTAAATTTTAAGATTGCAATTACGAACAACATTCATGTGATCAAGATAATTAGTGGTAACTGAGATTTGAATAAAACTAGAGTATGATCTTTATAAGCTATGAATAATTAGACTATGACGTGTTAATTAAAGCTCATTCTGAGCTTATACCTTATAAAAAGGATTGTGAAATTAATTGGCACTTAAATGTTAAACTTAGTCACTAATGGCTTAATCGATAAAAAGATAGGAATGGAAT
Organism: Taxus wallichiana var. yunnanensis; assembly: GCA_018340775.1. Lineage (NCBI taxonomy): Eukaryota > Viridiplantae > Streptophyta > Pinopsida > Cupressales > Taxaceae > Taxus > Taxus wallichiana. The sequence continues at coordinate 94,171,849 of CM031233.1, read as the reverse complement.
ATCAAATCCTCAGTGGGCGAAGTTTATTAAAAAGGGGAAAATAATTAAGGTCCTACAATTAGGTAATTATATTATATATATTAGAAAACATAGAAGGGGCTAATGATTTTACTTCCATTATACCAATCTTGACAAGATGCTTGCGTTGGGTTATTGAATCTTTAAAAATAAACTACCTGAGCTATATATATATATATATATATATATATATAATACTAGGGAATAATTATGGAAATTATAAGTTATCATGTTTTTATTTTAAATAGATTTTGGGTCAAACTCGAGCTATGAATAAGAGCTTGTAAATAGTGATGAGCTGGAACTCATGCAATCGACCATGCAAAGGAAGAAATTGTAAATGCCATAATTACGGAGATGTAACCATGCAACTGTGGTGGAAATCATTTATGTCTTTTCATTAATATCCATTAAATTCCTCAACTTGAGTGTAACTTCATCCTTCACTATTAGTTTGAAGGGATTCATGTGATAGTTTTTCTAATAAAATATGGATCTTGGTGAATTTCTAGAGGATTCTTTAGGCAGAAGGCTATAAATCCATGCAAGTTCTAAATTTGTTGCTATATAAAAACATTGCATTGAGAAAGGACTTCTAGAATGGGATCTAAGTTTTTGGTTCAAAGTTGTGTCCGAGGTGTGGCTACAAAGAAGTAAGAAGAAAAGAATCCAGTCTTCCCTTGTTCAGGCAAGAATGGTTCCTTATCCCCTCTTTCATTTTATTTCATCTAGATCTTAGAGTGAATACATATTTGCAATTTTGTTTGGGTTCAAGGAAATAGTGAATACGTGGAACTTGGAGGTTGTTGTTTTTATACTCTATTTTCTTCAAAAGAAATGGTAAATTTTATGATCAGTAAAACATGGGTATCTAATATTTTTATCTTTTATACTGCTCAAATCATGTTTACCAATTATGAATTTAAATGAGCAATTTTGTTTACATTTTGTCGAGGTTGAACCAGATAATAGTGGGTTTTGTGCAAATATTATTACAATATGCAAACCGATTTTGGGTGTGATAGGTTTTCTAATGCCTGACCAAAATCTTGGCATAAGAATCTGTAAGAAACTTGATTTTAGACATTGAGGTCTATTTCCTTTCACTTCTGTCTATGCATTTCATTTACGAAAATGGAGATGTATTTGGGTATGCGCCTAGGACGAGTTGGTGTTTTTATCTGATACATAGGTTATTAATAGTCTTCTATTTTTCCATCGATTGATTGTTAGAGAATTTTTTTTTCCATTATGGCTTAGGATTTACTTGATTTACCCAACTTAATCATTTACCTTTATGAGGTCTGCAAGAAAGCATTTCCTTGTCACTCCCTCTTCGTAAGTAATTCTAGGTGTAAATCTTTCCATTATTTCTCAGTTTGAGTTGTGTCTTTTGAACTGGTAACACTTCATGTTAACCTTGGCTGATATATTGATTCCCTGTAGCTCTTAGAGAGGTTATTGGGCAGTAGTAGGGATTACTCCTAGTTTCATTGTAAATGGCCAATAACAGTGGCTGAGTTGTAGAATGTATCTTATTTTGTCACCATTCAGTCTCGTGTAGGTTGTAAGCTCAACATGAATGTTCCTTTTCTCAGGATATGGAAAGTGCCTTTAGTCGTGGTAATGGAATGCTGATTTTTTGAGCCTTCAGCTCACTCCGTTTATAAGGAATTTAATAATTTTTACCTTCTTTAGTGGTCATCTAGACTAGTTTGAATTGATACTGGTGAACAAAAAATGAATTCAGGGTTTAGGTTTCAAGGAATAAGCCTAACTTGTCTTATACCGGGTATGTAAAACCATTTCTTCTTCCTTCAGGAAGCTATTCGTTCAGATCTTATATATTTCTATAACCAGTTATAAAATTGAGAAAAGCTCGGTTGGAGCTTGGGCCTTGATGGATAATGATTGAAAAATAATGATTGATATATATGTTTATAAGAAATACTTGAAAAGTTGATGCAACCTAGATTTCACCAATAGTACCCTAGACATGCTAGCACATCACTTAGCCTAAACTCATGCACTCTCCCAAAGCACGCAAAGGTACCACGTCCTTCTTTAGGGTTGTTGTAGCAAGATGTTAGTGTGAGGAAGGAAAAAACATATAGATCCATAACTAATCCATCATTATACAATGCATGCCATATTCAAATCTATGAAAGAACAAGCTTAATCAATAATCATGATTGAATCAAGAACATGCACTACTCAATTACACACAGAATGACACTTAGATTAAGCCAATAACTTCCATCCATTAATAAATATAGAATATCCTTACAATAATGACATTCTATACCGATGCACATGTGGATCTGATATAGTATTCCAGTCATATGCACATATCTCTTTATGCTTACCTCTTACACTCTGCATATACCTATATATCTCTCATCTCTCTCTCTCTCTCAAGTAATCCACTACATATATGCAGGTGGGGACTTTCCCTTCAAAGATGCTTATCTATTCCAAAAATAGGCCACATGCTATTAATAGCCACGTGTTATTTACAAGCATAACCACACATGCAAGTGTGTTATCTATAGACCTCTTACAGTTAACTAAAGTGAAAATTCTATTCTTATCTCATCTCCATGAAAAATGCTTCAATACGATCCTCTAAAGATAGACAATGTGTGGCATGCACGTCTCTACATTGTTGGTGTGTTCCACACCATCTTCTAAAAATAGGTCTTCATGCTCAAAATTGGCTAAGTCCTGAATGTTGAACTTCTGCTCCACACGTGCGTTCTTCCTATCCATTCACACCCTTAAACCTAGCCTGTTTTCCCACATGGAATTCTTGTGTGAGTTCTATCAAGTGTTCTCTGATCAACATTACCCCACACTAATCTCATTGTCACCCCAAAAATGGGTATCTCCAAAAATTGAAGTAAAGAATAGAAGAATGGAAAGAATAAGAATGAAATAATGTAGATGAATAAAGAATTTTTATGAGGCAGCCTCCTCTATATCAGTTTGAAGGATCAACTCGGATACTCCTCCTTTATTCTGGCCTCCAAGGCCTACCATTTAGCAAGTGCTTGTTCTAATTTTTCTAGAATTTCCATAGCAATGGACTCCAATTCATCCCTCACAATTTCCCCTTTTTCATTTTGTAGAACCAACACAACATTGGAAATTGAGGTCATTCTTCCTTCTAGAAGATCCATCTTTTATGCAATGAGCTTCCCAAGCTCTTCCAACCGAGTCTTGTGTGGCTCTTTTGCTACTGTCAGGGCCTCATGCTTCTACTTAACCATTGAAAATATTTATATGTGGTCCAATGTTTCATCCTTCATTGCTCTATGGACCTCATTATTTTCTTCTAGGGTCTTTATATTGATAAGTGCCTTTGGAGCTGTGCAGATGTGCTATCTCATTTTAGTGATTCTAGCTAAAACCGAGATAACCATAGGAAAATTTTTGGACAAATATCTTAAAAATTCCTTTTGAAAGAGATTTTTGGGTTTTCAAGTTTTCATCACATGAAAACATGTTTCTTGCATGGTATATGTCTCATGTTTCTCGAAACCTAAAACTTGATTATCTAAGTCCTTTGTGTCGTTTTTGAACTTCTAAGCATCGAACATGCTTTTCCCAAAGCATGTTTTATGCCTCATGTTCCCTGAAACCTGAAACCAGATTGCTTTAGTAGTGTGTCAAGTTTTCATAAATTTCAAGCATCGTAAACATGCTTTATACAATGCATGCTTTATGTCGCTTGCTTCCCAAAACTCAAACCCAAATTGAATCAAAACTTTTATATCGGGTTTTCAGACACTCCAAGCATGATGACATGTCATTGATGTCTAGTTATCTATCAGTTGGCACACATGTCAAATGAGGTGTAATTAATGCTAGGTTATTATAAATAGTTAGCTTTTCCACGTCATTTTTACAATTCATTTTTTTGCGCATTGTATTTTTATCGATGCTCCTCTACCTCCAAACCCGATCGACCTTCCCAATTTATTTCACTAGCCATTTTTGATCATTGTTGAATCTAGTTAAACGTATTCTTATCCTCTTTAATTTTAGAAGCTTTTTGGGTTATTTGTGAAGTGTTTTCTTGGGGTATTCATTTATTTTCCTTCTTATTTACTGTATTAGGGTTTTGGGTTGTTTTCCTTATTTCTTATCTTTTTCCATGAAGGCTCTTATTTGAAATTTACCCCTAAGTTATTTACTTATTTTCCATAAGTTGTAACTTGTAGATTTCATAATGATTCTAAAAATTCCTAAGTGATCATGAGGTGGGAATTTTTCATGTTCTGACACTTTAGAAACCCGATATACTTTTTTTGGGTTTTGTAGGGTGTTTAACATTTCACCCTTTCTACCTTGTTTCGGGATTTTCCAGTACTCGACATCTATCAAGTTCCACCATGTGTGTGAGGTATTTCTAACTGCTCGACATCCTCCAGGTTCCACCATGTGTGTCGGGTTTTCCTACTTGTTCGACACTCCTCACTTCGTAGTGTGTCGGGTTTGCATTGATGCTCAACATGTCTTGACTTCCAACATACACTCCTTTGTGTCAGGTTTTTGAAGGTGGTTTGCAAGTTTCAAAATCCGAACAGTGTGGTGGGTTTGTGTAATTATCCAACAAAATTTCAAGCTTGATTTGTTCTTCCGTAAATCATCAAGGCATTTCTTCTTTGAGACTCCTCATGTCGACCCGACTTCTAAAGGATGCATCAAGCATGTAAAGAATAATTTCTTGATCAAGGCTAGGCAAGCTATGTTTAGGTTTCCTAGTTTGGTCCCTAAAAGTGATTTTATTCTTGAAGTCGATATCATCACCCCGCTAAGTTTAAAAGAATTCCAAGGGTGGATGTACAGGTTCATGGTCGTTATAAAGAAGAATGACCAAGGGATTAATTGGGGTAACCTAATAAGTGACAAGATAGACTCCTAAATGAAAATAGTCTTCTATCGGCAAGTTCTATATGATGGCATACGTCACCTATGTAAAGAGCAGCATGAGAAACTACCTAGGATTGAGAAGTATAAGGGAAACCAAGAAATGAAACACATATATGAGTACTTCCCTCATTATGACAATAAAAGGGTCTCAAGACCAATATAGAAGAGTGAATGACACCTTCTTCTCTACAAAAATATTTATAGATTGGATCCTGATCTCGAGGAAGAGAAGGGTTTTTATGAAGCATGGGACGAAGTGTCAAAATGGGGTTACATTTTTCAGTAATTCAAGAAGTTTACTTATCTTTGGTTGGTAAGGTTCCATATTAATCATTTCCATTTTCCCAGTTTCCCAGTGACAAATGAATCCTTATGGAGTTAGTCAAAAATTGTTGGATTTTTCCAAATTCCAACAAAGCAGGCAAAAAGCTGCCATCTCCTTCCCCATTTCCATTGGAAAGTATACATATTCTACCATGGTTAAGGCCAAGAACGTGGTACATGAGCTTCAGGAGAAATTGAAGAAACATATGAAGCTGAGGGAGGATTCGACATCCAAGGAGTTCTAAATTCATATGGAACCTTGTATCTGCATGTGCCCAATGTGGAAGATATCTGGGTTGATCTTCGGGTTGAATTTTCCATCCGAAGAAAAGACAACAATAGATTGACGCTTGAATAAATTTAGATGTTAGATCTAGATGATATCCCCAAGGCACCACAGGATAATAAAAGTTTTATGACACTAGGTACGAACAAATGATGGAGACCAACTCAGATTCCCATCCATTGATTGGTCTGTTTCTGAAAAATATTCTATCACTAAAAGAGCTTCTCAGACTCTTATCCATACCAAGGCATGGCTCATTTCTTGGGGAATGAGTTATAAGGAAAGATATTTTCAAAAATAGCTACTTTAGAAGTGGGAACCTCCAAGGGAGAGAGGGAAGAGGATAAAATCCCTACCAAGAGGTAGATAAAATTTAAGTTTGTCAGAAGGGGAGAAAATTAAGGAGCCACATCATATACCACTCCACCTAAAAAATAGTTTAGGTACTGGATTCACCTCCTTCACCAAACAAGGAAAAATCCCTTCACAAGAAGAGGTAGGTCAACCTCTCATTTCTCTTTTTGATGATTGCTCATCAGAGGTAAGTCTTTCTCTTGCTTCTCAAGCTTTGACTTTAGAATCTTTACCTCCTCTCTCCCAATCTTCCTCATCTCATATTTCTATGCCACTCTCATCAGCCATGGCCAACATCTTCTCTGACCTCTGACCTCTCTCTTCTGACCTAAGATGGCCATAGAAATGCCTCCTCCTTCCACACCTTCATTCCCTGAGTCTATTCCCATAGTCACCACACTTGCAGTCATCACTACTCCACAAGTAAACCTTCCTCCACCTACAGATGTAACCATAACACCTCCGATAGGGGAAACTTCTTCCACTATACCTCAATGGTTAATTGATCAGACTCCAAGGAAGAGGAAGGTGGTAGTTCCCCTCTACCAGCCTTTGACTTCATTTCACTCAAGGCCTCTCCTGCCAAATCTGCCAAGAAACCCAAAACAATTTCAAGGGTTTCAGTGGATGCCTCAGGGCATAAGTTTGTAGAGATTTCCACTCCCACAACCAAAAAAACTAAGGAGGATATAATGGTTACTAATTATCATATTACAAGGGTTGATCTGGGAAAGGTAATAATAGAAGGAGCACAACAAGATGCCAGATGCCATGAACATGTTATGTCAGAAGCTGAGGGAAACAAAGGTGAGAAGAGATGAGCTAAAGGAGAAAGTTGAATAGTTAATGGAAGTATTTCTCAAGCTCTCAAATCCTTCTCAGTCAACACCATCATCTTCTACCCCTACTCCTATCAGGTTTGATTTCTCATTGGTACCTATGATTGAAAAGATCAATGAGAAGGGGAGAATGGTTGATGAATGGATTCAGAGGCTACTCCTACAAGGAAGAGAGGTCATTGATGACACAGTGGAGGTTTATAAATCCTTGGAGGAAATAAAGAAGGATGGTGATAAAATGGATGATGAATTTTCACAGAATTCGAACCTTGAGTTAACTTTTGAGGCTCTCAATGCACTGAAAAAGTTCCATCCCAGATCTTAATGGAAGAAGGAATCATTCCACATGGGGATAAGCATTTCCAGCTAGCCAAAGCCATCAGATTTAGGATAAATATTCTCAGTGAAGCTTGCAGAAAGTTGAGGGAATCTAGAGATCAATTGGTTGATGCCACCAATGACATAGAAGAGGAGCTGTCCAGGATCTTCACCAAGGTGTTGGATGAAAGCTCAATATTCTACCTACTGATGATCTCTATAAACAAATTCAAGAATCAATTCAGCATGAACCAACTTCCATCTTTGATCTGACAAACCATTGATAAGTTCATAAGGATCAAGAATGTTTTGGAATCACTAAGGAAACTCAACAAGAGATTGAAGAAACTTCCTGGTAATGCAAGTGACACTCAGAAACTTGTGAGGTTCTAAGTGATTATTCTAATGTGCTAGATGAAGCTGAGATGTAGGGCATAATCTGAAGTTCCAAGAATTTCGAGACAAGCAGGCTTCACTGGAGGAAGACAAGGATGATGAAGTAGAATAAGCATAATGTTTCATGTCATTTCCATCAAGAAATTTTCATGTCTTTTTCATTTTCATTTCATCACATAGGAAGAAAATTTTGACTTGTTCTCCTACGTGAGAGTCAAGCAAAATAGGACTCTCATTAAAATACTATTTTCTAGGATTTATCCTATTTTCTCTCTACTCTCTCTATTATAAATAAGGGATGCTTGTGCATTCCAAAGGGGAGATATTTTTAGAATATTAAGAGCTATTGTGAAGAAGAAGAAAAAACTTTGTATTTTCTTTTAATCATTAAGGAATAGAAACAGTGTTATTTTGTAAAATTTGTGTTGTGGGATTCATCTATCTTGAGAGATTGTTCTTACATCCAAGATCTTAAGCTATTCTTTGTTTAGTGTTCTTGATTATTTTAATCATTTCAAATATTACACTCATTATCTAAAACTCGTATAAGTATTTCTTGATCTGTGTTTTCTTGAAAGAAAATACATTCCTCTCATTCCCTTCCCTATTTTTTCTATAATAGTTTCCTTTCTAATCCATTCCATTTCTAAAGTTATAACATCTCCATCTCGTGTTGATATGGATTTCGGGATTGTATCCCAACCCCAATGGTTAGAATAGTGTGAATATTGTATATATTATTTCTGTTGTGTTTTAGATTAGTAATAAACAGGCATGCCTCACCTGTCTTTGAGGAGGGATTTAATCCCATGTACTATGGTTGAACCTCATATTTTGTTCTAAAAAATATCCAACCAACATTTTTTGGTGACTCCACTGGGAATATGGATTGATAAGACTAAGCTTATCCTATTGGTGTCTGGCGACTCCATATTTGCCTTATTTTTGGTAGATCCATTTTCTGTTCAAGCTAGAAAATATTCACTCAGTCAAGCCGAGCCAGGGGTGAAACTGATCCGTTCTTTGATCTACTTCAACAACACAATTTCAAGACTTTCCCCAATAGTGTTGTATCTAGCCAAGCAAGAAGTTCTTCACCTATCCAAGAACTCAGGTTCCTCAAGAACAAGAAGCTTCTACAACCTTGCCATGCATTATTCTTTCTGATACTCAGATTCTTGTGTGCACACTTCATTCAGAAGAATGGCAGCACAACCTATGCCTTGGGGTGTGGCTATTGGTCCTCTTTCCCTAACTCCACCATTGCATGATCTACCACATGGATCTCGTAAGAATATTCCTAAGTTCAATGGTGATGGGAAGAAACACCCTGATGAACACATCACTTCATTCTTTATTCGCATGCAGCATCCTTGGGGTGGCTCATGAAGATGTCTCTGTTTGAATTTTCATTGAAACATTGTAGGGTGTGGCAATAGAATGGTTCTACCATCTTCCAAATGCATGCATTACCAACTGGGCTACCATGAGATCTATATTTGAAGCAAGGTTCAAACCAGCTGAAGATTCTCATGACTTGTTAGCACAACTTACACATATGAAGGAGTCTCATGAGCCCATGCGAGACTTCATGGAAAAATTCAACAAGCTAATTCGGAAGATTCCAGATGCTAGCCATTCCCACTCTTGAAAATCAAAAGTGTTTCTTCATCAACACTCACCCCCTGATGTGAGCTTCTTATTAAGAAGGTCTATTATCCCTGATTTGGCTACTACTCAAGCTACAACCACTGAAATAGAAGATGATCTCATTCTGGCTAGAAAGATCAGAAGAGAGTCATCTAAGCCTAAAAATCAGAGTTCTTCTCAAAGTACTACTGACCCTATGATTCAAAAGATGGCCAATGACTTGATCACTTTGAAGAAGCAAATGTCTCAACAAGTGACCAACATTCCTTATCGGGATATTCCTAGATGGAATTTCAACAATACCAATGGCACTCCCACAAGAGATAGGAATCGTTGACTACTGCTCCAACAAGGCTAGCCATCAAGCTCCTCCTGTCAACACAATAATGGAAATAGTTGAGGAAGATGAAGAACCAAAAGATCAAGATTCTCATGAAGCTTTTGAAGCTTCAGGATATGTTGATGAGTCTTTTGACGATTCAACTGGATGACTCCAACATTGGGTACTTGGAATATGAGGAAGACCAATGTGAACATGATGGTCAATCATTTGTAGTCTTCACTCGAGCTCAATCTCAAAACCCCATAAAATCCGGTTGAAGGCTCTAAGGAGAAGGGTAAAGAAGCTCCCATGGTTATGGCTAAAAGAGGCTCTCCTATCTCAATGCGCAAAACTAAAAAGGAGACAACTAAAAAGGTAACTTCTTCTTCTAACTCTCTTTCTCCTACCCCCAAGACCAAGTACTTCACTCGACCAAACCAGTAACTAGAACTGAGCCCACCATCATTCCTTCATATACCACTTTCAACATTATTGATCATGCAAAGAAAACTAAAATCCAAATGTCGGAAGCCGAGTACCTCCAGTCAAATCCTAGCAATTTGAGAAACTTTCCAAATTCATTAGAAGCAAGGTTATGTTATCCCTTCATCTTCAAAAGGCATGTTTCCTAATCCCACTCAGCCTTTACCTCAGAATAATATGACCTTTGTTGCTTCTTCTTGGAAATATTGAACCATTTTATTTGTCCTTACTTATAAACGGGTTTAAACTCAACAATTACATAATTGACTCAGAGCCTCTGATAACGTGATGCCCACAAAAGTAGCCCATGCCCTTGGACTTACCTTGACTAAATCTTATGGGTGGTGTTACTCCATGGAAACCAAACAAGTCCCCTTGATTGGCCAAATCAAGGATGCACAGTTTGCATTTGTCGCATTCCCAAAAAAGAGAGTAAAAATGACTATCCTGGTTGCTGATATCCCAACTGCTTATGGTATTCTCTTAGGAAGAGGTTTTTGCAAAGATGTCGAGGAGAAATCAATATGGACTGACCAAAGCTAAAATTCCAGTGAATGGAGTTCCTCGTGTCCTCCACCCTGAAGCACAAGTGAAAGTACCTGGTCACTAAATCAGATGACCCCAAAGCTCAAATTCTCTTCGAAGATGCAGGCTTGGGAAATTATTTCATGACATCGAGGTGCCTTCTATAGAAATCAAGGAAGAAGATCCTAATGCTATTTGGACCCTCGAGTTTGACAGAGTTGTTCAACTACTAGATCAGGCACTGGTGTGGTTCTTATATCTCCAGATTTTGAGATCTTTCCCTTCACCTTCAAGCTACAGTTTGACAATACTAATAACATGGCTGAATACAAAGCTTTGTTATTAGGATTAGAAATGGCAAGGAAAAAGGGAATCCAAAATCTTAAAGTGTAGGGAGATGCTTGAGTGATTGTAAATCAAGTAAAGGGGATCTATCAGGTAAAAAATGATCACCTAAGGCATTACAGAACAAGGTGTGGGACAACATAGAATGCTTTGATGCTTTTTCCATTAAGGTAGTTTTGAGAGATTACAATGATAAAGCTGATTCTTTAGCCATGTCTAGCATCTCTTCTCCTTCCTCACCCAAAGTTCAAACAGACACATATACCATTGAGATTGTGTATCATCCAAGTGTTCCAGATAATTCAACACATTGGCAAGTGTTCAATGATGATCAACAAGTATTGTCTTTTCTTGAGAAAGCTGATAATTTTAGCGAGCTTTATTTTGAAGGATCAAAATCAGCTTTCCATGAGTCCATCTCAAATTCATATCAAGAGATTGATGGTGAATTCATCCAGCTCAAAGGCAATAAGATTCTGAAGGGATTGGTTTCTCTCGAAGGTCTTGTTTGACAAACATGACCATTTTATTCAGGATAAAAGGCAAGTGAAGGTGCTTCCTCATCAGAGGTAGATCAAGTTAATCTGGGCTCTTTTGACCAACCACGAATGGTAAACATCAGAAAATGTTGTTCTCTTGAGGAGAAAGGAAGATTCACTTCACTCTGAGAGATATATGGATGTCTTGGCATGGTCCTATGTGGATCTAAAGTCTTTCAAGCCCAAGGATGTGCAACATAGCATCCCTTTGAAGTCTGATGTCAAACCCTACAGGTAAAGAAAAAAGGCATTATAACCCAAAGATCTCAGGACTATCCTTGCAGAAATTCAAAAGATGTTAGATGCAAGGATTATCTTCCCAATCCATCATTCTACCTGGGTTGCTAACATCATCCCCATCAGAAAAAAGAATGGTGAGATTCGATTTGTGTTGACTTCAAAACCTTAATCAGTCTTCATTGAAAGACAATTACCCATTTCCTATCATGGATCAAGTATTGTAGATTATCACTAGATCAAAAATGTTATCCATGCTTGATGGATTTTTGGGGTATAATCAGGTCGAGGTAGCCACTGAGGATCAACATAAAACAACATTCACCACCCCATGGGGGACCTTTTCTTACAAGAGGATGCCTTTTGGTTTGATTAACATTGGAGCCACATTTCAAAGAGCTATGGACTTAGCTTTCAGAGATTTGATGGGAAAATTCATAGTTGTATATTTGGATGACTTGATGGTCTTCTCTAAGAAGTGAAGTGATCATTATGATCACCTGAGTAGGTACTCTTAAGGTGCAGGCATCATGGGATTTCATTAAATCCTAAAAATTCCATGTTCGAGTAACAGAAGGGTAAGTTTTTGGGTCATATCATGACTAAAGAAGGAACCAAGATCGACCCAGAGTGGGTGAAGGCCATCCAAAGCCTTACCCTACCTACAAGAAAAACTAGGGTGCATTCCTTTTTCGGAAAGGTCAATTTCCTAAGAAGATTTGTACCTAATTTTTTCGATAAAACCAAGGATATCCTTGGGATGATGAAAGGTAAAACTCCATTTCAATGGAGCACTAAAGGGAAGCTTTCTTTTGAAGAATTCAAAAGAGAAATTTCTCATGCTCCTATTCTGGTATGCCCAGACTTCAAGAAGGATTTCATCATGTACAACTACGCTTCCACACATACAATATCAGCCATCCTGATGCAGGAGAACGAAGAAGGAATCAAAGCTCCCATTGCTTTCATGAGCTTCCCACTAAAGGAACATGAATTGAAGATGTCACAAATTGAAAAGCATGCTTATGTAGTGGTGAGAGCAGTGAAGCATTTCAGGTATTATGTGTTGAGTTCTCACACTCTCATTCTTGTTCCTGATACTACAGTTAAGTCCATTTTGACTCAACAAGAGTTGGGTAGTCAATGGGTAACTAGATAGCCAAAGTCCAAGAATATGACTTGACATCAGACCTACCAAGTTGGTACGAGGAAGAGGCCTGTGCCAATTGATCGTAGAAAACAATTCTGAGACAGAATGCGAGAAACTAAAGATACTTCTTCATAATTTCCCATGGTGCTTTTTGTAAGCACAACCGATGAATGGTATGTAGATATCACTTTATTTTTAACTTATGGAAATTTCCCCACATTTAAGCCAAAAATAAAAGAGGACAATTAAATTAAGGTCCACAAGATACATTCTATGGGATAATGGTATATACAAGAAGGGTATTGATGGTGTATTCTGTTGTGTTGATAAGTCTCAACAGATAAGGTTGCTAGAATCCTTCCACAATCTAGCATGCGGAGGAAATTTCTTCTTCCATGATGGCTTACAAGATCTTATGGGCTAGGTACTATTGGCCTACTCTCTTTCAGATTCAATGAGAATGGGTGGCTAAGTGTGAAGCTTGTCAACATTTCATTGGTCATCCTAAGCTGACAGCTCTCCCCTTGAAGCCTGTGATAATTGAAGAACCTTTTCACCAATGGGGAATTGATTTCATTGAGTACTAAATCCTACCTCTAGTGCCAGTCATAATTATGTGCTCACCACCACAGACTATTTCACCAAGTGGGTGGAAGTCACCAATCAAACAGGCAACCTCCGAAGTTATGTGTGCAACTTTCTCAAGGAGAATATAATTGTTAGATTCGGCATACCTCACAAGATTGTTGCTGATAAATGCTTCCAATTTCTCATCACATGAGTTGACAAAATTTTTCTATGGATTTGGGATCACATTGGCTCATTCATCCGATTATTACCCCCAAGGCAATGGTCAAGCAATCAAGCAACAAAACCTGGTGACCATAATCAGAAAGTGGTCGATGAGAATCAGAGGACATGGCACAAAGCATTGTATGATGCATTATGGGTAGATCGGATTACTCCTAAGTGAGCTATTGGAATGTCCCCATTCTAGGTGTTGTATGGAATTGATGTTGAGATTCCTATCTCTATAGAATTTCCAACCTTACGATTGGCTAAAGCAATTGAGGATGAAACTTTTCAAAGTTCCATTGAGAAAAGGATAATGTACCTAGCTAGGCTAGAAGAAGAATGAGCAAGGTGGTGGATCACATTGCAGATCATCAAGAAAAGTCAAAAAGATATTTGACAAAAAATCAAAGCAACGTGATTTCCAAATTGAGATCTAGTACTTCTCTGGGATAAGAGAAGGGAACAAAAAGGGATGCATGGCAAGTTTGATTCTTTATGGAAAGGTCCTTTCAAAATCCATCAGCTGAATGGTGAAAATAGCTTTTGTCTATCATATCTTGATGGAGAGTTTCTCCCTCTACCTTTCAAAGTGGTCAACATCTAAAGTTGTTCCATCAGTAATGCAAGATGCTCTCTTGCACTATATTATAATTTATTTTTGTGTTTGTTTATTTATTTATTTCTTTCTTTGTTTTTTTTTGTTTTTGGTTTTTCTTCTTCCCAACTCCATAGCCCAATGGATAAATATTTTTGATACATGAGTTCTCTTCCTTTGATGTCTCAAAGAAAGTCCCCAACTGAGCTAATTGTTATCTCATTTTAGTGATTCCAACTAAAAATGAGATAACCATAGGAAAATTTTGGACAAATCTCTTAAAAATTCCCTTTGAAAGAGATTTTCAGGTTTTCAGGTTTTCATTACATGAAAACATGTTTCTTGCATGTTACATGTCTCATGTTTCCCAAACCCAAAACCCGATTATCTAAGTCCATTTGTGTCGGTTTTCAAACTTCTAAGCATCGGAACATGCTTTTCCCAAAGCATGTTTTATGCCTCATGTTTCCCAAAACCCGAAACCCGATTGAAGCCTTTGTGTTAGGTTTTCAGAACTTTCAAGCATCGAAACATGCTTTTCCAAATGCATGTTTTATGTCACTTGTTTCCCAAAACCCAAAACCCAAATTTGAATCAAATCCTTTGTATCGGGTTTTCGATGCTCCAAGCATGATGACATGTCATTAATGTCTAGTTGTCTGGTAGTTGGCACATGTCAAGTGAGGTGTAATTAATGCTAGGTTATTATAAATAGTTGGTTTTTCCACGTCATTTGTTACCATTCATTTTTTTTGCATTGGATTTTCATTGATGCTTCTCTACCTCCAAACCCGATCGAGCTTCCCGATTGATTTCACCAACCATTTTTTTATCATTTTTCAAGCTAGTTGAAGGTATTCTTCTCTTCTTTCTTTTTAGAATATTTTTGGGTTATTTGTGAAGTGTTTTCTTGGGGTTTCCATTTCTTTTCCTTCTTCATTACTGTTTTAGGGTTTTGGGTTGTTTTCCTTGTTTCTTGTCTTTTTCATGAGGGCTCTTGTTTGAAATTTACCCCTAGGTTATTTACTTATTTTTCATAGGTTGTAACTTGTAGATTTCAAAATGATTCTAAAAATTCCTAAGTGATCATGAGGTGGAATTTTTCATGTTCTGACACGTCAGAAACCCGATATACTTGTTTCAGGTTTTGTAGGGTGTTTAACATTTCACTCTTTCCACCTTGTTTCAGGTTTTTCCAGTGCTCGACATCCATCAAGATCCACAGTGTGTCGGGGATTTCTACCTACTCGACATCCTCCAGTTTCCACCATTGTGTCGGGTTTCCTACTTGTCCGACACTTCCTCACTTCCGTAGTGTGTGTCTTTTCATTGATGCTCAACATGTCCCGACTTCCACATACACTCATTTCATTTTGGGTTTTCAAAGGTGTTTTGCAAGTTTCAAAATCCAAACAGTGTGGCGGGTTTGTGCACTTGTCCAACAAACTTTCAAGCCCGATTGCTCTTCCAGAAATCATCAAGGCATTTCTTCTTCGAGACTCCTCATGTCGACCCCCAATCCAATCTAAGGATAAGTCAGAAAGATGAAGTATAAGTATCAAAAGATGGAGTCTTCTTCTTACATAAGTGTCAATTATGACATTCGGGACACAGAGCTCAATATAGATATGGAGGACTTCTAGAAGAGAATTGAGGATTCTTCTCAGAATTCTCTAGATGAAGTCATAAATAGTAGCAGTGGTCTCCCTCTTAGCAGAGGATTTCCAATATCAGCTCAATGCCCTGAATTCATCCTGGCTTGCGCTTCCAACTATGACTCAGCCTCCCGCTCAATAAGAAATCAAGCAGAGAGAGTCTATAGTGAAATTGGATGGAGGTTACTTTGATCAACTCCTAAGGTTTCCCAACTTTGTGGAGTATGTTGATTTAGACCTTAAATCAGCACAAAAGGCCTGGACAAAAAGATCAAGAAGACTACATCAAGCATGTAAACAAGAAGTTCTTGATCAAGGCTAAGCCAATTGTTTCTAGGTTTCCCAAGTCAGTCCCTAGAAGTGATTTTATTCTTGAAATCAGTGATATCATCACCCTGCTGAGTCGAGTTATTATTTGGGCTCCCAGAGTCAAAATAATTCCAAGGGTGGATGTACTAGTTCATGGTCATCATAAAGAAGAATGACCAAGGGATTGATTGGGGTAGCCTAATAAGTGACGAGATAGACTCCCAAATGAAAATAGTCTTGTCTACCGACAAGTTCTATATGATGTCATACATGTCACCTATGCAACAACAGGCATGAGATGAGAACTACCTAGGGCTAGATGCAAAGGGAAACCAGAAACAAACACACATATATATCGAGTACTTCCTCAATGACAAATAAAAGGGTCTGAAGACCAATATAGAAGAGTGAATGACACCTTCTTCTATGAAAACATTTGTAGGTTGGATCCTGATCTAAGGAAGAGAAGGGTTTCTGATGAAGCATGGGCCGAAGTGTCAAAATGGGGTTGCATTTTCTTACAATTCAAGAAGTTTACTTATCTTCGGGTGGTAAGGTTCCATGGTAACCCTTTCCATTTTCCCAGGTTCCTAGGTGACAAACTGATCCTCATGGAGTTAGTCAGACAATTGTTGGATTTTCACAAATTCCAACAAAGTAGGCACAAAGCCATCCATCTCTCCTTCCCTATTTCCATTGGAAGGTATACATGTTCTACCATGGTTAAGGCCAAGAATGTGGTGCATGAGCTTTAGGAAAAATTGAAGAAACATATGAAGCTCAGGGAGGGATTCGACATCCGAGGAGTCCTCAAGTCATATGGAACCTTGTATTCGCACATGTGCCCAATGTGGAAGACATATCTGGGTTGATCTTCGGGATGAAGTTTCCATCCAAAGAAAAGACAACAATAGACTAAACTTGAAGAAATTCAGATGTTAGATCTAGCTGATATCCCCAAGGCACCATGGACAATGAAAGTGTTCTGGACACTAGGTACAAATAGTCAGATGGAGACCAACTCGGATTCCCAACTATTGATTGGTCTGTTGCTGAAAAAGCTTCTATCACTGAAAGAGCTGCTCAAACTCTTGTCCATACCAAGGCATGGCTCATTTCTTGGGGAATGAGTTATAAGGAAAAGAGATTTTCAAAAATAGCTACTTTAGAAGTGGGACCCTCCAAGGGAGAGAGGGAAGAGGATAAAAGCCCTACCAAGAGGCAGATAAAATTTAAGTTTGTCAGAAGGGGAGAAAAGCAAGGAGCCACATCATCTACCACTCCTTCACAAATAGTTGAGGTACTGGATTCACCTCCTCCACCAGAACAAGGAAAAATTCCTTCAGAAGATGAGGTTGGTCAACCTCTTGTTTCTCCTTTTGATGATTGCTCATCGAGGTAAGTCTTTCTCTTGCTTCTCAAGCTTTGACTTTAGAATCTTTACCTCCTCTCTCCCAATCTTCCTCATCTCATATTTCTACGCCACTTTCATCAACCATGGCCAACATCTTCTCCGACCTCTCACCTCTCTCTGCTGGACCTAAGATGGCCATAGATATGCCTCCTCCTTCTGCACCTTCATTCCCTGAATCTATCCCCACAATCACCACACTTGCAATCATCACTACTCCACAAGTAAACCTTCCTCCACCTACAGATGTAACCATAACACCTCCGATAGGGGAAAATTCTTCCACTATACCTCAATGGTTAATTGATCAGACTCCTAAGGAAGAGGAAGGTGGTAGTTCCCCTCTACCAGCCTTTGACTTCAGTTCACTCAAGGCCTCTCCTACCAAATCTACCAAGAAACCCAAAATGGTTTCAAGGGTTTCAGTGGATGCCTCAGGGCATAAGTTTGTAGAGATTTCCACTCCCATGGACAAAAAAACCAAGGAGGATATAATGGTTACTGATTATCATATTACAAGGGTTGATCTGGGAAAGGTAACAACAGAAGGAGCACAACAAGATGCCCAAGATGCCATGAACGTGTTATGCCAGAAGTTGAGGAAACAAAGGTGAGCAGAGATGAGCTAAAGGAGAAAGTTGAATAGTTAATGGAAGTATTTCTCAAGCTCTCAAAGCCTTCTCAATCAACACCATCATCTTCTACCCCTACTCCTATCAGGTTCAATTTCTCATCGGTACCTATGATTGAAAAGATCAATGAGAAGGGGAGAACGGTTGATGAATGGATTCAGAGGCTACTCCTACAAGGAAGAGAGGTCATTGATGACATACATGGAGGTTTATAAATCCTTGGAGGAAATAAAGAAGGATGGTGAAAAAATGGATGATGAATTTTCACAGGAAGTCGGGAACCTTGAGTTAACTTTAGAGGCTCTCAATGCACTGAAACAGGTTCCATCCCATATCTTAATGGAAGAAGGAATCATTCCACATGGGGATAAGCATTTCCAGCTAACCAAAGCCATCAGATTCAGGATAAATATTCTCAGTGAAGCTTGCAGCAAGTTGAGGGAATCTAGAGATCAGTTGGTCGATGCCACCAATGACATAGAAGAGGAGTTGTCCAGATCTTCACCAAGGTGTTGGATGAAAGCTCAATATTCTACCTACTGATGATCTCTATAAACAAATTCAAGAATCAATTCAAGCACGAACCAGCTTCCATCTTTGATCTAACAACCATTGATAAGTTCATAAGGATCGAGAATGTTTTGGAATCACTAAGGAAACTCAACAAGAGATTGAAGAAACTTCTTGGTAATGCAAGTGACACTCAGGAAACTTGTGAGGTTCTAAGTGATTATTCTAGTGCACCAGATGAAGCTGAGATGTAGGGCATAATCTAAAGTTCCAAGAATTTCAAGACAAGAAGGCTTCACTGGAGGAAGACAAGGATGATGAAATAGAATAAGCATAATGTTTCATGTCATTTCTATCAAGAAATTTCATGTCTTTTTCATTTTCGTTTCATCACATAGGAAGAAAATTTTGACTTGTTCTCCTGCGTGAGAGTCAAGAAAAATAGGACTCTCATTAAATGACTATTTTCTAGGATTTATCCTATTTTCTCTCTACTCTCTCTATTATAAATAAGGGATGCTTGTGCATTCCAAAAGGGAGAGATTTTTAGAATATTAAGAGCTATTGTGAAGAAGAAGAAAAACTTTGTATTTTCTTTTTAATCATTGAGGAATAGAAACATGTGTTATTTTGCAAACTTTGTGTTGTGGGATTCATCTATCTTGAGAGATTGTTCTTACATCCAAGATCTTAAGCTATTCTTTGTTTAGTGTTCTTGATTATTTTAATCATTTCAAATATTACACTCATTATCTAAAACTCGTATAAGTATTTCTTGATCTGTGTTTTCTTGAAAGAAAATACATTCCTCTCATTCCCTTCCACTCTATTTCATCTATAATAGTTTCCTTTCTAATCCATTCCATTTCTAAAGCTATAACATCTCCATCTCATGTTGATATGGATTTCGGGATTGTATCCCAACCCCAATGGTTAGAATAGTGTGATATTGTATATATTATTTCTGTCACCTTAACCCATCACTCATCTCTTTTATTCACTTAGCTCTTCCCTAAAATACTCTTATTCAATAATGGTAAAAATGAATTTACATCCCATCCTTATATAGTTTTTCAAAATTTTGATGCATTTATTACTCCTTCACCTACCAAATATCCTTTCATTCATTGACCAAATTCATTCATTCCTTACATGTTACATCTTCATGCATTTATTACTCCTTCACCCCATCCTATAACCTTCTTCAGCGGCCTTCCTTCCTACCCTCCGTCATAAACTTATCTTCAGCGCATGCACCATTGCACCTAAGTACCTTGTCAATGTACCTTCTCCTGGTAGTTATCATGGCCTCTTCTTACCTCACGTTATACTATCCTTTCATTCATCTCCATCCTTGGTCACTTTTGAGAATCAATCTTCTTTTGACTTAAAGCACACCCATAGTAGCTTATTCCTTTCACCTTTTAATTCCCATAGTATTTTACTTGGATAACTACAACCACCCCACACTAAAAGTATGTGCAGTCCTCTATGTATAAACATTCTTCACATAGTAATTAGCTTCATGCACACAAGCACGCTTATTACACAAGAAAAACAACTAAATTGACAAAGCATAATGACAATGAAGGAAATACATTAAGGAAAGACATAATTGAAAACCTAATCTAAATGGCAATACTTCCTTATTACAAACACCAAGAAGACTTATTTATAGTAGGGCTTCATCCTACTCCTATTAAAATAACTAGGTAGCCATGTTCCATCAAGTGTTCTTATAATTGAAAGCACCTATTCAAGTATGTAAGTGATGACATATGACCCCAACCAATGTACTTTGAGCTTTCCTGGATGGCGCAAGAACTTAGATTCATAAAGAAGTACCATTTGTCCAACTACCAACTTTTTATCCTTTATATTTCTGTCATGCCATGCTTTCTACCTAGCCTTTTCTTGCTTCTGACTCCAATGTGCTATGGCTCATCACTCATCCAATGAATCATTTTCAATCCACTCTTCTAAAGTGTTCTCATCAGCTAGATCTCAACGCACGTGTAATGTGTAAAGAAGGTAACATGAATTCTATAGGAAGAATGGCTTCACGCCAAACACCAACTGAAATGGTGTGGCCTTGTTTAATCTCTTATAAGTTGTTCTATATGCCCAAAGAACAACCACACTTTATCATCCCAATCCTTTCTTCCAACATCACAAATTTTTGTCAATGTCTGGCTCAAAATCTTGTTGAAAAGCCTCAACAGTTCCATTTTCTTGAGGGTGGTAAGGTGTAGTCTTATGGTGGGCAACCATAAACTCATCTAATAGGATCCTTATGGTTTCATTTAAAAAGTGTGTACCCCTATCACTTGTCAAACTTAAAGGACATCCATATCTTGTAAGAACATTCTCCCATAGAAACCTAGCTGCTGTAGCTATTGTACAGTCCTTTCGTAGGTGTTGCTTCTGCCCACCGTGTGAGATAATATATGCAAGTAATGATATAGTGCGATCTAGTCCTACGCGTGGCTAGAAAAATAGGTCCTAAAAAATCAATGGCCCATTTCTCAAATGGTTCTACACTAGTAATTGGTCTCAAAGGCATTTCATCTCTTTGTCCTAGTTTTCCTAGGCACTGATAATGGTCACACACCTTACAATATTCTTTATAGTCTTTATACAATGTCTCCCACCATAATCCAACAAGTAGGATCTTTCGGGAAGTTGCATCACCTGCATAATGGCCTCCTACAATACCACCATGGGATTCTTCCATAATATCCTTGCGCTCATGCTCTAATACACAACAAAAATACTTCATCTCTGTCCTAACTTGTAGAGGTCACCACTAATCAACATAAATGGTGCCGCACGTATAGCAAGTTGTTTCTTTTCTAATGCCTTCATTCCTTCTGGTGCTACACCAGTCCGTAGAAAGATAAAATGTCTTCTAATTCTAATGGCACACATTGTAACCTATATAACTATGCATCTAGCATGGTTTCTTCAATTTTCTGTGCTTCCTCTCCTTAGTTAATTCTAGACAAGTGGTCTTATCCATAGTTACTTTTCCTTGGCTTCACCACAACTATGAAATCAAACTCTTGAAATAGAGTACCCATCTACATATGCACCCTTGTAAGATGGGTTTTTTTCACCAAATACTTCAATGCCATGTGATCCATATAGAATACAAATGGTGTAGCTAGAAAATATTGTCAAAACTTGTGCAATGCATAGATCATTGACAAAGCTTCACACTCTATAGTTGTATAATTTTGTTCAAGAGAGTCAGCTTCCTACTAGCAAAGTAGATAGGATGATCAACAATACCTTCTCTAGGTTGAGCTAATATTTCCAAAATGGCCATGCCAGAGGCATCCATGTGTACATGAAATGGTTTTCCCATGAAGGAAAATGTAGGATAGGTGCGGTAGTAAGTTTCTCTTTCAATGTTTCAAACACGCGCTGTTGCGATTCTCCCCAATAGAATGTACCTTTTCCTTTCAGTAACTCCTCCAGAGGTGTGGAAATTTTTGCATATCCCTTGATGAATTTTCTATAATATCCTGTGACCTAAAAATCCATGCACCTCACTCTTTGACTGGTAGGCACTTCCAACCCTAAAATGACTACAACCTTAGCTGGATCAACAAGCAATCCTTCCTTATAGATTATGTGTCCCAACATATTCCAAAAGGTGTAGCAAAATATGCACTTCTTGATGTTCAAAGAGATACTCAATTGTCTACACCATTCAAACATTAAGCACAAATTGTCACAGTGATCCTTAACAAGCCCATATACTGTCCAATCATCGAGGTAGACCTGTAAGAAGTTGTGAATAAAATATTTGAATGCCTAACAACTATGCGTGAGAATACAATAGATGACATTTTTAATCCAAAAGGCATCACAATATAGGAAAAACTACCCCATTCAATAGTAAAAGTTGTCTTTTCTTGATCCTCCTGAGCAATCCTAACCTGATGATACCCAAAAACCCATCTGATGAAGGAATATATTTCACACCCTACAACTCCTTCCAGTATTTCCTCAAGTAAATGGTGTAGGAAATGGGTCTGTTACACATGCAATTTAGCTCCCTATAGTCCACACATATTTGAATTCTACCATCCTTCTTGATATTAATCACCATTGGACTAACCCATTCTGACTCATCAAGGGGCTTGATAATTCCATATTTCAACATTTTATCAATTTCTTCTTTTACCTTTTCACGTAAATTAGGATTCATTCTATAAGGTCTCTTTCTCACTAGGGTGCACCTTCCTTAAGTTTTATCTTCATTTCCCCAAGTGATTCATGCACACCTTTAAGTTCATGATACCCTCGAGGGAATAAGTCCTGATAATCCCTGAGTAACTCAATGATCTTTTCCACTTCCGATTCTGACCAATAGTCTCCAATTATGACCTCCTTAGGCTCAACCTCCATCCTATATTGACCTTCTTTGTCTTCATTGGTTCATGGTATGTGCACGTGTATCCTTATCTGCACTATCCAAGACCTCACGCACCCCCTGTGAATGGTCAATATCTAGGTTTTCAACTTCCTCATCATCCATGATGTACACCATCTTTCCTTTTTCTTTCTCAAGGCAAGCACATTCAAGCAATATGGAGTCTTCTCCTTCTTCTTCAAAACACATGCATAATTTTGTCTCACCAAATAATTCCTATATGAGTTCCTCTACCTTTACACTATCTCCCATGGTTAACCACTTGACAAATTTTAATGCCTCTTCTATTGGAGGTTGGGAAGAAAAGTAGTCAAAGGTCTGATCATTCCTCGTAGTCAAATTTTTCCAGTTTCCAGTCTCTCGATGTAGTTCTACGTATACATACCAAGCACGTGTGCACCCTTGTAGAGTGGAATACAATTTATGCACCCAGAGTGAAGGTGGTAATGCTTCCTATCCTACTTATCCGAGTCTCTCACACTGTTGAATGTGGTGTTGAATAGGTTGATCACCATTATAAGTGCAAATCTGCGTAGGTGCATTACTTCTTACAAACCTAGTAGATAAGGTGATTCTGATCTCCTTCCACTCCATAAGATTATCTCTATGAACTACCCACCAACGCGCGTGTTGTTGTCCCATGCAAGACATATGCTAACATGTCTCTTCTCCTAACTTGGTCTATCCACTATGCCTCCATGGCTTGTAAGAATACAGAAGATCTTCTGCTCCTGTATACCAAGGCACTGCACTACCTATCCGTCAAACAGAACAAAGTCCATTCTTGCACGTAACCGCACTTTTTTACCTCGTGTCCTACTAGTTCATATGTACCATGAGCCCAATTGTCACAAGAAATACTCATAGTATCACTAATAGAGTGAGAATCCTCCCACTATAGGATGCCTTCCTTTGATGGCTCATTGACCTCTGGGTCCTGAATAGCATGCATACATAGATTCTGTTTAAGTCCTCCTCACTTAGAGGCTCAACATACGTGTAGACTTCCCATCTGTCAAAGGTATCACAACCCTTTCCTCTTTGTTCTCAAAGCTGATATACCCCTTATTGAATCTCAAATCAGCATTATTCACATAACACCAAGGGCATCCAAGCAAAGGCTAGAAAACTATCTACTTCTGCAAGTGCTAATACCTCAAAATCCCCAATGAATTTGGCCCTTGTATAGTTATGGATGCATCCTTCAAAACTCCTATGGGAGTGGCCTTAGTCCTATTTTCCATAAACAACACATTAGATGATGGCTGTAATGGAGGTCTCCCCATTTGTACCCATGCATCTAAAGTAAGCACATTGACTTCCGACACATGTATCAATCAAAATATTTCTCAACAACCATCCATCTACAACAACATTCAGAGTGATCTCTTTATCATAGTCAATGCTATCAGGGGGAAGATTTGCATGTAGGATCTACCATTCATTCTCAGTGTTTTTCACGCATGGAGTGTTCCCCTTCAACCAATTCCCTAATAATGGAATAATATTCTCTTGGCGCAACATTTTACACACCTCTCTGATGTCATCAATATCAGAGGGGACCTTCCCTACTTCTTTCTTTTGTTCCATCTTTCTGGACTACTCTTTTAAACATTGTATTTCACCTTGAAGATTTCTGAGGACCTCCATGGTCTCTTGATAGACTTCCTTCTGATGGGAAGGATCTGGGTACCTTGCATGCAAAACCTCCTCCTTAATGATTGTAGGCTTCTGTACGATGCCTCTCTTACGCATGCCACTTCAACATGTGTGGTAATCTTCACAGTTAAGGCCTCAAGTTCTAGTGCTATCTTGGGCATCCACTAGTTTCCTCCATGTGTTGGATCCTAACCATCCCTATGCCTTTGTTTTCCTACTTATGTTATTTACTTGAGATGCTCATATAAGTTTGGGCACTCCTCATAGCTATGATTCTTTCCATGTAAAAGAACATGTAACATTCTGGGGACATTCACACCTATAATGATCAGGGGATCCACATGTATAACACGTTCCTCGAGGAAACTCACTTCTTCCTCCACCACGGCCTCATCCTCCATATCCACCTCGATATCCACGTCCTCTTCCATGACCTCCTTCAAAATGGCCCTCATTCCTATCATAGCATGTGGTTGATTATGATCCCAATCCTGGTGCTCATTCTTGTCCTTAGAGTTATCTGTTACACTTGTCTATCATACCCCAATGTCTATAACATCATGGATCTGACCAATCAATCGAAAATCCTCAGTATCATGGGTCGTGGACCTACAAATCTTGCAAAAGTAGGATACATTCTTCCTTATCACATGCACTATAACAAAGGACAATGGCTAGCATCATGATTCAAATGATAGATTTCATAGTCTAACAACAATGAACGTATAGATCTATGAGGGAAACTATCCTTGGTGTGACCTTCCACTTCACAATCTGTACACCAAATCCTGAGCATGTTTCATGAGCTGAATTTGCCGATAATAGCTTCTCTAACTATTTTTCCATAGCTGTAATCTATGCCTCTAAGAATGGACTAACACCAATGTCAATGCTCCCAACTACCTCAACACATAGTAGGGCTACTTCAATGCTTCACATGGATCAATGTATGTCTTATGTGATAGTGCTCTTCTAAATGGTGTAATCAATCCTCCAACAAACCATTGTGCATGTTGGCTGGCATGAATATCATAAGACAACTTAGATAGAAGTGTCTTAAAATGGGCATCATACTCACGTACACTCTCAGTAGTGCCTTTGCTTTGATATCTTTGAGCACACTTGATACTCTTCTACTCAAACTCCGGGATATAGAACTCTTTTAAGAAAGCATCCTTCAATGCTACATAATCCACACAAGTTTGATCAGGGTCAAACTTCCTATACCAGCTATGTGCACGTCCTTGTAATGTAGTAGCAAATTGACTTGCCTTACGCGCTCAGAAGCCATGATCCCTTTCACGTGCCATAATATTTCACACATGTGCACATGCTCAACAACATCCTCTATGCCTCTATACTCTGGAGATGAAGAGACATCTCCATATAAATATTTTGTGGTTGTTGTGGGCCTTGACCACCTGATCTAGAACCTCTTGTGTTTCCTCTACCTCCAGAACCACCAGATCCACTAGAACTAGAACCACCTATACCTCCTGATCCTCCACCTGTAGCTGGAATAGGACCTATAGATGTACTCCCCATGCTCCGACAATAGTAGTACTATATACTAAACCCCTATAGTTTGTGAGGTAGTTCCACTTCCAGAGGTGAATCCAACATTCTCGCGCTCATGTTCTATGTGGATGATGTGCCTAAAAATGTTCCTCCAAATAACATTGAAGCCATCTATCCTACCATTGATGTACTTGCTCCCTGACTTACTCTTCTCTCTACTTCCCAAGTTAGCTTGTTGGTTACTTATCATACTAGATACTTGGAAAACCAAGCGCAAGGGCTAGGTCACCAGGTGGATTAAGATGCACGCCCATGGCCCAGGTAGTCTTTGCTTGGCACACTTCTATGTGAAGCCAAGGGGGATCTCTATTCATGCTTTCCAAGATGGGGGAGTTCCTGATGCTCTAGCTCCACATCTTCTACGTGAGCTTCAAATCCTTCACGAGCCATCTCTCTCCTCAATGCCATACTTTCTATAATGGTACACTGTTGCTTCTCTATCTCCCTCTCACGCACCTCATTATACTTAAGCCACCTTTCCTCTCTCTTCCTTTCTACCGCTAGGTCTGCCATCTTTCACCAAACCTGTTCCTACCCTCACGTGTGGTGAAGTTTAGTTAGCCATCGGTTTACTCTCCAGGTTCAAAGTTACCATCAAGATCTTGATCGCCAGTGGAATACCTTGCAGATATGCTCCTCTAGGATACCAAAAAATTGGAATTCAGCTACCTCTCAAGAAAGAATACGTCAAAATTGAATATTCCAGAATATAACTATTTAGAACACCACAAAACCACATATCCACAACGAGTCCAGATCAGATCAACATCATAAAGGGCCTAAAATTCTTCCTGTGTCCAGAAAAGTGCGCGATACCTCCAATTCCACTTAGATGCATAAGCAATCAACCACTCATATAATTCTACTAGAAAGATGGTGAAAAATCTCTCATATAAGCTATCATATAGATTTTGTTCTACCCAAGTGCATGCATTAAACTCAGATCCACTGCTGAACCATCATGCATATTCTTCCTCTAGATCATGTATCCACTCCTCAATACTTTCTAGAGTTAACCGGTATGTCTTCATCATGAACCATCCTAAAAACAATTAAAAAAGAGGTCCCGGAAAATGGAACCAATGATGTAGCCTAGAATTTACTAGATAACACCCTAGATGCATGTTGGCACATCACTCAGCCTAGACTGAGTGCTCACCCAAAGCACAAAAGGTACTAGGTCCCTCTTTAGGGTTGTTGTAGCAGGATGTTAGCATGATGAAGGAAGAAACATATAGATCCATAACTAATCCATCATTCTACAATGCATGCCATATTCAGATCTATGAAAGAACAAGCTTAAACAATAATCATGATTGAATCAAGAACATGCACTACTCAATTACACATAGGAATGACACTTAGATTCAGCCAATAACTTCCATCTATTAATAAACATAAAATCTCCTTACAATAATGGCATTCTATACCGATGCGTGCATGGATCTGATACAATAATCTAGTCATATGCACATATCTCTTTATGCTTACCTCTTACACTCTACATATACCTATATATATCTCTCTCTCTCTCTCTCTCTATATATATAGGGTATTCACATCATATATATAGGGTGGGGACTTTTACTGAGCCTTCACCACTTATATCTATTCCAAAAATAGGCTCATCATGCTATTAATAGCCATGCGTCATTTACAGCATATAGGTCCACACATGCAAAATGGCTAAGTGTGCTATCTATAGACCTCTTATAGCATGTGCTTTCTTCTGACAATCCTATTCTTAGCTGTTCCCATTTCTTTAAATTAATCTTTAAAGCTCTGATTGGTCTATATTCTAATATTTATATTATGTGGATTTTATGTATTTATTGAATCTTTGTAGGATGATAAAATCAAGTGTAACATATCTCCATTATTGAGGAGTAGTATGTACTAGTCATTGTGATAAACTAGGTAGGTTCGAGACTCTATATACGTAAGTAAAATCAAGCTTAGTAGTAGTGTTTTTTTCAGATTCTTATTGTAGCAGAATATAGGAAGATATAATTTGAGGTGTTGTGTTGTATTAAAGAATACACATGGCTTTTCAATTGAGAAATGATGTCTATATTTAATTCTTATAAGTTATTACGATATATAACTTTGAGATATATAATTCTCTTTCCTTATTAGGATATTAATGGTTAATACAAAATATGTTTTTTTAGGAAGTTATGACATATAAAATTCATGAAATTAAATCAATAAGAATGTAGTGTATTAACTGGACCTTTTGACGAATATTTTAGTAATGCTGAAAGTTAAGTTACTGGTTGGTTTCATTTGCGTAGCATGGATTACCTTGTGTGTGTCCAAGGTTAATACTTGTTTGAATTGCTTGAGCAACAACAATAGTTACAGCAACTTCTAGTTATGAATGGGATGATATAGATACATACCGTGATTTATAAGAGTTTGATACTTCTATTTAACTTCTGTGGAATTTGGTTGTATTTATAATAATATGTGGTATTGATTAGTTGATGGTCATTATTGGATTTGAATATATTTATCTGATTTTTATTTAACTTAATTATGTGAAGTGCTAATAAGATTTTGTTACTGAGGAATACTCAAGAAGGTAAAAGGAGTTGTACTATTAAGTGCAAATCAAGTTAATAGAATATGATGTTTGTTGCATTATCTCGTTTAAGTTGTAGGAATGAATTTTTATTGCAGTATATATTCATTCTAATATTTAATGACATAAATTGATAAATGGGATAAAGGAATTTTCTTTCTTAGTTCAATCAAACTGACCTTGCCTAACCATTACAGGAAAGTGAGCGAAGATAACAGGTGTAAAGTAAAGAAATGCCTTAGTTATCTAATTGAACCATATGCTTACTTTTAAAGGATAAAGTTGCAGTCAAATTGTTGAATTGAGATATTCTTATTTATGTTAAAAAGGTTATTTGTTGTCTTCGAGTAAGGGTTTTCTTGTGAAAATATACTGAGTACATTTATGATATATTGTAACATGGTAAAGATTCCATATTTTGATCAATAGATACTTGCTTCATATCATTGAAAGATTGTTGATACCTCTCTGCAATCTCTGTAACAACTTCTACTAAGTTGTAGTAATATCGGTATAGATATGGCTATATGCTTGTGATATTTTATGAAAATTGAATCATTGGATGATCGTATTGGAGGGCTGTTATAACTCTTTGATTCAATAATATATTAACTACCTTATGGACTAGATGAACCTAGTAATTTCAATGATTGAAATGGGAAGTTAAAAATCAGTAATATAATTGATAGGTTAATGGAATACATTATGGAGAAATGTTGAAGTATTATTTTTAATCTAAACCGATTAACTTATGGAAAATTAATAGTATTGTTAGCAAGAGGTTGTGATTCCTCGCAAGTCAAGTTAAAGGTCTAATGCTTGGTAGATGAGAAATCATCTAGGTATGAATCTTGATGTATATGCATATGTATACACATTTATGGGAGTTTCTTCTAGTAAAGTTTGAGTAACTATACTAGAGGTAAAATAATATGATGAAACTTCTAGATGATAAGATAAAGTTCAACATATAAGGGTTAAGTCTTTAAAACTTAATTGATGTTCCTTTTGGGCAGCACTCAAACCTTTAAGGGAATTAAGTTGAATTACTATGTAAAACTTAACCCAACCCTCGTAACATGATGGGAAGCTCAACATAATACTGTAAGATGAAATAATAAATAAGAATAGAACATGGATGTTCTTTGACGCTTAAGCGAACTGTCATTCCATAAAATGGGGAAATGAAGTATAAGATCTCTCATATTACCATCATTTGAAATATATGATGTGATGTACATTAATGATAAAGTTTACTCCAACTAATAAGATGTAATGAAGACAATTCATTATTAATCAGGTTAAACTTAAATACTAAAAGGACCCATAGGGGATGGGATAAAGTTGGTGAAGAAATTTATGGGAGACTAAACTCCTGAACACCAAACTTATATGAAACCTTGGTTATGATGCCTAATGAAAATGATGAAATTGTTGTTAGGAACATGCAGATTGTGCTCACCTTGAGTACTTATTATTAGATCCATGGTGAAAGTTTGGTATCTATGCTCCTAAAATAGTGAGTTTAAATCAACCATGATAAAGATATGATGGTGTAGTCATATAAAGGATAATGACGATATGATATATGGAATGCATAGAATATATTTTTGATGCCAAGGAAATTGGTATGAAGATCCAAGAAAAATGAATATACTTGCCAAGGTGATAGTAACCATGCAAATAAACCTAAGTCGGGTTTGGGCATTGATGTAGAAGTCCTCAAGAGAATTGGGAATACTACTGAAACAAGAAACTTAAAATGAATAAGATTCATATATAGATAAATTAGACCTGGCTAATATAAATGTTGAAGTAAAACTGAATAACATGATTCTAATAAATAGCATAAGTGTTATTGAAAGGAGGATAACGGGAATGACTCCGTATGTCCCTAATGATGAGTGATTATGTAGCTTGCATGATTGCTTATAGGAGTAAGAACAACATTAATGGTTATTACTCCTTGATAATGTGAGGCATTATTTTATTCGGTTGAATTTGAATCATTAATAACAACAAGATTGGGAATTTAGATCTAAAGAGTGATCTATCTTATATCTAGAATAGATAGGTAGAAATGAGTATTATTGGAACTACATTTGACCTATCGTGATACTATGGGACATGACTCTAGATATGTTTCATTAAGTGATGAGGAAGACATGGAAACTAGAACAACTTGTCATGTTTAATTTATTAAGATACCA
Organism: Taxus wallichiana var. yunnanensis; assembly: GCA_018340775.1. Taxonomy (NCBI): domain Eukaryota; kingdom Viridiplantae; phylum Streptophyta; class Pinopsida; order Cupressales; family Taxaceae; genus Taxus; species Taxus wallichiana. The sequence goes on along the minus strand of CM031233.1, from coordinate 94,140,749 downwards.
TGTTTCATTTTAGGACTCTTGACAGGTCAACTCACTACAGCCATTACATGGTCATATCCATTTAATGACATTTGTCATTATTTGAATACTGCCACTTAACAACTATACTGAGTTTCCTTTTCAAGACCTTAAAATGTGGCATGGTATTGCTTAAGTACAAGCTTGTTAAAGTTACAAAGGCGGATGGAACCCACAGATTTGTACCTCGATGCCAACATATGATGGTTACGGGAAGGGAAGTGGTATAGTAATGATGTGAATCATTACGAAGACACTTTCTTTCCCATAGGCATCATAGGATGACATAGAGGTGCATATTCATGTAGATTAATCCGGACTTGTACCTTGCACAAGACTTGTAGTTGTTTACAACATCATTAACTACAAATCTATATAATTGAACAAGTGGTTAAGGTGAGATGACAAGATTCCAATGGCGAGTGTGTCATCATGGAACCGAGCATGGCATACATGAATCTGAAACCTTGTGTAAGGTAGTGCATGTTTTTTATTACACTGCCACAATATCACCAGGATCTAAGTTGTGAGATTCCTATGAAACTTCATAGGTGGAACCCAGGTAGACACTTAGATATCTTCACTTAATTATCATATCCTGAAAAATGGAAAACCAAAGGATACATTTGATGTATTGTCTTGTAAAGAGTATTGAGGGGGATCAAGTAGGATTTATTTATCCTCAAAAAGATGCACATGGTTTATGACAGTTATCGGAAATGGATTACATTAAGGTTTATGTTGGATTTAATTATATGGGTATTTAAATCATCTGCATAAAGTTAAGAAAAATAAAAATAAAAAATGGAAGTGAAGTGAAAAAAGTGGATGTTACATGGACAACAACATTCTACAAACCGGTGAGTGCGTGAAGACCAGCGCAACATGGATGCAAACCATAATGACCAATGGGTCAAAGGAAAACATCAAAATATGCATAACTACATGTGAAAGGTATGCAAAATCCTTCGTATGTGAGGAATTGAGAGAAAAATTACACATCTACAAAAGGGATGAGGATGAAAATAATGATGCCCCAACACATGGCACAAAAATAACCAAGTGGAAGATTAAAATGTAAATAAAATGCCCCAAGGGGGAATGAGTATGGTCACAAATGTGGACATGAAGAGTAGATTGGATAGAAGTGTGAGATAAAATGCTCCAAGAGGGAGGGTAAATATGATTTTGAATACATGTTTCATAAGGAAGGTGCTTCATTGACAAGAAAATAATGGAAGAAGAAAGTAGAACAAACTTTGAGTCATGGAAATGGGGGGAAATATTATGATCAAAGTTTGCTAAGAAAAAAATAGAGAAGGAACTTGTGAGGGAAAAGGAGGCAAAGTGGATGGTCATTATGGTATCCTTGAAGACAAAAATACCATGGGAATAAATAAAGGCAGATATAGGGAGAAGATCAAAGGGCCTAAGTTACCATGAGGAAAACCAAGGTAAATAATATGGAGCAGACTATATGAAAATGCATGAATATTGTGGAATGATAAAAAAATGGGACAATGCTTAGGAGATAGTTATCATTGGGGAAGTAAGAAGGAAATGAAAAGGAAAAAGGGGTTAAGATGATACGAAGGAACTGAAATAAGATGAGGAGAAGAAAGAAAGGGAAGACAATAGAGAAAATAATGCGAAGGAAGGAATCCGAGAATAGAGATATTCAAGAATGTAAAGAGAAGCTAGAGGCGAGGAAGGATGTGGATTGGAAAAGATGAGGAGATGCGTGAGATGAGGATAAGTTGATGATGAAAAATAGAGAGAGGGTGTCGATGAAGACAATAAATAAATTAACAAGGAAGAATGGAAGATGGAGAGGTGGGGAAGAAATGAATGTAAAAACAAGGACAAAAGCCTATAGAATTTTATTAATCAACCAAATCAAATTACAATAGAGAGGCTACAATTCTTATAGGAATTGAACAACCATGTGTAGAAAAATACAAGGTTGCACAGGTACAACTGAAATCATAACAGCTTCCAAAATACATCCGGGAAGCAATAACCAAATACAAACAAGTATAGTTACAACAATAATGCAACAAATAAACAATATGATATAAAATGAAAAATATTGTTATAAAAATTATATAACAATATATAAACTAATTAAATTACTAAATAATTAAATATTTAAGGTAATATAATGCATAAATTAACCTAACATTCCCCCCCTTAATTTTGCATTTCCTCAAGGGATGACGAGAGGAACTCTCTAAAAATTTGAACTTGTCACGTGTAAGTGACTTTGTGAAGATATCTGCTCATTGTTCAACTGTTGGAAAAAATTAAAGATGTATATTGTGCTTCAAGACATGTTTGTGTACGAAATGTACTTGTACCTCAACATGTTTTGTTCTTTCATGAAAAAATGGATTGTGAACAAGCTTGAGAACATCTTCATTTTCAACATACATGGTGGTCGGTTTATCCTATGGTATTCTAAGTCAATCTAGTATGTGACGTAGCCAAATCACTTCACATATAACTTCTCCTACAGAATGATAATCAACTTCTATGGAAGAATGAGAAACAAAGTGTTGTTTCTTTCTTCCCCATGATATTGGTCTAGATCCTATAAAGAACACAAACCCTAAAGTGTATTTTTTGTCATAAATGTTTTCTACATGATCTAAATCTGAATATCCTGACAAGAAGAAGTTGTCATTATTTTTGTATTATAGACCAAGATCCACTAATCCTTTGAGATATCTCAAGATGTGCCTTTTCTTTCCAATGAAAAAATTTGGGTTCATGTTTGAACTTGGATAGATAACTCAATGAAAAGTTGATATATAGTGTAGTGTAGGTAAGGTAAATGAGACTCGTAATAAACTATCGATAGAGAGTGGCATTTACCTCGGAGATGGATCTGAATGAGATAAATGTAATATGTTCTCCATAGGTGTAGTAATCGGTGTGTAATCCATCATCCCGAATTTCTCGAGATTCATTCATCTGGTATATTTCAACTAAGAAAAAAAGATATGATTCTCTTTCTACCATACTTCCAATCCAAGATAATAGTGCATCTACCCAAGATTGGTCATGTTGAATGATTGATTAAGATCTTTATTTATTGCATCGATCATCCTCACTGAACTTCCAATGATGACTAGATCATTGACATAGACAACGAAAATCACAATCTCACCTTCTTACTTTTTGAGGTATAGATTGGGATCGTATGGATTTATAAAAAAATTCATGTTGTATGAGATGCTCATCAATTTTGATGTACCATGCTCGGGGTGCTGTTTGAGACCATATAGATATTTTTGAGTCTGCATACCTTTTCTTCTTGAATAGGTACAACATATGCCTCGGGTTGAGTCATATAGAATTATTCTTGTAAATATTCATTCAGAAGGCACTTTTACGTCCATCGATGGAATTTCCAACATAACCTGCATAACTAGAGAAAAGGTCATCCTGGTCATTTTGACCTTATCTATGGGAGAAAATTTCTCCTCATAGTTAATGTATTCTTTTTGCATACCCTTGTGTTACTAGTCTCAATTTATACTTATCTATTGTCCCATATGATGTTTACTTAGTTTTGAATATCCATCTCGCATATAATGGGTTTCTTCCCTGGTGGAAGATCGATAAGTTGCCAAGTGTTATTTTTCATTACTGACTAATATTCAGAGTCCATGGCATCTTTTCAATATTTTGACCGTAGAGCTTCCTAGAATGTAGAGGCTCATCGATTCAATAACTCTACTCATCGAAGAAAATTCACTTCTTCTCTTGCTTTACCGCAAGTCCGTGGTCTAGGGGTGGATGTATTTAGTGGAGAATCCATTCTTGCATCTTGTAACATGCTAGTATACCACTTGGGCATACGCTAAACTATAACCATGGGTCTTGGTTCTATTAAATCATCACCATCATCCCCATCATCACTTTAATCTTTTGTGGGAACATCAACTTTATTATTTACACCTAGTGAAGAATCTACATCGTGTGAGTCTCGTATGAGGAGACTCTACTTCCTTCTTCTAAAAAAAAATCAATATCTCTTCTCGGTGTAGACTTTCTTGCACTTCAGATCCATCAATTTGTACCCAAGATTTTCTTCACTGTAGCCAATGAAAATGAGTTTTTGTGACTTCATGTCTATTTTTTTTTCTTGGGTATGTGCATACTTACTTTTCACCCAAATACTCTAAGGTGTGTAACACATGGTTTTCGCTTTAACCATGCTTCATGTGGCATTACTCCATCAAGAGAAAGTATGGGCACTCTATTCAAAAAATACACTTCTTCCTTTGCTATTTCTACCCAGGATGTATTTGCAAGTCCGAGAATCATCGATCATACATCGCACCATATCCATGATAGTACAGTTTCTTCTTTCAACAACACCATTCTACTGCAGTGTGTGTGGAGGAGTAATTTGTCAATGAATCCCGTGAGATTGTAAGTAGTCCTTGAAATCATCATTGGTGAATTCCTCCCTCAATCTGAGTACAAGTTTTGATGTGATGACCATTTTTGTTCTCAAAAACTACTTTGAACTTATTGAAGGTTTCAAAATATTCACTTTTATTGTGAAGACATAAAATCCACATTTTTCTTGAATAGTCATCAACACAAAGCATGAAGTATTGAAATCCATAATGACTCAGTTGCATTAGAACCCAAAGATTGATATGAAACAGATCAAGCTTATCATGAGCTCGAAAATTACTCTTCTAGAATAAATCTCTATGTTTTTTTCGTAGTAGGAAATAAGGACACTTGTTTATATCCTTATGAAAATATGCTAATCCATGTACCATATTGCGCCAGCGAAGTGTCTCGAGATACTTGAAACTAATATGACCAAGTCTTCTGATACCACAACTGTGCAGAGGTAGAGTTATTAGCCACAAGTTCGTGATCATCTCCATGGAAAAAATAAATATGGAACATTCATCCCACATTAGAGGCTTCGCAACTATTTTCGAGCCTTGTGATTTGTCTCGAATTAAACATGTTTTCTTGCTTGGAATGACTATCGAAGTCAATTTTTAAGTTGTGATCCAGGAGTTTACTGATTGACAACAAATTATTTGTCAACCCAGGACATATAAGACATCTCATAGTGTAAAATTGTGTGAATGAAGAGGTAGAGAAATGTTCCCAATCCCCTAAAACTATATATGAAGAATCATCACCCAATGAAACATGGTTTTTGACGATGTGTCCCTCATTGAAGTAAACCAGTCTTTGTGGTCATTCATGTGTTGAGTGGCTCTGAATCAACATACCAGACATCACTAGATGACATGGAGGGTTCACTTGATTGAGAAGTGTACAAGTAGTCTTCATTATCTGAATGTTCTTCTTGCTCAACAATATTTCCTTGTTGATGGGGTCTTCTTTTCTAGTTCCCCTTTTTCTACCCTTGATTGTAGTTTGTATGTCCCTTGTGAGATTGTTGGTGTTGAGGTCCAAAATTACTTGATGAACCTTTCTTGTATGTATTATACCAACAATATTTCAACTCATGTCCTCTTTTACATATTAGACATTGCTTCTTCATTGTTTGTCCCCTTGATGTTGATACTGATTCTGATGTTGGGACTTGTGAAATAATTCATACATGGTACCAAGAGAGTACTAAAAGGGATCTTTGCGGTTATTGACACCGGATCAAATAAATATCCTAATATGCACACGTAACTTTGCTATATACTTGGATAATTTCTCAGTATGTATTTATGTCGAGCAATCATTCACAGATGGATGGGATGGCTCATAGTGTGTGCATTGTGTCCTTATTACTCCCCGTCAATTTAAAGGGTCGATGCCCAAACAACATTATTGAAGCTATATTAGGAATTAAGGGTAGTAGTAGTGGTGATGAATTTACCCGTAAGTGCTTCCTAGAGGCACAATATATATCAAACACTATGAATGAGATCTAGGATCTCATGAGTGTTTTAGAACCAAATTTCACTATTTTTTATTACAATTCTCTGTCAGTTTAAGTAGTTACAATGTTTACGGTTGACTATGGCAACCTAAAAATTAGTATAATATGCTGAAGCATACAATTACATTCAGAATTTTTTGAAAAATTGAATGACATGTAATTTTTTTTTGTTTTTTGGGCTCTGGTGGCCTCCGGAGCCCAAAATGACCCATGATGCAAAAGATTACAAAAATATTGTTGAAAATACAATTTTTAGGTGTACCCCCTCTAGAAAATTTTGCTCAGAATAAAAAATGAAGCATAGTAGAAGAAAATATGTTTTTTGACCCTTTTGGGGTTTTTCTCGCTAAAATTAGTGGGGTTTAGCTATAACTAGGGGCTTTAGCAATGTTTTTCTGCCAAATTTGGTAGTTTTGGGCTAAAACATCTACTAAAATCAAAATTTTGAATTGAAAAAATGTTTTATGGGGGTTTCAAACCTATCACCTCCCCTTTGAAAGAACATTCAACTATCCAACCGAGCTCATCAACAAATCTGCTTGTAAAATGAAGCAACTTTTATTTTAAAAATGAGAAAATTCACCAACCTCTTAAATGGCGACGTGGCTAGAGGGGAGGCCTGCGTGGCGAGAGATGGAGCTCCACGTGGCATTGGCATAATAGTTGAATGTGGATAAGGGTTACTCCAAGCTCAAAAAATAGATCTGCTTATTCTTAAACAGATTTGAGCCTGTGGATAATTTTAGCGGCTATCTGATATGGTGAAAATTTCATTTATGAAAATTTGAAAAGGTGAATTATTCCTCCTTCACCTAAAATATATTTTACATGGCCATCTCCTATAAAAACCTAGGATTTTAGTATACCTCATAGTGAAATTTGAACTCTCATACCCTTAAGCACCGTAGATTTCTTATACCTTAGCTTTGTGGTTGTTGACGTGCGACAACAGTGTTTTATAGAGGAAGTGTTGGCCTTACGACTATTGGGCGGTGGTGTGGCTTTAAGGAGGTGTTGAGCCAAAGAGGAAGTATTTGTACGCTCACTTGGGCATTTTTGTGCGTGATGAGGAAGTGGTGAGCGTGACAGGAAGTGTTGACGCCGCTAACTCGGCATGGTGAGACATGAGGTTGTTGATGATCGCGAAAGAGGAAGTGTTGACACGTGACTGGAGGCATGGTGATGCGTGAGAGATCTGAAGAGAAGTGTTGACGTGTGACTTGTAGAAGTGGTGAGATGGCGATGAGGATGTTGACGTGTGAGCAGAAGTAGTTGGAGGTAGACGCGTGACTTGGGCAAGGATGAGAGATTGATGCGCGACTTGGCGGTGGTGACACGTGACAGAGGAGGTGTTGACGTGTGATAGAGGAAGTGTTGACGCGTGATGAACCTTTCTTGGGCGATGGTGGCCTTTTTACTAAATTGGTTGGCGCGATAGAGGAAGTGTTGGCGCGCGATTTGGTAGTGGTGACGCTACACGGGAGGTGTTGACGCGTGCGATAAAGCGAAGTGTTGACGCGCAACAAGGGCGATGTCGATGCGTGACACGGAGATTTTTGATGGGAAAGCGAGTAGGGTCGGAGAGTGCGACGCAATGCGACAGATATTTTTGTCGTCGCGTTAAGAAAATGCAAAGTGACACGCATCAACAAAATGCAGTGGCGTGCATCAATTGAGACCTTAGTGATGCGGCGTCAACAACCTAATGTCAGCGGAAACCTATAGTGACACGCGTCAACAACCTTGTTGACACGCCATGAGGAAATCCGATCAGTGAAGGGTGCATTTTCTTGACGCTCAACAAAATCTCTGTCACATGTCTGCGCAAAATTTTGAAGACAATGCAAGCGAATTTTTTCATACAACCCCCAAAAAAATTCACCTTCCCGCTTCACCTCTGGGGATATTCGCCAGGTATTCTCCACCTCCGATTTCTAAGAGGTCTCTTAAAATGAACCTTGTTTGAGCCTATCTCTATGTTTGATTATCCTCCTTTATATTTTACATGGCCACTTATTGGATTTTCTAACCACATGTGATGGTTTTGTAGGTCATAGGTTTCTTATACCTCTACAAAAGTATTTTTTATTGTAGGGTCTTTAAAGGGTGGAGCTTGCTTTGAATTTTCTCAACCATTTTTGTTATTTGGTTGTAGGTCACATTTGAGCTCGATGAGACATGGATCCAGTCTCTAACTTTGTAGAATGGAGAATCGAGATAAGGAATGTTATAGCTCCCACTATATAAAATAGTGCCTTCTAATTGGGCTTGAATTTAAACTATGTAACAACCCACCAATTTTAAAACAGAGTGTGGATAACTCTTGTCGGGAGAAGTATCTTGCCTATGTGTAGAACTAGCTTGGAAATTCTTGGGAGGTGATCGGTTCAATTAAACAAATGTAATCAAGACATACTTTAGCTTGAAAGATAGTTCCCCTCTATATGCAAAACAACTTGACTTGGTTATAATTCAATGTGTAGTCGATCGGAGTGCATAGCTCACCAAAGATGGCTTGGAAAGAGTTGCTCCACGTGCATGCTTGATTCGTATTCAAACATTGCAAATCTTGACTTCCACAATACCCACAACTCTATTCATTCACATGCAATGAAGTATAGCTTTTTCGGTTGTAAAAATCAACACCTAGGGACTTTGCATAGCTCGATCTGAAGCCTTCACAAATAATGTAACCTTCCTTAATACACAAAGAAATCATCCTTTAGCTCGGTTTGAGCTCAGTCAAAGAGATATTTGTATAGCCCAATGCACATAATTCCCCAAATATAGTAGATTTCTATTTTAGTAGAGACCAAAGCATCCTCTAATATTAGAGGTAAAAATCCTGTTTGGGGAAAAAAATTATTTTTAAATTCTGCAACAAATGTTTCACAGTGCGAGGTGCACCAATACAAAAAAATTGTGTTCCAAACACCTGGAACAAACAAGAGGTTGTAGGGATGCAGGGATGGGGCTGAGAAGTTGCAAGAGGTTGCACAAGCTCTCAATTGCTGCAAATGCTTCTCCAATATCCTTTATCTCTTCTGATCTCTCTTTCCACACCTCTGCTCATAGGTCATAATTAACCATCTCTGGTACCAAATGTAAAATAAGGACGAAAGCATGTAGAATTTTATTAATCAACCAAATCAAATTACAATAGGGAGGTTATAATTCTTATAGGATTTGAATAGCCATGTACAAACAAATACAAGGTTGCATAGGTACAAGCAAAATCATAACAACTTCCAAAATACATCCGAGAAGCAATAAGTACATAAAAACAAGTATTGTTGTAGCAATAATGCAACAAATAAAGAGTATGATATAAAATGAAAAATATTGTTATAAAACTTATATAACAACATATAAACTAATTACCTTGTTAAATAATTAAATATTTAAGGTAATATAAAGCATAAATTAACCTAACATCGACAACAAAGGATGGAGGTGAGGACAAGGAAGGCGAGTAAAGAGAGAATGAGGGATAGAAGAAGAAATGTTAGTCAAGGGATGTTAGGAGAAGTCCACCAATAATGATTGGTAGGGAAGGATGTTAGGAAAAGTGAGAAGAGGGAAAATTAAATGAAAAATTAAAGAGGAAATGCCAATGAAGGGACGTTAGGAGAAGTTCCCGATAATGATCAATGGGCACATAAGAAGGAAGGAATGGAGAAAAAAGGAGAATTTCAAAGAGAGGGAACAAATCTGTGTAAATGGGGATGATGGATTTTTGAAGAATTCCACCGATAATTATTAGTGTTGAAACAAAATATGATGATGAAAGAATATTAGAGGGATACCAACAACAATGATAGGTAGTAATGGGGGTAGATATGTGGGAGAATTTGAGAATATGGAGTGGAAAGAGTAAAGAAAGGATGGATAATGATTTGTGCAAAGATGAAGGCGAGGAGAGGATGCACTAGATGATAATGAATGAGGGAAACATGAAGAAACAAGACATGAAAAGAATGGTAAGAAAAAGGATGAAGGATGATGGATAAAGGAGGGGTAAATGGGGAAAGGAACATGATTATAAATGGAAGATAGTAGATGTGCTCTATGATATGATAGGATGAGATTGGAAAATGGTAGGAGGAAAATGTGGTTGGTAGGGGAAGCCGAAGGAAGAAATGATCAATGGAGGGAATGGAGAATGAGGCAATGGAGAAGATCCAAAATGATAAGTCTACCTTAAGGGAAAACCTTAAGTAAGACATGTATGCGACGGAAGTGGTTAAGTAAGATCGCCAAACCAAAGAAGAAGAAGAAGAAGAAGAATTATGAGAATAAGTAAGTGATTGATGGAGTTGGTGGGGAGAGGGTATGATAATATGGACTGAAGGGGAACCCTCAAGTTAATTTACCATATTGCAAGAGTGTGTAAGTAAGATTACCAAGAAGAAGACAAATACTAGGAAGAATGAGAAAGGAGTGAATGGTATATGCCAGATTGGAATAAGAGGTGAGAGGAGGTGATAACAAGGAAAGAAGGAAACAAAGGAGTTCAACATGAATATATGTGGTGTAGGATGGAGAGTGTGAGGGAAATCCTTAAGTGGGATGCCCACGTGGTGAGAGTGATGATGCAAGAATGTCAAGTGGAAGAGGAGAAGGAATAAAAAGTTTGTGGTGGTGATTATGGCCTGACGAAAGAGGAGATGGTGAAGAATTTTCTAAAACAGGAAGATTTTAGGAAGAGAGTATATCTCAACCAAGATGCCCATGCAAAAGGGGTGATTAAGTAAGATTGTCAAGATGGAAATGGAGGAGTAGAAATTAGGATTGAGGATGAATGGATTAAATATAGGGTGACCATGGTGGGGGATGAGAAGTTGTTAGATAGTGAATGCTAGTTGAGAAATATCCTCAAGTAGGATTTGTAAACTGCAATGGAGATCAAGTAGAATTCCCAAACTGAAAAGTATATTAGTGGGAGAAGTCATAGATATTAACAACATTCATGGAATTATGGATGGTAGTAAGATATGCCATTCTTAAAGATAAACATATAGATATAGAATTCATGGTGTGAAATGTGATATAGAATAATGTGATCTTAATAAAATATGACCTTAATGAGAAAAAGACACATAATCATAACAAGGAGGATACAAGTAAACAATGCCTCGAATTGGATTGGAGGTGAACAAGAAAGGAAACCACTCAAGGCATTGCATTTGCAGAAAATAATAGGTGTTAGTATATAACCAATGACATGTAGTTATACCAAAAGACCATGAAGGAAAAAATGGATGCGATAATCTTATAAACTTAATATCAACACAATAAAGGGGTTTTAGATGTAAATTGTATGTGGAAAAAGGATTCTCCATAGGTGGTTGTTCCTAGGATTATGCCCCATCTCTGGGAAGGGGGAAGATGCAAACTAATCAATGCGGGAAGTCTGCAATGTATATGAGAAAGATGATCGATGCGAGAATATTTTTGAGGATGCTATGATATATAGAAGGTTGAACCATGCGGGAAGCCTTTTCTGCCGTGATATAATAGAGTAGCCATCCTTCGAGGGTATGGTCTAATTTTTTCTTTTGCATTGGGATTTTTGAATTTTTCTTTTAGATGGTAGGATAAGATATAAATGATAGTTTTCCTTTGTGGGATCGGGCTATTTTTATTATATGATTTTTATGAACAACTATCCTTCAAGGGATCAAGTTTTTTAGATAAGATAAAAGGAGATAGGAGCATCCATAATTTTGAATTTTATTTTATTTTTGATAGGGAAGAGTTGGGTATAGCTAGGTAGACCACTTAGGAGGGGATAAATATGTACAAGATACATTTGTGGACAATTTTCATGGCTTCAATAGGTAAACAAGAAGGTGATGGGTGTAATGATCGTGGAGTTCTCATCAGAAAGGGAGAACCTATCCATAAGAACAATGTTATGGAAAAATCCATGGTGCCAATATTTAAGTTAATATTGAGGAAGTGATGGTAGACCGAGATAGTTCCATGTCATTACAATGACAGATGGAAGGGGATAATGATGAAGGAATGGTCTAAAGATATGACTATTTTCTCATTAGTAGGTATGCTAACAGTAGAATGGCCATAAGTGCAATGTATTAAGAGGTTCGTTTTGGTTTACTAGCAAGAGTAAGCCAAATGATATACTCGCACCCATACGAGAGTGCAATCAAAAGATAGGATAAAGTATTAGGGGAAAAAGATAAGATATGATTATGTAGATGAGTGAAGATAAACATTTTGCGTTGTCCTTGAGGAAACAAATAAAATATATTCCCCTTAATGAGGTGAATAAATGGCCACAATGGTGGGCTTAGGATGAAAATAAATGGTCCCCTTAATGGAGAAACAAGCATGGCCACAAAGGTGGTATTTGAAATAAATATGGCATCCCAAAAGAAGGGACACATATGGCCACAATGGTGTACTTAAAATGCAAAACATGGTCTCTTAAGGGAGAGACAAATATGGCCACAAAAGTGGGCTTCAAAAAGAGATGAAGATTTAGAAAGATTAATTTTGATTTAATATTGGATGAGATGGATTGGATGAGATTAAATAAGGTGATGTAAAAGGTGAAGTCCCCCAGCATCAAGGAAGTTATATGGATAGATAAGAGATGAATTGATGTAGAAGAGTTGCTACGGATGGGGGAATGTCCTCCTAATGAGGGAGATTATATTAGATGCGGATTAGTTAGTGGATGTAAAATAATTTTAGATAGGATTGTTTTGGATTTGAATTGGATAAACATTCGAGAGACCAAAATGATGATTTGTAAGATCAACAATACCGATGAACAATGAAGGATATTCCTTGTGAGAAATGCCATAGATAGGAGAGATGTTAAGGGATGATGTAGATTGAGGAGTTGTGGGAAACTCAATGGATGGGATACAATTGGATTAGATGTAGATGGAGAAGGATGTTCCCTCGATTGAGGAAATCATCCTTCTCAATAAGATTATGGATGATTGTTCAAAGGCTTTACAATGTTCAATGTCATGGCACGGGGTATGATGATAAGCTCAAATGCAATTGGTATTAAACCACAATGGATTTTGACTATAGGTATTAAAATATTTAATTGGTGGAAGCATGATGACATATATTTGAATTAAATGTTGAATGATGTCTACACATGACCCAATCGAAGTGTCACGGGAAGGTAACTCTTGTGGGTTTTGATAGAATATTTGGGCTTGGAAGTGGATGTAGATCGGATGGGTGAATTGGATGCCTTAAATAATGAATCAATTTTGAGAGGAGGGTTAGATTGTTTGGATTGCAATTTATCATTATGAGGTGTATAAAATGAAGGGAATGACCCTAAAATAGATGTTGTAACATTGGATTGCTGAAAAGAGGGAAGAATTGAATTCTTACAAGGATGTGGATGAGACTATTGAGGATGTTTACCACGAGCTTTAGATTTTTATCAAGATGGTTTACTCTTGGTAGGGATGACATCATGACAAGAATTTCAACTAGTATATCTGAATATTGTGGTGTGGGGGCAGATATTGATGAAGAAAGAGGTTTTTATGATGTAATTAATAAGGTCTATACGATATTTGGATTGTGTAGGTTATGGTTTGGTCAATGTGGGGTTCATGATTTGGATGATTGGATTTGATTTGATTGATTAGATGAGATACTTTATTTGATTGGATTGAGTGGGGTTCATGATTTGGATGGTGGGGGACACGATTTGAGTGATTAGGTGAGATAATTTATTTTATTGGATTTGATTTGATTAAGTGGGGTTCATGTGGCTTAATTAGAATATTTGGATATTATTAGCACATAATACAAATTAATAAATTAAGATTGATTAAATATGTAGTGTTGGTGGGAAATGGGATTCAAATGAGTAAACCTGCTGAAGGAGACTAAATGTGGAGGAATGATACTAAAAACTAGTGTCTACACTAAGGTAGGAGTAGATGATGAGATAGACAAGATATATAAGGATGAGGATGTTTTATGTATAGTATCAACTAAATAACGGTTAAATTTGTAAGATAAGGAAGGTGGAAACTTCTTTGTCAATGGTGGATTAGGAAAGGGTTGTTTGAAGATGTCAAGGGGTTGGCTAAGAGATGAGGCATAATTTTCTATTTGGAGATCCCCTTATTTATAAGTTGTTGAATGTGATATTTAAAAGAATGGAACTTTTCAAATTCATGACCTATGACTCGATAATTTGTACAATAGTGACCCTTGTGATACCAAGCGGGTTTGGGGTGTGAGTCATCAATAGGTTAGATGGGAGGAAGTTGGATGAGGTGACTTGTCATCAACTTGTCAAAGATTGAATTGTAAGATTCCCCCAAGGGGGTATAATTAGAATATGGTTTAAAATATTTGTGTGAAGGAACCTCGTAAGAGGTAGATGGATGTGGAGATACAACATGAGAAGTGGATGGATAAGGATGTTGAGAAGCTTAGGGGTATGTTAAAGTTGAAGGGAATGTTTGATAAGAGGGGATATAATTAAGGGGTGGAGATTGAATTGGTTAGGAGAATGTATGATGTTGGAAAGTAGGAACGTGATAGGATGGTTGAGATTAGATGGAAATATTTGATTGTTGAGGCACATGAGAAGTAGGAATTTGAATGTTAGTAAATTTTGAATGTTGGATAGGAATTCTAGTGATAATATCATATGAAGTGGGGATAGTATTGATATGAGGTGATGGGGGTGGAATAGGATCCACCAATTGAGTGGATTGATAGGATTGAGAGATCGTGAGAGATATATGAAATAAGAAGTCATAAATGGGGCTAGAAGGAGGCCCAAGGCTTTCTAAGGGAACATGATATGGAGATGTGACTAGTTGAGGTGAAATAGATTGATGATAGATAGGAAAATTGGTTTCAAAAGGAGGATCAATTTAGATGACATGGTCTTCACAAGGTTGAGAGGATATGGAAATACAAGGTTGAGACACCTGAGGTGAGGTCTCAAGATTGATGGAGGAAGGAATATCATTAGATTGATGCATTTTTTCGTCTTGAGAAGGGGTGATAACATGCATGAAATGGGTGTAGACACCAAAATTAGGTCATACTCACCTTTGGTCACTCGACAAATAAAAACCTTCATCACATTCACCTAGCCATAACCCCCTTCACCCCACTAATATTAATTTAATTAATCAAATTAAATTGATTCATTATCCTTACCATATTTATTATTTAAATATCCTAATTGAGATAATCCTCACACATCCACCTCACCTGAGACACCTCATCTAGCCACCTCACCCTAAGACCTATTCTTAGTAAGTTTCCATAACTAACCAAAATCTACCCAAACCCTAAAAATCAATGCCTACATTCCCTCTAACCACATTATTGCATGCTTAAAGGAAGCTTCCAGTCTAATCTGTGAGTTAACGACACGAGAAACCTAAAAATCAAGGGGATCTGCCTAGTTTAGTAAACCTAGGAAATTCTACCCTAACTGACGCCGATTACCCTTAACCATCGCCGATTAAGTTGAAAAACCGGGTCATCTTTTAACCCCAAAAACACCCTTATTTTTTAAGTTGGCAAAGGTTGGTAGATTCTTGAGAGATATCACATCCTTTTAGAACAAGTTTCGGAGAAAACACATGCAAAGAAGGAGATCAAGTATTTTCTCTTGCACAAACATCCAAAATTCCTCATCAACCATCTAGCACTCACCCCAAAGACATATTTGATCCAATCGGGAAAGAAGGAGAGGACATGTAGCCCATGCAAGAGCTCGCCAACATTTGGTGATCATCCATAGCGTCCAACCTTTTATCAACACCTTCATTCCTCACCCACAGACATTTAGAACTAGATTCCAAGTAAGTAGAACATTTTACTCCTCTGGTTCACTTATTTCGTCATTATATTTTCATCCTTTATTTTCCTAGCCACCCACTGACCTCCATTAATACTCACCCCTCCATATCCCTATTAAAACCTCACCAAATCCCATCCAAACAACTTAATACCTCATTCCGACCAGCCTAGTCCTTTATGCAATCATAAGGGAGACCTAAAGCTCATTTAGTGACATTCCCAAACCCCACGATGACCGGCACAAGTTCTCCCAAACCGCATCGGTCACCCTTAACCGGCATTGGTCTCTGTATCTACCAATACAACCCAAAATAGTAACCTACCTACCTATTCCAACATCACCCTCACCCACTTGTGACCTACCTAAGGCCTCTGTTAGACCTGCAGAGACCAAGAACCAATTACTTGACCTTCAGATCTTATTTTAACCTAGCTTGTTAGACTAGATATTTATTATTGTGTTTTAAATGAGATACCTAAATCATTTTAACTACAATAGGATTTACTTTACTACCAACATTAAATTGTTTTAAACAGTGGATTGAAAACTATCTAGGAAGTATCACACTTCCTGGATCTAGCACATGCAAGGAAATCCACTGCATATACTGTTTAAATATTTCTAGTGGTCTTGCTTTCCATTTCAGGTAGTTTCTCGTAGCCAAAAGGAATCTCTCACGATCTACTGTGGATTCAAAAGTCATATGCGTGCAACAACCTATCAACCAAAATTTCAACAGGTATTCCTCCTACGCCCGTTACCCTATCTATTTCATCATTTTCAAAGAAACGTCTAAGAATCAGGTGAAACATTTTGGCACGCCCGGTGGGACCCATTCGGGGTTCCTTGCATTCATTCATTTCTAGGTGAAACGTTGTATGTTTGTTTCCTTTCTAAAAGGTTCGCACATTAAAATTTCTTCCTAGAATTTTCTCTTCTTTCTATTGTCTCAAAGCAATCGTGTATTGGTGCTTAAAAAGAACTCTTCTTCTATTTCATTTGCATTACATTAGTGAAATATCATACTTTATCCTATTCCTCTCATTGTGTCATTGAATTTCATATTTCGATTTGGGCTTAAAAATCATTGCATTTCATTTTGATTTTCTACATTATCTCACATTAATTAAGGGCAACCTATACGCTGGAAGTCATGCCCAGCTGATGGTTGACAAACGAATCGTAGACAAGAAATTATTTATTTTTATCTTTCTCTGAGTCTTACCAAACCTCAAAATTTTTAAAATAAACACATTCTTAAACAACATCTTACCTGGAAGAAGCTGTAGGTGATCACACGATCACGACATATTGGGCACTCAGCTTGTTGCTATGTCGAGTCATACTTCAGAGTGAGGCCTGCCCCCACCATAACAAACCTGAAACCTCACCTTTTAGATCTCCTTCTTCATAGAAAGCCATCCTCACCAAAAAACTCTATTTTACAGTTCATGAGTCAGTCCTTAAGTAACATAAGCTAAACAAACATAATAGAAAAATCACTCTTAGGATCATATTTTTCTTAGTGTTTTTTCTTGGCTTGCATTTTGAGCTGAGAGGTCAAACTCTTCATTTTTCCTTTTCCTCCTTGCACGATCCTCATCACAGTTAGTGTATTCCAACTTCATCTGAGTCTGCTTAGACCATATTCTCATCATTCTCAGCATTCTAGGGTTTGATTCCACATCAGATTTTAATTCACAACCACTTTTATTTCATCACTGTTTCAATTTCACAGTGACCGGTGTCGGTCCAGTGACCGTCATCGGTTACCCTCTAACCATCATCGGTTATACCCAACTAGCATCGGTTCTAGTCCTTTTGGTTAATCTACCCAAAAGGACATCTATTCATCTTCTTCGACTATTCAGAGTCCCTATCACTATTATCATTCTCATTGACCTAGTAAATCTCATTAGTATTCGGCATACCTATCAGATTTGGCCTTATACCTTGTTTTTGACCAACTATCCATTTTCCACAGTGATCAACAATAGTTACCTGTGACCGGCGTTAGTTTACCCTAACCAACATCGGTTAGCTTGTGTCATTTTCCAACTGACATTTTAACCCTAATTCACCTACCACCACCTATCTATCCCACTTTGTTGTATTTCTGTGTCATTTAAAGAAAATAGTCTTACCACGTTAGTGCCTGTTCACATGGCATTGACGTGTGGACAAGAAAATACCCTTATATTCCACGCCAGTTTTCAACCACTCCCACCTATTCCTTCACCACCTTAAATTTTATCACCCGCCATGGAACCTATCCAACCTATCACTATTGCTACCAGAGATGAGGAGTTCGCACGACTCCTTGACCAAAACCCTTTCACCTTGTAGTTTATCTTTCCCACTCATCCACTCAAGATGCATTGGGTTCGGTTGATATAAGGAATGCCCGTATCTATCCCTCCGACACTCGCTCCTACTTCTGCTCTAGCCCATGTTAACCCCGTGTTGCCTACATCTACCTTACCCCCAGTCATTTCGCAACTAGGTCCTATACCCGCAATGACTGTCACGTTTGCTACATCCGATGCACCCACCACATCCACCATACCTTCAACAACCACCCAAAACACAACCTCATCCGCCCCTATTGTCTCGCATATACCCATAGCTACACAACCACCTCTCGTGTCGGTGACCCCTATCCCTTTTCAAAACATGGTCCTTTCTGTTCCACAATCATTGCCCCATTACCACTAGGGTCACCACGACCCTTCCACCTCCATATACATACTTATCGGTGCCTCTTGTTTCATCTCTATTATTTAGTTCGGGTACATACCCCTATTTCACTACCTTCTTCTCAATCAACCTACACGGCAGAACTATATACTGGAATGCCACCCCTGTCATATGCCCAACACCAACCCTCTTAAGCTACATGAGGCACTCAACCATCACAACCTACAAATGACATAATTAAGTTAATGATGGACAAGATGCAGACATTGGAGGTATCGGTTTCTTGCTCTGCAACACTCTCACCTACGATGAGATTTGTAATGAGCCTATCCACCCATCCATTCCTATTCTTCCATACCCCATGCATTGGGAAATTCCTAAATTCAACCATTTCAATAGCAAGGAAGACCCGCAACAACATTTGTGATCTTTCAAACATGGGTGCTACCTAATCGTTCACGATGATGCTTTGCTCTTGAGGACCTTTCCCATGTCTCTGATTGGACCTGCATTAGATTGGTATAGTGGGTTACCTAGACACTCTATATTTTCATTTAATCAGGTAGCCCAAGCCTTCTTAGATCACTTCTCCATCAATATCGTTAAGAAGGTTACCATGACTGACCTATACTCCACGCGTCAGTATGATGATGAATCTATCATAGATTTTGTCACTCATTGGCGTAGCCTGATCAATTAACTCACCTTCCAACTACCAAAAAAACTCATCGACCTCTTTACGTGGGCTTGTGCTAGACATATCTCACCGACCCTACAAGTCCAAACTTTTGAATATTTGATGAAGCATTCACCATGGCATGAAAGCTAGAGATTCGAGCCATCAAAGAGAAGAAAATCCAATTACGCAGTAAGAACTCGGCATTCAAGTCAATGATACCTCTTCTTCTTCCAAACCACAAAACAATTATTTAAAGGCCAAGGGCACCACTAATGTAGTGGTACTCAAAGCTGGCCTAGCTCATCCATCAAATTAGGCTAGCCCCTCATCTAATCTCTCACCCATTCATACTTTTCAATTTAGATGGGAACAACGGAAATATACCCCAATTGGGGAACCTTATTCTTCTATCTTAGAAAATCTCATCAAAGTTGGGGCCATCACCCTTCCTCCTATAAAACCACACACTAGTTTTGACCCTGCTCACCCCACACCCACATGGTATAAATAACATGACTTCTATAACTATCATCGAGTAAAGGGTCATAGTGATGGCAATTGCATCACTTTCAAAAAATTGTCCAAGAAATGCTCAAGAAAGGCGAGTTAACCATGGATAATCCTAACGCACCTACTAATCAAAACCTGCACATCTTCATGAAACCCTATCCTAATCATGCCCCTTCGTCTAATCAAACTGCTGAGACCTCAACTCATGATAGCCATACCCGCGAGGTCCACGCTATTTTTAGCAATGCATCCATTTCTTCCCAATTTCCTCATATTCCTTCCATAGAGGAAATTTTAGCCTGAAATCCTCCCTTTGCATTGGAAACCACCTCACTTATTCCTCTACCCACAAAGGAACACATTTCACCTCCTTCCTCACCTTTGGAGGAGCCCTCCTCTAAAATTGAGACCATTTCACCTTTGGCTTCTCCACCTCGAGAACCGTCACCCGTAGTACTTCTTCAGTCCATGGAGGATACTTTTTTATCTCCTCCACCCACAGAGGAGCACCCATCATCTCCTCCACCTATAGAGGAGCACCCATCATCTCCTCCACCTATAGAGGAGCACCCATTTTCTCCTCCACCTATCAAGGATCTAGTAGAGATACCTTTTCCTCTAGCGAGCATTCTCCATCAGCTACCCAAGATCCTACAGACCTACTTACTGGCTCTCTTACCCACGGAAGCCGAAGCTAGCAAATTCCTTGTCTCTATGACACCTTTTATAGGAATTACTATTATTTCCTCATCAACATCACCTATAGACGTGTCATTCTCACACTTGGCTGATCACTTAGATTATGTGGACAAGGCCTTACTTTGGGGGCACCTTCTACTTCTTGTCTCAATGCAAATGAAATGTCACTTTCGATACTTTCACTATCTACCCAAAAATATTTCAACCAATCAAACCGAGAACACCCACCTCCATCACAACTTCTTCCACGGAACCCATCATAGCTCAACACACACCCTTACCCATAAACCAACATACATATAAATCCAAACCCCAACCTACATCATCTTCCTCACCTAAACCTATTACTACCTTAGGGGTCACCCCAACCACCACCTTACTCATCCACCTATCAAACTAGATTTAGCTACATCCTCTGAGTCAATGCCAAACCTACTATGGCACCCAAATAGAAGAACCAAACCCATATAACTCATACCCTAGCTACGCCAATCACACCTTCATCACCTTCACCCTTTCTGTCCATCTTAGGACCTCAACCTCCCAACACAATCAAGAAACTTCCACCCACTGGTAAACCAAAAACACAATAGCCCATTCCTTCCTTACAAACCTCTAACATACCTAGACACCCGACACAACTTACACCCACACCTACAACATCTTTACCACCCATACCTATATTACCCTCTGTGACTTCTTCACTACCCAGTACACTTCAGCCTTTGTCCCCAAACCTCCCGCATGACCCGCATCATCTACCTTCATAGCATCTCCCCCATATGTTATCCCCATGGGTAACTTGCCCTCTTCCCCCATCTGTTTTTCCTTCTAGATCTTGTACACCCATATCACCCTTACCCAAGAAGGTGCAACCCAAAGAAAAAATCCGCTACCCTCCAATAAGGTAGTCAAAACAACCACACACCCTCCTACTCATTCATCTACCATACCCCTACCTAAACACACACGACCGACACCCAAGACCACGCCAACATCCAAAACCATGGCTCGACCTAATCCTTGTCCTGCAAGGACTATTCCTCAACAATCAACCGCACTTACACCCAAACCCACTTTCACTTCCCATTGTGACCCACTAGCAGGGTCCTATGCCAAAATCTTAACCAACCTCCTTGAGACTTCTGTCATAACATTACCACTTATCAGACCTTATGACCCCCTCAAACCCAAGCCAAAAGGGTTTGATGACACTAAAATTTTCACCTACCATCATGTGCCAGGGCACGATGTGGAGAACTACAAGGCTTTGAAAATTGTCCTTATCCAATTGTGTCCTCTTGAAACCAACTTTGACAATGAAAACTTCTTGATGAGGACCCTACTTCACCGATACCCATCCCCACAATCATTCCCTCTCTTCCTACTCACCAACCACAACCTCCACCCCCACACTCTTCTGACCACCCCCAAGATTCAAAATTAACATGGTTCACATTAGAGAACTTGCCACACCATAACCTAAATTTTGTTGTGCCCAACTTACTTCACAAGGCTTTTTCTCCTCGGTAGGTTTTTCCCATCATGTCGATATACCGCTCATCCTACATCTTCTCCATTCACCAACTCCCCTCAAATCAATATGATCTACGTTGTTACCCGTACCCGTAGGATAAAGGCAAGGAAAAGGCAACCGACTCACCAACCAATCTTATACCCAACATACCATCTGCACCCACACCTAAGATTACTATCCGCGCCCCACATACCCTATTTCTAATGGTGTCACACATCACACAATGCTCAAACAACTACACCAATCCATCCTCAAAATGTCCCTATATGACCTCATCCAAACCTCAGAATCCCATCATCAAGCTCTCGTGGAGGTTCTTCAATCTGTTAAGGTTTTACCCAACGAACCTACACCCGTAGCTTCCATTATCACACCCCATCATGTAGCCTCTCTCACCAAATTTCCACCTTTATCCACACCTCACCCTACTCTCACCAAGTAGCCTCCCTTAGCTTCTCAGAGGAAGAGATCGCACCGCACCAAACTGATGATCCAGGACCCATCTTTGTTAATATTTTTCCACATCGATGATATGCATGTACAATGTGTAATGATCGATGGGGGTGCAAGCATTAATATCATTTCATCCCATGCATTCACTCAAATGTGCATACCTGACAATTACATGCATAAACATCCTATCATGTTGCATTCATTCAACGACGCTATCACCTCTACACTACACACCATCATCCTCCATGTTTGATTGGGCCCCCCAGCATATTCCATATTTATTTTACGTCTTGGAGGGGAATTTAAATACAACATGTTGCTTGGTAGACCACTGGATTCATGTCATGGGTTGTGTTTCTTCGACTTTGCATCATCTGTGTAAAGTTTGAACATGAAGGAAATACCTACACCATTCTATCTAACCCATTACCTTTTAAAACATGCAACACGCTTTACCGAGCCAATGATGTCTCATACCCATTAAGGCATCTACCTCCACGACCACTACCACTTCACCTACACCTCCTTACTAGTACTGATTGCTTCCTCAACCGCACATGCCTCCTCCATTCCTACCCCCTGCCAACCTCCATGGCAGAGACCCATTAGCCTCCCAATCTGTTAGCTCTACCTCCGCATCGACCACCGACACATCATCTATTCTAGCTACCCACATACCAACCACTAGATCCTTGGAAGGCATTTTTCAATGCCTCACTCTAGGAGAGTATCACATATATAGTGTCAACACATTCCTTACTCCACAAGAGTATGGAAGTATTCACCAACACCCTTGCTATGATCACCGCACAAGAGAATTCCTCCTTTATGGTCCTCCTCATCCTTGTACTAGTCTCACCTATGGGGGACTTGACACTACCACTTACACACCCAAACCATCATCACAAACCCACCCATTTTCTCGCTAACTTCCAGTCTCTCACCAATCATCGTTTCACCCACACCTTCCTGCACCGATGTGTGTGGAAGGGTTTTGGTTTTGGCTTTTACAAGCAAGGCCACCATACTATTATTCCATGTACTACCCATAAACATAAAGACCGTAGTGGTATTGGCTTTGCTGAAGCACCTACTAAGAAAGCCCACATTGAACTCATCAAGGACATTAGCCCTTCTCCACCCTCTTCACCCACTCCACCTTCATCACCACCTTCACCGACGGAGTCGATGGATCAAGAATCTATCGCTCATAACTTTTTTCATAAAAACCATTTCCTTAGGGCCTCTGACTTATCAAAACGAGGGTGAGGCCCCTTCCTCTCTTCCCTTCATGTATCCTGAAATGATCGATGATGATACACCTTCAATTAACGTCATTCAATGTCAGGATGATGAATCTATACTCACCTACCTTGGTGCAGAAGACTCATATATTCATCGGTCGTTACCCTCTGAGACACAAACCATGTTAAATTAATCGACTATCGAGATCAACATTAATACTCAGAATGACCCGCACATCCTAAAGATCAGTCAATATTTAGATACTGCTGAATAGGAAGCCATCACTTCTTTTCTTAAAGATCATAACCACACTTTTTCTTGGTCTTACATATTAATGATCTCAGTATTGACCCCACCATAGTGGTCCACAATATTGTAACTATTCCCGATGCCAAATCCATCAAACAAAATCGAGGAAAATGCATCCTCGCATTGCCCTTCTTGTCAAAGAAGAAATTCAGCACTTTCTTTCCATTTCCTTCATCTTGTCCATTGATTATCCTCGGTGGATTTCTAACATGTTGTCCCTATCACTAAGGCGACAGGGGACTCTGCATTTGCACAAATTTCAGTGACCTCAATCTAGCTTTCCCAAAAACACGACTTTCCTCTCTACCGGGTATTGAGCAGTTGGTTGACCTCACTTGATGGTCATGAGATGCTATCACTCATGGATGGCTTCTCGGTTATAACCAAATCTTGCTTGCCCTAGCGGATCAAAAAAAAACCATGTTCATCACCCTTGGGACCTTCTACTACCGAGTCATGCCTTTTGGCATTAAAAATGTTGGTGCCACATATCAGTGGGCTATGAATTATATCTTCCATGACATCATGCATCGTATATTGGAAGATTATTTGGATGACCTCCTCACCAAATCTAAACGCCTCTCTGAGCACCTTGTCATCCTAAAAACCATTTTTAACCACCTCATTAAATATTGTGTTCACCTTCAGCCGAAGAAGTGTGTCTTCATGGTTATCTCGGGAAAGCTCCTGGGATTTATCATTTCCCTATGTGGTATATGAGTTGACCCTTCTAAATTTAAGGTCATTCTCGAAATGCCTCCACCCACTAACCTTAGGAAACTTCGTAGCCTGCAAGGTAAGTTGCAGTCTATTCTCCATTTCATTTCACAATTATTTGATCCGTGTCAACCATTTCATCATCTTCTCAAGAAGGATGTCTCCTTTCAATGGGATGATGACTGCCACAAAGATTTTGAGGCCTTAAAACAATACCTTCTCCAACCACCCATACTCATTCCACCTAAAGATGATCAACCATTCTACCTATACATCTCATCTACTAAACACTCCTTAGAGCCATAATTTCTCATCGTGATGAACAACACAGGGAGCGGGTGGTTTATTACATAAGCCATACTCTTTTAGAGTATGAAACCCAATACACCAATCCTGAAAAAATTTACTTAGCTTTAGTTTTCATTTTCTAAAAAACTCTGCCATTACCTACTCAACCACAAAACCTATGTTGTGACCAACATTAACCCCTTACACTTCATGTATGCCAAACCTTACCAAAATCAGCATGTCGCACATTGGATTATGATCTTAGCTAACCTTGACCTCGAATTCATTAATCAAAAGTCCATTAAGGGCCAAGCTATTACCGACCAATTGGCCGACGCACCTATTTCTGGGGATCAGCCCTCTAATTTTGAATTTCCAGATGAGCCAATTGCTACCCTTTCCCTAGATGAACCCACTTACCAAATGACACTCTTCTTCGATGGTTCCAAGTGTCAGCACAGGGGTGGGGATGGTGTTATCCTTATTCTACTTGATGGTGAACTCATGCCTCTGTCTTTCAAACTCAATTTTGAATGTACAAACAACATTGCCGAATACAAAGTTCTCATATTAGGTCTCCAAGCCACCTACGCCATAGATGTTAAATCAATCAACATCTTTGGTGACTCTCAATTGGTTATAAATAAAGTCAATGGTATATAAAAATGTCATAATGCGATACTTAAAAAGTATAAACATCTTGTAGACATACTTTTGACTACCTTTGACTGTTATGACCTTCAAACTGTCCCTCATTCAACCAATAAATTTAAAGATACCATGGCCTACTTGGCTTCTCAAATACCCACTTCACCCACCGATTCTAAAATCTTTATCACCGTCATGAACGACTCGAATCACCATCTTATTTACCTTACAACACTTACTCCATCGAAACCGTTGCCCCAGACGTGAGCGACCTTTGGTATAAACAATAATCTGACTATCTTTCTTTCTCCATTTTACCTCATGATCTCACCCATAATGGACAATGTGCCTTCCTTAAAAAGGTCTCTTGTTACGTCATCATGGGGGGCATCCTTTATAAGCGCGGATTTGATGGTATTCTCTTATGATGTCTCATGAGTTTTGAAACTCCTTATATCATTAAGGAAGTTCATGACAACATATGTGGAGGTCACTTGATTGCCTTGTTATTCTAAGAGTATTCTTTGTCTAGGCTATTATTAGCTAACCCTTAACCATGATTGTTGTGACTACGTCAAACATTTTTAAAATTCCAACAACATACCAACCTTCATCATACACCCGATTCATGCCTTACAAGGTCACCCATGACCTTTGGCCCTTCTCTCAATGGGGTTTGGATCTTATCGAGAGAGATCAACCCCCATTCTTCCCAATAACATCAATGGATCATTACCGCTCACTCTTTGAATACTACACAAAATGAGTTAAATCCATACCACTCATCTCCACAAAAGCCGAGAAAATATGTGAGTTAATCAATCATCACATAATTTTTCACTTTGGTGTTCTTCATCGCCTCATCACCGACAATGGAAAACAATTCAAAAACAAAACATTACAAAAAATTGGTGACACCTTCGGCAATTTATCTAAGCTTCTCATCACCTTATTACCCACGGACCAATGGCCAAGCTGAATCCACTAACAAAACCTTAAACAAAATTCTCATGAAATTGGTTAATGATCTTGGGAAGGATTGACATACACACATTCATTTTTCCTCGTGGGCATACTTTGCACTAATATCCGTACTTCCACTGTTGCCACACCATTTTCCTTGGTCTACGGTACAGAGGTTGTTTTACCTCTCGAAGTCTAGATTCCCTCAGTCTACATTTCTCTCCATACTCAACGATGATGAATTTCATCAAGACCATTTAGCACAACTTGAGTTATTAGACGAACATTATCTTAACACTCTTTATCACCTTAAAGTTTACCAAAAACATATAAAATGTGCCTATGACAAATGTTTCCATGAACGAACCTTCCAAGTCGGTTACCTTGTCTTGAAAGAAAATCAACATGTAACCAAAGCAGAAAAAAGTAAACGGGAAAATTTGCTCCTAATTGGCTTGGACCATACATCGTGACCCATACTTACGGATCAGGTGCTTATCATTTATCTTCACTTAATGGTAAACCTGAACTTGAACCCCTTAATGTCTTGCATCTTCAACCATTCTACTATTGACTTTTAGTCCTATATTACTTTTTTCCTCTTTCCATGCTCATCCCTTAAGCGTTGTCCACTTCCTACATCTCACCGACAACTAAAAACGAATCATGTGAGTACCCATCACTTGTTATCTTCTCTTGAATATGTGTACCACGGCACTATAGATAACATGATTCTCATGGATACTTTTCATCTACCTTTAGATGAGAGCCCATGGTCGTTTCACCCTGCTATCTGAACAAGAATTTTATTCCTCACCTTGGTCTTGTCCATGACTTCAAAGCCCTCACTTGGAACACAAATCCTTGAGTCAAACTTCTAATAAGATGATGAATCCCTTAAAAGGACATATTCCTCTCAGAATCACTGCTATAAATAGAATGCTCCCTCGAAGGACAAACTATGTAAAGTGTTTAAAAAAACACAAAAGCAAGAGAATTTGAAGCTTCCCACATCGATCAGATTCACAAAGACCTCAAGGAGTTAATTTCTTCATCCCATATAGACTTCCCGCATCGATCATTCTATCTCAAATACAAGTCAAAATAGAATACTTTTAGTCATGGAATTACCCATTATGACCTTAGATCTCTTTCCCAAATAGCATGCTACCTCATACCATGTCAAAATTAAGCACCTCTTTATACCTTTCACCATTCGTACTCCCATTTCCTACTGCCTCAAGGGACCTCTTAGAACCATGACATTTGGTGATCATGTGACTACTTTTCACCCTTAGAATGATCAATCATGCAATGCCTTTAGGGTCTTATGTTCATCACCTCCTCCAAGGTATGATCTACTCGGTATGATCCTAACCAATCAGGTGGCTTTATTTCCCCTCTTATCTTTTAATCGTCTTTATTTATGTTTTGATTACCTTATACAGGACTTGGTCCTCGATGCGTACCTTTGGGGTAACCTTCTTCTTTGACCACAATCCAAATCACCTATACCATTTTTCCTATAACCTACTCACACCTAAAAGTCCTAAACCCATCATGCCTAAAACCTACCAACTCATTTTCATACCTCCTCATATTCTTCCCTAGCTTATGGAGAACTACATCGACACCGAGGTCCCTTTTGTCGGGACTATGTAGGTAGCACTCCAAGGGCATGGGGCCCTTGGAGGTTAGCTCGACCACTCTCTACCCTAACTATTTCATTTTTCATTTTTCTAAAATCACATTCTACCCTACTTAGTTTCCTTTTTATATCCAAAATTGGAAATTAAACCAAACAAATAACAAGTTGCTTCACATTTTTATCATCATCACACCATACATTTATTACGACTACCATTTCTCTACCATCATCATGCATATATTATAAAACATCTTAAACATGACCCATATCATCATTCATTGCACAAATTAATGAATCACAACTTCACTAATTTAAACTCAACCATGCTTACCAAACCTAACTCAACCATTCCTAAACAAACTTGACTCAACCATTCCTAAAAAAACCTGACTCAATCCATGCCTATGAGATAACTCAACCATGCCTACCAAACCTAACTAAACCATTCCTAAACAAACCTAACTCAACCATGCCTAAATGAGACTGACTCGATCTATGCCTAAACCAACTCGACTCCATCATGCCTAACTCACCTAATTTTTGTCCATATCACAAAAAAAAATTCTCATAAAACACCAACAAATCAAGCATCTCATGTATCTCATCATATAAATAAATATGTGTGTCTCAATACAATATGCACGAATATCCCATCATTTCCATCTCAAAAAAATCGTCGGCATGCATGATGATACTCAATACAAAATGTCATCAACATGCAGGTAGGTCTCATATACAATAAAATAATAAAAAATACAAAATCTCTTCAGCACGTAGGGCGGTATATGCTCAATATATACATAAAAAATCGTACATCCTCACTCTCTTCGAATGTAGGCCGATATATATCAAAACTCAAAACTATGTCAAAAATCGGGAGCCATATATCAGGCACCCTCTCGGCAGACATCCTCCATATTGGTATTGCCTATCCCCTTAGCCTCTCACCCTGCGGCGACGACATGTTAACATCTCCCCACCCATCATAGGTGGTGGTTGGGTCCCTACTGGTGCATCACCTAGTGTTGGTCTCTGTGATATGGTGGCCTCTCCCTAATCCTATCTCGAGCTCAATGGCCCCCTTGTGCTCTCTACATTGTGAGTTTGGGATCTAGTCCTCTCACTTGAGGCCTGTTGTGCCCTGTACTCTCCATAGGATAGGAAATCTATCCCAACCACCATCAACTGATCCTGGTAGTATCTGGCCTCACCTAGGGCATCTCATAACCTAGATATGGGCATGGTTTATGGTGGCCCAATAGGCCTTGGCCCCTATACTGTCCCACCCCTACCTCGTGAACTCTTGGACCTGTCCATTTTCCTATGGTGGTGCCATCGGCCCCACCCCCTATGCTGAATCTAGGCTCGTAAAGCCTCGATCTGTGCTTGTGTTGTGGCTAGCTAGACTTGCAACCCCTCATCACCTATGCCTCGTAAGGCAACCACCCAACCATCATCCCCATCTCCATCTCCATCCCCACCCCGGCCATCTAGGCCTAAAGACTGGCCACCTATTAATGTAAATTCGTCACCTCCACCTCGAGCCGGAAAGTTGTGGCTGCACCATACCCAACTAGGTAATTAGCATTGCCACCTACCCTTGTAGGGCATCCCTCTGCACCGTGATGGTGGCTAGATCTGGCTGCCCTAACTTGGGTGGTATGGCTCGTAAATGAGCCACCCACCACTGTCTATATCTATCTGTGACCTCGACATCATCAATTCATCAGTCTACTACCTGCTCCTCCTACCTTATGGGCACTGTCGGCTATGGTAGAGGTAAGGGCCTCTCCACATCATCTCTCTTATACTACGGGAAGGGTGGAGGTATGTCCTGTAGTATCCCAAATTGCCACCTAACTCTGTCAACCAGGATCATCTTGTGCTCCCTGCTCAGCCTATCTCCGTATCCATCTTAGTAGCTGGAGGCCAACTAGCTCATCACGCATATGCCTATATGATGGGAAGCCCACATACGGCCTCCATATGATGTCCACTCCAGAAAACCCCTCCAATAAATGCCTGTAATAGGCCACATCATGTGTGGGCTTGTCTGATCTCCACTCTCCAATAGCAGGCACCCATCACCTATACCCCACTTATATAAATCCTGATGGAAAGGCATCGGCCCGAGGCATACCCACTGGACACACACAAACAATGTGCTCATATGCCCAGTAGTGAAGTAAAAAGGTACAACACAGCTGAACTTGCACAACACACATATACTGTAGACACCAAATTTGTGTCTTACGACCCCTTGTGACTCGCATCTCATTTCGCAACCTAACCTCATCACCTAAACCTTACACAATTATTTATTAATTACCTTGTAATTGATAAATCCACATCATCTCACCTGCCACCTCATTTCGCCACTTCATCATGACTCTAGCCCTAACCCTAAACTAACCTAAT
Organism: Taxus wallichiana var. yunnanensis; assembly: GCA_018340775.1. NCBI lineage: Eukaryota > Viridiplantae > Streptophyta > Pinopsida > Cupressales > Taxaceae > Taxus > Taxus wallichiana. The sequence continues at coordinate 94,110,138 of CM031233.1, read as the reverse complement.
TAAGACCTATAACTTGGTCTACACCTACACCCATGATTAAGGACCCTTTCTCGCACCCAAAACCGACATTCTAGTCACTTGACCAATCCCGCAGCTAATCCCTGGGAGAAAATCAAGGAAGGTGGGCTATTTTACTAAAAATAGCCTACTTTTTCCTTACCGATGCCGGTTCCTACTCGACCGCCGTCGGTTACGTAACCGCCATCGATTCCCCGTAAAATGGGCTCCCCAAACCAAAAACAAAGGTCGAAGGATTTTTGAATCAATAGAGATCATTGGGAGCGATCAAGAGCATTCGAATCTTCACTTGGCCGAGCAGAGACGAGTGAAGAGACAAGGAGAGTTGCAGCAAAAGGAGATCAAGCCCAGAACTGCGATGGAATAGCCAGAAACCAAATGTGATACTCAGGTGATCATCGGGAGGGAGATCTCTCATCTTCTGTGTGTCAAGCCATCCTACCTAGAGTTCTGCCTCTATCATCAGAGTTCTTGGACCTGCATCTTCATCAATAACCAGTAAGTTACATCTTGCATGTCCTCTTTAATAATATTTCTTAGACTTTTGAATCACAGTCCCCACAAATCCATTCCTGGATCCACTACCCAACGTGTCATTGCATCTAACTATCATTCATCTACCTCTCATCACCTTATTTCCTAGTATCACCCATATACCAGCCTTAACAACAACACTGTTACCCTACGACACAACCACCCCATAAAACAACCAACCTACAGATCCTGACCCCACCGTATCGCTTATCGATAATCGAATCGCATCGGTTATCGATGCTGCATCGCATCGTTATCGATGATCGGCATTGGTTATAATGACTCAAAACCAGAAAACCAGCCTTTCCCCTACCCAGTTCAACGAAGCAATTTAATTGATATCTTACAGTCTTTTGTGTTAATTCATATTAGCAGGGGAACTGACCACCTTCGAAAGGAAGTTTTATATTTCCTGGGCCCAAGGCAGTTTCCTCATTTATTGTCTAATCAAAATCTTGTGGTCTTGTGTTCTTATTTGCAGGTAGTCCTTCCAAGACAAAAAGGAGTTCTTCGCATCGCACTTTTCTTTCTATGGTACGCGCACACCATCTCGACATTTTATAGGTATTCCTCCTAGCCCTAACCTTATCTCTGTTTCTAAAAGGAATGAAAGGATAGAAGCAACTCTATTCCCAGAAGCGAAACATTCCGAGTGAAACATTTTGGTACGCCTTGATGGGACCCATTTTGGGTTTCCGTTTCTCTTGCTTATTTTCATTTTAAGAAGCATACTTGTTGTTGCTTTGTTTTTGTTACATATTGCGTGAAGAATTTGTCTTGCTTTATCCTAGTTTCGCATTAGTGAAAGTCATCTCTTTTGCTTCATCGAACATAATTTTTGATTTGGGTTTAAAACACGTGCATTGCATTCTGCTTGTTGTTTTCAATTCTAGTGAACATAGATTAAGTAACAAATGTCGTACACGTGGGCGTGATATCCACGATTGTATTGACAGAAATTAATCTTACTTTCACCGCACAACACATACCGAATCACTTCACAATTAACACAACAACTCAAACATCCCCCCTTTTTCCGCGGTATTCCTCCGCCCGATTGAGGTAACCTTATAAGCCAAAACAAACTTGACATTTCCCCTAAGTCTTTTGTTTAGGATTCTGACATCGTTCTACGTCTAAAGGCATAAGCCCACGATAATTAAAATTAACCCTAGGGTTAGTCTCTGGATTTGCGTGTGCATCTTGCTTGTTTTTAGTTCTGTTTTCTTTCTCATACTCTGTCTTCTGTGATCAATAATTGGACAAGTATACTAAACGTTGTTAAAAATCAAATTAGCAGCCTTTTATATCTTGTTAGCCCAGACTTCTTACACCGACATCGGTTACCTAACCGACGTCGGCTATAGTATAACCGACATCGGTTACTAGACCGATATCGGTTACTGTCTTTTCCAATTCCTGACAAACCAGCAACCTACCAATTTTACCAGTCTGAGTTTGTTTCTATTCCTGACAGATTGAAACCCTACTGTGAACTCCTGTCCATGGTTGTTATCACTCGAAAGCAAGCCGCTGCCATGGTTTCACATGCTTGCTCTATTTCTTTGCCTGAATCACCCCCTTCACATTCTGTGGGGAATCCTACGGATACCAATGAGGTTCCTAAAATTCCTGTGGGAGATAAGGACTTTGCCAAGTTTCTGGATGCTAATTCTAGCGCTGTACAATACTATTTGTCTCATACCCCGACCGTATGCCTGATGGTCAGATCCTTGTTAGTATGCCTATTATATAGCTTCTCATTTAGCTCCCACTCGCTGCGATAACACCGCCTTGCTTCCCACGCATCTCTAGCCCCATCTCCCAATCCGATGGCTTCAGAGGTTCATACGACCCCGATTAGCTTTCCTTTGGTTAATCTTGGACCCCACATATCACTACCATTGACTTGCCCCAACCTCATCTCTCTTGCACCACTCCGTTTATGACTTGCTCTCGCCACCTATCCACATGAGCTTTCCTTCTCAAGCTCCCCTACCTTTTCATTCCCACACACGTATCCAGGTGACCTCAACATCCTATATGGGACATCCCTATTCGGTCGCCTCAACATATTCATCCTCCACACCTTATCAACACTTAACCCCACCAGTGTCTAGCGGTGGCCCTTGGCCCAATTTGCCTCCGTTTACCACAACCACACCATCATCTCATCCAACTACTGATTTAATTAAACAAATGATGGACAAAATGCAAAACCTGGAGGCTTCTGTTTCAGGAAGTCGTAGTGCCTTGACATACGAGCAAGTTTGTTGGGAGCCTATTCACCCGTCTATCCCCCTTCATTCATATCCTCCTCAATGGGAGTTGCGAAATTTACCCGCTTTTGACAAGTAAAGAGGACCCTCAACAACACTTACGATCATTTAGACATGCTTGTTATTTGATTGCTCATGATGATGCCTTGTTACTCCGCACCTTTCCCATGTCCTTATCAGGACCCGCCTTGGAGTGGTACAGTGCTTTAACCCAAAGACTCAATCTTCTCTTTTAACCAGCTAGCCCAATCTTTCTTGGATCATTTCTCCATAAACATTGCCAAGGAAGTATCTATCACCGACCTCTATGCCATCCGACACAATTTGAGGACGAATCTATCGCGATTTCGTTGGACGATGGCGGGGCCTTATCAACCAACTTACGTATGCCTTGCCTCAAACCAAACTTATCGAACTGTTTACGCGGGCCTGCGCTAAGCACATCTCCCCTACCCTCCAAATTCAAACTTTCCGTACATTCGATGAAGCCTTTACTATGGCTCGAAAACTAGAGATTCGAGCCTTAGAGGAAGAGAAATTGCGGTTCATGTAACAAAACCCCAATTTCAACTTTAGATTCCACCAACAAACCTAACACCACCAATCCTCACCCATCGACCCTTCGAATCAAAGGGAGCCGTGCACGCGGTGATGGTAAAATCCCAACCACCGTCTAATACCCCGCCAAAACCACTTATAAGTATAAAGAAGAACCCATCAACTACACTCCCTTGGGAGAAACATATGGTGTGATATTGGAAAAATTGCTCAAAGCAGGAGCCATTACCTTACCTCCTGTTAAACCTCATTCCGGGTTTGATTCCACTCGCGCCATACCTTCCTGGTACAAAGAAAATGACTTCTGTAACTTCCACCGCGTGAAGGGACATAGTCATGAGAACTGCAAGATGTTGAAAAACATAGTGCAGGAAATGGTTGATGTGGGGGATATAGCCCTCGATAATCCTAACGCCCCTGCTAACCGAAATTTGAAAATATTCAACAAACCATTCCCGAATCATTCTTCTAACAGTAATCTAAATCAAGATATCTTAGCCGAGGAGAGTGTTCATGAGATCCATGTAGTCTTCGATTCCCAGCCAAAGACCTCTATCGAACAAATTCTCAATCAAGCCTCTTCACTAACGCAGGAAACCGAACCCCCTTCCTCACCATCAAGACAAACTGAAATCCTTGCCGTTCCTTTACCCATCAAGGAATTAGCATGTCGAGTTCCCTTCTCACAAATGAGCCTTCTTATACCACATCCTTGCAAGACCGTGAGTGGATGTTATCTAATTTATCTATTTCCCAGACGTCTCCTTCTACCATTCTTGCTGTACAAGAGGAAGGCTCGCCACTTCTTTTGTCATCCTTAGATGAGAAACCTCTTGAACCGACATCACCATATTCTTTAAATATGACAGATCCTCTCAAACACGCCCTCCTACCTATTAGTCCTTCATCACCTAAATCTTTTCAACGACCAGTCGACCTCTTAACATCTATTGATACAGTGCCTCATCTACCCCCTGTATCACACCCACAGTGGACTGGAATCACAACCCGTCTTTCTTCCGTACAAAAGTTCCTATTCACACGTGAGGACTGTCATTCCACAGAAGATAGACAGGTCCTATGGGAACGTTTGAGTACGCCGTATTCTACTCAAATGCAAATGACCGATCTGATGCCTCCACCATATACCCGAAGTGTTTACGTGAGCTTAAAATACCCATGTTCTCACCTTCACCCCCTCACCTCTACCAAATTCCCATCCACTTCTATTAACCTAACCAAATCTTCCCCTACGCTTGGGACCTCACCAATGCCTAGTCTAACGCACCCGCTAAGCGACTTCGATTTATCCAAAAATAAAGCCACCCCGCCACCTAGGAGACAAACTCAATCCGTGCCTCTATCACAATCAAAACCATCATCGTCACACCTACCTTCCATATTGGGACCTCATCCCTCCACCTTGCATCAATATATCATACCTCCTGCGTTTTCTTCAAAGCGACCTATGCTCTTCTTTTGCACCTATACGAGAGATCACAGGTATATCAACATTGTCACCCCATGTATCCTGTCCACCCATCAACCCTAAACAAACTCCATCATCAAGGGATTTATTTTCTGTCACTCCCCTTTCTTCGTGGTTGTTTCCCCGCTACCACATCATCTCGTAGCCTCATCATCTAACTAGCTGAATATAGCTTCTGTGCCAAAGAAACCACGTTTAGTGAAAAATGCGCGTGTCAACACCCCTCCGCTAAACCACCACCCGTCGCACGAACCAACCACGCCCAAACATTACAAAACCCGCACAACCAATACCCTCATCCTCCTCCTATTTTGACCCACTCAAAGGATCTTACGCTAAAATCCTTGCTATGTTGGTGGAGAATGCGACCATTTCCCTACCCCCACTTAGACCTTATGACCCGTCTAAACCCCGACCTATAGGTTATGATGAGTCTAAAATCTGCGCTATCACCACACACCAGGGCATGATGTGGAGGGATGCAAAACTTTAAAAACCATCCTTCGTCGGTCCACCTCTCCCGGATAGAAAGGTTAAGAAAGACAACTTACGAAGGGAGAGACCTTTAGCTTCAATTCCCTCTACTATACCATCTGTCCCGCCTCACCAAGATCTATCATTATTACAACCCCACCTCTTGAAGACCATGTTTTATTCCAACCATCTTCCTCATCTCAAGTCTACGAGATTAATATGATTAGTGTCACTACTCGAGGCGTAAAAAAGCAATGGGAAGCGAAAAGAAAACACACTGCGGCATCTCTTTCTCCGTTAACCATCCCGATCGATTGCACCACCACCTAAAGTGGTTATTCGCGACCCACCTATCCTGTCTCTAATGGCATTGCCCTCCGAACTATGATCAAACAGCTCCACCAATCACCCGTAAAAATGACACTGTATGATCTCATTCAGACTTCTGAATCTCATCGACAAGCTCTCGTTGAGATCCTTCAAGGGATAGAGGTTTTACCTAACGAAACATTGCACTGTACCTCTATTCTAACACCCAATCATGTTTCTTCACTCACTAAACAATCCATCTCCCCCACCACTTCCGTCTCTGTACAGCAAGCCGCTGCTGTCAGTTTCTCCGAAGACGAAATTATCGACTTTGGTGCCGAAGATCCTGACCCTGCTCTTTTCATCTCGGCGTATGTTCGGGATATCCGGGTACATCATGTTATGATTGACGGGGCGCTAGCCTAAATTCATCTCTTTAAAAGCCTTCCAACAAATGAATATCCCTTCCTTGCATGTGTGCCAACCCCATCATGTTGCGATCATTCAATGATGCTTTATTACTTCTACTTTAGGCACCGTGATCCTTAACATTCGTGTAGGACCACGTACTTTACCCGAACTCTTCTATGTCCTTGAGGGAGAGTTCCAATACAATATGTTGTTAGGCTGCCCTTGGATTCGGGCTATGGGATGCGTTCCCTCCACCTTACATAGATGCATAAAATTTGAGTACGAGGGGAAGTCCTACACCGTAAAAGCTGATCCTCCCCTTCAAAACTTACAATATGTTGTATTTCCTAATGATGTACTTGTACCAGTCAAGAGACACCCATTCATCCAACCCACCATCTACTTCCGAAAGCGCACCTACACCTTCAACCAATGAAACCACTTACAAATATTACTTCTTTTCCCATGAGATAACATCCCAACCTCCGACCCCCTAGTAGATTTTTTTCAACGCCTTACGCTGGGAATACCGCCTATATAACGTTAGTTCTTTCCCTACCCGCGGGAGTACGGACAATTACATGCACATCCCACCTACGACCGTCGCGTGGGGAGGTAATCTCTTACGGACCACCCTATTGCCGCACCAACCTAACGTATGGGGGTGTAGACACATCTTCCATTACCCCCGAACCTCCTCTTGGTGTGGTTCCCTTCCAATCCGATTTTCAATATTTGACAAATTGTCGTTTCGCCCTCACCTTCTTGACTGTTGTGCTTGGAAAGGCTTTGGTTTTGGTCTTTACGAACAAGGCCGACATACACTCATTCCCATGACTACCCATAAGCAAACACAATGATCGCAGTGGTCTCGGTTTTCCTGAAACACCTACACAAGAGACACCTCATGTCGTTGTATCCGGAAGAAGACGACGTCACCCCTACCAAACCATCATCACCCACTTTGCCATCGCCCCACGAATCGATGGACCACTGAATCTATCCCTCCTAACTTTTTTTGTCATAAATTCTATCTTCATAGGTCCTCTCACTTATCAACACGATAATGAGGACCCATCTTCTCTACCCCTTCGTATCCGGACATGATCGAAGAGGATTAGCCTTCGATTAATGTTGTTGAGTGCCGATGACGACTCCATCCTCACTTACCTTGGGGGAGACGAATCCTATATTCAACGCATGCCTTACCATCTCGAAACTCAAACCATGTTGAATGAATCGACTATAGAAATCAACATCCACACGGAGGAGGATCCTCACATTGTGAAGATCGACAATCCCTTAACACATCGAACAAGCCGCCTTTCTTGCCTTTCTCTCGTACCCGCACCAAGCTTTCGCTTGTCCCTACTGCAGACATGCCAGAATTGATCCTACCATTGCCGTCCATAACATCACTCTAAACCCGATTCCAAACCAGTCAAACAAAAATTGAGAAAATGCATCCATACATTGCCCTCTTGGTCAAAGAAGAGCTTCAACGACTTCTTTCTGTTTCCTTCATCTTGCCTATTGACTATCCTCAATGGATTTCTAACATCGCACTCCACTAAAGCGATGGGGGACTTGGATATGCACATTTTCAGACCTTAACCTCGCTTGCCCCCAAGGATGACTTCCCCCTCAAGATTGATCAACTTGTTGATCTCACCAGGGCCATGAAATGCTTTCTCATGGATGGCTTTTCGAGGTACAACCAAATTTTGGTTGCACTTCCCGATCAACATAAAACCACTTTCATAACTCCTTGGGGAACCTTACATTATCGTGTCATGCCGCTTTGGCCTTAAGAATCTTTGGTGCTACCTATCGGCGGGCTATGATTATATTTTTCATGACATTATGCACACTATCCTTGAGGATTATGTCGATGATCTTCTTGGTAAATCTAAACATCGCAGTGAACATCTCAATGTTTTAACCATTATTTTCGATCGCTTTGTTACAATATTCTCGATCCATCTTCAACCAAAGAAATGTGTCTTTGGTGTTCTTTCGGAGAAAATTCTTGGCTTTATCGTCTCTTTGCGTGGCATCGAGGTCGACCCATCTAAAGTCAAAGCTATCCTAGAAATGCCCCCACCTACCATCTCAAACAATTGCGTAGTTTACAAGGTTAGCTCCAATCTATCCGACGTTTCATCTCTCAACTCTCGGATCGATGTCACCCTTTCCATCACCTTCTTAAAAAGGACATTGCCTTTCAATGGAGTGAAGAGTGTCACCAAGCCTTTGAAGCTCTCAAATCCTATCTCTTGCAGACCACCCGTGCTTATCCCACCCCGGAGACGACCGCCCTTTCTACCTTTATCTTTCCGCCACGACCATGCTTATAGGAGCTATGCTTGCACATCGGACTCGCACGTCGAGAACAGGCCGTTTATTATATAAGTCGTACCCTCGTGGATTACGAGACTAGGTATACACATGTAGAAAAATTGTGCCTAGCCCTATCATTCATAGCCACCAAACTCGACATTACCTCCCGAATCAAAAACTTTTGTCATCACCAACATGGACCCCATTCATTATATGTACGCCAAACCACATCTAAACCAACGCATTGCTCGATGGCTTATGCTCCTCGCTGACCTCGACCTTGATTTTGTCCACTGAAATTAATCAAAGGACAAACCATCGCGAGATCAACTTGCGAAGCCCCTTTACCAGAGAACAATTTACCAATTTTACATTCCCGATGAACTCATCGCCACTCTTTCACTCGGGTAAGAGTCGTATCAAATGACCCTCTTCTTCGATGGATCTAAATGCAGTAGCGTGGAGGAGCCGACGTTGTTCTCATTCCTCTTGACGTGAACCTATGCCTCTTTCATTCCGGCTTGATTTCCCTGCACTAATAATACGGCGAATATGAGGCCCTTATTCGGTCTCTGTTGCGTTTACACTTAGGTATCAAATCTATCAATATTTTTGGTGACTCTCAATTGGTAGTCAATCAAGTTATGGGCATCTACCAATGCAAAATGAGGAACTTCAAAAGTACAAACACTACGTGGATTCACTTCTAGCCTTATTTACTCACTATTCTATCCAAACCATTCCCTCTCCACTAACAAATTTACTGGATACTATGGCTTGCTTAGCCTCGCAAATTCCAGCTTCATCAATCGACTCGAATTATTCGTCTTGGTCCAACAAATTTTGCCCCATCCTATTCAACCCCAGGTTGTTTGTATAAATACTATGTCTACTAATTCGCGAGGATACCGGTACCACCAATTTCCGACTACCTTACAATCTTCGTTCTCCCACGGACCTTACTAGTAACGGTGAAACGTGCTTTTCTTAAAAGTGTTTCGTTATGTTGTCATGGGGGACTCCTCTATAAACGTGGCTTTGATGGCATCCTCCTTCGCTGTCTAACCGTGCGGAGGTCACCTATACCATCCAACAAGTCCATGATGGGATTTGTGGTGGACATTTTAGTGGCCTTGCCGTGGCTAAACGAATCCTTCGCCTAGGTTATTATTGGCCTACTCTTAACAATGACTGCTACGAATATGTTAAGCGTTGTGTTATGTGTCAACAACATGCCAACCTTCAACATACTCCTAGCCATCCGCTGCAGGTCACACGAGATCTTTGGCCTTTCTCACAATGGGGTTTAGACCTTATTGGTGAGATTCACCCGACCTCTTCACAACGTCACCGTTGGATAATCACAGCGACCGAATATTACACAAAATGGGTGGAGGCCATTCCACTCGTTTCAATCAAAAAAGAAAAAATTGTCGAATTCATTAACCATCACATTATCTGTCGTTTTGGTATTCCTCATCGCCTAATAACAGATAATGGTAAATCTTTTAAAAACAAGTTCTGAGACCTTTGAGACAACTTTGGTATAAAATTAGTTTCTCATCGCCTTACTATCCATGCAGCCAATGGTGGCTGAATCTTCTAATAAAACCCTAACCAAAATCCTCATGAAAGTTGTCAATGAATCCGGAAGAAATTGCACGATCACATTCCTTTGCCCTTTGGGCTTATCGTATTAGCATTCGTACCTCCACTAATGCCACACCTTTTCTTTGGTATATGGTACCGAGGTTGTCCTACCTCTCGAAGTACAAATACCCTCCCTTAGAATATCTCTTGGGATATTCTCACCAACGATGATTTCCGCTTGAGAGCGGTTAGCCCAATTGGAGCTTCTTGACGAGCGTCGTCTTACGGCTCTTGATCACCTTCAAATCTATCAAAATGTATCAAGCGTGCTTATGATAAGCGACTTCATGAGCGTACCTTTAAGGTTGGTGATCTTGTCCTCAAAGAGAATCAACATGTAACCAAACTAGAAAAGAGAAAACGTGGAAAATTTTCTCCTAATTGGATTGGGCCTTATATAATCACTCACACTTATGGATCGGTACTTATCGTTTAGCTTAAGCTTAATGGTAAACACAGCCTAAAACCCTTAATGCCTTACATCTTCGACCATTCTACTATTGAATTTAGTGTTATATCACTTCTTATCTACCTGCCGCTCATCCCTTGAGCTCACTTACCACCACATACACTTTGTTTCCTACACCTCATAATAAAAATCAAGCTCACATAGTTTGATTCTCACTTCACCTCAAAGAATGTCTTCCTTTTAGTCTAGTCCATGACTTCAAAGTATTAAAATAAGCCGTATTCTTATGGGATTTTCTTGAGTCAAACTTCCTACAAAAACTAGATGCTTCACATCAAAAGGACATCTAGCTATCTACCTTATATATAGACTGCTCCCTCGAAGGACAGCTATATGCCAAATTATTGCTTTGCTATATTATATATAGATTGCTCCCCAGAAGGACAGCTATGCACTAAAATCATATCTCTACTATAAATAGACTGCTCCCTCGAAGGACAGACTATACACGGTCAGACCTTTATCGAAGCTTCTCGCATGGATCAGCTTTGTGAAGACCTCAAGAATAGTACAATCAATAGACTTCCCGCATCGATCGGTCTATATTTAGTAAAATAAAATCCTCATTCAAAAGAAATTTTTGGGTCATGGACTTGTCTATTTAGGGTAGGTTCTCTTTAGTCGTAACACTCACTTTATAACAAGTTCTCTGTACCTCACCTATATCATCCACCTCACCTCACCATTTGTTTCAACTCAGGGACGTAATGTCACGCGCGATATATTGTGATCATACAACTCTTTTCACCTATTGACTTCTCGCCTATGCATGGTACCTAGGGCTTCAAGCTCGTTCTATGTTATGTGGTTTGTTTAGCTCTTTTCACCTATGGAGCACTCTTTCCGGTTTGCCTCGCATCTAGGATTGTGTGTTGATCTTAATCGGACATGGTTCCCCTCGACTTGGGTAGGCTAACTTTCACTTCCCTTATACCTTTTACAACTTCACCAATTCATTACCAACACCAACAACCTTACCTTACCAATATTAATATCAATATTTTTACCAACCAACCAATTGCCTAAACCGTACCAAATTGCCTGAATTCGCCTCTCCCTGATCCTAAGGGAGAACTACATCGGTCTGAGGCCCTTCCTTGCTTTGTGCAATGGGCTATGTAGGCAGCACTTAGGAGACATGGGGTCTCCCAAGGTTAGCTCGACCACCCCTACCATAACCTATCATGTGTGGTAAATATAAATATTTGTGTATTTCTATTTAATCACATTCCTCTTTATCCTTTTTCAAAAACACCAAAAATCACAACGAAAACATTCTTCTTATCTTCATAACTAAAATCAACATACATATTCGGTTTTATTTAGATGTTAAACAAATACATCTTCTCTATCATCGACACGTAGGTCGGCATCCTTATTTATTCTTATACCTCTATAACATTTACTTAGACCCTCACGATTCATCTCGACCTGTGTGATGATCGTGATCATCGACGCCTTCGCCGAGCCTCTCGACCTCAAGGGTACCACGGCTATTGGTACCACCCATTGATCTACCAATCTCTCCTGTAACATATGGATACGCCCTCTCACATGGAGGAATCCAGCCTCTAGTCTCTCCGCCCGCGACTCCGCACCCGATAACAATCCTCTTGTCTCATTCATCTGCGTTTGGAGCTGATGAACTAAACTCTGCAGACGATCCCTCTCCGCTTGTAATCACGGCTATGTCGGGGTGATCCCAGCACACCTCGCAGCTCTGCTACCCACCATAACCTATAGGCCTCTGTCATTCCTGCATCCATTACCCTGCGATCAGCTGCTATCTCCTCTGGCCCTTCTGGAGGTGTTGGCCGGGGAGGTGAGAATGCTGCCTCGGCGTCGATCCTCATATATGGTCTATAAGCCAGGGGTATATCCTACACATATCCGAATTGTCACCGCACGCGATCTAGAGGAATCCTCTCATACTCACCTGGCCTGTGCCCTGCGATCCACCTCAATCGCTCTACACCCCTCAACTCCTCAGCTATATTCTCTGTTACCATATAGTTCCCGTAAGGCCTCAACAGACATCGTGCAATCGTCACCCTCTCCCATACCTTCTGTAATACTCAATGTCACCCGTCATGGCACGAGATCTTGCCTCTTGTTACTCGCTGCGGACCCATTGTCTCGAATCCCAACCTCTGTATCTCGGTCTCTCCTAATGGATGGATCGGCCTCTGGTCGCACACAAAACAATGTGCTCATAGGCCCAATAGTGTAATAAGTATGAACAATCCGGTGTCGTCCCCGTGATTTCGCCTACAAGCCCATAAACCCTGTATAACTCCGCCAAATATGCAGTGCCCATGCAAAAGTCACGTTCCTTTCTATCATCTCCCAAATAACACATCAATGCCTTTGGAAAGCTTCCCCATCCGCCCTCAGTGTGCATAATACCCTACCGCTATCATTAATATCACTCAAGCTAACCTTGTCTCCTCGGGGTGTCTTGCATACATTATCCCATATGTGAATGTCAAACCTCATTGTGTCAAATCTCGGGCGTATGGACCAAATCTTGTTGTTATCGCTCCCGCGCCATGCTAGGTAATGCCTGATATACTGGTTTTCCTGTAATTGGGAGTCTCAAAATACGGAACACATCTTCCAATGTCACTGTCATCTCCCCTGTTGGCAGATAGAAGGTATTCTTCTCTGGATTCCATCTCTCAATCAACGCCTGCAACATAGCATGGTTACGTGCGATTCGTGAATAATAGCAGATTCCACTTAACCCCAAACGATTTATCAATGTCCATTTGCTTTGGTGTTACATCCGCTCGGATTCGTGACAACAAAGCTGGAACACTATCATTCATCCTCAGCCCTGCCTCTGCCTGCATACGTCAAAGCAACAAATAACCATTCAATCCATCAAATCCCCAAGGGTTTTTCTCACATTCTGGAAATTCCTCCGATGAACGGTATCGTTTATAATTAACGATACCGGTTCGATGAACTCGATACCGGTTATCCTAACCGCTTATCGATCCTTTATCAATTACATACACCTTGCCTAAACAAACACCTACGACAATAAATTTCGTTTATTCCTCTCTGTATACAGGACATACCCAAAACCCTTGATTACCTACCACGTAACACTCACCTCATTTATAACCCTTGTTATCATGTTTTATTTCTCATATCTACCCACCTACTCTCCCCCATCTTATTCACAAAACATGCATTAATCAAATCCATGAACCAAAACGTTTACCTCTTGAAAGTTACTGACCGCTTGAGGTGGCACTTGTCTTCCCTCTCATCCCCGCCTCTTTGGATGCTTCTCCTCGTTACGCCATGATCACCACCCTTTTCAAATTCACCTTTCTTTCTCGGAATCTCGGATCACATTCACTTCCCTATCTCTTTTCTCCTTATCACTCAAATCTCTCATGTAATTACCTGTGAGTGAGTCAAAAGCGTCGCGTTCGCGTATTTAACTTCTTACATGGCTCTCAAAATTAGAACTTAAGTTGCCACCTAGATTTTATTTTTTTTGGAAAAGCTCATATCTAAATAACTGGTATCGGTTACATAACCGATATCGGTCTACTAACTATATGCATCGGTTACCTAGCTGATATCGGTCTTACACACCTTTTTTTGAAACATAGTTCTTTTCTTCATTTTCTACCTAATTTTTTATCGCACCCGCCTCTTTTTCCTGCATAACACACCATTATCCATATTTTTCCATCCAATCCACTTCTCATTATAATTTCATCCATATCATCTATCTACATTACCAACACAAACATGCCATCACCTAAGGATATCAAAAACTATCAATCTATACATCATTTGGATCCACTCATCGGATACATATATAACAATGTCACCAAACCAGCAACAAAACATGCCACATTTCATAATATAACATGATCGCATCCATTACCAACAAACATCAATATATCAACATGTCAATTAAACTTATCATACATCAAATATCATGAAACCATCGACAAAATACTTAAAAACATTTTGAACACAAAGATGTGAGTCAAATCCTCATATCTATATATATATACAAGGTTTCAAATATACTGATATGCCCAGACGGCCTTTTGTGATCTCATAATACAACAACAAAGCCAACACGCAGCCGCAATAACCGTCAAAAACCTCAACACGGCTCGCGGCCGGTCTTTCATATCAAAAGACTCGCTCACTCGCAGTGTTATAATACATAAATGAATGAATCAATGAATAATATGTAGGCACGCAGACCTCTATCAACACAACCGGTGCGCAGATCGGTGCCTCATGTCCATATACAAAAACAATGCGAGGGATCCTCGCTCTCCCCACCGCCTCGACACCTCTCCTCGCTGGTCACTCGTGGTGCCTCTCGCCTCCACTGTAATGACACGCCAAGCCGTGTGGCCGCACGCCTCCCTGTAATCTCGGACTATGGGAGGTCTACTGCTCTATAAGCTGCATATGGCGATACTCAAGCTTTCGGTACCATCAAGAACATCTTGATAGTACTGGCCTCTGCTCTCGCCTCCATATATCGCCCTGCCACCGTAGGTCTTTGGGGCTGGTCTGGACTCCTACTACCGGTGCCCCTGTGCTCGTGATGGTGCACTGTGGTGCCTGTGGGCTAATGGTGGTATGCGTGCCTATGCACAAATTTGTGGGCTGTGCAAGCATTGGTGGTGGTGGTGCTCGTGCTCGTGCACGTGCTCGTGCTCGTGCTCGTACTCGCGCCTCGGGCTTGGCTGCCTTTATAAAACACCTATTCGTGCTCGTGCAAAGCATCTAGCCGCCCTCGTGGCCAATAGCTGCACTCTGACCCCAGCTGACCTCGCTCTACCATCACCGCCAAGTCTCAAGCTGACGATGGCGGGCGGTCTTTATCCTAAGCTTCTCTCCGACCACCCACCACACCATGTATGCTCCCGAACCAGCATCATCTACACCATCATCTGCCGGCCTCTCAAGCAACCCAATCTAGATCTACGGCTATGGTATAGGTAGTGGGGCCTCACATCATCCCTCCCTCGTAATGAGGAAGGGAGGTGGCTCGTCTCCGTCACAGCCCCATCTGCGGCTGCTGCACCTCTCTAGGGTATCCTCTCGTACTCTCCCGACCTTCGTCCTGCTATCCGGAGAAAGTATCTTGGATCAAGCGTAATCGCATCGGGCTCCTCGTGCGGGTGATGACCTGCAAGTGAAGGTATCCATACGATATCTACCATTGTGTCGAGGCCCTCTAACAAATGTCTATAATAAGCAACGTCCCCGACTGTAAGCACCGCCGTGGCTGCCCCACGACTGAACCACCTCTGAAAGCCGTATCTGTTTCACTCGGAATGTTTTGTTCCTTTTAGAAATAGATAAGGGTTGGGGCTAGGAGGAATACACTGTAGAATGTCGAGATGGTGTGCTGCATACCGTAGAGAAAGATCGGTGAGTGATGCGAAGAACTCCTTTTTGTCTTGGAAGGACTACTGCCAAAATAAGAACCATGAAAGACCACATGATTTTTGATTAGACAATAAATGAGGAAGCGCCTTGGGCCCGTGGAAATATAAAACTTCCTTTCGAAGGTGGTCAATTTCCTGCTAATATGAATTAACACAAAAGATTGTAAAATATCAATTAAATTGCTTCGTTGAACTGGGTAGGGGAAAGGCTGATTTCTGGTTTTTAGTCACAATAACCGATGGCGGTTACTGATAACCGATGACGGTTATTGATGACCGATATCGGTAGAGTCTAGATCCGAAGGTTAGTTGTTTTGTGGGGTGGTGTGTTTTTGCAGTTTTGTTATTTGTAGGGTCATGTATATAGGTGATATTAGGAAATAGGGTGATGAGAGGTAGATGAATGACAATTAGATGCAATAACACGTTGGGTAGTGGATCCAAGAATGGATTTGTGAGGAATTATGACTCAAAAGGTCAAAGAAATGTTATTAAAGAGGACATGCAAGATGTAACTTATCGATTATTCGTTGAGATGCGAGTCCAAGAAACTCATGGCTAAGGCAGAGCGAGGTAGGATGGTGCAGCACCGCTGCTGAATCAAATCAGTTGAGTATCACAGGCTCGTATCCAGTTACAGAGTCCTTGGCTTGCTCTCAGTTGCTCTTAACTCTCTTTGTCTCTTCACTTGTCTCTGCTCGCCAAGTGAAGATTCGAATATCTTGATCGCTCCCAAATGATCTCTCCGGATTAAAACCCTTCGTCTGATCAAAAATGAAGTTTCGATCGCTTGTTTTTGGTTTGGGAGCCCATTTACAAGGAACCGATGGCGGTTGCGTGCAGACGGGCGGTCGAGTAGAATGCACCGGCATCGGTAAGGAAAAAGTAGGCTATTTTTAGTAAAATAGCCCACCTTCCCCCTACTTTTCTCCTCAGAGAGATCGGCCATTGCGGGCTTGGTCGAGTGGCTAGAATGTCGGTTTTGGGTGCGAGAAAGGGTCCTTCATCATGGGTGTAGGTGTAGACCAAGTTTAGGTTTTAATTAGGTTAGTTTAGGATTAGGGCTAGTCATGATGAGGTGGCAAAATGAGGTGGCGGGTGAGGTGATGAGGATTTATCAATTACAAGGTAATTAATAAATAATTGTGTAAGGTTTAGGTAATGAGGTTAGGTTGCGAAATGGGATGCGGGTCACAAGGGGTCGTAAGACACGAATTTGGTGTCTACATTAGCCCCTTATTGTCATGTAGCTTGTTTTGTAAAGCTGCACGGACAATAATATGAAGTGGTTTCTCTGTTAAGGATATAGGTAATCCCCCTCAAATCTATTGCACGATCGAAACGAATTCGGAAATCGGGGATAGGGTTGATAAAGGGTAAATGTTGTAGAGAGGATGGTAAGGTGGTGGGGTAGGTCCCGAAGCGACGCATGTTGAAATGTAATAAGTCGACTAGGGTACATGATTTGACTAGCAAACCCGTGCAATGTATAGGCAAAGGTCGATAGTTTATCAAA
The DNA here is from genome assembly GCA_018340775.1 of Taxus wallichiana var. yunnanensis. Classification (NCBI taxonomy): domain Eukaryota; kingdom Viridiplantae; phylum Streptophyta; class Pinopsida; order Cupressales; family Taxaceae; genus Taxus; species Taxus wallichiana. The sequence continues at coordinate 94,092,647 of CM031233.1, read as the reverse complement.
CAGGGTGATATAATCCACAGTATCAAGGCATAGGAAGTAGCTCAGGGTATATAACGGGTAAGTGTCAAGAACGTTTAGGCATGTTCTATAGCGTAAATGGTTGGTTTGGTTGAGATAAGCGTCTCGGTCTAGTTCTAGGCAAAGTTGGTCGACGAGATCAAGTAAAGGACCCTAATCATGCTAAAAACACAAGCAGTGAGCTCGATTGAACAAAAGGTACATGATGGATGGATAAAATAAAACGCGTTGATTGTGGGTATGGTATTGAAGAGATACGGTCGTGGGTCCGGGCCAAGTTGTTGGGTTACGGCCTTGGAGTCGGGCCGGAAGGTTAGGGTGAGGCCTTGGGGCGGGCCAAATGGGTAGAGCGAGGCCTTGGGTCGGGCGAATAGGTAGGTTGAGGCCTTGGGTCGGACCAAATGGGTAGGGTGAGGCCTTGGAGTCGGGCCAATGGGTAGGGGTGAGGCCTTGGTCGGGCTGAAATGGGTAGGTTGAGGCCTTGGGTCGGGCCAATGGTTAGGAGTGAGGCCTTGGAGTCGGGCCGGATAGGTAGGTTGAGGCCTTGGGTCGGGCCAATGGGTGGGGGTGAGGCCTTGGGTCGGGCCAATGGTTAGGGCGAGGCCTTGGGTCGGGCCAGGTGTTGGGTGGCGGCCTTGGTCGGGCGAATGAGTGGGTGAGGTGAGGCCTTGGGTCGGGCGAATAGGTAGGGTGAGGCCTTGGGTCGGGCCAAATGGGTAGGGTGAGGCCTTGGGTCGGGCCAAATGGGTAGGGTGAGGCCGTGGGTCGGGCGAATGGGTAGGTTGAGGCCTTGGGTCGGAGCCGGATAGATGAACAAATTGTGTGCGGCAAAAAAGGTGGATATAAGCGAATGTTGGGAGAAAGGGTGATTAGTAAATAGGGGCGAAAGTTGGGTGAATAAAGACAAAACCGATATCGGTTAGTGATGACCGATCTGGTTAGGTAACCGATGGCGGTTCCTTATAGCGCGATCGTAGATGTCGGTTCGATGGTAAAAACCTATAAAAACAAAAAATATGGCAGGTCATTGTCACTTTTGCAATTTGGAAACCAAATTGATTTATTTCGACATGGAGAGTTGAGATTGGAGGTTTTATTGAGTGAGGTGGAGCTATTTTGTTGGAGGAGTGAGTTGTTTGCGGGCCCGTGTGAGGAGGAGGCGAGGCAATTGATTGGCCGGGGACCCAGAATCGGGAGTGGGCTATGCACGGGCGGGAGCGAGAGGGGTGGACAGGCCTGGACCACCACCACCATCCCACCACGACGTGTGTCGTTCGGGTAGGTTGGAACTCTTTATTTTGTGCATTTGAATGGTATTAAGTAAATTGGGGTTTTGGTAGGAATTTACATGTTTTAGGAAATAATGAGTAAATGGACGTAATTTGAAAAAGCGAAGAGGATAGATGGGTAAAATAGGGCAAGGTGGTGGGTGGGTAGGTTTTAGGAGTGTTTGGGTGGGTAGATAAGTAGAAAAATGCAAAAATGTGGGTGGGGGGCCGCGCGGGGTTCGGATCCGGTAAAATACGGTGGCCGATGTCGGTTGCTTTTCAACCGCGCACGGTTGAAAATGTGTGGAGACGGGGGTGTGTTAGGGGTGACCGACATCGGTCTTATATCGGCCAGGCCCGTCGGGTTGGGTTTGTGTGGGTTTGTTTTGTTTTGGGGTTGGAGTGGGTTTGGTTTTGGGTTGGGCTTGTTTTGTGTTGGTGTGTTGTGGGTGTGGGTGGGGTTGGTTTTGGGTTGGGCTTGTTTTGTGTTGGTGTGTTTTGGGGTGTGGGTGGGGTTTGTTTGGGGTTGGTTTGTTTTGGGTGGGGTGGGGTTGGTATGGAGTTGGGTGGGTTTGTATGGGTATGGGATGTGAGTGGGGTTTGTTTTGGGTGGGGTTTGGGTTGGTTTGTTTTGGGGTGTGGGTGGGTTTTGTTTTGGGTGGGGTGGGTTTGGTTTTGGGTTGGTTTGTTTTGGGTGGGTTTTGGGTAGATTTTTGGGGTTTGTATGGGTTGGGGTTTGGGTGGGTTTTGGGTAGATTTTGGGCTTTGGGTCGGGTAGGGGTTTGGGTGGGTTTGTATGGGTATGGGTTGGGTTGGGTTTTGGGTTGGGTGGTGGAAGGTAGGTTCTTTAGAGGGGGTGGTAGAGAGTCGGGGTGTGGTCGGGGATAAAAGGGGTTTAGAGGTAAAGTAGATGTTGTGATAAAGTAGGTCTAAGGATGTGGGTTGGTTTTGCGAGCACGTCGGCGAGTTGACGATGCGGGATAGGATGCCCCGCTATTGGTGCGGATACGGCCACACGTATCTGCGGCTCATTGGGCGATCTGCGTGAGGTGGGACTCGGCGAGTCAGCGTCTGAGCTATTGATAGAGATCACGAGGCTGATGGTTGCCCTCATCGAGAGATGGGATCCGGCGACCAATGTGTTCCATCTCCCAATCGCGGGCGGATGGCTATCACATTGGAGGATGTGTATCGCATCATTCGATTACCTATTGATGGAGAGGCCATCTTCCGGTGGATGCGGGAGACAGCCATGGATAGCATACTACTGGTTTTCGGGGATGCAGTTGCTTGCTTGGCTGCGACTTATCACAGCGTGAGCATCGAGTATGGTGAGATGTCTGCTGCGCACCAGAACATGAGACATGGCTTGCATAGTGGCCCATGTTGATGATTGAGATCACTGCTTCACCCTCCCGGACTCGAGGGAGGCCGCTTTCCATGGGCATTGATGGGGTGCTTCATGAGATGGTGGAGGAGCACACATTATGCTTGTGCTTTTCAGGCACCAATCATATCTCGGTGCGGTTATCACGAGTGAGTTTGTGGGCTATCACCTTAGGATGAGGCGGTTCGAGTTTGTTCGATGTTTTTACTTCTTTGTGGGCATATGAGCACATCATATACATCAGAGACCAAAGTGGGTTACCTCGGGCCGGGGCCACTGGTCATATACGAATCGGCTTTGAGAGGTGGTTGGGGGTTGTGGGGCAGCCACGGCGGTGCTTGAGGGGTGGGATGTCACCTGTGACATAGACATTTTTAGGGCCTTATAGCGGTAGACATCGTATGGAGACCTTTTACGAGGAGGTCATCACCCGCGTAGTGGAGCCCAGTATGGTTACTGTTGGATCCAGTACACTTTCCGTGGATAGCAGGACGGAGGTAGGGAGAGTACGAGAGGATACCCTAGAGAGGGTATGCAGCGAGGCGAGATGGGGCTGCGAGCAGGGCGAGCCACCTCCCTTCCCTCGGTACACGAGGGATGATGTAGAGGCTTACTGCCCGCACCGCCAGCCCGTGGATCCATATTGGGTTGTTTGAGAGGCCCAGGTGTTGTGCCCTTGTAGATGATCTTTGGTTATGTACGGAGCCATACGTGGTGTGAGTGGGCTGGTCGGGAGAGTGGCGAGGTAGCACTCCAGCACGGTAGAGACTTAGCGAGGCTATGGCCCAGCGAAGAGAATCGGCTTTCCGAAGTCGGAGTGCGAAGCTCTTACGAGGCGGTTGGTTGTTGCACGAGTGCGAGATGGAGGTGTCGGGCGAGGCAGTAATTGCGCCCATGTGCATGTGCCAGTCACAGTCTGAGCACGAGCGCGGGAGGCCGCCCCGGCGTGGCCAGCGGCAGTACGGCCCCGAGGCACGGAGTACGGGTACCTGCACGGCCACGAGCTGCACCTGGCAGCCATCATAGGCCACAGAGGCATTGGTAGTAGATCACGAGGCCAGCCCTAAACCACCTGAGTGGCACAAGGCTGGCAGATATATGGAGGCGAGGCGGAGGCCGGTGCCATCGGGGATGTTAGCAGTAGTAAGGCGGTGCCTCGGCCATATGCAGCTTGCCGGCGAACCTCCCATAGTCGGGGAGATCGCACGGGGGAGTGCGGCCAGGCCGGCGTATCGGCTACGGGCGGGAGGCA